>JAMYGW020000011.1:0-1200000 GCA_025617375.2 Acarospora socialis
CCCTAACCCTAACCCTAACCCTAACCCTACCCTAACCCTAACCCTAACCCTAACCCTAACCCTAACCCTAACCCTAACCCTAACCCTAACCCTAACCCTAACCCTAACCCTAACCCTAACCCTAACCCTAACCCTAACCCTAACCCTAACCCTAACCCTAAATAAATACAACACAGAGAACAGCATAAAATTATTAATTATTTAAATTATATATAAAATCAAACAAATTTATATATATAGTGTAACATCCTAACCTGAGATTCCCTGAGTATGTAGAACTAAGAATTTGTGCTTGTTGATATAACAGCTGGTCTGAAATGGTTCTGAACTTTAACTCTTAGATGGTTACTTAAGTTGAACATGATTGTTTTCATAAGAAAAATGACTCTACTATATAGAACATGCTTGACACCTCTGCATCAAGCATTCTTGGTGTCTTGATGTTTCAATGTTGAGGGGTTGAGTTCTCAGCTCACTCACTTGTCATTGAGTCATCACACTGTCACATGACTGCTGTCTAGCAGTTTCTTCTGTATATGCTTCAGGTGAACTTCTAATCTCAGATCTGTGAGTTTTTTTTCTTCTGAATGTGATCATAACATCATTTTTTTTCTTCAGGTGCTAGTTCTCTAGAGTTTATTTAAGTGAGAGTATATAATGATTCTCATTGTCAGCAATGATGCTTTCTAAAAATTCCAATTGTCTAAGAATTGCAAAGAAAATTCAACTCAGTGGTAGTCTCACCACATTTTCTTGTGAATTCTGTACTGCTTGTGATCTTGATTGTTTTGTCATGATTGGTGAAAGATCAAAATGTGATAAGTATACTCATCATGATCATCTGTGCATTGCAGTTTTGTGAAAGTCTCTCAACAGAACTTGTCTTTCTCTTCAAAAGAAAATAAGTGATGCAAATGTGACTCTTGATGTTCTTGCCACCAAGATGATGTGTCTTCAAAAAACTTTGAATCAAATGAATTGTTGTGCTGTGCAGAAGATTGATTGTCTTGCTGCTGAACTTGATAGTGATAATGATGAAACTGAGAATGAAGATTCTCAAACAATGTCACAACTTGTTGACTTGATGTTGTCATTCTTCTGAGCTAATATTGACTTCTTTTCTCAAAACATTGAAGTGTTCTCATGCAGTTCTTGAGATTCTCTTTGAGTTTTCAGATATTCTCTGAGATATCATAATCTTTTCACTTGACAAGATAGTGAGCTTCCCCACTAATCATTCTCTTCTCTAGAATGTTCTTGACTTCATATTCTTTGTTGAGTTTGACAGACATTTCAGTGATTTGAAGTAGTATGAACTGATTGCAGTGCTGTAGCATGAATGCATGAAATACTGAATGTATTCTCATCTTCTTGAGTAAGTCTAGCTCATAGCTTAACTCTTTGATGTTTCATGTGATTTTGAATGATTCAATGCTTTTGTTCTTTAGCTTCTTGCTTCTTCTCTTTGTTCATATGTTGTTCATTCTTAGATATATCTTTTCTTCTTCTTTGAATGATTTCTCTTCTGTCATTCATTTCATCTGCTGTTCAATCTGTTCTGTCAGGTCTTGATGCAGTTTTTTCATTTGTGTGATGTTCAATATCACTTTTTGACTCTGTGATTCATGTTCTTTGAGATCTTGTCATATCTCTGAGTTATAGTCATAGTTCACATAGAAAGATGTTTCTTCTGTGGTTTCATTTCTTGCATTGTTGTATGCAAACTGTGTCATTGACAACAGCTGTACTCAGTCATCTTGACTCTTGTTGATATAGTGTCTCAAGTATGTTTCTATCATCTGATTCATTCATTTGCTTTGCTCATCTGTCTGTAAGTGATATGCTATTGACATCTTGTGCTTTATCTTGAGCTCTGCTGTAAGCATTTCTCAAAACTTGCTCATAAACAGCTTGTCTCTGTTGATGATAAACTCTTTTGATAGTTCATGATTGCTAATTAATTCTCTCAGTATTGTGTATGTCAATATTGGTGCTGTTGTGATTTCTTTGAATGAAATGAACATCATGTACTTGGTTAATCTGTTCACTATGATTAATATACTGTTAAATCTCACTTTTCATGTTGAGTTCTTTGACAGTGATAATTTCATAATGAAGTTCATGATAACTGACTTTCATGATGCATCTGATGCATCTAGTCATGTTACTTTGTTGTATTATCTGTTTCAATTGATCTTATTTCTTCAGCATGAATCACACACAGCAATCATCTTGATGATCTGATTTCTAAAATCACTAACATTGTGTCTTCTCTGCACTAGATCTTCTGTGTATTTAACTTTTAGATGTTCTCTGACTCTGTTATTGTGACATATCTCAATGAGTTTTTTATCTGTCAAGTAAGCTTGCTCTATCTTGTACATTGCTGTCAAGTTCTTTCTGAGAATTCTGTTGTTGTCTTTGCTCAGAATTTCAGTGTGTACTGTTTGTACATCTTTATGATTAAGTCATCTGCTCAAGACATCTGCTTTGTCATTCTCATTACTTTTCTTGTAATGAATTTGAAATTCATAATCTGTCAACTGCTTCACCCAACAAATCTGTCATTGATTGAGTTGCTTTGTTGTTGCAAAGTTTCTCAGATTCTTGTGATCTGTGTAGATCTAAATTGACTTGTTTGTTTCTGCAAGATAAGATCTTCAGTTTTGTAGTGCTTTCACTATTGCAAGAAGTTTCTTGTCATGAACCTCATATCTTTTCTTAAGTTCTGATAGTTTTCTAGATCAATATGCTATAAATCTCTGCTGTTTCTCTTCAATCTGATATAAATATGTGTTTACTGTGAAATCTGAAGCATCAGTTTTCAGTGTCTTTTCACATGTCAGATTGAGTATTCTCAGGTGTGCTGTTTCACTAAGACTTTTCTTTAATATGTGAAACACATTCTTCTGCTCTTTATTTCAATGCTATTCTGTGCTTTTGTGTGTCAAATGTGTTAGTGGTTTTGCAACTCTTGCATAGTTTGGTACAAACTTTCAATAATAGTTCATCAATTCTAGAAAGACTTGTACTTCCTTGATTCTTCTCAGTGTTGATCAGTTTCTGACTGCTTTTATTTTCTTTGAATTCTTCTCAATCTGTTCAGATCAAATCACATAGTCTAGAAACTTAACTTTCTTGGTTTCAAACCTGCTTTTTGACTTTTTCATGTACAAGACTCTCTCATTGAGTCTTGTCAATATCTTTCACACATGTTCACAGTGCTCTTCAAGATCTTCTGAGTATATCAGAATGTTGTTGAGATACATGATCACAAAATCATTAAGGTATTCTCTCAACATGTCATTGATCAATCTCTGAAAGGTGACTGAGACATTCTTCAACTCAAATGACATGATAGTATACTCATAATGTCTGTATCTTGTTCAGAATGCTATCTTTCATTCTTCATCTTTTTTCATTCTAACTTGATAATAAATGTTCTTAAGGTCTAAGTTCATGAACTACTTAGTCTTTTCTAATCAGTCTTGCAACTCTTCTATCAGCAGTAAAGAATAACTGTCTCAATGAGTTATCTTGTTGAGTTGTCTGTAATTGACACATAGTCATTTTCTGTCATCTTTCTTTGATACAAACAGAATCAAATATTCTACTGATGACTTTGATGATCTGATGAATTCTCTCTTAAGATTCTTGTCAAGATAAGTTTTAACTTTTTTGAGCTGGTTCTCACTCATTGAGTATAATGACATTCACTTAGGTTGCTTTCTGTTCAATAGTGATATCTCATGATTTCATGACTTATGTTCTGATAAGCTCATTTCTGGTTGTTCAGAAATCTTATATGCATCTTTGACTGTGCATATTTTCTTTGTGACTTAATCAATTTGTGAATTCTTTTCACACAACCAAGGCATTTCTAGCATTGCATCATATTCAATCAATTTCATGACATCAAACATGATCTCTTGTAGATTTTCAAGAATTGAGACTTTCACACAGATCTTCTTGTCAATTCTTTTGATGACTTTGTTTATCATTTGTATGTTGAATGAACAGTGCACTCACTGTGTCATCAATCTCAACATATCAACTATTCATCAGCTCATGATGTTATCATCTGCTTTAAAATTCACCAATGTGTTGATTTGATGTTCATTGATCATGATCTTGATTCATATTCTATGATCATTGTTTTGTCTTTGAGACACCACTAGCTTCTTATTCTCTAGTCTCATTGAGAAAGCTTCTCATTTTTTGACTCTCTCAGTTGTTCAGCTCATCTTCAAAGTTCTTGAAATCATCTGAGTTTTCTTTTAATCATGAGATTCATATACTTTAAACTGTATCACTCAATGTGTCTTTCTGAGTGTAGTCAGAGTTCATACTGATTGTACTTCATCTGCAACTGACTCTTAAAGACTCTTACTTTTTGCAGAAATTCAAGTGATATGTATTTTTCACTGAAGATTCATCTGTCTTCATTCTGCATGATATACTCTTCAGATAAGCATATTTCAATCTTGTGACTCTTGATTCTTTACACAAGAAATTCTGTCATCAGTTCTCTCATGATCATTTGTACATCTCTCATTAAATCATCAAATTCTTTACATATCTCTGCTTTCTGATCTTGAGTTTCTTGCTTTTTTTTTTATATTGTATTGCAGTTTAATGTCATCTCTCTTTGAGCACTGAGATCTCTCTCAATCTTTGCTCAGTACTTTCTCAAAAGTTCTGTCTCAACATCATCTGAACTTTCTCTCACAAGTGTATCACTGTCAGAAAATATTCAAGACTTATCAATCTAAAATTCATGATCATCAGTCTCTTCAATGTCATCTTCAAGAATATTGTCTTCTTTCTCAGCATCAAGAACTCTTTTCTTGATAAGAGTAGCTAATTCTTTTTTGTAGTTAAATTGACTCATCACATTGTATCTGTACTTCACATCTTTGCATGATTTCTGAAGATATTATTCAGCTTTATCTTTTGCACTTATGTGTACTCTACACATGTTATTGTAACAGACTGTTTAGCTGAGAGTGTTGTGCACTACATGTGTATTCTTCTTGACTGTCACTGCAACATTTTTTCTTTTCATTCAAGATCTGTTGCATTTTCAGACAAGGTGTTCAGATTTTCTGCAGTTGTAATACATTCATATTTTGTTTTGTGATGTCATCTGAAACTTAGTGAATCACTCTGTCTGGTGTTCAGACTCTGCTTATTTAGTTTTTTATGACTTCTAACAGCACTTCTCAATCACATCAAGGTTCATAGAGTTCATTTCTCTATGTCTTATTGATAAAACATATCACTTCATCTACAGTCAGAAGCTTTCTTCTTGATCTTCTATCATAGATGACATTTAATATTCTTTTTGTTTCATCTGTCATTTTCATTAACAACTATTGATGTTGATGCTCAGATCAATCATTTTCTGAAGATTGTCTGATCATTTTGTTCAGACTATCTTGTCTTTGATGAACTTTCTCAACTCACAATAGTACTGATAAATAAGTGCTTCATCATTTTATCTGATAAGTGTTGCTAATCACTGAAACTCTGTGATGTATACTGTCACTGATTCACTTTGTCACAAGATGTAAACTTATTTCTCTGCTGCTCTTTTCTCATCAATCACTCTGAAGACTTTCTTGAGTTCTTTCTTAAACTTGTTGAAGTTATTGAACATAGACTCTGTGTTCACATTGTATTCTTTGTAATTCTTTTCTAGAAACTCATGTAGCTTGAGATTAACTCAATCAAAGACTGCATTCATGAGATAGATCATTGCAAACAATATCTTCTCTTGATTGATCTGAAACTTTAATTGATTGAATTCAATATACAGGTCAAGCTTAGTCACAAAGACTTGCAGCTTTTCTCATTCTTCATCAAAGATATTGAGTACCTGAATCTTTGATGCACTCATTGATAGTTGTATCATCTGAATCAACATCACTAATTGTGCTGTCATTCTATCTGAAGTAGATGATAAAGATGAGTTCACTTGAACTTGTTTCAAGAATAAGATTGAGACATTCTTCTGTGTGTCAGACATCATACTTGTTATATTGTAAGAGTGTTCAAAGTGTAACATTTTAATCTGAGCTTTCTCAGATATGTAAAGCTAAGAATTTGTGCTTATTGATATAACAGCTGGTCTGAAATGGTTCTGAACTTTAACTCTTAGATTGTTACTTAAGTTAAACATGATTATTTTCATAAGAAAAACAATTCTACTATATAGAGTGAGCTCAACATTTCTGCATTGAGCACTCTGAATGTCTTGACATCTCAATGTTGAGAAATTGAGTTCTCAGCTTATCTGCTCATTGTCAAGCTGTTGTACTGTTATGTGATTGCTGTTTAGCAGTTTCTTTCATATATGCTTTGAGTGAACTTCTGATTCTAGACTCACAAGTTTTTTTCTTTTCAGATATAATTGTAACAGAAATGTGCTTTGTCTGAAATGACTTCATGTGTTGATTGCAGAGTGACTTCAGAGTCATTGATGTTGTTACAAAATTTCTGATCATCTTCATCTCAAAATTCATCATGTAATGAAGAATTTAAAACAATGTCAGACTTCAGCAGTCAGACAAGCATCTAAGTAATGATTAAAGAATGTCATCAAGATCAATGAAAGTTCAAATGAAGTGATGAGAAACTCTAAAGAAAAGTCAAGATGCTCTGATGAGAAGTAATTCTGATGTGAAATCTGTGCTGTGTTTGATGCTGCAGAAAATTAGTGATGTTTGTCTGTTTAAAATGTCTTCATTGTAAGACTTGCACTGACAACTAGTATTCTGTCAGCAGTCAAGATGAATTCATGACTGAGAAAAAGAAGTTAATTGAAAGACAGAACAAAAAATTCAATGAATGCATGCAATAAAGAAAAAGACAATTGAGAAGAGTGAATGATTTGAGTCAGACATGATTGACAAAGAAGTTAGTGACTGACAACAATGAAAGAAAGCATGAAATCAAGCTGTCAAAACAAGATTTTTCAAGATACACTGTATGCAGACAGAAACAGAACACAATGTGCAACTGATTAAACAGAAATTACATACACTGTATGTGCTGACTAAGTAGATAGATAGAAAGAGATGAGAACATTAGTGCAGATGTTAATGATTGAAGTTGCACAGTTAAATTCACTAGTGCAAAGTTATATGACATAAATCTCATCAGCTGATGTAAGAATCAGCTGATCAGACTGAGCTTTAGTAATACAATTTTCACTAAAAAATATGAAGTTTACATGATGCAGATAGAAAGATATAAAGTGTATATGATGATATGTAGAATGAAATGAACAGAGAGAATGAGAAAGTGAAATGATGATTCATAAATTTCACATGATGAGTGTAAAGACAATTCAACAAGAGCTGCTGCTCTACTGATTGTGAATAGAAAAGAATGTAGTTGAAAAAGCAGTGCACAGCACTAACAATGATATGACATAAATAATTTTATGGTTTCAACAGAGGTTCTGATTGATGTAATACACATGAAAAGTAAATATGCATGAATTGTGAGAAATAAGAAAGATCACACTATCTTATGAAAAAAGAATCTTAAATGAAGAAACACTAGTAAACTTGAGAAATGCAGAATCATAATGATGAATAATTGACAAAGAATTTAAGTAAGACAGTACAATGAATATGCAAGAGAATTAAGATCATGACTCAACTCACTGAGATAAGATGCTAACATAGCTGTCACATCTAAATAAGATCATGATACAGTGTATAAAAAAAAAAGTTGCTGAGCAGAACAAATCATTTGTTGAGACAGTGAACAGAATGCACTCATTTTTGAGCAGACAGTTTATTAAATATAGTCTCAGCAGTCTCTCTCAGACAAAAAGATCTGCACAGACAATGAGACAATTGCTGAGATGAGAATTAGAATGAAGATTGTCTTTTTTCTGTTCTAGTGAAAGTGTTTAATCTAAGATATATATCTTTGTCATTAATGTGAGATCTAAGAAGACTTGTAATGATGAGTAGTTGAAAACTGTATGCAAATTTCTAGTTAAAATGATCTGCATGTTGAACACATTTCTCTTTCATTCAGATCAACAACAGTAAGTTAAGTGAAAAAAAAACACAGAAGTCTCTGCTGAAGTTCAATCAATATATTGTAAATATAAAATTGATAACATGATGTCAAGAATGCTGTGAAGACTGAGTTTTCTAATAAAAAACTTTGTGATATCTGAGCAGCAAAACATGCAGTCTTGACTGCTTTGTGCATTGTCAGACTGATAAAGTTAACAAAGTATGAGAATTTAATGATAAAAAAAGACAGTGTAAATGCATCAGACAGTCATGATATCTGTAAGAACATAGTTAAGAGTTAACTTCTGTTCTGCATCTTCTGTCTGTTGTTTTGACTGTTGAGACTTACATTTATGATCTTGTTGCTCAGAACTTTCACTGACTCTGTTACTAGATTTTCTTTATGTGCATCATCATTCTGCATCAAGTTCATCATTGTGTTGCAGATTTCATCATCATTTAATTCTAACTGCATTTTATCTTCAGTCATTTCTCTCTTGCAGAGAAGAAGAAGAATGAAGAAATGTTGAATATTTATGAAGAGAAAGAACATGAGAAAGTCTCAAGAAACAGTATGAACAGATTTGAACTCTGCAAAGATTGTTCATTTTGATTGTGATTGCTGTGCAGATTTGAATGCACTGAATTGATGATTTATCAGTTACATTTTATGTGTTTACTGCACAGATAAAGATCAAAACACATGTCACTGTGCTCAGAGTTGTATGTCTGAACTTAACTTTCACTCATTGCTGTTTTTCACACTGTCACAAATACATAAAGATCATGTTGTTCATCAATGAATCTCAATTTCTCTTGCATCATGTCTAAAATCAAATCAAAAAACAGTAAAGATAATGTCTTCAGAGATGATCATTTCTCTGCTTTATTGATGATGATTAGTTCTCAGTGCTTTGTCTTTTAAGCTGTCATGTCTGCTATAGATTTTTCAGTGTATTGTATGATTGTGCAGCTATGAGCACTTCATATACTTTTGTTCTTTAAATTCTGATTCACTTACAATTCTAAATCAATGTGTTCT
Organism: Acarospora socialis; assembly: GCA_025617375.2. NCBI lineage: Eukaryota > Fungi > Ascomycota > Lecanoromycetes > Acarosporales > Acarosporaceae > Acarospora > Acarospora socialis. Next base: position 9,082 of record JAMYGW020000011.1, read on the forward strand.
CTACATAAGTTGTGATTTTTTTCTGACTGCATTGACATCTAAAATTCTTGTTATAGATTTCTCTTTCTTGTTTTCTTGTCATCATCAAACATTTGTGATAGTCATTTTTCTGATCTCTTGCATAATTACTGATGTGTGAGCATTTCTGATTTTGACATTGCAAAGCTTGTCACTGTTTCTAGAATTCTGTGCTGATATTGTTTAGTGACTCAATTACTCTCTCATTAAACTGTACTCTCTGCATCAGCAACACTTCAAACACTGCTGTTCTCATCAGTCACTTTAATTTGAAACTCTTACTTACATGTCTTCTTCTGCTGTCAAACTGAGTCTGAACAATATTCAGAAGTGAGTTCATTGAATAAAGAGAAGTGACAAGACTGTGATGAGAAATTGACATCATCATAATCAGTTTCAGCAAAGTGATCTGATGCTGCAGTAACTCATAACATTTTATTCAAGATCATCTGAAATCATCAATTTCTTCTTTCTGTGCTGCTGTTATTCTTGACTAGATTGCTGCTGCTATATGACTTAAATGACTTTTGTTGTGATTACAGATTCATGAATGAGAACTTGTAAGTTGAATCTGTAAGTCTTGATGAATCTAGCTTCAATGATTGATAATGATTTCAGTGTTTTGAGATTTCAGTGCTGACATCATAGACATCAGCAATTGTCTAATTGTTGTTGATGAACTTCAGACATAATAAGAAGATGTATAATGTATGATGAATCTTGCTGCAAAACTGTCAAGTGAGATGTTTGTGACAAAAGCAAAGACAAAATATGTCAACTAATCAGCATAATGAAAAGCACACTTTTCATGCTGAATCTGAAAAGTCTTTCATCTTTTAAACAGATCTTCAATAAATGTAATTGATTCTGACATCACAGATATCAAATCTGTACAGAATAAAAAAAGACAGATTGTAATGTGTTGAGAGACAAGAGATGAATAACTAGAATAACAGCAAACATTATTCTCTCAATGATAAAAATGATCTGAAAAGTAATAGAATTGAATTTTAGACAGTGAGAGACAAATTTAAATGATAATGAAATCAAATCTTAAATGACAGAAAAAAGTCTGAACAGTAATAGAATCAGATCTTAAACAGCAAGAAGAATTTGAATGATAATGAATTCAATCTTAGATGAGAAAATCAAGTGTGAATAATAATAGAGTTGAATCTTAGATGAAAAGATCAAGCAAGAATGATAATAGAATCAGATCTTAAATGAGAAGATTAAGCATGAAGAATAATAGAATTGAATCTTAAATGAAAAGATCAAGCAAGAATGATAATAGAGTTGAATCTTAGATGAAAAGATCAAGCATGAAAAATAATAAAATCAAATCTTAGATGACAGAGAAAATCTGAATGATAATAGAGTTGAATCTTAGACAGTAGTGAATTCTGCACAGTAAAGAGAATGAACTTAGAGTGATTTTAGAGTTAAGTGAAAATAGAGTTGATTGTCAACAGAATTGAATGATAATAAGATTGAATCTTGTTGAAGAACTGTGCACAGTGTGTTGAAAAATAAAATATCAAAAATATCAAATGTTACTGCTAAATTATCATTTTTGACCCTAACTCTACATGAAAGTGTGAAGTGATAATTTATTTTTGATAATATTATCAATTGAGTGATCAGAACCTCATTGAGATTGAATTCTTTTCTTTTTCAATCTTGTATACTGTTAGGTGAATTTATGAAACTCTGAAATTTATACAAATTTTTATCACAATTTGAAAAGTGCATCAAAGTGTTTCAAGTCTATGTTGAGATTCTGAATCACAACAGAATTATGTTAAAATCTGTTATGCAAAAGTCTAATTTGTATGCAATTACAGCATAATTCTAGAGATTATGTAGTCAGAAAGCATCATTGCTAAAGATAACTTCATTATATACTCTCACTTAAGTAAACACTAGAGAACTAGTGTCTGAAGAAGAAGAATGATGTTATGATTATATTTCATGAAAAAGAAGCTCACAGATCTTGACTCAGAGATATATTCAGAGTGTGTACACAAGAAACTGTTAGATGACAATTATGTAACTGCACAATAGCTCAATGGCAAGTGAGCAAGCTGAGTACTCAATTTCTTAACATTGAGACATCAAGACACTAGAATGCTCAATGCAGAAGTGGTGAGCATCATCTTATATAGTAAGATTGATTTTCTTATGAAGTTAATCATGTTTAACTTACTTAGTTACTCAATCTAAAGTTACTGATTTAACTAAGACATCTTTTCATCTTTATATCAACAAGCACAAATCTCTAGTTCTATAATCAAGAAATCTCAGTTAAGATGTAACAATTATGTTCAGAATGCTGTTTTTCATTCTTTATCTTCTCTCATTCTAACTTGATAATAGACATTCTTAAGATCTAAGCTTGTGAATCACTTAGTCTTGTCTAATCAGTCTTGCAACTCTTCTATCAATGATAGAGAATAACTATTTCAGTAAGTTATCTCATTGAGTTGTCTGTAGTCAACACATAGTTATTTTCTGTCATTCTTCTTTGATACAAACAGAATTGAGTATTCTGTCAGTGACTTTGATGATTTTATGAATTCTCTCTTTAAATTCTCATTAAAATAAGTTCTTACTTTCTTGAGCTGATTCTTGCTCATTGAGTACAATGATATTCACTTAGATTGCTTTTTGTTCAATAGTGATATTTTGTGATTTCATGACTTATGCTCAGATAAGCTCATCTTTGATTGTTTAAGAATTTTGTATGCATCTTTGATCATACATATTTCTTTTGTAACTCAGTTGATCTTTAAATTTCTTCTGTGCAGTCAGAACATTTCTAGTATTGTGTCATATTTAATTAATCTCATAACATTGAATGTTATCTTCTGTGAATTTTCAAGAATCAAGACTTTTACATAGATTTTCTCATCAATTTTTTCAATAACTTCATTCATCATTCATATGTTGAATGAACAGCACACTCACTGTGTCACTAATTTCAACATGTTGACTATTTGTTGATTCATAACATTATTATTTACTTCAAAGTCTATCAATGCATTAATCTGATGTTCATCAATCATGATTTTGATTCATATTTAATGATCATTGTCTTGTCTTTGAAACATTACTAGCTTCTTATTCTTTAATCTTATCAAGAGAGCTCTTTATTTTTTGATTCATCTGATCATTTAACTTGTCTTTAAAGCTCTTAAAATCATCTTGATTCTTTTCTGATCATAAAATTTGCATATTTTAAACTGTACTGCTCAATGTGTTTTTTCAGATGTAGTTAAAGTTCATACTGATTGTATTTCATCTGTAACTGACTCTTACAGACTTTTATTCTTTGCAGAAATTTAAATGATATATACTCTTCACTGAAGATTCATCTGTCTTTATTCTGCATAATATACTCTTTGAGTAAGCATATCTCAATTTTGTGACTCTTCATTTTTCATACAAAAAGTTTTGACAATACTGCATCATCACTGTTGAAACATTCATCTTTAACAGCTATCATCAGCTCTTTTAGCTGATTGTATGTCTCTTGTTCTTTTGCACTCTTGTGTTATGCTTTTTGTTTTTAAGCTTGCATTTTTTGCTCAAGCTCTTGCTTCTTAAACTGAAGCTTTTCTTCTTTTAATGCTCAGTGTTGATTCTCAAAGTACTGATATGCTGTCTTCAGTCTTATGTTGACTTCTTATTCATCAATTTCTTTTTGATCTGCATCTGAATTCAGTGCTTGTCAGATATTATCACTGTAGTCTTCTTCTATCTGAATTTCTTGAGTATCAGTCTCTTTGATCTCAGCATTAAGATTTCTTTTTTTAATAAAAGTAACTAGTTCTTTCTTGTAGATCAATCTTTTGCATCTGTCTTTATCTTTACTTTTAAACTTCTGTGAGTATCATTTGACTTTATTTTTATCTTTTATATGCACACAGCATAGATCATCATAGTAAGTCATTCAGCTAAGTTGATTGTGCACTATCTTCTTGATCATGATAGCAGCTTTTTTTCTCTCTGATTAAGATTGATTGCAATTGACTGCAATATGTTTGAGTTTTTCACAGTTATAGCACTTTCACATTTCATGATTGCTCTGAAACTTCTCTCTTGAGAATCTTTTTTTCTTTTCACATAATGCTTTTTCTGATCTTTGTACTGAAGATTAATTTCATTTTATCATGTCAAGATTCATAAAGTTTGAGTATATTTTTCTCAGATTTCTTCTATTGACTCATTCTGATCATTCTTGTGGTCAGTAGTTTTTTTTTTTCATTTGTCTTTTCTATTGATGACTGTCTATCATGATTGTCTTGTTGATTAGTTCTTGAAGATTGTTTAATCTCTTGCTTTATACAATTTTATCTTTAATAAATTTCTTCAAGTCTCAATAGTAAGCTGATGCTAGTTGATTCAGATTTCATTGTGTAAGTGCTGCAATTTATTGAAACTCTGTCACATACTTTGCTGCAGATTCTTCTTGCTGTAATGTGTGAATTTTTCTTTTTGTCACACATTTCTCATCTACTACTTCAAAGATTCTTCTCAGTTCTTTCTTGAACTGCATTCAATTCTCAATGCATTAAAATGTCTTGTTTTCTCTCTGCATGACTCTTGATCATAAACTTGTTGAGTTGCAGTTTGATTCAATCAAATGTCATATTCTTCAGATAAAATGTTGCAAACAAGATTCTGTTGATATTGCTGTTGAACTTTTTCTGATTAAAGTTGACATACAGATTGAGTTGAACAAGAAACTGTCTCAAATTGTATTGTTTGCTGATGAAGTCTTTTAATGTCTTGATCTTAAAGACTTTCATATTCACACTGACTATCTTAATCAGTTCAGTGGTTTCTGATGATTCTGTTGAGATTGAGTCTTTTGTGAACATCTTTATATTGTAAGAGTGTTCAAAGTGTTACATTTCAACTGAGATTTCTTGATTATAGAACTAGAGATTTGTGCTTGTTGATATAAAGATGAAAAGATGTCTTAGTTAAATCAGTAGCTTTAGATTAAGTAACTAAGTAAGTTGAACACAATTAATTTCATAAAAGAATCAATTCTACTATATAGAAATAGACACACTGACATGTCTGACATTTCAGTGTTCTGATGTGTTTCTGACACATGTTCATGAGAAAATGTTTGATGTTTTGTTGTTTTATGTCTTGAATTATGTTCACTCAGACATATCTTTCATCATGCTATTCTTATTAGAGTATGATCATAACATTGTACAACACATGAAGAAATTTACACTCTGAATAAAAAAGCTGAGATCTTCAAAAGAAGATTTTATCTCAAGATAACAGTCAACATTCAAAATATTTTGAATGTCAAAGAACTCTGATTCTCACAGAAGAACAGATTTATTGACTTGAAAATCTTTATTCAATCTATATTTATTTTTGACTCAATTAATGCTGAGAGAATTTCTGCAATTCTTTGTACAAAAGTATTTCACAATGCTTCAAAATCAGACAGCATCTCATATTGCTTTTTTAAAGCAATGAAACTCAAGCTTGCTCAAGCAATAGTTAATCTCATTAATGCAAGCTGAAAGCTAAACTTTCTTTTTGAGAGATACAAGAGAGCTTATATGATAGTGTCATATAAGTCAGAAAAGCAATTCTACAAAGAAGTTAAATTATGAAGATCAATTGCTCTGCTGAACACAGTGAGAAAGATTATGAAAACTTTATTAATCATATAAATCAAGCAGATCACAGAAGACAACAATCTTTTTTCTGAAAGTTAGATGAAATATAAAACAGAATGATTTATAGACACTGCACTGAATTTACTGATAAGTCAGATTTGTATAATTTGAGACAGTAAAAAGTATGTTGTCATTCTTCTATCAATGAACATAGTAAAAATCTTTGACACAGTGAACTTAACTCAACTTCTGAACAACTTGTGAAAAAGATGAATATCTTATTGAGTTGTACAATGAGTTCAGAGCTTTCTTCACAATCAAACTATCTTACTGATTATATAAGAACAGAAGACAAACTGCTTCTTTGTGAAGACTGAAGTTTCATAAGACTTCTTTTTATCATTTATTTTCTTTTTATTCTACAATGCAGATCTGCTGAAGTGATGTAATTGATTAAAAGAGAGAATTTTGATTATTGACTTTGTCAATGATGTCAACATTTTTTTGTATGAACTGTTCACTGAGATCAACTGCATCAAACTGAAAAGAATTCATAGAGAATATGAAAGCTAAACTGCACAACATGAAGCTAGATTTACTTTTCACAAGTACAAGATAATTCACTTCTTCAGAATCAGAATCAGATTCAATATGCAGACAGTTGTATAAATTTAGAGCAATGAATTGATTTCTTTCTCAAGTGTGAGAGTCTCAGAAATTTGATTTGACTTTAAGCTCAAATGAATCACTCATGTCAAGATTCTTCAGAACAAGATAATCAAACAGACAGAAGTACTAATCAGAATAACAGCATTCATTTGAGAAACTTCTTTTATACAATCTTGACAGATTTACACATCAGTCATTTGATCAGCAATAACTTATGAAGTATATGTCTGACACACATCTGCTAAGAATCATTACATAAAGAGAGTTATCAGTGCAATTAAGATCACTTAGTTCAAATATCTTCATACAATTGTTAGCACTTATCAGACTACTTTAATCAGCACTTTGAAAATTAAGATTTACATTTTTTCTCTTGATCTATATCTAGATGATAAAGTGCAAATCTATGTCACTCATACAAAGAGCACAGTCTTTACAAAAATGAAAAACAAAATCTGCAGTCTCATCAGAAAAAGAATTAAGCAGAAAGTCTGTTGATTCATGATGAGAAAAATTCATCTCTCAGTAAAACTGATGAAGAAGATCAGCTTGAAGAAGATTATACAAAATGTATGAACTCAAAAATAATATAACATTAGTCAGAAAGAGAAGATCAGAAGATGAGATTAAATCATTGATTTACTCTTTAAAAAAGTTCTTTAACTTTATTAGAAACTGAAAAAAACTGAAAGTTCAGAATTAATTCAGTTTTATACAGAATGCATTAACTACAATTACTTTCTTCACAAGATCAAGATTTTCAGAATTTTCTCTGTCAACTACTTGTGTAACAAGAAAGCAGAAACTTCACAACATATACTGCTGACATGTGAGATCAGAAAGAGCTCACAGCTGTTTATTATTTAAAAAGAAAGAAAGAGAAACTTTATATAACTGCTGTTTATCAAAGAGCTGACTTATGAGACTGTTAAATGAATTGTGTGTAACAGTCATCTAAGTCAGTTTCAGTTTATGATCAGTGTTCTCTATGACTAAAAGTGAGATCATTCATTTTATATCTTATTCACTTAACTTTTACATCTAATCTACTTTCATACAAGAAACATTATGAGTTTAAATTTTCATTCTTGTAAGATTTTCTAAGATATGAACTGAAGAGAAGTTCTGCTTAGCATAGCTAGTTTAGTGTAAGAATAATAATAATAATAACTTCTCTATGTGCTGTCAGTTCATTCAAAGTTGACATAATTAATCAAATAGAATATCTAAGTCAATTTCATGAGTCTTTAAACTCAGATGAAAGACAACATCTTGTCAATGTTTGTTGCACATCATCTCATAGTGAAACATTTTCTTCAATAAGCAAATACTCTTCAAGATGAAACAAACAGAACATTGTTGAACTTGAAGATGTTAGTGAGTAAAGATCTTCTTTAAGCAATAACAGACTCTCTCAACATCTTCTGTATGATTAGATTAAAATTTTGTGATTATATGATTTACATTTTCTTTCAGATCATTGTTGATTGAATGCAATGAAATCTCATTAATATCATTGTAGTCAATCTGCAAAGATTCATCTTTCTTATTCACAACAAGATTATCATTTTCAGCAGAGTCAGTCATCAAGATCTTTAAAGAATCTTCTATCTCAGATTCAGATGAGTTTGAAAACTTTTTAACTTTTGACTCATTATCTTGTTCAGAGAACAGTAAGACAACAATAAGACTCTTTGTTATTTGATCTTGATCTTTCAATTTTATTAATTTTATGTGATTCATACACAACTTCACTTTTCTTAAATCTCATTGCTTAACAAGTTTCAATATAACTCTCTTATTTAAAACATGATCAAAATTGTCTGTCAGAGACTTCAGAGTTGTGAAAATGTTAGACTTAAGATAAAGTTTTTGATGAAAAATTCACTGATTAACTTCTAAAAGTGTCTTCTTCAAAGAACACTTAATTAAACATCTTCTCATCACTATCAGAAGATTATATGACATAATCTGAATAAGTAAGTTTTTCACTACTTGTTTTCACTTTTCAAGTATTCTTCTGCAAATCTCTTTCTGTTGATTTTATTCTTTCATAATTTTAACAACTACATCTTACAGCTTTCTGATCTCTTTTAAAAAGATATTTTTGCTGATTACTCATCTTTAACTTTCATTTTTGCAGATATATTCATAAAATGCTTCAATGATATTGTTAGTGACTCAACTTGCACATGTAAGATAGTCATTCAGCTCTCACTGTCACTGATAGTATTTCTTTTCTGATTGTTCAACTATAAACTGAAGAACTTTGTGAAGTGTGTTGAAACAGCAGTCTGCTATAACAATAGTCTTATTTGAAGAAAGAGCTGAAATATTAACTATCAACATAGTTGTAGTGAAACAGTTGTGACAATTGCTGACAGCTCACAAACACATAATAAAAGAAAAAAGACATTCTGTCTGAGCAGATCAAGCTATTATAAGGTTTGATGAATAAAGATCTCATAATTGTTAATTATGTCAAGACTCTTTGTTGTACTTTGAATTTAGTTTAGTGTTGAATTCTTGAGACTCATTACTTTGATCTCAATATTACATCAATTTTTGTTCATACTGTCATCTTTATTACTTACAATTGAAGTCAACTCTATTTTGTTCAACATACTGTCTTTTCATGTCATGACATGATACATATTCTTAACTTTAATGAACAATCTTTTCTTCTCTTTCTGAGTGTTCTCAAGAAAATCTTTAAACATTAAGAATGTGAGCATCATGATGATTGTGACTGAAGTTAAAAGTTAAACATGTTGTCTTTTCATAACATAACATGATAAGTCTTCTTGATCTTGATTGCTGACTTTTCATATCATAACATGATAAGTTCACTCAAGTTTGATTGCTGTCAAATCATGTCAAATCATGTTGTTAATTCTTGAGCTTGATTGCTGATTTTTCTTGTCATAACATGTTAAATTTTTTCAATCTTGATGAACAACTCTTTATTCTGATCTTCTTCACATTTATGACAAAATATTTGATGTTAAAGTCTGATGCATCATCAAGATCTTAATCACACTCAAAGACTTTCAAGCAATTCAGATTATTCAATCATCAAGTTCTTAATCACAATCAAAGATTTTCAAGTCATCAAGAAAATCATTGTTATTTATATCTTTCACATACACAAGTGCTTGATCACAGTCAAGAGCTTTCACATCTTCAAGAGCTGATTCACAGTCAAAAGTGTCAACACTGTCAAATGAATATTGTACATTTATCTTGATCATGATCAAGATCATTGAGTGTAACAGATGCATTGTAAGAATAATTTAAATGAGTACACAATAGTGCAGAATTCTTCATGTTTTAAGTGAAGCTTTGATTGAGTCAGATAATAATGATGCTTTTGATCAATGTGAAATTTTCTGATGTAAGTAACATTAGTCATTAAATTGTTTCAAATGATTATGAATGTTTGCTCACACTTTCTCACTAGTGTATGTTGAATGAATTCATTCAAAATATTAAGATTTTGCTAGTGAAAGATTAAATTTTCACTGTGATTCTTTAAAGATTCATCTGCACATAGTGACAGAACATTATGAACATGTGCTTAATGTTATGATCATACTCTGATATAAAATAGTAGAACAAAGAGTACATCAGAGAAGCATAATGTTATGATTAAGTCAGAATGAACTTAGAACAAACTGATGCATACATGCAAGAAACATATATTCAAGAAATGTTTAGACAGCAGTCACATGACATCTCAACATGCTCAACAGTGAGCTTGACAAGCAAGCTCAACAAGTTGCATGAGCAAGTCACCTCAACAAGCTCAACAACAAGGCCAGCAAGCAGGCTCACTATATAGTAGAATTGTTTTCCTTATGAAAACAATCATGTTCAACTTAAGTAACTATCTAAGAGTTAAAGTTCAGAACCATTTCAGACCAGTCATTATATTAATAAGCACAAACTCTTAGTTCTACATACTTGGGGAATCTCAGGTTAGAATGTTACACTTTGAACACTCTTACAATATAATAAGTATGATGTCTGGCACACAGAAGAATGTCTCAACCTTGTTCTTGAAACAAGCTCAAGTGAACCCATCTCTATCACCTACTTCAGGTAGAACAACAGCACAATCAGCAATGTTAGCTCAGATGATACAACTATCTGTGAGTGCACTGAAGATACAGGTACTGAATATCTTTGATGAAGAATGAGAAAAGCTGTGAGTCTTTGTGGCAAAGCTCAACCTATATATTGAATTCAACCAATCAAAGTTTCAAACCAATCAAGAGAAAACATTGTTTGCAACAACCTACCTGATGAATGCAGCCTTCAACTGAGTTAATCTCAAGCTGCACAAGTTTCTGAGAAAGAAATACAAAGAATGCAATGCAGACATGAAGTTGATGTTCAATGACTACACACAGTTTAAGAAAGAATTAAAGAAAGTCTTCAGAGTAATTAACAAAGAGAGAGCAGCAGAGAGACAAGTTCACATCTTGCAACAGAGTGAATCAGTGACAGTATACACCACAGAGTTTCAGCAATTAGCAACACTTATCAGATAAGACAATGAAGCACTCACCTACCAGTACTATTGTGAGTTGAGAAAGTTCATCAAAGACAAGATAGTTCAAGCAAAACAATCAGACAATCTTCAGAGAATGATCAATCTGAGTATCAACATCAATAGTTGTCAATAGAAACAACAGATGAAACAAAAAGAATATTGAATGTCATCTATGATAAAAGGTCAAGAAGAAAGCTTCTGATCATGAACTAAGTAATATATATTATTGATAAGATATAGAGAGACAGACTCTATGAACCTCAATATGATCAAGAAGTGCTGTCAGAAGTCATGAAAGACTAGATGAATGAAGTATGAATGTCAGTCAGAGTGGTTCACTAAGTCTCAGATAACACTGTGAAACAAGATGTGAATGTATTACAACTGTGAAAAACCTGAACACCTTGTCTAAGAATGCAACAGACCTTGAATGAAAAGAAAAAATGTTGCAGTGACAGTCAAGAAGAATACATGTGTAGTGCACAACACTCTCAGCTAAACAGCCTGTTATGATGACATGTGCAGAGTACACATGAGTGCAAAAGATAAAGTTGAATGATACTTCAAGAGATCACACAAAGACATGAAGAACAAATACAACAAGAAGAGTCAGTCAACCTATGAGAAAGAATTAGCTACTCTTGCAAAAGAACATACCAAGACAAGTGTTCTTGATGCCAAGATCAAAGAAACTGATACTCAAGAAACTCAGATAGAAGAAGACTACAGTGATAGCATCTGACAAGCACTGAATTTAAATGCAGATCAGAAAGAAATTGATGAATAAGAAGTCAATATAAAGCTGAAGACAGCATATCAGCACTCTGAAAATCAACACTGAGTGTTGAAAAAAGAGAAGCTTTAATTCAAGAAGTGAGAACTTGAGCAAGAGATACAAGCTCAAGAACAGAAAGCACAACACAAAAGTGTGAAAGAGTGAAAGACATGTGATCAGCTTGAGAAGCTAATGATAGCTGTTAAAGATGAATGTCTCAGTGACAATGATGTAATATTGTCTAAATCTCTTGTTTGAAAGACAAAAAGCCACAAGATTAAGATACACTTACTCAAGAAATATATCATGCAGAATAAAGACAGATGAACCTTCAGCAGAGAGTATATACTGTCTGAATTTCTGCAAAGAGTAAGAGTCTTTGAGAGTCAATTGCAGATGAAGTACAATCAGTACAAACTCTGACTATATTCAGAAAGATACATTGAGTGATACAGTTTAGAGTATGTGAATTTTATGGTCAGAAGAAAACTCAGATGATTTCAAGAACTTTGAAGATGAGCTGAATGATCAAATGAGTCAAAAAATAAAAAGCTCTCTCAATGAAACTAGAGAACAAGAAGCTAGTAGTGTCTCAAAAACAGAACAATGATCATTGAATATGAACCAAAATTACAATCAATGAACATCAGATCAACACATTGGTGAATTCTGAAGCAGACAGTAATATTATAAATCAAAAGACAGTCAATATGTTAGAATTAGAGACATGGTGAGTGTGCTGTTCATTCAACATATGAATGACAAATGAAGTCATTAAAAGAATTGATGAGAAAACCTGTGTGAAAGTCTCAATTCTTGGAAACTCACAAGAGATAATGTTTGATGTTATGAAATCAATCAAATACAATGCAGTGCTAAAAATGCCCTGATTGTGCAGTAGAAACTTAAGAATTGATTGAATCACAAAAGAAATATGTACAGTTAAAGACACATACAAGATTTCTGAACAATCAGAGATGAGCTTATTAGAGCATAAGTCATGGAATCACAAAATATCACTATTGAATGAAAAACAATCTAAGTGAATGTCATTATACTCAATGAGCAAGAACCAACTCAAGAAAGTGAGAACTTACCTTGACAAGAATCTTAAGAGAGAATTCATAAAACCATTAAAATCACCAGCAGAATACCTGATTCTGTTCATGTCAAAGAAGAATGACAAGAAGTGACTATGTGTTGACTACAGACAACTCAATGAGATAACTCATTGAGATAGTTATTTTCTACTGTTGATAAAAGAGTTGCAGAACCAATTAGACAAGATCAAGTGGTTCATGAGTCTAGATCTTAAGAACACCTACTATCAAGTCAGAATGAAAGAAGATAAAAAGTGAAAGACAGCATTCTGAACAAGATATGAACACTATGAGTACATCATCATGTCATTTGAACTGAAGAATGCTTCAGTCATCTTTCAGAGATTGATCAATGACATGTTGAGAGAATACCTCAATAAATTTGTGATCATGTACCTCAATGATATTCTGATATATTCAGAAGATCTTGAAGAGCATCACAAACACATGCAAAAGATATTAGCAAAGCTCAATGAGAAAGTCTTGTATGTGAAAAAGTCAAAGAGCAGGTTCAAGACCAAGAAAGTTAAGTTTCTAGACTATGTAATTTGATCTGAACAGATCAAGAAGAATTCAAAGAAGACAAAAGCAGTCAGAAACTGATCAACACTGAAGCAGATCAAGAAAGTACAGGTCTTTTTAGAATTGATGAACTATTATTGAAAGTTTGTATCAAACTATGCAAGAATTGTGAAACCACTAACACATTTGACACACAAGAACAAAGAATAGCATTGGGATAAAGAGCAGAAGAATGTGTTTCACATATTAAAGAGAAGTTTTAGTGAAATGACACACCTGAGAATACTCAACTCAGCATGTGAGAAAACACTGAAAACTGACACTTCAGATTTCACAGTGAAAGCATGTCTATATTAGATTAAGAAAGAGCAACAGAAACTCATAACATATCAATTTAGAAAGTTATCAGAACTCAAGAAAAGATATGAGATTCATGACAAGAAACTTCTTGTGATAGTGAAAGCACTACAAAACTGAAGATCTTATCTTGCAGAGACCAGCAGATCAATTCAAATCTATACAGATCACAAGAATCTGAGAAACTTTGCAACAACAAAATAACTCAACCAATGACAGATTCATTGAGCAGAGCAGTTAGCAGACTATGAATTTCAGATTCATTACAAGAAGAGTAATGAGAATGATGAAGTAAATGTCTTGAGCAGACAACTCAATCATGAAGATGTACAAATGATACACATCAAAATTCTGAGCAAAGACAACAACAGAATTCTCATGAAGAACTTAGCAGCAATGTACAAGATGAAGCAAGCTCTCTTGACAGACAAACAACTCATTGAGATGTGTCATCACAGCAGAGTTGATGAACACCTAGAAGTTAAATGCACCAAAGATTTAGTGTGAAGAAGACACAATGTTTGCAATTTTAGAAATTGAGTCACCAAGATAATTGCTGTGTGTGATTCATGCTGAAGAAATAAGATCAATCAAGATAAGCAATACAATGAAGTAACACAACTAGACACACTGAACACATCATGAAAGTCAGTTATCATGAACTTCATTATGAAGTTATCATCATCAAAGGACTCAGCATGGGGGGTGAGATTCAACAGTATATTGACAATAGTGAATAGATTAATCAAGTACACAATGTTCATTTCATTCAAAGAAACTGCAACAGCACCAATATTGACATACATGATACTAAGAGAATTGATTAGCAATCATGAACTATCAAAAGAGTTTATCACTGACAGAGACAAGCTGTTTACAAGCAAGTTTTGAGAAACACTTACAGCAGAACTCAGAATAAAACACAAGATGTTAACAGCATATCATTCACAGACAGATGAGCAAAGCAAATGAATGAATCAAACAGTAAAAACATACTTGAGACACTATGTCAACAAAAGTCAAGACAACTGAGTATGACTGTTGTCAACAGCACAGTTTGCATACAACAATGCAAGAAATGAAATCACAGAAGAAATGCCTTTCTATGTGAACTATGACTACAATCTGAAGGTATGGTGAGATTTCAAAAGACATGAATTGTGAAGTCAGAAAGCAATTTTAAATATTGCTCAGATAAAGAAACTGCATCAAGACTTAATGAAACAAATTGAACAGCAGACAGAACAAACAACAGAGGCAAAATCATTTGAAGAAGGAGAAAGAGTATATCTGAGAATGAACAACATGTGAACAAGAAAAAAAAGCAAGAAACTAGAAAACAAGAGCATTGGACCATTCAGAATCATATGAAACATTAAAGAGTTAAGCTATGAGCTAGACTTACTCAAGAAAATGTGAATACACTCAGTATTTCATGCATTCATGCTACAACACTGCAATCAGTTCATACCACTTCAAACCATCAAAACACCTGTCAAACTCAACAAAGAATATGAAGTCAAGAACATTCTAGAAAAGAGAATGATTAGTGAAAAAGCTCACTATCTCATCAAATGAAAAGATTACAATATCTTGAAAAATACCTGAAAACCCAGAGAAAATCTCAAGAACTGTGTGAGAACACTTCAACATTTTGAGAAAAGAAGTCAATATTAGCTCAGAAGAATGACAACATCAAGTCAACAAGTTGTGACATTGTTTGAGAATCTTCATTCTCAGTTTCATCATTATCACTATCAAGTTTGACAGCAAGACAGTCAGTCTTCTGTGAAGCATGACAGTTCATCTGATTCAGTGTTTTCTGAAGATGTACAACTTTTGAGAAAAGTGCAGCAAGCTCAGCATGCTTGACTGCTAATTCACTGTTTGCTTTACTTATTTTCTTTTGAAGCAAAAGATGAGTTCTATCAAGAGACTTTCATGATACACTGACACATGGGTGACCACAGTGAGTACACTTATTGCATTTTGGTTGAGATTTCATTATGAAACAGTCAATGCCACAATGAACACAATAGTCACAAGAAAACAAAACAGGTGCACCACCAATCTGAATTTTCTTTGCAATTCTTAGATGATTGAAATTTTTAGAAAGCATCATCACTGACAACAGATGATGTGAATACCCTCACTTATATAAACTCTAGAGAACTAGCACCTGAGAAGAAGAGAATAGTGTTATAATCAAGTCAGAATGAACTTAGAGTGAACTGATGCATACATGCAAGAAGCATATATTCAAGAAATGTTTAGACAGCAGTCATGTAACACCTTGACATGCTCAACAGTGAGCTTGATGAGCAAGCTCAACAGATTGCATGAGCAAGTCATCTCAACAGACTCAACAGTGAGATCAGCAAGCAGACTCACTATATAGTAGAATTGTTTTCCTTATGAAAATGATCATGTTCAACTTAAGTAACTATCTAAGAGTTAAAGTCCAGAATCATTTCAGACCAGTCATTATATCAACAAGCACAAATTCTTAGCTCTACATACTCAGAAAATCCCAGATTAGAACATTACACATAACTCAGAGTATGAAATGACAAAACACTGAGCATTTTCTCATGAGCATGTGCCAGAAAGCACACCAGAACACTGAAACACTGAGCATGTCAGTGTGCTTGTTTCTATATAGTAGAATTGATTCTCTTATGAAATCAATCATGTTTAACTCATCTAGTTACACAATACAAAGCTACTGTTTACCTAGAACCTTTGAATCTTTATATCAAAGAGCACAAACCCTAGCCCTATAATCAAGAAATCTCAGTTGAGATGTAACACTTTGAACACTCTTATGATATAAAAAATGTCATTTAAAGAATCAACCTCAGATAGTGTGTTGCAGAGCATCAAATCAACAAAGATAGTCAACATTGATCACAAAGTACTGAAAGTCAAGACTTCAGAGAACTTTACAGGAAATTGATGAACTCTGAGACAATTTCTTGCTCAAATCAATCTGTATGTTGACTTCAATCAGAAGAAGTTTGAAAGCAATGTTGACAGAGTCTTGTTCACAACATTCTACATGAAGAACACAGTGTTCAATTGAATCAAATCACAGCTCAACAAGTTCATGATCAAGAGCATCTTCAATTGAAAGCAGAATACATCTTGTATAAAGAACTGAATGCAGTTCAAGAAAGAGCTGAAGAGAATCTTTGAAGTAATTAACAAGAAATGTGTGACAGAACAAAAGATTCACACATTATGACAAGAAGAATTTGCAGTCAAGTATGTGGCAGAGTTTCAATGAATTGTGGCACTTATGCAATGAAACTCAGATCAGTTAGCATCAACTTACTATTGAGACTTGAAGAAATCTATCAAGAACAAAATTGCATGAAGCAACAGATCAGATGATCTGCAAGAACTTATCAATAAGACAATCACAATAGATGATCATCAATGAGAGCAACAGATGAAAAGAAAAAACTATTGACATCAAGAGTGAACAGAGTGAGTCAATAGAAAAAATCAAAGATGACATTATCTGAACCTCATGAATCTCAACATGATGAAATGAGATCAATCTTCAGTACAAAAATCAGAAGAAGCACCACAAGAAAAGAAATGATTCTCAAAAGAGAAGTCTTTGAGTTACTGAGAGACACAAAGATGCTATAATTGCAATATTACTGAACACCTTGCACAAGACTGTAAGAAACCCAAGAAAGAAAGAAAGAAAGCTGCAATTGCAACTAAGAAAGTAGTGCACAACAATCTTAGCTGAACAGCTTGCTATGACAACATGTGTTGAACTCACATGAGCAGCAAGAATGAAGTCAGATACTATTCAAAGAAGTTATGTCAGAAATGAGAAACTTACAATATCACAGAACAGTTTAGATCAGACAATGCTGTAAAGAAAGAACTGTGTGTTCTAGAGACTGAGATCAAAGAAATCAATACTTGTGATAATCAGGTAGAAGAAAACTATAGTGATAGCATCTGAATTGTCTTGAATTTGAATGTGAATCAAGAAGAAGTCAATCAATGAGAAATCAACATGAGACTGAAGACAGTATATCAGCATTCTGAAAATCAACAACAAGCATTAAAAGAAGAAAAGCTTCAATTTGAGAAGCAGAAGCTTGAGCAAGAGATGCAAGTTTGAAAATAAGAAGCACAACACAAAAATGCAGAAGAACAGAAGACATGTGATCAGCTGAAAGAGCTGATGATGACTGTTAAGAATGAATGTTTCAGCAGTGATGACACAGCATTGTCAAAGTTTCTTGTATGAAAGACAAAAAGTCACAAGATTGAGATATGCTTACTCAAAGAGTATATCATGCAGAATGAAGACAAATGAATCTTCAGTGAAGAGTATATATCATCTGAATTTCTGCAAAGAGTAAGAGTCTTTGAAAGTCAGTTGCAGATGAAGTACAATCAGTATGAACTCTGACTACATTTGAAAAGACACATTGAGTGACACAGTCTAAAATATGCAAACCTTATGGTCAGAAGGGAACCCAGATGATTTTAAGAACTTTGAAGATGAGTTAAACAATCAAGTGAGTCAAAAAACAAGAAGCTCTCTCAACAAGACTAGAGAACAAGAAGCTAGTGACATCTCAAAAACAGAACAATGATCACAGAATATGAACCAAAATTGCAATTGATGAACATCAAATCAATACATTAATAGATTTTGAAGCAGACAGCAACATCATGAGTCAATGAATAGTCAATATGTTAGAATTAATGACACAGTGAGTGCACTGTTCATTCAACATACAAATGATGAATGAAGTCATTGAAAGAATTGATGAGAAAACCTGTGTGAAAGTCTTGATTCTTGAAAACTCACAAGAGATAACATTCAATGTTATAAAATCAATCAGATATGATGCAGTACTAGAGATGCTCTGGTTGTGTGAAAAGAATTCATGAATTGATTGAGTTACAAAGAAAATATGTGCAGTTAAAGACACATATAAGATTTCTGAACAACCAGAAATGAGCTTATCAGAGCATAAGTCATGAGATCATGAAATACTGCTATTGAATGAAAAGCAACTCAAGTGAATGTCACTATACTCAATGAGTGAGAACCAACTCAAGAAAGTTAGAACTTACCTTGATGAGAATCTTAAAAGAGAATTCATAAAATCATCAAAATCACCAGCAGAATATTTGATCCTGTTTGTACCAAAGAAGAATGACAGAAAGTGACTATGTGTCAACTACAGACAACTCAATGAGATAACTCATCAAGACAGTTATTTTCTACCACTGATAGAAGAGTTGCAAGATCAGTTAGACAAGACTAAGTGATTCATGAGCTTAGATCTTAAGAATGCCTACTACTGAGTTAGAATGAAAGAAGATGAAGAATGAAAGACAGCATTTTGAACAAGATATGAACACTATGAGTACACTGTTATGTCATTTGAGCTGAAGAATGCTTCAGTCATCTTTCAAAGACTAATCAATGATACATTGAGAGAATATCTCAATGATTTTGTGATCACATACCTTAACAACATTCTGATATATTCAGAAGATCTTGAAAAACACTGTGAACATATGCAGAAAATATTGGCAAAACTTAACAAGAGAGTCTTGTATGTGAAAAAGTCAAAAAGCAGGTTCAAAATCAAGAAAGTTGAGTTTCTAAACTATGTTATTCAACCTGAACAAATCAAGAAGAATTCAAAGAAGACAGAAGCAGTCAGAAACTGATCAACATCAAAAAGAATCAAGAAAGTACAGATCTTTCTAGAATTAATGAACTATTACTGAAAGTTTGTATCAGACTATGCAAGAATTGTGAAATCACTAATGCATTTGACACACAAGAGTGAAGAATAACATTGAAATAAAGAGCAGAAGAATGCATTTCATGTATTAAAGAGAAGTTTTAGTGAAACAGCACATCTGAGAATACTCAATTCAGCATGTGAGAAGACACTGAAAACTGATGCTTCAGATTTCACAGTAGAAGCATGTTTATATCAGATTGAGAAGAGACAACAAAAACTCATAGTGTACTGATCTAGAAAACTATCAGAACTCAAGAAAAGATATGAGGTTCATGACAAGAAACTTCTTGCAATAGTGAAAGCACTGCAAAATTGAAGATCTTATCTTGCAGAAACAAACAAGTCAATTCAGATCTATATGAATCATAAGAATTTGAGAAACTTTGCAACAACAAAACAACTCAATCAACAACAGATTTGTTGAGCAGAGCAGTTGACAGACTACAAATTTCAAATTCATTACAAAAGAAATAATAAGAATAACAGAGCAGATGTCTTAAGCAGATAATCTGATCATGAAGATGTACAAATGGTACATGTTGAAATTCTGAGCAAAGACAACAATGAAATTCTCACAAAGAACTTAGCAACAACATACAAGATAGAACAGAATTTCTTGACAGATGAAGAACTCATAAAAATATGTCACTATGACAGAACTGAAGAACACTTAAAAGTTAAATGCACTGAAAATCTAGTGTGAAGAAAACACAACATTAACAATCTTAGAAATTGAGTCATCAGAATGATCACTGTGTACAATATATGTTAAAGAAATAGAATCAGCTGAGACAAGCAATATGACAAAGTAACACAACTGAATGCATCAGATGCATCATGAAAGTCAGTTATTATGAACTTCATCACAAAGTTATCATCATCAAAGAACTCAGCATGAGAAGTAAGATTCAACAGTATATTGATTATAGTGAACAGATTGATCAAGTACACAATGTTCATTTCATTCAAAGAAATCACAATAGCACCAGTATTGACATACACCATACTGCAAGAATTGATTAGCAATCACAGACTATCAAAAGAGTTTATCACTGATAGAGACAAGCTGTTTACAAGCAAGTTTTGAGAAATACTCACAGCAGAACTTGAAATAAAACACAAGATGTTGACAGCATATCACTCACAAATGAATGAACAAAGCAAGCAAATGAACCAAACAGTAAAAACATACTTGAGACACTATGTCAACAAAAATCAGAACAACTGAGTACAACTGTTGCTGATGACACAGTTTGTGTACAACAACACAAGAAATGAGATCATGAAAGAGACATCTTTCTATGTGAACTATAACTATAACTCAGAGATATGATGAGATTTCAGAGAACATGAATCACAGAGTCAACAAGCAATCTTGAACATCACTCAAATGAAGAAACTGCATCAAGATCTGACAAAACAGATTGAACAGCAGACAGAATGAACAACAAAGACAAAATCATTCAAAGAGAAAGAAAGAGTATATCTAAGAACAGACAACATACAAATCAAGAAAAAGAGCAAGAAACTGAAAAACAAGAGCATCAAATCATTCAGAATCATACAGAACATCAAGAAGTTAAGTTATGAGCTAGACATACTTAAGAAAATGAGAATACATTCAGTATTTCACACATTCATGCTACAGCATTGCAATCAGTTCATACCACTTCAAACCACTGAAACACCTGTCAAACTCAAGAAAGAATATGAAGTTGAGAACATTCTAGAAAGAAGAATGATTAGTGAAAAAGTTCACTATCTCATAAAATGAAAAGATTATGATACCTCAGAAAACATCTGAGAACTCAAGAAGAATCTTAAGAACTGTGTGAGAGCACTTCAACATTTTGAGAAAAAGAATTGAGATCAGCCCAGAAGAATGAAAACATTGTATTAACAAGTTGTGACAATGATTGAGAAAGTTTGTTCTCTGTCTCATCATTATCATTCACAAGCTCTTCAGCAAGACACTTTGCTTTTGTATTGATTTGAGCTTCAGACTGTTTTAAGGTTTTCTGCAATCTAGCAATTTTTGCTAAAAGTGTGAAAAGTTGCTCATTGAGAGTCAAGAAGAGTTCATTTTCAGTCTTTAGACAAACAGACTTCAAGAAATTCAGAGAGAGATCAACACAGAAATGACCTTAATGCACACACTCAGCACACTTTGCAGACTTTGATGAGTCAGACAGAACTGAGAAATTGAGAGACATCACAATGCAAGAGAGACCAATGTTCAAACAGTGATCACAGAGAACAAGTGCAGGATTTTCTTTGCAAAATATGGTATCAGTGAGTTGAAGACAATTTTTAAATTTCAAGTGCATTGTCAAGAGATGATGAGCAAGCACTGCTATATACTCTTGCTTAAATAGACTCTAGAGAACTAGTGCCTAGAAGAAGAGAGAATGGTGTTACAATCATACTCTGATACAAAATAGTAAAATGAAGAATACATCAGAAAAGCATAACTCAGAGCATGAAATGATGAAACACTAAGCATTTTCTCATGAGCATGTGTCAGAAAGCACACCAGAACACTGAAACACTGAGCATGTCAGTGTGCTTGTTTCTATATAGTAGAATTGATTTTCTTATGGAATTGATTGTGTTCAACTCATCTAGTTATGCAATACAAAGCTACTGTTTACCTAGAACCTTTGGATCTTTATATCAAAAAGCACAAACTCTAGCCCTATAACCAAGAAATCTCAGTTGAAACATAACACTTAAGAAACTGCTGCAATATGTGAAATCAATTATCAATCTTGACATTGTGTACAGACTCAGTGAAAGTCAAGTCATACTTGAATACTTTGACTCTGACTATGCATCAGACAAATAAGATTGAAAGTTAATTCTGAAATCTGTGTATATACTTGAAGACAGATCAGTATTATGAACAAGTTAAAAGCAGAAGTCTGTTGTTATCTCAATCACAGAGACTGAATACATAATTATGTCAATATGTGCAAAGACTGAGATCTGACTTACACAGATGCTGCAAGACATGAATATGAACAAGTATCTTGAAGACAATTCATATCATGTGAATATCAAAAAAAATGAAGCTCATCAAGCAGTCTCATTTCTTCAGCTCAAAAAAGACAATCAGATTGTCTTGACTCTGATTAAGAATGCACATGTGTATGAGTGATCAAAACACATTGATATTGTCTATCATCATATTCATGATCTGCACAAGTGAAATCAGATTGATGTGAACTTTGTGTTCAGTTAAGACATGATGATTGATGAATTAATTAAGTTCTTATTTAAATGAATCTTTAAGCACTTTGTTGAATAACTGAAATTTACTGTTAGTGAAAGCAATAGATGCAGCATCACTGAGTAGAAGTGTTGAGAAGTGCAGTGTTCTAGCTGCTTTCATAGTCTTAGTTAAAACTAATGTCAGAAATTACTCATTACTCATATAGTCTGCATGACAGAGCATGTGAATAGACAATCTTTACAATTCATGTTGATCACAGTTAAGTTAATGATGTATGTTTCACTAGATAGACAGTTAGTTAGCAGTATAGCATGAGTATTCTTTTATTCTCTCAATATGTTTTTCAATACTTATACTTATCATACTGATAATTCAATATATAATGATTGATATATATGTTTTTATATATACAATAGTGATTTAATATATAAATATATATATATAAAATGTATATTACATCACAGAATATCACATATCACACTCACACTTCTCATCACTAACTCAAACACCTGAATTCCTCAATGCACTCAGAAATAAATTATCAAAAATACAATATGTTACACTTAAATTATCATTTTTAGGTGTGATGAAGCATATATTTCATCTGTGATAATTTATTTTAAATAAATTATCTCATTAATTACCAGAACTCTAATAGGATTCAGTGATATTCAAGGTTGAATTCTATTAGGGTTTGATGGGAAAAGGGCTTGATTTCAGGTGTGAGGTGCCAGAAAAATAAAATATATAAAATATCAAATGTTACATCTAAATTACCATTTTTGGCCCTAACCCTACACAAATGTGTGATGTGATAATTTATTTTGAATTAAATTACCAAATAGATGACCAAAGCCCCATTGCCCTCAAACTCTGTTTCTCTTTGATCTTGTATACTGATAGTGTTCTCACTGTGATGACTACTCTACAGTTGCACTCTATGTTTGTCTGATGTCTCATCTGTTCTAGAAATTGTTGTTACTCACTCTCAAGATCTTGTTGTTGCTGTTGAAATGTGAAATGCTTGAAAAGACTGAATTGGGTGGGTTTTAGCTGTTGGAAGAAACACATCCTAGCTGTAGAATTGAGTGTTAAATTGAGTGTAAAATTAAGTTGAAATGATGGTAAAATTGAGTGTGAGATTGAGTTGTGAATCAACAAAACAAAAGGATAAAGGCTAGTAACTACCTATGTAGCTGTGTCGAAAAGACGTCGATTTGTATGCATATTTCACGTAAAAAGAAACGAGAAATCACCAATGGAGAATTTGAGGTCTCTGTGCCGCCTGAATCGAAGATCAAAACAGCCGCATGAGTGTGTAAGCCTAGGCGGACAAAAAAAACAGTGCCATGCCCGAGCACGACGTTGTCACTAGATTTTGAGTGACGGATTTGGTCAAGGCCTTGATGGGGTCCTCCACTAAGGTCTTGTCGAAGTATACAACGATGGGGGCCTCAGCAACTAAACTCAATGGGAGCCTCAATAGGGGCCTCGGCAAGAGACTCGAAAGGGACTTCAGCAAAGGACTTGATAGGGGCCGGCGAAAGGCTCAATGGGGGATCTTAGTAGGAAGTCTCGCAAGGCTGTACATTAGGCTGAGTGATGCACAGTGCATCGTGCATGTACGAGTAATCTTCTGTTGCGCACACTCACAGGCAGTTGTGATTCAGCTGCGGGAGCACAGAAGATTTACCGAACTGATAACATATATTATTGCTTCACAATGCAGAGAATCTACCCGATGTTATTCTTGGCTTTGCTGATCAAACCATCTTTTAGTCAACTGATGCATAAGGCAAAAACTTTGCCCCTGTAAGGCAACTATGCATAAAGGTTCAGATACTATTGCTATCGCTCATAAGTACAGTTACGTTCTACCGCCCCTATTGATTTTACTCATATATATTTCTTGATAATGATAAAGTTGGGGCCGTGTTTCTGAATATGGCCAATCACCTTGCACTGCCCTTCCATGCAAGAGGTGTCCTGGTCTATAGCATTTGCAAATAAGGACAGCTGAATGTTTTGTGGCGTCATGAGCTTGTTGAGACGCGTTTTGTGCTATCATTGGATAATTGTGATGGTTTCTGTACCAATCATCATAAGAGCGGCTTGTAACACCAAGCAGGCAGTGTTGCATGCAGAAAGAGATGAACATTCAGCTCAAGCAGATCAAGATGAGGCACTCTTTCACGATCAACAGATATAAGGGAGAAGCATTATGTCGGAAACTCTGGGCTACAAAGCAGATATCTTACTATTGAAGTTCAGAACCAGCATATTCAGATCTATTACCTACGCCGTCACGGTAAATCTCATTCCGCGGGGCCTGTACTCGTACCCACCTGCAGCCGTTTCACCCTCTCATCTGCCGCTCTCGCCCTCCTCTTGCTCTCCAACCTCGCCCTCATCTCAGGTGTCAAGCCTCTAGCCTGCTCCTCGTGTCTCTCCGCTCCCGTTTTATCTACAACACCCAGCGCCTTACCCGTGGCTCTTTTGCCCTGCCCTCCACTTCCGCTGGCTAATGCTTCTTTTGCCAACCTCTCTGTCTCCGCCTTGCACCTCGCCGCCATATTCATAAGTCCTCTGGTAACAATCAGTCTTTGTTGGTTTCTGGGATGGCTTCAACTCCAAATCTCGACGGCAACAGCGGTGTCTACATAGGTGCATGGACAAACTGGTCACATGGATCAGTTCGCGGGGCCACAATTACCTTAACGGCTCGTGATGGCGCTCTTCTCATCGCCTTCCTCGCATTTTATGTCGGTCTCGCAGGCAGCAGCTTCTGGAGGATCGCCTGTTTCGCCATTCACCAATTGCTGTCATCTGATAGATCTGAGGATGGTCTGTATCATCAGCGACAAGCTATTCTCAGGAATTCAGCAACCGATGTTGTTGGACTTTGGAATTTCGTCCAGACAAACTGGTTTTGGCGACGAAACGCTGGTTCGCCCTTCCGCCGGATACTGCCACTGGTCGCTTTCAGCACCCTTCATATTGCTGTCTTTGGGGTAGCCGGCATATTTTCCTCGCAAGTCTCAACCGCAGCCGGAAATGACGTCCTTGTGTCTAGTTCAAAGTGCGGTTACCTCATGTATACCATGGATATGAACGTCACAGATACACAAAAATGGCTTTCCCCATATCACAGTGAAACAGTGTTCCTGAGTTCCAGCTATGCTCAGCAGTGCTATCGACAGGATGCAGTTGCACCAAGCTGCAGAACTTTTATTCAACCGAGCATCTCAACTACCTCATCAACAGCAGCGTGCCCATTCAACGGCATGTGTGTGGGAAATGGTAATATCGCACTTGTATTAGACACCGGACACATCAACAGCAACTTCGATCTAGGTCTTAATGCGCCACCAGAAGACCGTTTTACTATTCGGAAAGTTTCTACATGTGCACCTATTACTACGGTTGGATATTCCACGTCGTACCACAATACCAATTCGACGGCCGATGATTATGTCGAGTACTATTATGGATCATCACCACGTCTCGCCGGAGGACCACAGCCATACACTTACAGATATCCGTCCCACCTGGAGACGAGTTCGAAGAATGATTTTCAGAATACATTAGATTATACCATCATGTAAGACGCCAAGCCAAGCATACCTGTAAGTAATGTACTAACTGTGACCTAGGGCTTTAGAGGCATACGGCTCACCAACTATGTTCAATCCAATTCCTAGACTCAAAAGATCTGATGCAGATATCAGTCTATTTTTTTTATCTGCCAATAATATGGTTTACGTGGAACCGGTGGATGACCCATGGTACTCGGCTCACCTCCAATTTCCAGGGGTTATGCTCGGCAACATCGTCATGAAAGGCAACGCTAGTATCTGGTTTCGGGATAACCCAGTCGGTGTTCTAGGATGTGCTGAACAGTATCAATTTTGCAATCCGAATCTCCCTGCAAATTCAAATTGCACATCACTTGTGGGCCTTGACCAGGCAATAAACATGACTGACGGCCTATGGCGATCACCAGCCCAGAATGTATCATTCTACAGCATCAGGTCTGTATTTGACTATGGTATAAACCTAAACGAAATTGTGGCCCCGCTTGGCATTTCATCTCTTACTGCGAGAAATTCCCTTCGCAATGGAGTACAAGGTCCACTTTCAAACAATCAGTGGCAACTTGAGGTTCAATATTGGCATTCAATCTCCTTGGCGTTGCTACAAAGAATGGTAGTGGAACTAGCCACTGGACCCACAAGTGAGACCGTATACCCTTGGCTTACCAAACCTCAAACGAAGGAGGAGCAAGCACAATGTCATAATCAGGTCAGCTTGGTATTCATTCTTCAATGTCGCGTACGTTTCTGACTTTTTTGATTAGAAAATCATCAACACGGCTTATACTAACTTCAGCATTCTCGGCCTCAGTATCATCTTAGTAGTTGGGGCACTGCTTCTCCTGACCTCTGTTTCCATCGATCTTATTGTTGGCTATATACAAAAACGGAGGAACCCGAAAAACTACAAGCGCCTCGAGTGGAGCATGAACCAGACGTTTCAGCTACAACGACTTGCCCATGAGGAACTCGGCTATGGCACTTGGACTCACGCTGCGGACTCAATCCCAACAACTCAGCGCGGCGAGAAGCTTTCTCTCATAGACACCTCTGACCCTGACCACCCGATACTTGTCGCACCAACGCCGGCAGACCATGCCTCAGTGCAGGAGTCTGAGGCAAAGCCTGATCAAGATGCGGAGACAACACAATCTGGAGGCCACCCAACACCACTTGAGCCGGCGCCCATAAACGAGGTTCCCTCAACTGATCAAAGTAGTTCTACAAATGATGAGACTTTACACGCCTGGCAACCAAACACAGGCTCAACACGGCAGACCAACAAGGTGACCACAGTGCTGCAGACAGTTAGCGTGAATGGGAGTGCGGAGGTTGGGGGGTCGTCTTCTTCCCGGGATGAAGGCGATGCCTTGAGAGTAGCAGAAAACCAAGAGTTAGGAAATACGTCGTCCAACTCCATCGAAAACGATTCTCCACCAATTTCCGAAGATCCCATACTCGAAGGTCCTGTGCGAAGTACAAGCTTCACGGTTTAATAACAAGGTGGGGATATATGCCTAAACTAGCTCACCCAGCGGTATCGAGATCGAATGAAAAGGGGTGTGGTTTTGAATTGAATAATCCACATGGAATGAGCAGGACCAGACAGCTGCTGCTTTCTTTTTGGGCCAGCCCGTGTCAAGTCATGGGATGGGAGAAAGTTCAACATCTGAAGCTAACAAAGTACGTGACCATCCAGTAGTTCTACATGTTATTCAAGTCACGCGCATAGGATGGAAAAGGGATCGAAAGGTTTGAGAGTCAAGTTGGCGCAGCTTGACTATCTCCAATCATTTTAATATTACTTACATCTACATCATGGCTGCTTTTCATCGGGAAAAATTGAACCTTGTCCCCTTGCCTTTCTTGAGTACTGCATTGGATTGATGTCTGCTCTTGTCTTCTTGGTTTGACCGTTGCTTGATATGAGACTGCTGGATAAGTTTCAGAATAGTTTTGAAGTTTCATGGTTCTCTACCTTGTTCACACTTAACAAACTGTCTGAAAGCATAACCATTCGAGTTCAACCTTTTGAAGAATTTGAAGAAATGACCACTAGACTCGAGACATAACCGAGTAGTTAGGTGAGGCGTGGACTTCAAGGGTCCTTCGATCATGTTTGAAAATACAGCCTTATTAGAGATGTATGGTACCAATGCTGTGTCAACCAGCATCCTCGAGTTTCACATTGTACTAGTAGCCTCTATAGACACGATATGTGAGCATAGGCTTCCTGTCTTTGCACTGGGTTATCATATTCACAGGCCACTCATCTTGGTTACTGGATTCATGGTCCGACACCATGTTTTCCTTGACGCTTTTACTCCATTGTATTGAAGCCGACTAACTCACCATTGATGTGATGGGTCTCGCCAAATACCTAAAAATGGAAAAAGAGAAGTCTTCACTGTATTAAGTAGGGGTTGACTGGAGTCATTTGCCGAGTTTGAAAACCCTCGCTTTGGCTACTCCCCCGCGATATCGAACTGTTATGTTCACCTAGGCCGTACAGCTACACGCAGCAGAGAACCATGAGCACGGTTCTTCCAATGAGAGTTTGCGCTGGGATGGCAATTCCTGATACTCCTCTCATTGCGAAGGTAATCGACTTCGCGCGGGCTCACTCGACGGATTACGCCTCCAATCATATCCAGCGTTCGATGCTGCTTGGCTTCATCATCGCCGACAAGATCCCCGAGGTCAAAGATCGCGACCTCGAAGTCCACGCCGTGTCCGCACTCTTACATGATCTTGGATGGGACCCCACAAACGAGCTGGTGTCAACGGACAAGCGATTCGAAGTCGACGGAGCGAATGCTGCCCGTGACTTCTTGCGTATGGAGGCACCAGAGTGGAATAAATATCGTTTGCAGCTGGTTTGGGACGCAATTGCTCTACACACAACGGGCAGCATCGTGTTCCACAAAGAGATCGAGGTGCAAGCCTGTGCCTACGGGATCTGGGCGGACTTTCAAGGTCCCGATCGTGTCTCCAATGGCTTGCTATCTTGGGACGAGTACAACGCTGTGGTGAAGGTCTTCCCGCGCTTGAAGCTCATGGAGGGTCTCCGAGAAGTGATGTGCCAACTCTGTCAGACCAAACCACAGACGACATACGACAATACAGTAGGTGAATGGGGAGATAAGTACGTGGAAGGCTATAGTCGAAAGGGAAAGCTCACTCAGGATCTCTTGGATACTTGCAATCTGGATGATCTATAAGTTAGGTGACGAGAACGGAGTAGCAATCACTTGTGAAGGAGTTCAGCTATGTTGGGCTGTGCAGCCTATCGGGATGGAGACCGAGGCAGCTGTTGGTCTTGCCTTAATAAGGGAATTTCGAGTACAGCCGCTACCCGAAGATTGAATTGCCGACACTAAATCTGTATATAACTCATCAGTGTAATCGGTGCATCACTGCGATGCATTCGGAGAGGGGTCGCCCAGCGATACCTCAGTGCAAGCGATCTTCTATTTCGCATTGCGTGTTGAAAGTGTGTCTTGTTTATACCTCGTGATATTGATTCTTGCTTTCAAGTTGCGCCAAGGCCAAATTCTTACTTGGCGGGACGGGTGGCTTTTGTGCTCGTACCTATGGCAGCATGAGACGCCCGCGCGCTCCGACTCAATTGGCCACGCTTCTCAACTCAATAACCGGTATTTTCGCTCCTTCCATGCCAAGACCGTACGTCTACACTCAACTACCTGCGCACAACAGCCCACAGTTTGGAGCGACTGTCTCGCCAGAACCATGGCGAAGCCGGCGTTGGACCCTATACCGTTCAAAGGGCGTTCGTTTGACAATTTTTTTCCTGGTTTTGCTCCTCTTATTGGCCGCCGGTCTTCTGCTCTTGCGCCGCCGAAGATCAGAGCTAGAACCCTTTCGTTGGGATCGGCTTCCACGGTAAGAGCGAACCCTAAACCCCTGTCTCTAGCATCAGCGTGTTGTTGAGAGCGTTTCCAATGCAGGATCAATGGTTACTATCATGGCATTAAAACCCTAGTACCACCGTCAGAATACATACCGGAGTACCCACCATCATACAGCTTCAGCCCTCCACCATCCACACCTTCCTACTTCAACGAAACAACCTTCCCCGAGCCAATAATAATCGATCCTTATCCCGACTATACCTCAGCAGACTACCTTTCCAACTTCCATCCCGTCAGCGAATGTTACCTGGACTCGTCCAATACCACCCGCTTGCCAGATGTTTTCGGCTACCCTGGAATACCACAGTATCAGACAGCTCCCGTAATGGGCTCCTACCAGGAGTTAGGATTGAAGGAGGACATTTGTGTTGACCGTTTTGGCAGGCTTGGCCCATATGGTTTCGGTTATGAGACGGACAAGGGGGGTGTGGGAGTTGGGAACGATACTGAAAATGAAGGGAGCAACCATGTCTGGAGGGCAATGGGTGGTCAGAGAGATTGGCGGGGCGTGGATTGGCAAGAGGCGCAGGATCGATGTGTTGCTCGAAACAGCGCTCGGTTCACAACGCGCGACACGCCTTCCGAGATTGATTCAGGCAGCGGAAGACGTCTCATTCCAAGGACAGCTGTCGTATTACGGGCGTGGACGGGATTCGACTACGACTCGCACGTTGTTCTGTTCCTCCGTGCCATGATCAACGAGCTGGCGCTGAAATCGGGTGCAGAATACACCGTACACTTGCTCGTCCATGTCAAAGACAATAGCCTTCCCATATGGGCGTCCGAAGCAGTCTATCAGGAGGTTCTGCGGCGCAACGTGCCAGAAGAGTTTAGAGGCTTGGCAACGCTCTGGACCGAGAAACAGGTGGAACCAATATACCCTGGCCCCTTTGAAGACAACATCGAAAACAGGAGCGGTGGCCCAATACACGGTGTTTATCGCAGTGGCCACATGATACTGCAGCAATTCGCCATACATCACCCCGAATACGAGTTTTTCTGGAACTGGGAGATGGACGTCCGATATACAGGGCATTATTACGAGCTCTTCGAGAAGCTCAGGGAATGGGCAAGGCGACAACCACGCAAGAATCTCTGGGAACGGAACGAAAGGTATTACGTACCGATTTTCCATGGCTCCTACGAGCATTTCTCGCAGATGGTAGAGCGGGAGACCGGAGAAAACGGCGAGGAACCGGTCTGGGGACCAGTACCGGTAAACACATCTGGGATCTTAGGTCCGCAGAACTTGGCTACTAGTGCTCCTGAGCTCTTTGGCGCGGAGGAAGCCACAGTGGCGCCTCCTAGCTCAGCTCAAGCTGCATCGTGGGGTGTCGGCGAAGAAGCCGACCTCATCACGCTCAACCCTATCTTCGATCCGAACGGTACCCGCTGGGGTTTTGAAAGGGATGTGACGGGCTACAACCGATCCTATCCCATCCCGCCGCGCCGCACCGCTATTTCGACCGCAACCCGGCTCTCCCGACGCCTTCTGATGGCTATGCACGAAGAGAACGCGCGCGAGCGCCACATTATGTTTGTAGAAATGTGGCCGTCGAGTGTAGCGCTGCATCACGGACTGAAAGCCGTTTACGCACCGCATCCTATCTACGTGGATCGGAGATGGCCCGTGGATGTGCTCGCAAAGACGTTCAATGGGGGAAAAGGCGGCGCGACCGGCGGTAATGCGAGCTCTGTGTTTGGAGACGAGGAGCACAATCATCAGGGTACTTCGTGGTATTATAATTCGGCTTTTTCACCCGCCTTGTGGAGGCGCTGGCTGGGCTATGTTGAGAATCATGAGGGTGGCTTTGAAGAGGAGAGCAGAGGAGAGGGGAGGATGTGTCTTAGAAGTTTGTTGCTGCACCCAATCAAGCATGAGGTGGGACCGGTGTAGTTCTCCTGTGTATTATGTATATATAGTGTTTAATTTGTAATATGCTGCTGCACAATTCCGATACAGAGTGTTGGATGCCAAGCATCATGGACTAATGGTGAGGGATGAACAGCTATATGACTGAACGGGTTGTACATTTACGTGCTTGCTGATTTTTTCAGCACAGACAAAGTAAGGGCTCAGACGAATAGCAGTCATATCTGAAGGTCTCTACCTTCTCAGGAAAGGATGATGTTTTAGGTTGTCTTTTTCTTAGAAATATTCCGCGCAAACTTTCATTGTGGCTGGATTATGCTATATGTAGTATTCAGAATGAAGAATACTACGAATTCCCCTATATACATGGTCTACAATATACATCAACCAAACCCCATCCCAGCATCATCGCTGACAAGCCAATCACTGTCTCTAACATGAGGACGCTCGTCTTCATTACCGCGGTCCGCGTCCAGTGTTGCCGACTGACCGCTACCTGTCGCACTACCTCGCCGGCCATGTCTGCGCCTCAAAGCTTTGTTACTACTCGCATCGTCCCGATCCTCATTTACCTCCGAGTATCGAGGTGGCGCGTCTTTCGAGGGGTCTCCGACGTCTGATATCGTGGCTTGTGGATTGGTCGTGGAGTTGGTGGATGGATTGAGAATTCCTTCGGTGCTGGGGGTTACTTCGACGAGCTCGGCATCGCGATACCATTTTCGTCGACGGGTATATCGACCCCAGCTATCTTGACCGCGGCGGCCGTCGTTCCACTGTACGCAGATAAGTCAATGCGCAGGAAGAGGTTATGTGCAGTCTGTCTTACCTTGTTGTCGTAGTAAATCCAGCCGCCACCACCACCATGACCCTTTGAGTCTCTCCTACCGGTACCAGCACCTTTGCTCCCTCCTTCTTCGCCAACACCTGCGCCTTCTACACGCCACCCACTTCCCTCGACCCATCGCCATCTTGCCGACGCCCCTTCAACTTCGGGTAATCGAAATTCATCCTTCGACGGAGCCGGATTGAGGCGTTCGTCGGTCCAAGCTGCTCGTTCATATGCCAGAAGCGAATGCGTCCAGCCTACACCGAGCCAGCGGCGTTGGTTCTCATACAAGATGAAAGTAAACCGAACCCCTGTTGACTCGGGTCCACGTTCTTTCCCGTGAAGGTCGTCAACTTCCGGTTTATTATTTGTTCGTGGCGGCAAAGGAGGCGGGGACAGACCATGAGCTGGTCGTGTCGGAAGGACCGGCGGTTTCTCATCGGTGAAGTGCAGGCCGGTGATGGCAGAACATAGCCGTCGGATGGTGACTGATCGCCAGAGTAGTACACGAGATATCCGTGCTGGTCGGGAATGCCAACACAGAAGCAAAGTGCCTCCGGTAAGGATGACTCGACGACTTGTGATAATGTAGAATGGAGGCAGGGTGAGGACTATCCATAACGGGGTGATGACGAGGATCCTAAGGAACAATCTCGTCAAAGCTGGTCGTGTTGTGGCTGATGTCGCAGTTCGCTGGGTGGATAAGAAATCCGTGAGTAGCAGTAGCGGTTCCAGCAGGATATTGCACCGTGTCGTTAGCACCCTCAAGGTCTCCACGATCTCGTCCAAGCTTTTGTGGTGCTTTGTGGATAGATCGGAATCATCTCGTTTGTGCCCTTTTTGCTTCTCCCCGGTCCAAGCAGTCGAAGATAACGGGGAGTATCGCCGCGAGTACATTCCCGCAATCAACACCACCACTAACAGCAGGGGACCAGCCCAGCGTAGCACTATATCACCATACAGCACAACAGCCCAAAAGCCCGCGACCAACAAGAAACTCTCCCAAGGGTCGCCGCTGCTCCAGGATAAGAGTCCAGCGAGTTTGTTGATTGGTAGGAGGAACGGATGCGAATACGCAAGGGCACGAGTGACTTGCGGTGGTGTAGCAACTAAGAGAGGAGATTTCTGGTGCACGAGCACGGTGGAACGCTGTTTGAGAATCGAGGGTGTATGCGAGAGAGTGGCTGGCGAGAAGGAGGCGATGGTAGGTGGGTTAGGATCTTGGCCTTGGGTGGGGCCCGAAGGTCCATGATCTGGAATTGGAGTTGGTGATGGTGACATCGAAACTATCCACGGAGTGTCTATGGCAGCGATGGTCAATGTTGTGCTCGGTAGCAGCTATGCATTGAACCTGTAGGTAAGAGTGAGTTTGTTCGTACCTAGTGCAGCCATGCAATACCCTTGCGCTCGTCATCGCCCGCAGCAAGGCCGGTGTGGCGTGTCATTGGCGCAGCTGTTGCCTGAATGCTGATCCAAGAATATCCGGTTACAGAAGGAAGGGAAGTAATTTGATACCAAAAACACAATCTCGCAATATTGAAGACCCGACGGTGAGCTTCACGAGAAAGAGTGTATTATGTCCGTATATCCGAGGACTGATCCGCAGTAACCTTTACGCATGTGATGTTGACGTACTCTGCGTGTCACGTGCATTTGATACGCTTAGTCATTCATGGAAAAGTCGTCGGCGGTATTGCCATCGTCAAGTGCAGAGGAGCGCAACAGCAGCACTTGGACTCCGGCAACTCCCCTGTTCTAATACATGGTAAGAGCACCCGTTTTCTGACGTTAGAGTTATGGTTGCTGTACAACATTTGAAATGACATGTTCCCCAGAATTGACCCACTGACCATCAACACAGGCGCACCGCATCATAACCCAAGTGGTCCTCGTCGGCTCACGGGTCCTCGGCCGAGCGTTCGCGGAAGCATATCGACAGGCGGCAGCGACGCAAAAGTATGCGCAGCAAGCGGCGAAGAACAATCCCGGCGCGACGAACAACCTCGCCTCCTCCGGTCTGACGCTCGAAGAAGCGTGCAAGATCCTGAACGTCAAGCCGCCACAGGGGGGCAAGGCGAACATGGAGGATGTGATGGACCGGTTCAAGCGGTTGTTCGATGTCAACGATCCGCAGAAGGGCGGGAGCTTCTACTTGCAGAGTAAGGTGCTGCGGGCTAGGGAGCGGATAGAGATGGAGGTGCGGGAGGCGCAGAGGGTAGCGGAGAGGGAGCAGGAGCTGAAGGAAGGGTGGAAGCCGAAGGTGTATAAGGAGCGATGACGGTGTCCGGCTACACGATCGGTGGGTCGTGACGGCGGTGTTTTCTCTCGGGGGGCTGTATCATTACTGGAGTTTCGAGTCTCTTGATGCATCAGCCGGGCGTTTGGGACTACTTGAGCGGCAACGGGCAACCTACGATTGTGCCTCTGTCTTCATAGAGTGCAGTCCGGATATTCCTTGGGGCTGACAGTCCATCCGGTTCTAAGTCTTGTACATTAGCAGAGCATATATCGTCCTCTTCCCACTGCCATGCCAGTCCCTGGGAACATCTAACCTCAGGTGGTGGAGGACGGGCTTGGCCTCTGCAAACGACATCTATCCAGCTCGTCGTCAAAGCAGTCGAAGGCACCTGTTCGCTACGTTTCCAGTTTGGCAACATTATACGCCACAATGTGCAGAGCTGGCTATGTAGCAGTCTGTCCTAAGGTTCTTGGTTACTACCAGAAGTGGAACATCCTGTGTGAGAGAACAATATGATGTCAAAAGGTACCAGTATATCCCAAGTCTGGTGACTTGACCGAGGGGCCTGGTCTTATCGTCTTTCCAAGTACGCATTCGGCTGAAGCTCATATACACATTGAATCTCGAGGTCTACGGAACGGGAACGTGCATGATGATAAATCTGTATGCTAATCCTGAAGAAAGGTATCCATGCTATGCTGGTAACGAAACACAACGCCGATGCCAACAGGCACCGCCCAACAACGGGCTATGAACGCCAGCCCGCCCACCACCAAACCCGCGCACGGGCTGTGAGGCCCACAAGGACCGGAGCCCATCACACGCGACGGGCCCTGGTCCTCGTAGGCCTCCGAAGGCCAGTCCACCTCCTGGCCAGCCGCACGTTGCGGCCGGCCTCCGTTGGCACGGCGCCAACGGACTCTTCCCACCCCGCCTCGTGCCAGCGGGCTCCCCCGGCCAACCGGGAAGCCCACGGCACGCTCTTGCTCCGGAGAGCCCGGTCTCGCCGGCGCTCTCGCTCCTCAATGATGCTCGGAGCGTGCCGAGCCTGGTTGTCTGGGGTGAGGTGCTCGAAGATGAGCTCCAGCACCCCAAAAGGGACGGAGAGTAAGATCCGCGAGAGGGTAGCGGATCGCGGGTTTAGCATCTCGGCTTCTTCGGAAGGGTGGTCTCCGAAGTTGATGGAGCGGAGGCGAGGATGTGAGAAAGGCCTTGCCTCAGCAGTAGTGGGAAGCCGGTCGATGATCGGGAGAGATGGCGTCAAGGTTTGTAGTTGAAAGTCGGACGGGAAGTTTGTACCGATGTATTGACTTATGCCTCGGAGAAGTCCATCTGTCAGGTTCTCACAGGTGTTGTGTTGGTGTTTAGGTTCATCTCTGCTGTGAGCGTGGTAAGGAATGCGGATAGCGCTGTTTTCCTTGTCGCTGTTTTGCGATGCTGTTGAATAAGTACTGCACTGGCGAGATGGTGCGTGAGAGGACGAGTGTGACGATGCAATATGAGGGATAGCAGGTTTCTCCATGCCTCGTCCTCCATTCATGGCAAAGATTGTTCCCCTCTCAAGAGTTTCCCAGCTGATTAGTTTGGAAGCAAGCTCGTCGCCTCTGCGCTTTACATCGGGCAACTGAAGGATGTCACCGGCAGCAGCATAGCCAATAGCGAACTCGAGACGGTCTGCCATGGTGTTGGATGATCGAGATTGGTCTAATGGCGTCGTTGAGGTTTCTCGGAGTGCGAAGTTGGGAGCGACAAGAGACTCATAGTCGAGAAGTGGTTCTCCATACAGATTTAGCAACGCCAACTCAAACGCATCCGGTCGAAGAAGGCTCCCAGTAAGTTCCAAATGCATTCGCTTGTGACCATTCGTATCTGTGCCCGCAAAGGACATCAAGCTAGCTAACAGTGGGCTTCTCATGATGAGGAGACGATGTAGATAGAAGCTCATAGGCTTAAAAGCGTTGTGAGAATGCGACAGTCGTAAGGAGCAGTCAGCCAGTGCCTTACGATTGAACTGCGTTAGGAGGTAGTTTGAGACGTTCCCCAGTTCCTGCGTGTTAACTTGACCGTTCTGTTGAGCTGCACTGTGGACGCGTAGCTGAGCGTCGCTACCCGGGTGAGAATGTTGGACGCCTTCATCCGTCGCGATTATGCGAGGTTGAGACGCGTTCCGTTCTGGTGCCGCTATCACCCCACCGTGGGATACGCTTTCCGGGTGGTGTGCTGGATGTGATGCATTCAGGTCGACTGATTCCGAATTGCTGCCCGAGCCGTTGGATGAAGTGGAGAAGCTGGGACCATTCGATAGAGGTCCATGATGAGATGAGCTCACGAAAGGTGTTCCCGGCGGTGGTGTGTAAGGGAAGTGATTCTCCGGAGGAAAGAAGGACGGCATCCGATGGTGGTAGCCAGGCGGGACGGCGAAGGACTGCCTCGGAGGATCGTACATATTTGGCTGCGGGTGAGTGTAGTGTGTGAACGGACCGTGCCAGCTCGGATGAGGACCGTGAACGTGTTGAAAGTGAGGATTTGGAAAGTGCTGCGGCGGCTGAGCGGGGGCCCAGTTGGGGAAGAATCGAGGAAGAAACGTCATGGTGGAGGGCGAAGGGGGTAGCACGGGCGAGGAGCCGGCAGATCCAGGAAAGCCACCGAAGACGATGTTGGCGCTACTCTCATGAGAGTGAGGAGGGGTAATTTGGGCTATTCCAGGGGGCCCCAGTGGGAAGGTAGGCGATACCATGGAAGGATGGACGGGGAAGTGGTTTGCTGGGTAAAACTGTGCCGGCATCGCGTAAGGAGCTTGCTCGAACGGTGGTCTACAGTTGATATCGTGGCCGACTGGAAGTCTTTGGTCTGATTTTGAATCGTAAGCTTTGTATGCTGGAAGAACGGAACACACATCGGTGGAAAGGTCTGTGTCAATAGGTGGGACGTGAAAGGTGGTGAACTCACAATCTGTCGCTATCTCTAGTGGGTTGAGGTTGACATTCCCAACGCTGTCCACCGTCCCTGAAGTGTCAACGCCTCTTCGTGCTTCGTGATGTCCATCCATAAACGACCCCGGCGTTGAGCCCTCAAGAACTGGCGGCTGCCCCACTTCCTGCTCGGTTGGCAGCTTGTTGCTGGACGCGGCATCCTTCGAAGAGTCATGGATTGTCAAGGGCTTGAGGACAGGTTGAATCTTGCGCTTGGTTTGGAGAGAACGAGGAATGACGGGCACAACTTGAACCACTGCTCGCGGTCTGGTGTTTGTTGTGTTGTGAGCAGCCCGTGGGGCCTCCACAAGGGTGGCCATGCTCAGTTGACAGTGCTCGGTTTACTTGAATCGTGATAATGAAGTCTGAAGTCCGCTGGAAGTCAATTGAGTGCAAGGTTATCAGAAGTCTGGGTTGGCGAAGAAGTGAAGTGTGTGGTTTGTTTATAGAAGTTGAAACGCGCGGATCAGCAAAAACTTCGAATTATTCACCGCTTCCGAGAAGGTTCAGGTAAGCTAACCTAAACCCCGCATGCGGAAGGAACCACCCAGTTCCAACAACATCCCCATCGGGGATAGCGCTTCTAAATGATCGCCCTTTCCTAAACCATAGGGCTGACACCTTGATAACTTACCTTATTGACAGAAATTATGAGTCACCACTGGCCATCTCCAGAGCAACCTCTGATGAAGTCTGCCAAATGACAGGTTGCTTTCCGAGTAAGGTAGGCAGGAGTTGCCTCACTAAGGTGATAGTAGCGGAAGACATGCCCGAGGTATCATCATGGCATTGAGTAACATGCTTACCTTATGCTGGTGCAACTCCACAGCAAGCTACTTCGTACGTTTCGTACTTAGGTAGGAAGCTGCCAGAAGTATCACATGATTGAAGAAACACCCTACCTTGTGTTAATCATTACTCTGTACATACCTATACCGCAGGCTTGGACAATTGTCCTTGTTACAAATCGGCATTACTTCGAAGTGGGTTTGCATAGGATGTTGAGTGTATATGCTACGATTGGGTCACAGCGGACACTTAGGTGCGGGTGGGATCTCCCAATGCCAATTTCTTGCGTACAGAACGGAGGAACAATACCAGTGCTTGAGGTAGCTGGTGCTTCTGATTCTATCTACCCAAACGATCGCTGTGCAGTTTTGTATTGATACATTAAATGTCTTCTTGTATGCCCGCCCAGAGCCAGCTGTGCGGTATCCGGCTATGCCGCCCAAAACCGTGTGTATCGAGAAAGGTGGTAGGGGAGAAGGTTTAGATAACGCCCCGATTGACCCAACTTTTGTAATACATGATTGGGCATAATGTTATACAGCTCTGAACTCCGATGGCTTCTGCTTTGCACAGGCATGTGTAGGAAATAGGTACAATGAATGTGGGAACGCGTCAGAAGCCGGAATGAGGAATCGTCTGGCTCGTGCTCGACGAGACAGTACGGTGCTCAGAACATGCCACCATTGGTGCGAGAGCTCTGGGGGAGAGCGGGCGGAGGAGACATCGAGGCCTGCTGCCGAGCGCGGACGCCAAGGTTGCCACCCTCGCTGGAGGATTTGCGGAGCCGTTGGCGAACGTGTGGACGTGCATCGCCGTTTCGATTAGAGCCGGCATTGCGGCCTTGCTCGGAAGGAGCCCCCATTGGAGATGTAGGTGAGTTCTCGCCTCTCCCAAACACGGTCGCGATGGTTTGCTGCGCCGTCTTCCTACGCGGGTTGATAGGTGGAAGAGGAGGCACGAAGCCTCTAACTGGCCCTTCACCTCTGGGACCTAAGCGTTCGTTGGTCGGAAGATTCCTGGTGTTGACTGAGGAGGTACCGGACAGGAAGGTAGGGTCAGAAATGTCTGACTTGTTGACGGATTTCTTGCGATTGTTCGGAATACGCCCGGAAGTCTGGAATCCAGTTTCGGGAATCATAGCTGAGGACATGGTTACCGGCATGGTGGGTGAGTTGTCGTCAATTGTAGGTCTGCGGTTGGATCCGTTGTACGTTCCAGGATACGGCCTCTGGTCGAATCCAGTAGTGGGGTGGCTGTGTGTCTGAGATGAAAGTGGCGATTTGGTGCCAACAGAGTCTGTCGCAGCAACATCACTTCTGCTCATAACGTTGCCAGACACGGTTGAAGGTGACCTTGTCCTTGTGCATCGATCGTCTAGAGCATCAGGCGAACGCCTTTGAGGGCCGGAGGGGTTATGAAAGCGTGACGCTTCGCCATATGGTGCATTCACAATACCCCGTGCACCAACAGCATTGCTTGCGTGGACATTGACATGGTTCCTCCCGTCGGCACGGTGTGGCCGTTGTACAAGACTTACCGAGCCGAGCTGATCCTGACTTGTGCTCACAGAAGGTGGCGAATGACCCCGGTGTGCTGGACCTTTGTAGCCTTCATCACTGGCTTGACGCTGTCGGAAGCCTTGCGTCGGTTGCGCTCCATTCTGGTACTGAGTTCGGCCATTTGATGGAGGTGAACGCCCCGTGGGTCCCATACCAGCGTCTCGAAGTATCCTTTGCTCGTCCTTTTCCCAACGATCGTGCCGAGACGGATGAGGAGACCCGCCGCTTCCATTGATACCCAGCATTTTCATAGCTTTGAACGAAGGATCCTGTCGACCTGCCAGGGATCCTTTGGTTGGTCTGGACTTCAAAGGTCCGAATGCGTTAGCATATTTGGTAGGACTATGGCTTGCGGGTCCCCTGCCAGGCATCGGGCTTCCAGACCGACTCTCGTCCTCAGCAAAGCTCTTGAGATTCTCTTGAACTATCTTCCTCCTATTTGAGAGCTCAGCTGCAAAATCTTGTCTTTCCTTCTCGGTCTCCGTGCTTTCGGTCCTCTGATGCTGAGACTCATAAAGTCCTTGCCAAGATTGTTCAGGCTCACTCTCCTGCTGTGTTCGTGCTTCTAGATGCGGTGATGGTCCTTCACTCACAGCATGTTGCACCCTAAGGCGCTCCTGATCTCTGAGAGCTGCCGCCTGATCAAGGATCTGCTTGGCTCGGAGAGACCAAGGCGGGGCAACCACAGTTTCATGCTGGGCTGGAATTAGATTTGAGTCACCAGACGGATCCTTAACATGATTGTCTAGTTCCCAGGCATATTTTCGAGTGTACGAACTGAGATCAGGCCCATCGGAAGTATCGCCATTGAATTGATCCACGCCCCATGCCGGGTCTTCAGTATTCCCAAACAATTCCGCTGGGACCGAAGTGCTAGCTGCTGGCTCCGAACTTGACTGTCCGGGAGCGGGCCGTGGGCCTGAAGCTGGAGAAGGAGGCGGATATATCGATGACTGACTACTGTCATTTCGTAGATGCGCACGGACAAGACCGCTAAGACCGGATGCGGGGCCAAGTGTGGGAGAATCGGCATCAATGATGTCGGACAAGGCCTTGCCGGGCAAGGACTCATTTCGCACATGGGTTCGGCTGGCGGTCCTGGATCCAGCCGGTGAATCCTTTTCCATAAAGTCCTTGTACAACCGCTGCGGCGAATACGGAATGTATTCTGAATGCTGATTAGCGTCATCTTCGGGCTGGCTAAGTTGAGACTTCTGATCATTTTCGAAACGACGTTGCGGCTGAGAATCAATGACTGAGTGCTCCTCTTCAGTTTCGCTTCCAGACTCAGATTTCTCATCGCTATCACTCGACTGCGCGAAGAAAGTTCCATTTGTTGTAGGCTCCAATTCCACGGTCGGATTGTCGTTAGGAGCCGGGACTGTCTCTAAATGGTGAGATATGGTTGGGGATGATAGAGGCTGGTCATGTGGTGTACTCGACGCCACTGACCGAGCTTGAGAGCTGGCATCGGATCCGTCCCGTCTTCTTTGAATGTTATGCCGGTCAGCCTCCTTTGCCGCTGATGATAAGATGCGCTCAATAGGTGACCTATCTCGTGCTTGCTGCAGTTGAAACTGCCTTTGGCTGTATTGTTGTTCATCGTATGGCATACTCGGCTTGTTGAACGCTCCCAGAGCTGTCGCTTTACCACGGTCGTTAGGCTGCACGGCAGACGAAAAAACAGACCCATCGTCATCATCAGTGCTTTTCGGTCTATGTGGGGTTGGGAAGGGATCCACAGATGGGTTGACTGGCCCGTTGTCCACGGTTCCGAAAGAGGGTCTGGCTGGACTTGCAGTAACGGAGGGTGGAGTTGGGCTCACTTCACGATTCCCCGGAAGAGCATACGGTGAGCCAGTGCGCTGATACTGATCCCTAAGGTTAAAAGCGCTTTGAGACTGTACAAGGTGCTGCGGCGCCACCGCAGCCGGCTGACGCTGCTGGAGTGAGTCGAGCCTGTGTAAAGCAGAGCTTTGCTGGTCGTGCATCTGCTGATCAAGACCTTGCCCGTAAAGCCTACGTGACTTGGCGGTTGCCCGCTCCGGTCCGGCAAGAGCGGCTGAGTTAGCTGGTGAGTTTTGGGATAGTGGAGGGCTCGAGGTGCTATTTCCATATGCTCCAGGTAAAGACACCGTGCTCTGAGACGTGATGGACGTTGCGGCTGTTGACGTACGTATGTTCGAAGGCCCTGACGCTGTAGATGATGACGTTTCCCGGCTCCTATTGTATCCTGCTGGCGATGGGGAAGCGGGACGATCATCCGTCTGAGCATCATCTTCCTCCTCTCGACCAAGATCCCTCTTTACCGGTCGACCATACTCTTCACATTCCTTCTCCCACAGCTTTTGAAAGGCAGCCGTGCTGACATCGTCTCCGTACAGAGCCCGGCCTCCCATCCTTCGGCCGGAGCCTTGATCTGCGTCCACCGAGGCTGAGCCCACGTTTTTGGCTAAAGCCGAGCCTCCGACTGGTATCTTATAGATTTTCTGGCGCCCGCCGAAGAGATTGTTGCCTTCTCGGTGTTTCGGTCGGCCCATAACGCTTCCGCTATGTGAAGAATCATCGTCGGTACCGTAGCCCTCGCTGGAGTGATACGAGTCAGCCCTTTCGAATG
Organism: Acarospora socialis; assembly: GCA_025617375.2. Taxonomy (NCBI): domain Eukaryota; kingdom Fungi; phylum Ascomycota; class Lecanoromycetes; order Acarosporales; family Acarosporaceae; genus Acarospora; species Acarospora socialis. The sequence goes on from JAMYGW020000011.1 coordinate 52,165, forward strand.
CAAAAGGTCTTCGGATCGAATCGAGCGGCGCACTCTCAGCAATATCCGAAAGTCCAGGGTGACTGAAGACGTTCAGCCGCGAAGCTCGCTTCGGGAACAAGACGCTGTCATCGTTGGCCTTGCCGATCTTCGACGTCGGGTCGTCCTGTTCTCTCAACATGCTGAACCTGGCCGAGAGGTTTGGCATCAATAGACTGGTCCGAAAGTTGTCAGATGATGGCAGCGCAGTCGATAGGTCAACCTCAGGCTTGGGCTCCGGCTGAGCCTTCTTCCCCCTCCTGATTGATTTGGACGACAATGACGGGAAGGAATTGCCATCCGGATCACTCAGCGAGCGTCCACCTCCTTCCACGGTATTTTTGGCCCTTTTCTTGGTGCGAAAGCGATTCATCTTGTACGCTTGTGACGTTGGTCCGTACAGTGAGGTAAAAGTAAACCGTATTTATGAGCTCGAGCGTCAAGCGAGCATTCAGCGTGCTTCGAGTAGAAAGAAACCGCAACAGATAAAAGACTAGAATTGTATTTGGTTTAGTGCAAGATGTGGTCGAGGTTCAACGTCGATAATCACTCTAAACCGAGTCGATTGAGTCTATGGCAGCAAGAAGCAGACTTCGTCAGCATGGGACCGTCACGGTATTTCGGAATGGTTGTTGATAATAAAGTGAGAGCGGCCTTGTTGAGTTGGAAAGTGACTTACCTGTAATCAAGCCTCCTATAGATCTGAAGATGGCCCAGGGCCGCACAAGCACAGTGATCACGACGAAGGTATATCGTAGACCAGTACGAAACGGTGAATATTTGCCTGCTGTAAAATGAAAGAGTGGATTCTTGTTTGATTGCAATATTCGAATCGGTAGGGACTGTGGTGTATGATCTCCCTCTCATACAAACATTGACTCAAGACGCAGACTTTTGCGAAATTGCCCTCCTGACCTCATCCGGTATTCCCACTCCACAATGGACCAGCAACTCTTGATTATACCCAAGGGTCAAGTATAAGGTGCCGTGGAAGGTACGTAAGCGGAAGAAGAGTTCACCGACGCGGTTCTCACGGTCGAAAGGTGAAAAAGAGCGCAAGAGAAATCGTTTGGATTATGCCAGTCCGTTATCTGTCACTTGCGGTAAGGAGTGTGCGATGACAGGAGAGTGGAACGGAGAAGAATGAGGGCGATCGGTCGACGATCGACTACAGGCAAGATGCTGCCACGCGAGGTACCAGGAGGACGGTGCTTGGAAGGGAGGGCACAGGCCAGGAGCGGAGTGCCTCCGCCGGTAAGGCCGACTAGAAGAAATTAAAGGCGAGAGCAGTGGCGGTAGTGACTGTGAGTCTCAGCTGGGTGGAGTTTGACGGTCAGTTGTAGGGAACGGTCTGGCGTCGGGGGATCAGGGAAATACCTTTAGTTCGTGACAGAGGACCTTAGTAGGTCACCAAAGTCGGGGCTGGGGTGGGATATAGGGGTTGAAAACGGGTGTTGACTGGGGCAAGGTACTTGTGTATCGGTGTATTTCTGGCACGAGAACGGAGTACCCTTCCCGTCGAGAGTCTCTTCGCGGTGGAGTAGCGTGGCTCTACGGAAGCCTCGGGTCTGATTGATTAGGTAGATTAAGGTCGCTATTTGCTGGGTTGCGTGCGAAATTGACTTTCTCTAGTCAAGGCCCGAGTACCGGTGTACTATTGGGAGAGTTCTGGTTTTGGACTCGGCAGAGACAGTGGAAGGAGGGATAGAGATAGAGAGCGAGGGGAAAGCAAACAACCAGTCAGTAGTAGTTCGAGAGAGTGAGATGAAGAGAATGGAAGCTTGGATCTATTGACAGTACACGGTACTCATGTGCCCTCAGCTGACAAACCATGAAGCTAATCTAATCGTCAGGAAGAAATGAAACGTGTATGTGTAAGATGATGAAGAAAGGGCTGCAGGTTAATATTATTATTGCAGTCTCTCATCAGCAGACGGTTCTCACACTTTACCAACCCATACCATACTGTACGAGTACCGTACAGGCGAAGCTCCTCCCTAAGGTATCTACCATACCTGAGGTCTCCCAATGAATAATAGTGGTCATCTCTCCTCTGTCTGTCAGTCATTCCAATCTCCCTGAAGAAAAGGGGTCATTTAAACGTTAAGATACGAGTGCCGACATGAAGGGTACCTTCACTACCTTAGAGTTCAGTCGATCAGGGGCACTAGGTAGGCACATCGATCTGTCCGATTGGCTCCAAGCTCGCCTTCACACGTGTGGCGGCCGCCACAGAAGTGGCGCCGTTAATCCCATCTCATCTCCTGGCCCAATCGCTATGGATTTATGCATGTGACATTGGCAATTAGTGTTTCAGGGGCCGTTTGCTTTATTTATTGGTCGTTGCCCCGAAAACACGGGAGTAGGGGCAGGGTTATGTCGATTCTGAACCTGAACGACGACGAGTAATCAGTAATGTTTGTGTTCTGGACTTTGCTCGATCGTTTTTCTTCTGACGTGGTTGAGTAACATGACCGATTTGTTTGGAATCCTCCAGGCATGCAAGTCTCCTTCCGGCTATTCCTTACCATGAGCGCTGTCTGAGATCACCTTATGCACGTAGCCGCTACTCTACAATGCAGCCGTTTGCAGTCAGTTGAAACTTAGATCTCATAAGCGAAAGTGACACGCTAGCCCTAACTAGACGGACATTAGACGTCTGAGCGCAGTCATGCTAGATTTCGAGTCATGAGTTTTGAGATTTTCTCCTGAGGGGCTTCCCCGCTCTCGACGCTGGAACTAGTTGTACGCATAGGAGAGCCCTGAGATCCTCTATCTAATCGACTCGGATGCAGCAACTTGCGCCAATTGAAGTACCTTATCTCTGCCTGGGTACCTACTGAAAACACCATGCGACGCATATTCGGTATGTACGAAGGTGAAGAAACGAGTGTCCTTTCATTCTACCGTCTCGGTTGCGGACAGACATCCTCTCATCCTCATTTCACAACTCATCCTTGACCTGGCCACCATTCGCCGCCATGTCGCAGACGGCAGGCGTGCCGACCTCCATCCGATACACGCACTTCTCCTCCTCCGACACCTTCCAGACCTCGTCCTTCTCCGCGCAGGCCAACACGACCAGCGTGCTCCGGTTCGGCCCGTTCCAGCAGTGCTGCCCGTTCTCGTACCGCAGCGTCACCCGCCGCCCCGTGCCGAGACCCTTGCCGTCGGCCGAGACGCCTTCGTCCACGTGCATGGAATCGATCCGCGCGAAACTGCCCAGTCCCGTCTCGCCGCCGCCTTTCTTGGATTTCTGCCGGATCGTGTCTAGCCAGCAGAGCTCGTAGTTGTACTCGCCAGAGTCTTTGGAGATGCATTGGCCTTTGAGGACTCGGAACACGCCGTCTATGCCGTAGTCTTTGTTGAGATTCTCCTTGTGGTTACTGAGTTGCGATTGAAGGTTGTTGAGGTCATCTTGGGCAACCTTGAGAGCATTGCGAGCATGGATGACCGCTTTGGATTCGGATGAGGACGAATCCGACTCTGCGAGAATTCCATTTGCAATCAACAGTACTCGAAGGTCCCGCAGCTTTTGATCGATCCAATCCCGAGCTGGTTTGGGAAGATACGCTTCGAATTTGTATACTAGATCTCGTAAGCCTCACTGTATTCGTAACATTGCGAACGCCACGTGTTGACTTACACACATCTACATCACTCTCATCCTGCCCTTCCCATTCATCCCAGCTGATGGCGCTTTCACCGTCTGCCTTGGCTAATTCGTCAAGATCACGATCATGCGCAGTGTCGCCATCTGCTGGCTTATCCCGAGCTGCATACTCTTCCCAGCTTCTCACAGCTCTTTTCACACCCTCGTCGTTGAAGTTAGGATTGTATTCCTCCTTGAAAGCGGACAGGATTCCCTCCAGTTCTTTGATCCGGTCACGGGTTGAATCTCGCTGGGTCCGTACCGTTACCAAAGCCTGCCGTAGCTCCTCTATCCTCTCCTTCGCGAGACTAGCCAGAACATTGACTCTGTTCCCTTTCGCCGGCCCACGGACAACTTTCCCCCTTTCTCTCCTCTCGATTTCAACTAACTCCGTCTCCAACCCAGAAGCTTTCACTCGCGAGGCTTCAATCTCAACTTCCAGAGACTTGATTCGATCCTCGACTTCTTTCCGTAGCCGTGCTGCCTCGACAGCCAATTCCTTCCTCCGTTTCCCAGCAGCACCCAACGCCCTCTGCCGTTGCTCATCCTGCTTCCTCCACTCTTTGCCAATCTCTTTGCATCTGTCCTCGCAGACTACCCCTCCAACGCCCGCCCATTCGTCGCTGCCATCGCAGCACAGCTCGTAGTCACAGACGCCGTCGTTCACGCTTTGAAACGAAATATAGCTTGGCCGATGACCTTTGTTTTTGCAGTAGTATCCGGGAAGACTGATGGTGGTATTGTGGTCTCCGAACGGTCTGTTGGCGAGTAAGGGTGGGGAGAGAGGAGAGAGATACGAGCAGGCGGATGTGCCTGGTTCGTCCGAGCCATCGGGGCAATCGCAGTAGTCGTCGTTGACTTGTGAGTAAGGAAGGTGTACTGATGGATTGGAGATGCAAGTAAAGCTCTCTGAAGACTTGTAGTACTTGGCGACTAAAGACGACAATAAATCAGTAACTGCAGACTTTTGAATGTAGTGAGGTCAGTTACAAACATTCTGGCCCGACACCTCGAGGTCTAGCATTGTCAGCAGCTACCAGTGTCCCTACGACTGGCACCAGCCACAGTATTGCCCTTTTGTTTCTCATATTTGTTTTGTGATGAGCTTACTCTACGCTTCAGAATAATGTGAACAGGGGAGCTTCAATCGCCTCGGGACAGATCTTCCCGCCGCTACGGAGTAACTTTTCGTACATCCTAGCTCGATTCTTTGGACACATCCAACTGACACCTCAAAGTTGATGTCTTTGCCTACAATTATCTCTGGCACCAAAAGCACCTTTGCTATGCATAAGACTCCTATAAGATAACTTGTCACGAGGCTGTGTTGGTTTATTACCCATATCGAGCATACAGGTGCCTAAGACCGACTCAGGGTCAGGATTCCTCCCTCGGCCTTCTCAATGGAGTTTAAGGCCTCATTACTCGCCAAGGGATAATCGCAACAGCAACGTTAGGACAGGTGATTTCCGACTTGGTGTGGTCTGTATAGTCTGCGAATGGATTGCCTGTCCGGTGCCAGTGATCCGCATTGCCATTGTGTTAATTCCATCGTGAACGCCTCCCACATATCGTCTCATAAGTAGTCTGCCATAATTCCGCCCACATTCGGTCCCTCTCTCGCTACAAATGGCGCAGACTAGTTGGCTGCACTGGCCGACTTCGGAAAATGGCAGATCGTACCGTCGTACTCCCGACCCAAGTCGTTGCTAGGCTCCAAGATAATCCATGCAACCCTCCGCTACACACAGTCGAGCATCACTTCGAACCCCTCTTCGGTCCATCTCTGAGAGACCTGCTATGAAGCTTCAGTGACATATCAGAATCATATACCTTTCACATTTTATACCCTATTTTATACATATAGCCGCCAACACGACATTCATTAGTGGTAATGCGTGAATATGCACCTATACACGTGGATTCGAACTGTTCTCCGAATAAGTGCGCCATTTGTATCCCAATCGTGATGCACTGATAATGCCGCGAGCCGCCGTCAACGTCCAACGCGGTCGTTGTAAGCTATCTCTTAGCAACCGCCGGAATCGAGAAACCTCTTGTCATGAAGTCGCCATCCTTCCTCGAAGAGCCATGCTCCGAAGAAAACAGACTTTTCAGGTTATCATTTCCACCCAGTTTGCGTCGCTTATGCTTCTCCTTCTCTTCCTCAAGCACCTTTGCAGTCAGGGAAGCCGTTGCGGCGTTCTTGATGCCACCGTTAGACACCACCGTGCCATTGCTGGGATTCTGTGTTTGCGAAGCAGGGCGTTTCTCAGCACCGTCGTTATCCGGTGCGGAAGTTAGCACGCCAGCTGTGCTAGGATCGACGTTCTTCTTCCGCTTCTTTCCCGATGATGGAGCCTTTTTCAACGAGTGCGTGAAGCCTTGTTCTTTCAGATTCCGGGCCCTAACTGCCAGTCGGTCTATATCGGATTGCGCGGTAGATAAGATCGGAATGACATTGTCAGGAGTAAACGTTTCATCGCACTGCGACAGAACTCCGTCAGCCAGGCCCACCAAACCTCACCTGATCTCGAGCGTAACAAGAGAAACTCACCTGCAGACACATTTGGCTGAGTACTTCCTTCAGGCCAGCCTCCGAAAAAGCATGCCCACACGGTACCAAATATACCGCTTTGACGGCTGGCCCTAACGCTTTGTCCGTTACCGGACATAGCCACTGTTCGCGCGTTGAACCTCCCTGGCTGTTCTTCTCTTCCCTCGAACTCGTATCAACTTTGAATTTTACCTCAACAACATCCCGTAAGCTCCTAACTCGACCTTCGAGAACGTGTTCGTAATCCGCCTTGCTCAGTCCAGGACCGCCGTCATCGGCCGGCAAGAGATATTCTAGAATCGTGTCCTTATTATAAAGCTTGCCCGAGCTGTCTGAGACAACCGGTTGCACGAGAGGTCGGTGGGATAATGGACAGAAGCTCCATTGGTACTCGCGCTGCTCTTGTTGCGTTTCCTTGACCTGGGTGGTGGTGGGGTCCCGCGCGGCTTCTTTCACGAGCTCGCGCCGGGTGGGGATGCTGTGAGAATGTGAGTTTTAAATACATATCGACGAGCTGGAACGATGCGACTGTACCTGCCACCATCATTACCCATCTTCTAGCAACTTGCTGTGCTGTGGCGAGGCTTGGATATATTCAGATATTCAAGTTGCGGCGGCCGAAGGCGATCGACCTTTCGAAGATTGATGACTAATGCCTGCTTTAGCCTTCCTTTGAGAAGGTCAGTCCTGGGGCGGCTCAACACTGATTATCTTGGAGTCCTTACTGTGACTGAGGAGTTACGATATGCAGTTAGACATTGTTAGTTAGATGATTTGGGCACAGCACACCTTCATTATCCTTCGCCATCACCCTGTACAGTAGAAAGTCCCCGCTGTTTTTGACAGCCAGAGACTTGACCAGGCGGACCTAAACAGTACACAGGAGTACATCTTGCGATTATAGCAAACTTGAAAGAGCCAGAGCTGATGCCTTCGTACACATGTAAGATTCCACCGCAGTCGCACCGAAACACCTCTCCTCCCACATGTCCGCAGTGTGCAAGGACCAGCCTCCTCTCTACAGAATCGCATAAAGCGGGTCTGCAATGAGAAAGAGTCCCATTGCCGCCTCGTCAGGAAGTTACTAATCCAAGATCCGAACTTATCCTGACGAAGCAGCGACGAGACAGTAAGGTGTGCAGCGAATCGTGATGAAACGATCGTAGCGATAGACTCCGGAGAGTATGAAGAGCCCCCTAACCCGCTGAATGTTCGCAGAGCTACTATAAAACATTAGCTGCGGTCAGTTGCCTGCCCAACGAGAGATGTGCCGATTACACGATGGTCGACGTTTCAGTAATGGTCTCCTCACTGTCATGATCATATCGGAAAGGAGATGAGATGTGCCCCGTCATAGGAAAATAAAACGTGAAAACAGCAGCCAGCAAGCGTGAGCTGCGGAAGCCTGGTGCAAGAAACTAAAAACCTAGTAGTACAGCTGAGGTAAGGCCTGCAACGCTGACAATAAATCCAGTAACAGCGCTGTCGGCGTTAGCCAGGCGTAATGTAACGCCCGAGGAGTCCCCGCATAAGCCGTGGTCTCATGAAGCTGGTACCATAAATATCCACTTCCAACATGAAAAACTCTAAGAAAGTCTAATCAAGGTCGATAGGATTCTCGGCAGAATTTCCACGAGATAATGACGCAGTATCCTGTGACGCCTTTCCGTGTGGGTTCGAGTTCTTGCCGCCCCTGAAATGGCGGGTGGATCGTTGAGAGTGCTGAGAACGAGGTTGCATCTCAGACCCGCCTTGCTGGGCGTCGATATGTGTAGCTTGGTGACTTGCAATCAATAGTTTCCTCACACCCTTGGTTATGAACATAGGAACGTCCTTGATGCAGGGATAGTGCATTTTCAGAGCTGTGGCTCTACGTCTATCGGCCTCTCTACCGAACGGAGACTTCTTAGTCGCCCGGGTGACGCCAACTGGTCCCTGTTCAGCCACAAGCTTTGCTTTCGCCTTCTTATTTTGTCTTCTTATTCTAAACCGTTTTTTCTTTTCTGCTTTTACCGATTGCGCTAAAATTTCCCCTTGCCCTTGCTCAGGAACCCATGCGAAAGTTTCAACCTCTTCTCGTATATATTCTTGTATTACGTCGGCCTCGAGTATGCCAAACCTATAGGTCAGGGGTTTAGCTATTGAAGAACTGGTGGGTGTACTACACCACACCTCTCTTCGTAAAGACGTCTGAGTCTGTTACGCTGCGTCTTGAACGAGGTATAGTTCCCAGCAAGGATGACTCCAAGTATGCTCTCCGTACCGTGAGTCGTGATGTCAGCATGACTGAGTGCCGCCATACGCTGCTGCAGTGCTCGGTGCGCACTGGAGAAGTGTTCCAGGATGGTCAATATGTGTCTAGTACCGCCCGAGATATCATTATCGGGTCGGTTGGGATCAACGATTGCGAGTCTATGAAGTTTGTTCATTTGGTAGGGGCGGCCTTCAACTTGTCGCTAGAATACCTTAGCTCTCGCAGATGGGTATTTCGAGTAAAGTGAACTTACCTTGTCGAAATAGTATGGGGGACTCATCCTAATACCAGTCGTAGTAGTATTGAACTCGTTTCCATATAGGTTGAAGAACTCCATCAAGATAAGACCAAGATGATGCTCTGGGGTCAATGTACCACGCTGCACTTCGGGCATAGTCTGGAGAAGACTCGTCACAAGGCACGTCACCGAAAACCCCCCTAGCCCACCTGTAGCGACGTCGTTGAGTCCTCGCATCATAAGGAATTGCTTCACAATGGTGACGATAATGGGCATAGCTGGATATTGAGCCTTCCAAGTGGAGAATGTTCGATTAGCGATTATGCCAGTGTCATTTTCGAACGACAGATCGACTTTCAACCCTGTGATTCGATCAATGAACTTGATCAGAGGTACCTTGGCTCCAAAGATCATCTCCACCGAGCCGGGCTCAGGCACCTGTTCATGGGCTAGAAAATCGGCGAACCGGCGCATTTGTGTTCTGGTTTTGCAGATTTGCTGCCTACCGCGATGCATGAAAGCTTCGGAAACAACAACAAGATCCATGTCGGCGTTGGGAAGGTAGAGACCGGCGGCGAAGGAACCAAAGCATCGGACGTCGCAGTATTCGTAGCCCTTGCTGATGATGTACCGAAGGCGCTTGAGCAGCTCATCTCGGATGACATCTTCGAATTCGCGAGGTCTTACAAAGTCATAGAAGTCGCAGATCTCTTGATGTAACCTGCAGTGTATCATCAGCCAGTGCTAACAACCATTGCCCTTCATGTGTGACGAACCCATAGCCTATGTTCTCGACCTTCGCATAATTCGTTACGCACCAAGGCGTGTCCGATGGCGTATTATTCCCCTTCCAATCTTGAGTAATTGAACCTTCCGGCTCGGAACCTTTACCACCTTTCTTTTTCTTCGGCTGTGGCTGAGCCTCTGCTTTGATCTCGTCATCGCGAGTCCTCTTCCGATTACCAAGCGCGGCTTCCGTATTTGATGGAGGCCACACATCATCAGCTGGTTTAATTCCATTCCTCTGTGCTGTAGGTCCAACTTCAGTCGCTTCTGGGGCTGTTGTCGGCGATGGACCGTGCAGAGCGCTCAAATGACTGAACTGACGATGACCAGATGGTGCGCCAGGGACACCCTTGTGGTCTTCCGCTTCGGCATTATCACTGGCATTGTCGACGTCGTCAGCTTCATTCCCAAAATTCAGTGAGATAAAGTCATCGTTAGCTGTAAGGGCGTTGCTTGGTGCTATATCCTGTTCTGCGGCGATTCTAGCTTTTCGAATGAGCTTGACCACGTCCTTCCGCTTTCTCTGCGACTCGTCTGGTGGGGGCATCACAGTATAAGGGTCTGGATTAGACCACTTAGGTGCAGAGGCAACCGGTGCACATTCATCCGTGGTCACCTCACTGATTCGCTTCTTGTGGGCCGGTTCGCCCGCCTCTTCGGAAGCTTGACTGTCGACGGGATTTGAAGTCAGTATCGTAGAGTCACTATTGTCTGGTGGTGGTAAAATATCATCCGGCTCAGACTCTTCCATTCCTTGCTCGTCGCTATCAGAAATGTCATCCGGAGCAATGAATCTCCTGTGACGGCTTTGCTCTAACGTCATACCGGTCATCTGTTCAGGAGTTGATCCCCGCTTGGACCTCAAGAGAGGGCGTTCAGCAGTTGCATGGAAGCCACGACCACGTCCACGGCCGTATCGGTTGCCGCCATCCTCGTGTCTATTACCTCTGGAGTCTCTATAGGCATTCTGCTGCGACCGTTTGTAATGAGGACCGGTGTCTTGGCGACCGGAGCGGCCGGTAACCCAAATGGAGCTTGAATTGTGCGCCACTCCTTCGGGAAATTGGGTGGCATGACCGCTATTCTGTCGAAATGAGAATTCATTCTGCTCCCGGTACCGCGACTGGGTTTCTCGATCCGGACGGTAAGAATCACCGCCGAAATGGTACATCGAAAGCTGCTCCGCGGGGGGAGGGGGTGGTGGAAGATCATTTGCTGAGAGGTATCTTGTTGATGCACCGTCTTGGGGACGTGGCGGCAGCTCGTGCTGCCCCATTCTGGACGCCGCTGTATGTCGTGGCTATGCCCTTTACCTTAAAGTGTCATGAGGTGGGTTAAGATATGCGCTTCGCGGCATTCAGAGTTGCTTTGCTTGACAGAGTATCGTTCAGTTTTCTCTTCTCTTGCTTGTGTTTACTAGATGCGCAAATGCGGTGGAGCGATAAGCCGCGACGTGCGGTTATGGGTACTCTTGCTATTCCAACAGCCGTCCCGAAGACGTCGTTTTTGTCGGAAGTCCGAATCTTGTGGGCTCGTGCTTCCAGACACAGATCATGAGAGAAAGAGAGATAGACGGAAAAGTTCTGCAACCTAGTTGGAGAGTGAATGTGTGTTCCGCAAGTCTAACTTCAATGATCGGCTTGGTCTCGACGGTTCCGCGCAAAGGATAGGCACCCATGCATTGGTTCAGTCAAGTAGACTATGCGCCACACACTTGCTGGGCCCCCGACCGAAATCTGTGTCAAGTAACGCGCGTGCCAGGGTAAATACAAAGTAGGTTGTGGGTGAAGAAGATTTGCACTTTGGAGAACTTATCGAGTATACTCGTCACATGGTGGGACATGGTACGCTTAGTCATCCGCTCACAGTACTAAGGTATGTACTTCGTACTCAGATTTTTTCGCTCTGATTCTCTTGATACCCTATCTTAAAGATCAATTCAGAACTTCCATACTTGAGTCTTGTTGCAGCAAGTGCATGAATTTGTGTGCTCTTCTCAGTATCTTTCTAATGTGTGTAGACAACCACAAGGGCTTTCAATAATAATATATGCTCCGTAAGGTACTATGTCTGCATGTTAGCTCGGGCCAGGGCATGAAACTGGCCCGATGGCGAGACTATCTTGTCATCTCCCAACCTTCTCTGATAAACGCTTCAACTAATTTCCTGTGCAGCAAATGTTATGAGCGCAGACAATCAAAGCCCTAGAATCCTACTAAAGCCCTGAAACCGGCCAGAGCTTATGAGTGTTTGAATAGATGCTTAAACTTGTCCAAGCCACGAGAAGGAGATAGGTTGTGATGTGGTGGACGGTTATCTGGCTGACCATGTTGCCCAGGTATGAACTCATTGACCCTATGAATAGGATCAGGTGCCTGGAGAATGGATTCTACAACAATGTCTACCATGTAATACTTGATTCCCGCGTGGATCTGCGGTTCTGCGTTGACACGCACCTGATGGTTCCCCGCAACCATGTTTGTGCCTGGTGCTCGTGGATTGAATAACTTTTGGAGCTTCTCGAAGCGCTCAATATCGGCGAGTTTGACATCAAAGCCGACTCCAAAGTCCGTTGTCGAACCGAGCGAGATGACAAGACTTTCGCCATCAATGTGCTTGAGTAAGATTGCTCCAGCCAGTTGACCAGTTACCTTGCTGATCTTGAAAGTAAGAGGCATTCTGGCTCCGGTCCATGCTCCTGTCCATGCTCCTGTGTACGCAGACAATTTCACCCGTGGTACTAATCTACTCGAGGAAGAAAAGACCTTGATCAGCTCGTAGCCGTCTCCTCGGGCAGGGCCATTTCGAAGCTGAAAAGCATGCACCGGGTAGATGTCTTCAGGCCCAAGATCCAAGACAGACTTGCGCACGTATACAGTTCCGACGCTGCCTCGCGCAGCAACCTTGCAAAGGGTCTGCGGCTTCACCCTGGCATACTGCTGTTCTCCGGTCGGGAGGCGTTTCAAGTAGATACCTAAGAATCCTTCGTATTCGGGCGGTACTGTACAATTAAGAGCTGCAACGTAGATGTCGTCCTTGTAACGACTGAGATGCATTTCAATGCGCAAACCTTTGTTGCTCATTGAAAAGGGAGCGCTAAATTCCCAATCACGGTACGGCACGATATGGCCGGAATTGACAAACTCTGCAGGTGACTTTGCGAGCAGTCCCTGAAGAGAGTCCGCAGGCGCAGTTAGGTCCCTCCACGCAAGCAGAGACTGATCGTCTGAATGTTTCATAATCTCTTCTTGCAGTCTTACAAACGCTTTCTGCCCTTCTCCGTATAGCATCGGCATGTTGACGTCGAAAAGGCCCATGAGACAGTACGCAATGTCTTCCGTCCTGGTTACTGCTCTATCGGACGCCCAAGACATTCTCTTCGCCACACTGGCCGATTCAAGACCCTTCACACCGGTAAGGATGCCCACATCGATGCCGGTGATCTCTGCTAAGGTGTGCTGTAAAGTCGCTTTGGTCCCAATTTGAACCCATTCTTGCGAGAAAAATACCAAGTCTGATGGTCCTATGAGCTCTTGCAGAGTCCATCCTCGTTTGAACCATCTGCTGTTGGCAAATGCTGAGGTCGACAATTCTGTGTTCACATTCGTGGGTACATCTGCGAGGTAGGCGTAGCATATCCTGGCTTTCTGGTACCATGAATACATGGAATTGATAGCTTCTGAAAGTTCAGCGCTGCTGCTTTTGTCGATACAACAAGTATCGATCCAGACATAATCCAAGCCATGGAGAGTAGCTTGCTTGCAACAGTATCGAATCTTTTTGTATCCTGGCTTGTCCTTGGCACTGTCTGTATGAATGTCTGCAAAGAGCACTTCTTCTTCTCCCCATGTATGGGAAAGGATAGCGTAGACTGGGATTTGGTCGGCGGGAAAATCTTTGAGCTTGAGTGTGGATGAATTCAAAAGGCGCATAGTGAGAGAAGAGCACGAGATCTCGCACGAAGACACAACAGAATCTGCTTGCGAATGCACTAGCTTGTCAGAAGCACCTTTGAGGTACGCTGAATTGATGAGCAGAGATTCGCTGAGTGCAAGTGTCACGAAACGTGGGTTAGCTCCGTTGTAGGAGGTGACGATGCTCCGCTCACTGCAAGGAAGTTATCGCATCTGGAGCTCTTGTATCAGCCCGATGGTATTATTACACGGAAGAAGTATTAATCAATATTTGTAGCTCTACTCCGTAGACGCACGACCTTTTAGGTACGAGTAGTCGGAACATGAGCTGATGGCAGCCAATAACCTTAGGCGGCAGATGTAGAAACGGCACCTGTAGTTGCCATAACTAACTAGAGCAAAAGATCTCTGGAAAGCGATCTGACGTCGCTTTTCTCTACAGGCACCTATAAACTGGCTACTTCCTACAGAGACCGAATTCAGATGTCTAATTTCCAGATTGATGCCAGGGCACGACCGCAGGCGGTGTTGCCAGCGCATTCTATTCAACCCTTAGGTTTGTGAGTTTCGAGTATATCAAGCCTCTACGCTCAGATCAGGGTATATGATGGACACTGAATCCAGGAAGGACGAGTCCAGATTAGCCCATCAAGGTGCGCCGCCGGAGGATACTGGTGTGATTGTCCCAATCGGAGATCCGCTGTATGTCATGCCATGGATCGATTGCTTGAAGCGCGGGAAGACATAGACTGCCCCATATTGTCATCAAAGGACGCGACGAAGCCCAAGGACAAACGACTGTTCCCCTCACCCATCACGATCGCTCCTCTTTCCCCCAAGTCCTCAACCCCTCCATCAACCCTCGCACAAGCTCCCCATCCCTCGCATCCTCCATAAAACTGATCCTCTCCGTCCACCACTCCAACCACTCCTCCGCCCTGGCCCCACTTCCTCCCTCCAGCAAGCCCACACTGACATCAATCAGATCCGGCCTCTTCTCCGACCACCAAAAGACCGTCGCCCCACAAGTGCCACAGAAATCCCTATACGTGCCTTTAGAGCTCTCATAGCGCCTCAACGACCCCAAGGGCGTGGCGAAATCCAGCGGTTTCCCGGTATTGTCTTGCCGGAGGTTGAGCTTTGGGACGAAGACCCAGGCTTGGACGTCGAAGCCCGAGGCGCGTCGGCAGGAGGCGCAGGTGCAGAGGCCGGCGAGGTATTTGGTCTCGTGGGCGCGCAGCCACCATTTCACGTCGGAGGGGTTGGCGGGGGAGGCGCTGTGGTAGGGGGCGAGGAGGTCGGACCAGGGGGAGGTGGCGGTCTTGGAATGGTCGTTTGGCGGCGTGAGGTGGAATTGCACGCCGCGGCAGTGGCAGCTTGCGTGGAGTTGCAGGGTGGGGTCATGGTTACCGGGCTTGGGTGTGGACTTCGAGGTGTGCGGAGACTGGAAGAGTCCGTCGGATTGAGGGCCTTTGTTGTATCGAACCATCTCGTCGCCATAGAGCGTTGGAAGCCAGGTACTCAGGCCTCCGTCTAGAGTGTCTCCGACCCACGAGTGTTCCCGGAACCTGACCAGCTCCGCACCCCCTTCCAGAACGCCAGTTGCGAGTAGCCATAGATCCGCAGCCTTCAGATGCGCCAAGACATGTGCCCCACAAGAGCCGCAGAAGAAGCGCGTACAGGTGTTTGAAGTTTCATATTTTAGAAGCTCGCTCACAGAACCGGGCGTGGACGGTAAGAGAGCGTAGGATGCGCATAGCACGCCGGAGACATGGCGACAGGTGTTGCAATGACATAAGACGCCCGTTAGTGGGAGAAAAGAATTGGGGACGGAAAGGGAACGGTGGAAACCCCCGCAGAGGCAAGACACATTGATTGTTGTCACGTCTTCCTTCATAGGTTCTGGACGTTGAAAAGTTTAGACGCGAATGGGCTATCCCGGAGGCTTTTCAAAGTTGCTTGTACTAGCCATCGCAGTTTGCGGTTATCGCGGCGGAAGCTCCTTGGTTAGGTCAAGGGTTGCCCTGAACAAGGACCTTCACAGGTCTTGGCTTGACTTCAGACTACGTCAGAATCTCCGCTCGTCATACAAAACTTGCCCTGAGCATCTAACTTAGGGCACGTAGAGTATCACCGGTCCAGCTTAACGATGACTGTCATACTAACAACAGAAATCAAGCACTCTGATATAGGCACTACAGAGTTAGCCCAGCAGCTTAGATGAGTAATTAGGGGGTTCAGCCCCAAGGGCTGTCCGTATAAATGATTATAGTGAGCATATACAGAGTGCTTGACCCTGCTAATTCTTCATTGGGGTGGCCATTGAGCCATGGACGTATTCATCCAATCACCGACAAACACACTGCCCGTACAGCATACCTAAAAGAGGGAGCAGGCTTCGGATAGGCCTCCCTGTACATCCCGAGAAGGAATGAGCAAGATTTGCAGGGTAGATAACAACGCTCGCTGGATCTCCGCAAAAGCAAACAGTGAGAGGCTCTCTGTGATGGGGTTCGGGACCATGTTCCCAGCGCCGAGCGACAGGAAGGAGTGCAAGAGTGGGTCCATTAGGGAATGAACAACACGACCCTGAACCTGGAGGAAGTAGATTGTTTCAGTAAATGAAGGGTGAACTGTCATGCTAGGCTGTACAGGATGTCGAAGCGGTACGTAAGTCGTCCACGATGCCCTCTCACCGGTCGAGTCGATCAAAGCGGTGCCCCATGCGTCAAGTAGAGGTGTCTCTTCATCAGTCAAATAATCTATTCTGGACATGGCCATTGAGACGAAAGAGCCATTCTTGGTCGTCCGGGATCTGCCTCACCAAGAGATTTGCGTGGGTGAAATCTCGTCCACGTCTTTGCCTGGCTGACCTGTCTTTGCCGTTGCGGCTGCGGTATAGGTTCTGGCTCTGGCGAGTCAAGCAGTTTCGGCACTGTTCAGGGAGGTAGTCTGACCTTGCAGGCGCGGGCTGATCTCCGTGGCCACTGGGAACTAGGTACCGTCTTACAAAATCCAGTGAGTAAAGTAGTGATGAATGATAGGTATCCTGTGTAACGGCAGGCGAGTACTTTCGTACAACTTCGTGTATGTCTCGGGTGTAATAAATTCTTTGTCTCAGATTCACCGTGGGGCAAACCGCGGGGTATTTAAAGGTCGCCGTCCCCCCCACGACATCTATCTTATCTTCCACTTATCACAACTAAACTCACTTGGAGGAAATCTAGCGTACAAGAATCTACTTTCCACATCAACACACGTATTATTACATCCGTCGACTAAATCGAATCACCTGCTCATCACCATGGGTACGTGCTTCACATCTCATCCACCCCAGAGTCGTCCAAGATGAACTGACACGACCTTCTCGACCCAGGTCCCGGATGCACTTGCAGCTGTGGCAGCTCCTGCTCATGCCCGACCGGCCAGTGCGACTGTGTAAGTCGGCCTTCTCACCGTGGACGTGGTCTCGGCCGCAACCGGCATACCAGTCAGTACTCATCCAGCTGACCATGAATCCACTCGATAGAAATAAATGCTACATCGACTCGATCCCACCCGCACATTTGCTCCTGGGTATAAGGAACAGCCAAGCCGGGCCTGATGACTCGCGTTGATGGACAAGGGGGCATGACTTGGCTGAATCGGGTGTGGAAACGGAAGGTGTGGTATCAAGGCTGTGTGTTGTGAACGTGGAGGGCGGTGGTTTTTGCTTCTTTGAACGGCGGCCGCAAGCGGATCTTCGTGCGTCATTAGAGTAGTCTCTGTTGGTAAGGGTGTCCAGGCAGAAGCACCTCAGAAAGCCGGTCATCCACCACCCTCCATTTAGTTGGTTGTGGCTACTTGCAAGACGGCGTGATAGCAATAATAATTCCTTATGTGTGTGCCTAGATGGACCGGCTGCATCGGCCGTATCCACTTCGTAATGGTGATTTGTCGACCGCTGGCCTATGAATCATGATAGTGGGGCCTTCTCCCACGCAATAATCACGCGGTGATTGGCCTAGCCATATTCGTAAGAAGCTTGCGGTGCCCTGATTTGTTGACGTTCCCTTGGGTGAGGGGCAGAGATACGCCAAGGCCTACGACCATTCCTTGCTTGTGGATAGTCCCGTGGATGCGGCACGCCCAAGGCAGAAGGCAGAGAGCAATTCTCCCTAGCATGCTTTAGATAAGAAGCCGGTCCATTCCTCGCGTTTTTCTCTTACACTGCAACGAGCAATAGATACAAGAAGAAACGTTATCGTCAAAGCAACAAAGACACTACATCAACATCGAATTCCTCGGGACAGCATATCGATCTCAGTTATCATCATGTCTCCATGTACATGCGCGAGCTGTGGTTGCTCCGGGGACTGTTCCAGCTGTGGTTGTTCGAGCTGTGGAGTATGAAATCCGCTCATCCTTCCCACGGAAGTCTGTCGTTGCTGACTGGTTCGAACAGCACTAGACCTCCTTTACGAGTCCTCACCCGGCCGACCGACCAACATTCTTTCAACAAGTACGTGAGTGGGTTAAGTTGTTGGGCTAGGACGTAGTAAGTGGGTGGGACTGGAGAACATATGGTGGGGTGTTGGAGTAATCGAGGAGACGATGGCGGTGGAGGGAGGACGGTTCCTTACCTAGTCACTCATTGGAAGTTAAGTTCGACCACATGTCAAGGTACAACAACAAGATGTCCATCATGATTTTGACATTACTTCTGTCCCACCTGCCTCGGAGTCGAAAGGATAGGATCTTCGGTTGGACCTCTGAAAACGCCATATCCCACAACATTGATATAGCGGACGCCAGTCTCCACTGTCAACCTAACTTCTTCCACACTATCTCTTGCGTATTGCAGCCTGAGTATCAGCATCGTGGTCTGGATGGGCATCGGAGTGGACCAGTCTCATCCGCATAAGCTCGGACACCGGTCACTGTTACTGAAGCCTCGAGGTTAGCTGACATGAGGCCCCATATTGCATGCCAAACCATAGACTTGGCCCAGACAGGAATACTGTCATGATCCCTAGAATCTGCTGAATCAAAAAACGATACGACCAGGATCTATGCAGATATGGCAGAAGATGATAACCTCAACGGTGTAATGTGAGGTGAGACCCGAGAGAGCCCTTGTTCGTACCCTCGGTCGTACAACACAAGGTACGAGGTATTATGAAGACGCGAATGCTTGATAGAGTGACCGGGCATCTAAACAAAAACTATAGAGGTCTGTGTGACGACGAGTCAGACTTAAAGCATCACAGTCTACTACAATCCCTCTCCTTTTCTGCTCCAACAGTTCTAACGTAGTCGGTTCCAGGACTTGGCCACGCATAGTCGATCCATGGCCCGAGGATGTCCCGTATGCCAAGTGCAAGCTCCAAGACCTGCCCCTTCCGTTGTACGCTCCACTCGTGATCATAAGAACCCCGACCGGACGCGATTGCCGTATCCTGCCCACCGTCCAAGCCATCAAGGATACTCCTCCACACACGCATCGTTTCGTCCAACTCCACGATCGAGCTGACGCCGATCACGCTCACTCCAAGTTTCTCACCGCCAACCTCCGCGATGGTTTCACGTTTCCAGGGTATTCCTGACGCTGGATCACCCATCGATCCGACCATGGAGCCTTCCCGCAACCAGTTCTCAAGCGCGAAACGGAGCGCAACCACCTCTAGCTTGTCGTTTTGCGCGTCACACCACCTGCTCGCGGTCAGGACCGCATCACGCAGACCCTGTGGAGCGGGATGGAAGTCGCCTTGAGCTCCCACCGGTACACCACCCCGTCGTAGCATCCCCATCCCAAGCGGAGATGCGTTGGGAAGCACTTCGACCCCAGCGGCCTTCAAGCGCAGTAAAGCCTCCGAGCTTAGCGTTGTGTTCTGCAAGGTGAAATTGGCGTAAGACATGACAGCATCCAATGGCTCGCCGGTTTCACGTAGCACCAACTCTGCCAGTTCGCATAGCGAACTCACCGGATATCCGGAGATGCCGACATACTTTAACGCGCCAGTCTCGTCGCGTAGCCGCCGGAGCTCCTTGACTGCTGTTAATACCTCTGCAGGAGAGACAAACTCCACATCGTGACAGTATACGACATCAAGGTAAAGCGTCTTCAACCGCTGAAGGCTGCGTTGCACGCTATAGCGGACCCACGAGGCCGAATAGTCGAACTCGGACGCACTGATCCGCCCGACCTTGGTCAGAAGGAAGAAGTCTCGGCGAGGGAAGTTGTCGTGGACGAAGGAGGTATCGAGCGCTCGGCCAAGTAGTTCTTCGGAGGGGCCGTAATAGGGTGAAGTGTCGAAAGCTCGGACGCCAAGGGATAAGGCGCGGTGGATTATGGCCGTTGTTGGGAGAGCATATGGATCTTGGTTGTATTGTGAGTTGAAGGTTGCGGTCCCGCAGATCAGAGGAGGTAGTAGTGATGACAGAGGCGGTGAGGTTTCGCGCATCGCTGTGAGGGAGGCCTTGTCGTCAACTCCGATACGAAGCTTTGTGAGAAACACGATCTAGATTGAAGAAGAGAAGGTAAGGTTTTATCTAGGTCGATATCCTCGATGAATATATCTTTAGATGACGTGAAGTGAGTGGAATAAGATTTTGGTTCCTTGAGACCAGGCGTAAGCCCTGGATGTTATCGATTTAACATCTTCAATGTCATTTCATGCTCCTGCCATTTTCTATGACGTGATGAACAGGCCTAACAGAAGAGCCAAGGGGCATAGGTAGTGGAGTTGTAGAGTTCCTTACAAATACACTTGCGACAATGACAATAATATTTAATAATGAACAAGCTGTCTCTTATGTGGTCAGTTGATGCGAGGTTCAAGGGCGTCAAGAACAAAATATACGCTTAATAACAATGGCGGCGATCGGAAGCCCAGACTAACGCACGAATAATTCTTAGCCTCATCTCGAACAAGGGTTGATACACAATGCAATCCTCTACATATGAAGCTGCAATGGATTTGAAAGCCTCGGTCCTTCTACTACAGATAGGCAAAATGACCTTCAAGATGAAACAATTTACAATATGTATGTAGCCATGCATCCGATTGTTGAACGTGCAAGATGACAAAAGCGATCACGGCTACGGAGTATATTATGCACAAAGCCAGTGCAGCAGTCCAAAAGCTATACATCTGCCCAGGGGCAGTTTGCGATGAGGAGCGCACGCCTTCCACAACTTCAGCCTGTAATACTTTTGATCTCCGTTGTTGTTTTGGGTAGTCCCAAGACGGTGGCTGGCGAGGAAGGGGAGGGAAGGACCATAGGTTTGAGGGAATAGGATTGTTTTGATACCCGATCTCTAGGGTATGCAGCAAGATGAATGTTCTCTTTCAAACATATCAGAATCGCTTTTCGTTGTTCATTCATCGCTACTTCTTCTGCCAAGGCTTCAGAGCCCAGGGCTTGCGGAGCTCATCGTCAGCCAAGACATCGCAGTCTGCGTGTCATTTGTGGCAATGTCGTCTACACCTTCGTCAAGAAGCGGAAGGTTGATGGGTCCCCAAGCATGCATGACCTAATGGTCAGGCCCCCACATATCTCCACTCCAGAAACGCTATGATACCTTGGGAAACCCAAGTCATTCGCCTCACTGGACTTTCACCGTTCGAAAGCGCTGACCGTTCCCTGTCTGTCGGCAAAAGCACTCAAGCTTCTAAGGCAGGTGATTTCTGTTCTGCCGCAGTCAATATTTGAGTATACTCTGTCGATCAATGTCGCCTGCGCATCCATTGTCGCGAAGCCGGTTCCTTTATGAATAACCCTATAAGATCACTCCTGCTCTTATGATTAGGGCTGTCTGCCCTACATAATGAATCGGAGGCAGCGGGCAATGATAGTGGTCCTGCCAGAGGGTCAAGTGGGGATTAGTGATGTCTGCTTTATTTGGTGACTTATCCGCACAAAGCACACAGCCCTCCAGAGGGAGCGCGGACATGAGGGAGTGAGGATAGAGTTATTAGTGAGAGTTGCCCCTGTACCAGCAAGCATGGCGAGGTGAGACTGAGCGAGGGTTAGTGCACTGATGTGACGAAGGTGGGTACATAACGGGGCTTATAATCCGGCGGAAAGAGACAAGAGAATGGGGAGTAATTGGGAGGGCGGCTACAAGCTCGAGGGCTTGATGACTTCGGACAGGTATTCGTACTCAATGTCGATGCGCTTGAGAAGATATTGAATACGCCAAGGTTGCTAGGTCCCGCTCACATGCTTTACCTCTTGAATTGGCTCCGGTATGGAAAAGTTCCATGGTGTTCAGGTCGATAGTGGCTTTTGCTTCTGCCAGTTATCTTTGATGGGCTGATGTGAGTATATAGAGCTTTTCGCAGTATCAAAGCATCTACTATGGATTAATGGACAGGGTTGTACATCGCGGAGCCCATATCACATGGCTAGATGTCTTCCCTCTTGACTGCTACTCCTCTCCTTGGCTGCCTGCGAAGTTCGTTATCGTTGTGTTGGAAGGTATTACTGCATCCAGGAGGAGTCACCACTTTGTTGTTGGACATGATATGGAATGTTGATGACAAAACCCTGTTGGTTATGGATGTTGCGACTGATGCCAAGGACAGAGACACATCAGCTACAGAGGAGGCAGGTACCATAACAGTACTATGTCGTTAAAACCAACCGTTGGAAGGTCTGGCCCGTGATGGAGTTTTGCAAGATTACCCGCTAGTACATTTTTAGTTTAGCTCTGTTTACATCCACTACATCAGTCCGCCCAAAATCATCCTTGATGCTTCATACATACCCACTACTCTTCTCTTCGTCCACGAATTAATGAATTCATTTGCACTTTGAACAAACCCAATCCAATACCTCACTCTTCTAATTCTTTCAACCTTTCGCAACAGAGTTCTCACACCAATCCCTCAACCCCGTCCAACAATCCGGGACAATGTCGCAACCATTGTCCCCTCTTTCGCCCTCGAATCAAAACCGCAACACCCCTCCTCCCATCAAACGCGAGACTGATCACGAGAAGTCGCCCCTGGACTCGGTCAGTATCGACAGCTATCTCGTCAAGTCTGCAATGAAGTCGAACATGAAGGAAAACGCTCTGCTCAATGGATCGAGCCCGCCTCTTGCGGCCAACATCGGCTTGGAAACCCTGCTCCCGCGCAAACGCCAGCACAGTCCGAACAAAGAACTCTCTCCGAACAAACCGCCTCCGGCCAAGCGTCACACATCTACCAAGCTGACCGAAGCAGCGTTGAAGAAAAATGATGAGCTCACCAAAACGATTGCCATCTTCGAAGACGACAGCGGAATCCATTACGATGATGAGAGTCCTACCAAGCCGTTCGACGCACCCGCTGGCTACGAGAGCAATGATGAATCCTGCTTCAGCGATTTCTCGGCCGTTCCCAACGCGGACATGACAGCCTTTGCGCGCTTGGGCAAGTCTCCAGTCAAAAGCAACGCCGGCAGCCCGGCCAAGCAGCAACGACAGGCTCAATACCACGACTTAGCTACTCCTCGTCAGGGTGTGAAGACACCCGGCACTGGTCGTCGCCACGGATACGATGACGCGTCTCCTACCGGTTCTCCGACTCCACGTCACAAGGGTACCATGAACGGTGCGGATACGACGAACCTTCTGATCGACTTTACGGAACAGTTCAACGCCTTCGCCACCGGCAATCATCGCGGCAAACGCGGGTCCCCAACCAAGTATAACACGCACTCAGAGCTCTCTTCCTACGCGTCCGGACGTCGAGCTTCTTCGAGACACATGGGTCCTCCAGCCACACCGTCCTACAACCGTACCCATCTGTTGGACTTTGACATTCCGCCTGCACCGACTCCTCGATCCGTTCCTACCATCTCCGCTCGGGAGATCGAGACTATGAAGTCGGGATACCTGTCCGAGATATCCTCTATGAAAGCGACCCTTAGCGGCAAAGAAGCCGAAGTCAACTCTCTCAAGCAAGCCGTCGTCGATGCGGAACGACGGGTCGGCGAAGCTCTCGAACAACTCCGCGAAGAGAAAGGCGCGAAGGACGCGTTGGAGGCGAACAAAGCGGACTGGGAGAAGCGTGGGAAGGACATGGAGAGTGTCCTGCAAACCGTCAAGGAGCAGATGTTACGCCTTGAGACCGAACGCGAAGACCTAACTCACAAACTACAAGAGAGCGAGCGGATGAGAGAAGAAGCCGAGACACGCGCCACCACAGCCGAAAGTCGCGTCACACGCACCCGAGCCGGCTCCACCAACTCGAACGGATCCGGCGGCGAAGCCCAACTTGGCATGGTTACCGTCGCCGAAAAAGACGCGGCCGTCGTCAACCTCGCGCAAGAACTACACACAGCCTACAAGAAGAAACACGAAGAGAAAGTGGCGTCGCTGAAGAAGAGCTACGAAGGACGGTACGAGAAACGAATCCGAGGCCTCGAACGCCAAGTCGTCGAAGGACAAAAAGAGAACGAAGAACTACGCGCCCAGAGAGACGCGACGTTCTCCAAGGTCGTTAGCCCACCCGCTCCCGCCACCGTCGCCGCAGCCATCGACGACGCCCAGCAGCTGGACGTCAAGCACGAACTCACCAACCTCAAGGCGGACAAGATGGTGCTCGCCCACGACCTCGAGCGCGAGCGCCAAGCCAACGCTGCGCTCGTCGCCACCGTCGAGGAGTTCTTCCGCCTCGAAACGGCCGCTTCGTCCTCGCCTGACGGCGACGAGGGGAGGACGAAGAAGGGGGAGAAGAAGGCGGCTGGTGGTGCCGTGGCCCGCCCCTCGGGCATCAAGGGGCCGGGCTTCGGCACCACCAGTCGGATCGGGAGAGTGAGCTCGGGGGTCGGGGCGGGCGCCGTGGCTGGCGCGGGCGCTGGGGGCGTAGGGATGGGGAGGTCCCGGAGTGGGAGCGGCGGGAGCGGGGGGAGTGTTGGGGGGGTGGCCCGTGGTGTGGGCGGGGGTGTGGGAGGGGGGATTAGGGGGAGTATAGAGAGGATGGGGAGAGGGGGGGCGTAGTGGGGAGGGGGGCCCCAGGTAAGTAGGGGGACTGGGAAGGAGGGGCCGTATCGTCTGGTATTTTCTTCTGTTTGGGTTGCTTTCTCGGGTGTTTTCTGTGTTTGGGGGGTCCTCTGGTTAGATTGTCGTTCGTTCTTGGGTTTGTTTTCTTGGCGTTCTTTGTTGTTTGGAG
The DNA here is from genome assembly GCA_025617375.2 of Acarospora socialis. Classification (NCBI taxonomy): domain Eukaryota; kingdom Fungi; phylum Ascomycota; class Lecanoromycetes; order Acarosporales; family Acarosporaceae; genus Acarospora; species Acarospora socialis. The sequence goes on from JAMYGW020000011.1 coordinate 76,728, forward strand.
TTGGGTATGTTATTGTAGTGTTATTGTACATAGACTACCGAGGCATCAATCCATGCATATATGAGTAGAGAGTCCTCCTTGCCCGTACCACCTCACGGAATACCTTACCTTAGCTTACATGACCGCAGAGACCCCCTCCCGCTCTTACGCTCAACCACAAATTACCTTCCTGACCTCCTCCCGAACGTCATACCCATACAACCACCTCGACCACGAATTGCCCGTGTACAACTCCCACAACCCGACGACCCAGATGAGAAAATACATAATCCATTCCTCCACCACCCCTTTCTCCCGCTTTTGATCGCCCGTTCGCCTCGCGCGCCGCGCGATCAGCTCAACGCGCCCTTTGCGCAGCTGCGTATATTGCGCGATTGCCACGCTAACAGCCTTCGCTTCCGCTTGGGCGGTTGGGACGGGAGATGCCGAAGGATTGGCCTGCCGATTGTTGCGGTGATAGAGTTCCTCAAGGTAGTGGGAACAGAACATTGCTAGGGCCTGTGCGTCCTCGAGGGCCTGCGAGACGCCTTGTCCCGAGCTGGTCGGTAGAGCGTGCGCGGCGTCGCCGATCAGGACGACGGAGCCGCTGTTTGTGCGGGTGGATTTGAACCAGGTTGGGAGGGGCGGGGTCGTGTAGGTGGGGTAGAAAGAGCTGATTTCTTTTTCCCGTACGATGTGGTGGATGATGCGGCAGATGGTGGGATCGGTGTGGTTGGCGTGTCGGGATTGCAGCTGCGTTAGGACGCTAGATTGGTCGATGTCGGCAGGGTTTGTGGATGAGGGAGGGTTCGGGAGGGAGTAGGTGGACCACCAGATTGCCTGGGGACCGAATGAAGGTGAAGTGGACGGTGCAGGTACAGAGGAGGTGGGGGAGGAAGTAACGGCGCCGTAACCGAAGAAGCCGTGCCGGCTGAATGTCATTGTCGTGCAATCGAGGTCTTTCTCAGGATTGAGGTAAGAGGAGGGGATGAAGCCGCCGATGCCGACCAGCCCTCTGTATGAAGAGATTTTCAGACACAGGAGTAGTCTTGATCCGGTGTTGTTGTGGTTCCAGGGTGATACTTACTCGTACACCGGCGGGTAGTAGTCGTTTGTCCCGTCTCCGGTCACAGCCCGCTTAACAATGCTCTTGATCCCGTCGGCACCGATGATTAGGTCGGCTTCAATGCTGGAGCCATCCACGAAGTGTACACGAGGCCGTCCTTCATTGCTGTCGATGGAGACCTTTTTGATACTTTTCTGGATGACTGCCTCGTCTGGAACGCCTTCCCGAAGGCAGTCCCATACAGCTTGACGGCTACACATGACGGTCTTCTGAGACGGTTTCTCGGGGTCTCTGACGTCGAAGCGGACCAGCGTCCAGCCATAGGCATTCTTAAGAATGAAGTGCGACACTTGATAGCCTGATGCGGTGACGGCAGCTGCAATTCGTTGGTCGAGATTCCAGAGCACTCTCATGCCATTGGGAGCTATTCCGACAGCTCCACCAACAGGTGAGAATTCGGTGCTCGGTTCGGTGTGTCGGTTGCGCCTAGGCACATTGTGGGATTCGTAAAGGATGACCTCGTGTTGCGATAGACGTGTAGGATGAGGGGGAAGGAGCCTTTTAAGGAAGTGGTATACGGAGAGTCCGCTGATACCTGCACCAACTATGACTATCTTCATGGATTCCGCAATGGGGTGAAAAGGAATTTATCTAGCAGTAAGGACTACGCTTAGTCTTGATAAAGAAACAGAAGGAGGACACTAAACATTCATAGATACGAGGCACCCCACAGCCACGTACGTTCTATAGTGCGGAAAAGATATGACTCAGAGATCAGCTGCGACGAGCACGCTTGCAAAATGAAAGAAAGTAGAAATATCCTGGCAACGTATGATCCGGACCTTTAAGTACAGCTGAATGGCAACAACCAGACCTGGCTTGAATGTCAAAGCACATAAGGCACAAAGGTAGTATCTGAGTCGTTACCTTATGTCAGCAAACCTGTACGAAGTAATAGCACCCCATTGCGCTGAACTGCATCACGCCCCTGCTCGAGCAAGCTCCTTGGTGATCTTACAGCGGGAATATAGCTGTCGAGTACGTAAAGTTATATCAGTAATTGCGTGGTATATTCGATATAGACAAAAATCTGAGGATGTGGAGATAAGAGCTGATGACGCGTTTGTCAACAAGACTAAGTGAGGCATAGTAATGCTCATTCGTTGACTTCTTATGTTGAAGTTATTTCCCATGTTGTCGGTCGGTAGACCGTCTACCTGCAAGCACCGTGTTTCTCATTGCTTCAGGACGGAGCCTAGAGATCTGATTCTGCACACAACCAGTCATTTCTCTACCAGGTTGCAGTGAACCCGCCGTTCCCGGTCACTTGAGGATGCCGCTCAACATGCTCAAGCAGTCCCTGACACATGCTCCTCCGTCTTCCATCAAGTCTAGAAACTCCTCGGAAGGAGCCATCTTATCATATTGGCACACAACGTATTGCATTACCAGCTCACGAAGTTCATCTCTCGCGTTATCTCGGTGGGGTGTATTTGCATAGACGTATCGTAGCAACACTACAATATCTCCGACCCTCTCATTGTAGAGATTGAAATCGAGCAGGGTTCGGTGCATCTTCTGCTTACTGAGTTTCCTCAGCGGCTCGATGTGATATTTGTCGGCGAAGACGTAAAGACGGGCATGGCATAGAAACACTTCGGTGTAGTCTTCACAGGGCTCAGTGTTGATGCGAGCCCTGTTGTAACTTGAAGCCCGGCTTCCTTCAGGGCTGAGCTTCTGGAATTCGAGCCAAGCGCTTTTCTTTAAACCCGACAACTCCACAGGCGCTCTATATAAGACTAAGCTCTTGGCCATTGTCGGCATGGAGAGCAGTAGCTTACGGCTCTTCCGGCTTTTCCGGCTCTTGATTCCATCTAACGCTGCCGTATTTAAGTTTTCGAGGGTATGATACCCAAACATCCGACTCGGATTCGCGTTCGAAAGGAGCTACCATAGGTACATCATCATAGTTCGGGTCATCAGTTTTCACGTCCGCGTCTGACCGATCCGTTCCAATGATCGAAGAATCAAGCAATATCTCCGGCTGCACGGCTGTGTAATCCCCGGTGTAGCCCCATTGAGTGAACCTTGCAAAGGTGCCTGCGTCCACATCCCCCAGTTCTGCCTCACCAGTTCTAGCCTCAGACATATTTCCATCGACAAGACTTTCCAAGGTAACAGAGTGGTGAGAGACCATGCCCGAGTGAACGATCATCACCGTCCGCTCCGGACCCACAAAGAAGGTAAAGGGCCTGGATGTGATGATTCTGGTCCGTTACGATAGACATTAGCCTAATTGCTTGGTAAGGTACAGAGTAAGTAGGGAGTTGCACTTCTCATAAGACATAGGACGTGCCATGTCTGACGGCAATAGCGTGTCCAGAGTGAGTTGTTGAGCTTCTAAGCCCTTTGATAGCTCGAACTACTACGGAAGAATGAGAGCTATTGAGTTTAGTTAGCTAGGAAGAATCTCAAACTGGATTCATTTTCCTTTGTGTTATTGCGGTAAAGGTATTTATGGCACATGCTGCACGCCAAGACCGATAATTGCCTCCGCATGGTGTACGAGCATCATTGTCGTCGAAGCCTCACGGTTGCGTACTCTCAACTAACTTGACTTCCCTTTGACTTCCCTTCCATGAGTGTAAAGGAGGTAGAGTGTCACAAGTGAGTAAGATACCATACCTAGAGAGTGTGACTACCTTAGCGTCTGCAATAAAGCTCCCGCCTGATTAGGGTTCAACGTTACCATGTAAGGTAAAGTTCAGCCTTCGTCCAGTCTGGCACAAAGACCACCTACATCCCAATTAACTATCACGAACTGGCTCACCACACGTCAACTTATCTTCCTACGCAATTCACAATCCTCAAACTTAAAAGACGCGAACACTCCTTTCCAGCCCAAGACACACCATGGACCCCGGCATAGCAGCAGCCGCATACGCCGTCGAAACGGCCGTTGAAGGCGTAGTCGCCGCTGCAATCGGAATCGCCAAATCCACAGTGCCTCTAAAAGCTACCTTCCACCGCATCCCGACCGACAAGCCACTCCCACGCTCATCCCACTCCCTCTCCATCATCAAGGGACGAGCCTACATCTTCGGAGGCGAGATACGGCCGCGCGAACCCGTCGACAATGTCATGCACGTCTACACCTTGCCTGCACTCGATACGGCGGAATCGGACTATCAGGACATACCGGCGAAAGCCGGTGAGGGCGGAGAGGTGCCGGCGCCGAGGGTGGGGCATACCGCAGCTGTGGTGGGCAATCGGATTTATGTGTTCGGAGGCAGGGGAGGGAAAGAGATGACGGCGCTGGAGGAGAAGGGTAGGGTGTGGGTGTTCGATACGAAGACGAACCAGTGGAGCTTCATAGATCCAGTCCAGGGCTCTCCGTACCCGGAAGCGCGATCTTATCACGCTTCTGTCGGGAACGAGCATCCTCTTCCGAGTAATACGGATTATACTGAGAACCCGGTGGGATCGCCGGACGACGAAGCGCACGGTACGATCTTTGTTCACGCTGGCTGTTTGGCGTCAGGCCGCGTATCGGACGTGTGGGCGTTTGACATTGCCTCCCGGATGTGGTCGCCGTATCCCGACGCCCCAGGACCGGCACGGGGAGGCACGTGTCTCACATTCACGCAGAATCGGCTATACCGGTACGGAGGGTTTGACGGCAAGAGTGAGTTAGGAGGACAGATCGACTACTTGGACCTAGTGGTCGCTACATTCGACGACCAGAGTGGGAAGGGTGAATTGGCTCTGTCACCACGCGCTGGGAAATGGGAGACTGTCATGTTTCCTGCGGATAGCTCCGCACCCGGGAACAGGAGCGTGGCGGGCTTGCAACCCGTCAATACCGGTCAGGGACGCATGTTCCTGCTCCTCTTCCTCGGTGAGCGAGACCCGAGCTCCAGCGGCCATGAAGCGGCGGGGAAGTTCTGGGACGATGTTTGGTCATATCAGTTGCATCCAGAAGGTATGACGGCTGCCAGCTTCAAGGATGCGACGAGACAGGCTGTTGGAACGCGCACCGGGGAGGGAGCTTGGTCACAGGTGCGGATCCCAGAGGCGACAGCAGGTGGGGGCGCGCAGTCACATCCGGGGTCCCGAGGCTGGTTTGCTAGTGGATCAAATATAGACATCGATGCGAGGAGCGCTGTGCTGTGGGGAGGAATTGGCGAGAAGAACGAAAGACTGGGTGATGGGTGGATCTTGACCATTGAGTAGTCTCTCGATAGAGACTGACATCGTACATGGCGAAACGAGATTTACGAATAATGGCGGATTAGATAAAAGAAAAAAATGGCGTAGACCAATCAAGCCAATCTAAAGTCAAAGCAAGCCCCGACCATCTGGTAACCGTTTCCGCCTCGTCGCCGCCTAAACGCCACACCAGAATCCTCTACCAAGTCTAGTATACCTTGAGCCACTTCGCCAATCTCGAGTCACCTTGACGTTCCGCGTGTTCCCCATCGCCGAACCTCACCCTCTTGCCCAGGCCCTCTTTCTTCCAAGTAGCGAATGAGTTCTGCAATCCAGTGTCAGTAAGCTTTCGCGTCAGGTCAGCAACAGCTCCTCCACGATCACCATCCCCCCCTCTCCCTCGACCCCAGCTCTGCCGTGATTGCCCTCTGGAACCTCTGCCTTGACCTTGTTGACCTCCCCCGCGACCATCCGAGTTGCTGCTTTGACCCTGCTTTTGACCCTGCTTTTGACCCTGCTTGCCTATTGGTCGAAGTGGAACCACCGGCCGGATTCGACCTTGATGGCCCTCGCCTCGCTGACCTTGATGGCCTTCGTCTCGTTGACCTTGATGGCCTTCGCCTCGTTGACCTTGTTGACCTCCTTCGCCACCCGTCGAGCCGCTGCTTTGAACCTGCTTTTGAACCTGCTTTTGACCCTGCTTGCCTATTGGTCGAAGTGGAATCACCGGCCGGATTCGACCTTGGTGGCCTTGACCTCGACCTCCGCGGGCTCCTTTGACAGGTCGTAACGAGTGCCCTCGGCCTTCACCCGGATCCATGTCCTCCTCGTCAGGATGCCATTCCTTGGTATTGATGAGGGCCCGGAGCTGTTGCAATACACTATCAGGCTGTCGGCCAGCGTCCGACGGCCTTGCCACATCCCAGGGCGAATAGACTTGCGATTTAAGGCTACCGGGTTTAGTGATATTCAGGTTGTGTTGCCTCCCATCTTGGTCGAACAGGAGATCCGGGCGGTATTCGGCTGGCGGTCCTTCCTCAATATCTATTCGATCTATCTCTGCCTGTCGATCTGCAGCCTCTCTTCTAATTCGAGATTCATCATCCCATGCTACAATCGCCTGGGCAGTGTCACCCCATTGTCCTACTACTCTAGTGGTAGTTTGACGTGGCTCTCCGATATAGCCTGGAGCGCCTTCTCTTCTGGGCAGGATCTCTCCCGGCTTCAGCTCGTTGCGGAGTTTGAACGCAGCGGCGATTTCCATATGTTTCGCCAGACTCTGGCCAGCCCGGCGATCATATCGAGGTGGAAGAGATAAGTCGGAGTTCGGCCCTGCAAGGAACCCTCGTGGAGGGAGAGTCTTTCGCGACCTCCGGGAGCGAATGAAATCCAGGAGATCGTCATCATGTGCCTTGGCGGTCCTAACAATCGCCCTTCTATCCGCGCAGTCCTGGTGATCTGGCGGCGCATCCAAGGTAAAGAGACGTTCAGGAAGGGAAAATTCTGTTGGATCGAAAATATCCAAGTAAGCGTTTCGTATTGCGTTTATCCGGCGCGTCTCGTTTGCTGTGGACGGCGTAGTCTCATTCCACCGTTTAAGAACACAATCAGCCACCTCTTCGTGTCTCACGTAAGTGTTCCACGCCGTATTAACCGCACTGGTTTCGTAACCCGACGCCATGTTCATCTCACGCGTCAACCGGGCCCGGCGCCATAGTCGAGGGTTATCTTCTATTTGCGGCATCGTCAGTCCTGTAGACTTATGTTGGACAAGCCTCTGTGGCATGCCAGGTGTCACGTTGCAGAAAGTATGCATGAAAGCATAGTTGTACAAGCGTGCTGCAAGACTGAACGGGGCCAAGTGCGTTAGCAGATCATCAGCCTGTGCGAACAAAGTACCTGCACTTACAGCAGTCGATCATCCGTCGTTGTCAAATATCGCATAATAAGCGCTGTTCCCACAACGTCACCAATGTTGTATCCCATCTTGTTGATATCTGTTTCCATCCCTGGACCTAAGCTCTGGAAGAAAGTGTTCTTGTCACCGCTGCGAGCAGCGCCTTCTTTCATATGATTGAGAAGTGGGTATAAGCGATCTCGACCCAACAGCCAATCCAGAAGCTTTGCATAATTGTTGTATGTTTTAGCTAGCCACCACTCTCTCTGCCTTACGCCCGAAGACGCAACGTTGGCCGCAGATGCCAACCCGAGCTGCCGGCAGATATGGTCGAGGATGGTCGACAAATCCACGTTCCCTAGCCTACACGGACAAGCCATGCCCAGTTCATTCTTGTCCGGAGTATGAAATGGGCATGGGAGTGATTCCCCGCTGAACGTTAAGTCTGCAGGCCGTTTGCCCTGATAGTAAGCGGATTTGATTTTGAAGAAGGGCTGTACCGGATACGGAGCGCCCCTGTAAGGGGTTGTCATGTGTCGCGGTCGGGGTGTTCCCTGAAACATGTGCGCAATCGTAGCATCCAGAACGGCAAAATCTTCTCCATAGTTCCACCACACTTTCAGGTAGTCGCTTTCAAAGAGAAGCTTCTTGAACAGCACAGAAAGCTAGTAACGTTAGCTGGCTATTTGAGATATATGCTGGTTGCTAACGAACCTGTGGCACAGTCTGCTCTGTGGGATTATCAAGCATATGCAAGAGATAGAAACTGAAGACTAAGTGACGGTCGACCGCGACCGTCAGAACAGAGCACAAGTTCTCAGGGTTACCTTTCTCCAGTTCGAATCTGTCTCCAGGTGCGTCGCCAATTTCACCGCTTTTACGTGCAAACTCTGCATCGATCCCAAAGAACCTCCGTAGCAAACGCTTGCCCCCCGCCCCGATGGGCAGTTGAGGGTTCACGGGGATCTCTTGCGCAGGTGCTACCTCCAGTGCTTCGTTCAGCAATCTCAACGCGGGCTGGATCTGATCTGGGGTTGATACAGAAACCGTGAAGACGGACAAAGAGTCCCGCATGTCATCCAGTCTCGGGGCGGGAGGCGGGTTCTAGTACTGTGCTTAACAATGTTCCGCCAGATCGATACCACGCTATTGACGCACCTCTTTATGTTCGTTATACCACCTACAGATAAAATCCCATGAGTCTTCCTAAGTAACAGTCAATCGCAAATATTCAAGGGTGATGGGACGCCGAACCGTATCATAGGCGCCGTCATCCCTTTGCTGAAAGGCGACCCGATTCTTGTCTGTCTGCCACCACCAACAGACCTGTCTCAACTGAAGTCCATTATATCGTTTCGTTTGAGTTGCACCCCGCTCCTCCCTGTCCATAGCTTGCTTTTGGGCCTCCAGATAATTCATCAGCGGAGTGCCGCTCTCGCTCTGTAGCAGGGAGTGAAAACAGAACCCATATCCAGAAACTTCTCCATTTTCTGCATCTAAGGTGACTGATCGCAAAACATGGTATGTCGGGATGAGCGATTTCCCGAGGGTTGAAACCATCCTCGGACCGCCATCTTCCACTTCCCACGTGATAATACGGATGTTCAGCGCATCGGCAATGAATTCCACCACTCGATCGTAAAGAGTGGGGTCAACGCCGTCTGGGCAAGTCAAAGCATTGAAGAACGTCTTCAATGGTCCGCAGTCGAGGTTGTCCAATTCGTAAATCTGTTGTCGGTCTGGATGGATCGGGTTTGCCCAGATGCGCAAGTAGTGATCAAGGACGGCATTCATGACGTTCACGTGATTCGAGGGGTTTCCGGTATGTTGACGGGCCAGGGCTCGATAGAGGTTGAGACCGTCGGGAGTTATCAGCCCGTCTTCAACCCCCTCCTGCTCCATCAAGAGCGGGATCAGGCGTCCGCCGTCTTCTTCATCGTCATTGAAATCCATGTCGACTACGTTGAGGCTGAGTGCAGCGATAATCTGATGTTGTGTATATGAGCTTACCTCGTCAACCTTGAGAATGGTTTCACAGTTCGTGTGTTGCGGGATGGCAAGCTGAGGGCGCAAGTCAGAAGAACTATACGGCAAGTGGGAAGGGTGCAAACCCATTGGAGGTGATAAACTCCGCTGGACATATACTGTCCTTTGTCGTAATCCGTCCGTTAAGCAATCGGAGGTCTTCTGGCCTTTCATGACGCAAAAGGTGATTGTCCGTTTGCGGCCTCAGTTGCCCCTACAAATCAAGATAGCTTTGCGGCGAAAAAGAGCCCATTCTCCCCATGAGACGGTTTAAGGAATGAGGCGGATAGAGATCTAGAGTGTTTCGGAAAGATATCTTGTGGATAGGCTAACTGGGAAGTAACGGAAATACAACGATGGTTTCTAGACCATGAACTCATAATAGATGGGTGTGTCATGGAAAATCTAAACATTTGAGCACCTTCTTGAATCAAGTGCTTGAGCCAAATCACTGTGCTAAAGTGCCGCTCCATTGGCTGCACATCCAGAGAACAATGATGGGCAAACGGGGATTGCTCGAGTCATTTTTGCAACGACCGGTCTATTAGCTTGATGAATCACCATGCTAGTGCGACAAAGGGATCTTGACGGCAGGATAGAACACTTTGACACATTATCACCCTCCAAGGACTTCGTCAGATGCTCCCGGGCATTATTGATACCTTGTAGCTGCCTTACTCCGTACGGTGGTTGATGGGTCGTCCCGTTTGCGGCAAGCGATTACGTAATACATAGGGTAACCGTTTATCGTCCTATCTGTAAACACCCATATTATTGCTTCATCCTACTTGACTTCGCAAACCTATTATACTCATTACGCGATTCGTACTGTCCCTTCATATGGTCTTTAATCCTCTGATAGAGTGATAGTTCCTCGTACGAGTCTTCATCCATTTTATTCTTCCGCTCGTTCGGTTGTCTGTTTGATTATCTGTTTGCTTATATCTCTAATATACAGTATCAAAGCGCATGCCTGCAGGAAATGGAAAGTCCGCCAGGGGTCGAGTTCATTCCACCGGCAGATAACTCAAAAAGCCCTGCGTCAGGCAATCGTAACGAATCTGATTTACAGCTCGGGAGACCTTGTCATACACAGCCTGCCACCAACCTCGCCTGGTCTTCGTCGCCATTGCCAGCCCATGCAAAATCCATAAATTCAGCCAGCCTTCAGAGCAGCACCAGTACCGGATACCTTACTCCGCCCGTTGATGCGTTTCCCGATGATGCACCCTACCTGCCAGCCAAGGACGACCGGGTCAGTTTGAACATGCACAACCCACGGAAGAGGAAGCGGAAGACCAAGTGCTGGCGTTCAAATCACGGTGGGACGGAGCGAACCGCGGAGCCGACAAGTTTCTCCCTCGAAAGAGTCCCAGATGTCCAAACTGAGTACGTCACCTCGGCGAAGGACTTCGACGGAAAGGTCAATCGGGTTATCTTTCAAAGGTATTCACCAGCCTCGTCAAAATATTCTAGGAGGAAGCATAGACTGCATTCGCGTTCGAGTAAACAATCGCCCTTGCCACCACATACGGCATTGGTGGAACATGGGTCATGGCAAAGCCAGCATAATTCGACAAAAAAGCAAATCACTTCCGACAGCCCGAAACCGATCCGTAACAATCTTGCCAGAATCTCTCAGGCACTGGCTGGGAGAGAGTACCGCAGGTGGAGCTCTGTAGAGCCCGGTGCGCTTCCAGTTCAGACTTACTCTACAGCCATAGCTATTCCAGATTACAGGCCCAAGATTGAACATGAACACCTTTCTGGTCAACATACCGCATGCCACGGGTTGTCGGAGCAGCTTGGCGTATCCACTCATCCCAAACGAACACCTCGTGCTGGTCACGAGGTTCATCAGCATTCGGATGTGGACTCTAAGAGACCACAAACTAGGCGTGCCGAAAGCCCAGCAAAAATCACTTTGAGGAGAGCGAGCGAAATCACTGCTCTTGAGGATGCCACAACGGCTGCCAAAGGAGCATCGTGCCAGGCCAACTTTGCTCACCCTGCCCCTGTACAAGTCTTGAAGCGGACAGTGACTAGATTAATGCAACAACTGCCATCCTACAGTGTCATTGCGGACAGTGCCATAACATATGCTGATGTGCACGTTGCGCCTCCCATCATGACACGCACGCTTCCATGTGAGGGCCTAGAATCATCCGCGAGCCGGTTACGGCGCACCAGCGTTGTACAAGTCCGGGCCCGAAGCAGTGTCCACGAGGTCATTTGGAAGGACAAATGCTCGTCCAGCAGCTCGAGCTCCGCTAGCCAAGAAAGTCCAAGATTGAATCATCCACTAACGCGGACACAGACTGAGCCATTGGAAAGAGTCTATTTCACGAACCCTCCCTTAGAAATAGAATGGGACCCGGAAAGAAAATGCAGCTCTACCAAAAACGAAATCTGTCCGAAGACATTCTTCGTTGGAGACGAGTCTACCGTGGAGGCCGAAACACCTGTCATCACGCCACCCCATGTATTACAGAAGCTGTCTGAATGGACCTGGGACCACAACTCAAAGCTAGACCACGGGAATGGTGGAGCCGTGTTGTTTGTCCAATCTCGCCGTACTCATCCGGCAGTACAGCATAATGGTAAGCCCATTGTTAATCCACTCTCAGAAGACCAAGGCAAACCCCCCGAGGAAGTTCCTGAGGAACCACCCGCGCGGCCTCCAAGTTGTACGTTTAACTCGCGCACTTTCTTGCAACAAGCCTCATGTACTAGTCAGGTAGATCGTACCACGACCGACCAGTTTACGGGAGGGTTGGTTTCTCCGACACAAATTGATCGCAGTCGTGCTAGGACGGCCCGGCAACCTACGCTGTCTGTGCTTCCCGAAAGCCACTGGGGCAACAGTGCGAACGAACCCAGGAGAAAGAAGTATGGACGGTATAGTACATGTACGCGACCCCGCATAGGAGATAACCTGGTCGCCGGGTCTGCGATCGGTTCAAGCTCACGTATGCGAATATCAACCAGATCGTACCAGAGAAGCAGTCGCAGACCTAGCGATATATCCCCTAATGATATTGGACGTCTTTGTGCTGGAAACACCTTGCAACGCAGGACTACAGAACCGCCTGCGTCTCCTGCGAATTGGGTCACCGGTCTCGAACTTCCCTCCAACTCGCCGTCCATCCAAGAGGTCCGGCTTCCCTGTACGAACGATAGCCCTCGTGCTGACAAGCCTGATGCAATTGGGCCATTGTCTCTCGACTCTATCAAATCGCATGAGATTGGTTCTCTTTGCCAGGCCTGCGCAGCCAAAGTGCCCGATTGCAGCAGGAATCCAAGCGTTAACTGGATTGGTTGAACGCTGCTAGGCCGTCTCGTGGAGGACTCTTCCAGATGGTTTCTCTTGAGATCTTGGCACTATGCTAGGGTTGATGCACAGAACAGAGTGCTGCGGAGGATTGAACTCTTCTCTCCTGCTGTTGTTCGTGGAAGAGGCCGAATGACTATTACTTTCAGGTCCAGTTGGACAAGCGGTGATGATGCTCGTTAAACCTCCGAACTCAAGGCCAATCCGACTTCGTATTTGTGCATATGCCTACTGCTCTTAGCTGCTAATCCTTAGACGTTTCTCAAGTCGGATTGGAAAAACTGTGGAGCTCTTATAGGATTATGCCTGTTACTCAGACAAGGGATGTAAGGGTTACCGTATTTGCTTCGGCAATTCCCGTGTTATACGGCACCACGTAAGTTGATTTGCTTGAGTAGGTACTCGTCCCAGGTAAGGTAGTCACTCCAGCCGCCCAGCGACATCTATGCTCTTGACACCTCAGGCATTCTTCGTGCGAGCCTACCGGACGTTATAACCAGTTTCGAACCCCCCGTATTCCGCTGGTCCCTACGTTATGTACTATTGATCGATACCAATGTCAGATCGATTGCGACTACACATAACTCCCTTGAACCCTACTCTACTGGCCGCTCTCATACCACCTGCTACGCTAGAGGCTGCCCACAACATCTCCTACCACACGCTGAAGACCTTTCCGGAGCGGAATTACGGCTACGTCGAGCTTCCGCGATCCGAGGCCGAAAAGATGAAGAAGAAATACAACGGCTCTATATTGAAAGGTGCGAAAGTGTACATTGAAGAAGCGCGGGAGAAGAAAAAACGACCGGAAACCGACGACACTCTGCCCGATAGCAATAAGCACAAGCGCAAACGCATCAAAACCGCTGTCAGGGAAGATGGTGTGCTTCCTGGCTTCGAACTACCTGTGGACCGGCAAGTACAGCGTGGCTGGACTAAGCCGTCATCGCAGAGTAAGCCAGGCAAAGCGTCTACGGACAAGAACCAGAAGACACAGACTTCAACATTCACTTCGAAGGAGGAGTGTTTGTTCAAGACGACTTTGCCTGCCAATGTCGCTTCAGCCAATTCCTCGTCAATACTCGATCCGAAGTCGAAATCGGGGAAGCGCAAGCGGAAAGACAAATTCGAGAAGCAGGTTGTTGTTCATGAGTTCTCCAATACGACGAAGCAGCCAAGTTTCATCCGAGACAGCTCATCAGGGAAGGTGACTAAAGTTGTTTCCGAGTTCGTCGAGGGGAAGGGCTGGGTAGATGAGGAGGGCAACCTGATTGACGATGTGCAAATCATGAAACGGAGAAAGAACGCGGCGTCGCCCCATGCAATTGAAACAATACCTGAACCAGCACATATCCCTAAGTCAGACCCTACCAGCAGCTACAGTGGGGAAACGAGCCCAAAAATGCCGGTCGCAGTCGAGCAGCCAGGCGCAAGTATTGAGGATGAAACATCGTCTAGTGGCACCTCTTCAGGATGCGAATCAAGTGAAGGTGACGAGGAAAGTGTATCCTCCGATGAGAAAGACGGGAGTGTTGCTGGTAGTGCCAGCAGTACATCGAAGGGTGAAAACATCGTTAAGGAGATTCATCCGCTGGAAGCGATTTTCAAACGGCCGAAGCTGAAATCGTCCCCCGAAACACCAAAGCCTTCTCTGAGAGTCTCCACATCATTCAACTTTTTTGAACCCGATACAGAGGACGCAACGGGACCACCGGCTATGCCTCAGACACCTTTTACTCAACAGGACTTCCGAGACCGAAGACAGAGAAGTGCTGCGCCCACCCCAGATACAGCTGCACCAGGAAGAACTTTCTCCCGTCTTTGGCCGAATGATGATGAGGACGCGGATTTGCCATCGGAAGGATCCTTCGAGAATGGTGACGAACATGCAGAGGAATCAACGGAGCGTACAAATGGCGAAGCTACTTCAAATACCGGAGAAGCTGCAGAACTACCTCAGAGCGATTTTGCCAAGTGGTTCTGGGAGCACCGAGGAGAGACGAATAGGGCTTGGAAGAAACGGCGGCGAGAGGCGGCGAAGGAGAAAAGGCATCGTGAGAACAAGCGACATGGAAGAAACGTCATTTGAATCGTTCGGTCCCAAGGTTGTTCTGGCAGTACTCAGTCTTCAACTACAGCGGTATTACTGCTACCAAGGCCAAAATCTGCCCTGTGACTTGAGACACATCAGTCTACCATACATTCTGGCTTATTTACAAGCATGCTTTCCGGTTCTCTGTAGACGCGGTATCTGTCTCCGAATTGGAGGTGCTCAAAGTACAAACCTCGTCATGTTACACCTCCCTCATCTTCTCCTTTCCTTTGATACTTCGGACTGGCGCGGATGTTGACCGTATTAGTCGTTTTTGCGACGATGACGGTTGTCTAATAGATGAATCTAAAGCCACATCTGTTCTGTGTCTACTCGACTCTTTGCCCGGATTTTGCTTTGCTCGACCACTCGTATGTGTCTGCACTGACGTGTTCTTCCGAGACCTCTTCCTAGCTCCTTTACCCACTGAGCGACCGCTGTTGTTGCTCGCGTTTCTGACCTTGGGTGCTTTCGACGGCGTCTGAGGATCATTCAACTCTTGCTGAGAAATTTGTTGGCGCCGCCATGGCTCAACTTGCTCCCTACTGCGTCCTCTCCGCCTCTCGGCCATGTAGGAGTCATCGGACACGGCATCCGAGTCGAGCTGATGTATCTCACGGAAATTCTCATCGCTCTGCATCGAACCTCCTTCTCCATGACCGGCTCGGATAACATCGACCTCCTCGTCGGGTGCATTGTCGTGAACAGCTCGCGGGCGAATCTCATCTCTCACAAAGCGATCAAGGGTCGTGGGTCGGTTGTTCGCCATATCATCATAGGTCGGGTTCGAACTCGACGCTGTACCCCGGAGAGATGCGATATCCTTTGGCGGAACTGGTGGTAACGGACCGTCATTGTCCTCTTGCAATGTCCCACTATCATCTTGTGGCGGTAATTCCTGCCGTGAGCGAGAAGGTCCCGCACCAACGATGTCCCGTACTCCTTCGGGATCTCGGTAAATTTCCTGATAATTCAGAAATGTGCCTCCCACCCTATCGCTCTCGGCCGGATCAGTGATGCCGCTCTCGCGTTCGCTATGGACCGATCGAGTTCGCACGCTCGCCGCCCGGCTCGCGCTCCTGTATTCTCGCCCCAGCCGCTTCCCGATGATGCTCGCGCGGTCGGCTTCTTTCTGGCTCTTCTGCATGTCACGCCTGTACTTTTCGATCTCCAGTTTCGCCCAGCCCTTCTCCTTTCTCCTCCTGTCACGGCGGCGGACGTACAGTACCATCAGCACGGCAGTGCTCACGACGTCGAGAGCAATTGAGAGTAGCAGCCAGATGAGGTGGCCCGGTACGAGTCCGGAGCCCTTAGCATTCTGGATAGTGATCACAATCGCCGCCACCGTCGAGGCGAACGCAAGTTCTAGCGTGACGAGAAATAGCCACCACTGCTTCCGGTGGCGTCTCAACCACCTCTTTTGCACGGCGGACAGGTCCGATATGCTCGAAGGGGCGATGGGGGCTGTCGCCACGCCTCTCTCCTTGTCGCGGGCAATCTCGGCGGCAATGAAGTCTTCGAAGTATTGAGGCGTCGCCAGCTGAGCGAAGCTGTCGACTTGAAACTGATTCTGCTGGCGGGACTGACTCTGCGCTCGCCATCGGTTGAGGGTGGAGTTCTCGGCGCCGAAAGGTAAGTCGTCGGAAACGCGGCCATTTGGTGCAGCCATACGGGATAATGAGGAACTTGAGTATTACAGGGGATAGTTGAAGAAGGGAGGTAATGACCAGGGGAGCGGTCGACTTTGGCAGGGTGTTAGAGCAGAAGGTGAAGTGTTGGGCGGAATGAACATGTATCACATGGCCAACGGCTGCTGCATTCACTTTCAGGAACAGTCACATCACATCACCTGTTCAACGGGAAGCTGTTGGCATCACTACGATAAATGTTTCCTTATGTGTCTGGTGGGGAAGACACCTTTCTAACCGTAGTATTCCAAGAGCTGTGTTTACAATCTTGGTAGTCACCCTTACGGATCACAACAAATGCTGTAACTGAAAGACTGTGGACGGAGGGGTGATCCTGAATCAACATGCTGCGTTGTGACAGACATTTTTTCGTCCCAAACACCCCTCTTTCACTAGCTAAGGGCATAGCCATAGGCCAAAAGGGCCGTTCCTGTGGGGCATCCATTCTCTGGAATATACTGCACACTTGTACGTATGCAGGGATTGAACAGAACACGGTTACACCTAGCTACATGAACTGCTTTGCCAGCTGCCTTGTTTCCAAGTCATCGGAGAGCTATAGCTGTCGCCGGCGGAGGTAAGGCCTAAGTTTGGTAAGTCCGCACGGCGTCTCCGGGCTGAAGTCCCTCATATCACATCTGATAGGGGTTTTACAGCCGAGGTTGAGCAGGGAGGAGCAGCTAGAATCGCGCCAACAAGACGCCTAAAAGCCAATGGCTTTGGTGCCAGGAGTATACCTTCTGAGTAGCCGAGCTTACAGTGTAGATCACGAGCTGGAAAACAATCGAGTAAGTACAACGTATCTGTACCTAAGGTAGGTTTGTGGGATTGTGCATCGGTACTCGTACTCCATACACACGTGTACTACCACCTTAGGTATACGTAAGGCAAGAGAGATAACCGTATTGGATCGCTTCCATGGGTGTATCTCAATTGTGGATTTTGGCGCGTCAAACTGGCGCGTTGCTGGTCCGGTTGGAATTGCTACTCGGCTTCGGCACCATCATCTCCGCCGTCCAAACTCCATTCAAGTCTTTGTCCTCGTGCTGGTCGCAGGCGGAGTAATTAGTTCGCCCTTGATTCAGCCCGGGTGTGAGATCGACGCCCAGTTATGATTAAAGGTCGTACGACTACCTACCTAGGTACTTAAAAATGACCATAGTCTTACTCGTACCTAAGGTACCTAGGTAATGTAGGCATTGGCAATGGGCTAAGGACGGTGGTTCGAGTGGAGGAGCGAAGGAAGGTATGGATCATATCTCGTTGTCAATCTACTTATATATATGTAATCTGTGGACCACTCGCGTTGTTCATGTTGCTGTTTCTCGAAAACGTCGCCTCCCACTACCTATTCGGTCCATGAGAAAGACCTCCCCTGCCACGCTCCCCTTTGCCTCGTCGTGCCCGAACATTCATGTACAACGACCCTAACTTTTCTCTGTAGCTCCCATACGGCCGAAGAGCTTCTAGATACCAACGACTCTCTCACCGTTTGCAATTTAAGGGAGCAGTACCCCTACAGCGCCAGGCCATATACCATCTTGAGCTGGCTCTCCCACCCTCGAACGCATTCAACGAGTTTGTGGTCTACAGCTCACCATGGCTGAACATCAATTCCCTCCATACTTCAAAACCCTTGCGGGAGGCTTGGTGCTTCTCGCGCTCTACTACCTCTATTACCAGCTCACCGTAGGAGCCTCGCGACGGAGGATCATCCGAGAGAATGGCTGCAAGCCACCCGTTAAATACCCTCACGTCGACCCCATCATGGGTGTCGACCTTTTCCTCACCAACTTGAAGGCGCTACGGGAAAATCGGTTCCTTCCAGCAATGCGCCAGCGTTTCATGACCTACGGCAATACCTTCCAACTCAACTTCATGGGCGCCAAGGTCATAGCTACCGTCGAGCCGGAGAATTTGAAGACTATCCTCGCCACAAAGTTCAAGGACTTTGGCCTCGGCGAGAGGAGGAGGACTCACCTCTCCCCTCTCTTGGGCTACGGTATCTTCACAACGGACGGGGCCGCATGGCAGCACTCTCGGGAAATGCTGCGACCGAACTTTACGAGAAATCAGGTTGGAGATCTGGACACGTTTGAGCGTCACATCAGCCACATGACCCAAGCGATCCCACGGGATGGTTCGACCGTTGATTTATCCGAGCTGTTCTTTCGCTTGACTATCGACTCGGCGACTGAGTTTCTTTTTGGAGAGTCAACCAACTCCCTGGCACCTGGATCGAGTATCACGTCTGCAGCTCGGTTTGCAGACGCCTTCAATTATTCCCAACACGCCGTGGGTCATGGATTCAGGCTCGGGTTCGTGTCCCATTTTATTCCGGACCGGAAGTTCAGCAGGGATGTCAAGTGTGTGCACGACTTCGTGGACTCCTATGTCAAGAAGGCGTTAGAATACCGCAGGACGCACGATCTTGAAAAGGCCGACGTGAAGGCTGACGAGCGCTATGTTTTCCTACACGAGTTAGCCAAACAGACTGATGATCCCATCCAAATTCGAGCAGAGTTGCTGAACATCCTGTTGGCCGGCCGTGACACGACGGCGAGTCTCCTGAGCAATGTCTGGCACACCTTGGCTCGACGGCCTGATATCTGGGCGAAGTTACGAGCCGAAGTCGATGCAATCGGTGGAGAAAGGCCGAGTTTTGCTCAGGTGAAAGACATGAAGTATCTCCGCCACGTGTTGAACGAATGTAAGCTTTCATGTTATTTTACTCTCTACGATGGTTTGCCTGAGCCTGACATACCTAGCTCTCCGCTTCTACCCCGTCGTACCCGGAAACTCACGCACCGCGGTTGTCGACACTGTCGTCCCGCTCGGCGGCGGGCCGGACGGCAAGTCGCCCGTCTTCGTCCCCAAAGGCATGATGGTTAGCTACTCCGTCAACATGATGCATCGGCTCAAGCGCTACTACGGAGAGGACGCGGACGAATTCAAGCCCGAGCGCTGGGAGACGTTGAGGCCTGGGTGGGAGTATCTGCCGTTCAACGGTGGACCGAGGATCTGTCTTGGTCGTAAGTCTGATCTCCATTAAAATCGTTGCAGCGCACTGACGGGTTGGGTCTCAGAGCAATTTGCACTCACAGAGGCGAGTTATGCGACCATACGATTGATGCAGGAGTTCAAGTCTATCGAGAACCGGGACCCAAGTCCGTGGGCGGAAGCCTTAACCCTGACATGCACAAGCAAGAATGGTACGAAGGTATCACTGACCCCAGCATGATTCAATGTCCCAGGCGTTGGGTTCTATACATTGCGTATCTGGCTTAGGTTCTAGGAATTGCAGCAACGCCGCTTCAAATATGATATAAATACATCCCGTACCGTGTATGTGCAGGTCTTAAGCGATGTAGCAGAATTCGTTCAGTATTTTTAGCCCCTACGGTCGACAGGATTGAGTTTACAGGTTGGCCCATCTCGGGAGACTGCAAGCCAAGACCCCAACAATCAAGACGAACACTGAATGGGAATGCCCAGCCACTCCACCGCCGTAGCAGAACGAATAAACGCCAATCCAAGCACAACCATATCTGATCGTACGAGTTGACAGCGATACTATCGATCCAACACAGTTCCGTGGAAGTTGACCGCTTTTATCAACTCTTAGCATCCCCACAAGCAACAAGGCAGCCCGAACTCCACCAGCCCTAACCTATTGTCTTTCCCACCAACCTCGTCCCAAGTCCAGAACCTCTAGCTCCATCCTCATAACTCCACCAAATTGGCTGCATGAATACCGCTTATCAACCACCATATTACCAACAAGGCACCCAGACGCGCAATCCATCCCATCTCTTGATTTTAGCAACAAACGTTTGACCCAAACTAGAAGGAAGCCAGCCGGGATTGAGCTTAGGCGCGCCGGTCCGGTTCTGCCGTTCTCTCATGAGAATAACAAGAAAAACAAGTCCAGCCACAATGTAGAAACTCCTGCACGGTGGACCATGAATCCTGCACTCCTCGACAGTTTTGCCATAACAAATAATAGTAGTGGACCCCAGTAAAAGTACTCATGCTTGTCTCTATATTGTTCCCTCATTAAGAGCTGAGCAAATTCTTCCTCCCTTGCTTCCCTAAAGAAGACGATGGTCATCCCATCATACAATGACGGCATGAGAGATGAATTAGTATGTTGAACCACAGCACGGTGCTGGCATGCGCTCGTCCTTCTCTCTCTCGCAACCCTTTTCCCACAGGGAGCGATTTACAAGCCCGCCAAAGATAGTAGTTGGATGATGAACACGTTTTGTTAAGGATCTGATTCACCGTCGCTCGCGGTGGCGTTGGCACTTGATGGTGCAAGGGTTGCGGGCTCTGCGTTTCCGCAACGGATTTGGTTGTCCCTGCTTGGGTTCTCAGATGTCTGGGTCTGCGGGCCTTCAATCGATTGAATCTTCTTGAGGTGCTCACAGATGATTCATCCAGCATTGACCCAAGGTGGGCATTTGTCGGGTTGAGCGCTTCGCTGCAACTTTGTCCAGAGATTCTCCATGACCGCGTTCAGCCGTTTCGGGTTTTTTCATCCAGTTTCGCGCGCTTCGACCAGCTCTGGCGTAGGCTTGCTTCTCCGTATCTTGTTTTCACCACACCTGTATTTTTACTTACGCATCCTTACATAATACTCTCGTCTTCGTGTTTTCGGTCTGGTCTCTCCATTTCTACCGTCAAACCACCACAAGGTCAGCAATCAAGCCTGGATTGACGTCCTGGCGAAGCTCTCTGTCCTGACTGTCTTGAGCTGGAACAACGATGTCGAAGTGAGCTCTCTCGCTTGAGCCAAGGTTTGGTACTGTCAATCGAAGTTCAAGCATATTCTCTCCTTTGAGCTGGGTAAACTCTCCATCTTGAGCTGGACGACGATGTCGAATAGATGTTGAGCCGAGGCCAATGGCAGTTCAATGTAAATCATGAGTTTCTTGTGAACAGATTATGGTGTAGAGTGTCAAGTATAAATGCCTTAATTCAATGGAAGATTTGTTGCCTCCTTCCTAAATGCCTTGTCCAGCTGCTTGTATAAGAACAAAACAAGTCTGAGCCGGTTCAGTTGGAGAAAGTTGAGTGTTGAGTTTCTGAGTGTGTGCTTGAGCGCTATTGGCTAAGTCAATGAACGATGTGTTTGCTTCCTTCAACACGATCAGATTCAGAGATGAGATATGACTCTATTTTAACCTCTACTTGGATCTGTAAATTCGAAGCTCAATCAGTTCTCGGGAGCTATTAGTATAGCCAGACCCTCTTCTGTGCCATGGTTCTCCATCGCGGCAGGGATGAAATATGCTCGAGTTCATGCCGAAAAGATGAGTTCTGTACAAAGCATTTCCTGTGCTTGGGACAGCAATGAAGACATCATTGATTGAAGTGCAGAAATGACAATAACTTGATCATGATAGTAAAGCTTTTCCATATCTCTTGATCAGTAGCAAGTGAGCATAGAGTAGTGATCCACCACTGAACTCATCCCAAAGTCACAAAGCGTCTTTAACTCCGACAAAGGTGAAAGCAAGGTATCTGCCATGTGAGACATATGATATTGCTGAAGTTGTTGCACAAACTTGTTAGTTCTCGGTCATTCTTTTAAAGTTGAACGAACACAAGAACGTGTGATCCTGTAGGTCAAGTTCAGCGTATAGAGATTGTAATAGAATAGTTGTCCTTGGGTCATCAGATACTCTTTGATATCTGTCCAAATATCAGACAATACCTGGTCATCTTGCTTTACTGCAGATAATGTGACTGTCGTATCGACCGCATTGCTTGATTGTAATGTCCAGCGCCTACAGAATATTTCAAGTGTATCTTAGGAAACAGATGATGCGTTCAAGATGTCAATGAGGTTGTGCTCAAAATTCGGTCAAAGAGGTATTAGTAGTGGCTTGCAAAAAAAACCGCGTCGTGGAGCAGGACCTAGCCAAATGAGGCGTTCCAGAGCAGGCTCTAGGCACAGAGTCTTTGTGCGCCACACACCTAGGTCTCAAATCTCGCTACTTAACAACCATATTTTTCTGTTCCAGGGATCTTAAGATATAAGTCCAGTATTGTCGTTCCTCCCTATACGAGTAATATCGATGTCTACGGAGTCCCTTGGTAGGCCCGCGATGTACCAACTTAGAAGCGGCATTTTCCGCGATATCGCTAACTACTCTAGGGAACATTCACATTCGTCAGATTCAGATTCCGAATCTGTCGTCACTCCATTAGGTCTAGGAAAGAATCCTTGATGTCGCAAGATCCGGTCACAACTTTTCTTGGAGATGAGAATACAGCTAGGATGGCCTTTGATTCTAGTGGATTATTTGACAAGGTAGTTTCTGCCTTGGAGCCCCAAGCCTCAACCTCGGTGGGGAACAGACATCTTTGCGAATGGTGCCGTGGCTTAACGTTCGGCAAACTCACAGAGGGTCTCCAAGTACACACCAATCTTGCTGAGCTCGCTGTGTGTGTAAACTTCTGTCCTCTCTGCCACGTGTTTCTTAAGGCATTGGAGCAACCATCAGAGAATTGGTGGGGTGATGAGGAGGCTTTGCTCACTGATGCTGTCAAAGTGAGACTTGTAAGAAATGCTACTGATATGGGCAAGTTTGCGGAAAGGCTGGAGGTCAGCGTATCTCGGCCGAAGGATGTATGGGAGCAATATCTCGAGGAAAATCCCGATAATCCATACAATCTGGATCCAGACGCCAGATTCATAAGATATGTCATAGTATGTGTCGATGAAAGTATAACACAAAATATTCTGTCACTCTGGGCGATTGCTAATGTGGGCCAGAACACCCCGTCGCTTCCGAACTGAGAATACGTCCCATCAGGAGGCATGCGGACTGCGAAGAGAACATACAGCTTATGATGAGATGGGTTAAGGATTGCGAAACAAATCACGAAGAATGTCGACTTCTGACTGAGGACGAGGACCTTCTCAAACTGCCTGCCCGAGTCATAGACGTTGGTCCTTCAGAAGCATTGCAGGAACCAGTGCTCCTTCAAACAAACGGCGAACACGGCAAATGGGCAGCACTCAGCTACAAGTGGGGCGAGGCAAGTTTTCTGAGGCTCGTGAAGGACAATTTGCAGCAATTCATGGGTGGTATACCATTGAAGTCTCTACCAAACACGTTTCAAGACGCCGTCAAGCTAACGCGCAAAATGGGTCTGAGATACCTATGGATTGATGCTCTGTGTATCATACAAGATTCACATGAAGACTGGCAAGAGCAGTCGGCCCAAATGCCGAATATGTATGCTGGAGCATACGTTACTTTCGCGGTTGCAGCAAAGGATAGTCCGTTGGATGGTTTGTTTGGAGAGAGGACTTGCAATGGCAGTCCTACCGCGCCGGTTCTACTACATTTAGGAGATGAAGGCACGTTGGAATTCACCATGAGACAGCCGTATCATTCCCTAGCAGGTCGTAATGAGCAACATCCTTGGACGAAAGATCATCTGTCAGATCGCGCCTGGTGTCTCCAGGAGAGGATACTGAGTCGCCGCTTCTTCAATTTTCACCCGACTGAGATGAGCTTTACGTGTGGGCGGCAAATCTTATTGGAATCCTACTATGAGCAGAATCCGGATTGGCAGGTCAAACAGCAAGGACCTTTTGGAGCGTACTTGCGCAGATACGACGACGGGGATGGGGCATGGCAAAATGACTTCTTCAAAGCCGTTCACGAGAGCCGTCGGCCTGGAACGTTTCGGAATCTAAACAGAGACAATGTCTTACAGCAAAGGCAGGAAAAGGACGAGAGGGAACCCAGACTACGATTGTACTCTTACCAAACTCCGGAGCTATCGAACGAACAAAAGCTTCACGAACGGTGGTACAATATCTTGGCCGATTACACAGGGCGCAGGTTGACATTCGAGAGAGATAAATTAGTCGCCATCTCCGGCGTCGCGAACTACATTCTCCACCAAAGTGGTGGGGTTGATGAATACTGTGCTGGAGTCTTCAAAAGTATGCTGCCTCATGCACTCATGTGGAAGATCCCGAAACTGGCCTCTCGAAACGAGCCGTGGACGACCACGAGACCAAGGCAATATAGAGCCCCAAGCTGGAGTTGGGCAAGTCTGGAGGGCGTCCTGGACTTTGACCGGTGCTGGAAATATCTGCATAAAGCGCCAACGTGTGAGATCCTAAGAATGGAGAGCGCACCTGCTTCCAATCATCGCTTTCGAGATGTGGGACATGCTAGACTTGTGATCAAGGCCAGGTGTTGGCAAGGTTGGATCACTCCTCACAATGATTTCCTCTGTCGTCCCGATTTCTATGAGAAGGACGGACAGTACGTCGGAGGTGGCTTTGTGCATCTCGATGACAGACCAAACGAGTACAAACGAGTAGCTTGTCTCGAAATACTCGAGAATCAGGGCCTGTTACTTGTTGCCACGGAAGTAGATGGTGTCTTTGAAAGATTGGGCATTTATTCAATGAGTAAGGCCACAGCCATAACCCTTGACATGAGGTCTAAGCAATTATGGTCAAGAAAAGCAGGACTAATAGTGTTACATTGCAGATGGTGGCTTTCGTGAAGGTGTTGAAAATTTTATGAGAGAAGTCGTGATCATTTAGGTTCAGCCCAGGCTCTAATTTTCCTCGAAGCCAAGGGAATGCGACCGGACATAAAGTGTGAACACGCCAGAGGCTTGGTGATCCCCGGAATGCGCTCTCTTCGTTATTAAGTTCCCTTCTTCATCTTCATGTCATTCAAGCAATGGCACCTTTACGCGAAAGCAGTGGTAGTACTCGACGAAATACAGAGCGTATGCCATATCAATGTGGTATTCTATAGGCGCGGGTCTGAGGTTGCGTCTTGAGAGGGTATTGAAGAAAGAAATTCAAATTCCAGAAGGCCACCCGCGGTCACCACGGTCTGACGCGCACCGGAGTATGTGCTTGGTAAGCAGGATTGGATTTGGACCGCATAGCAAGGGCAGTATCAGATCACAGAAGTACTCCAAGGATTCTGTGAATCAGTGCTGGAAGATGAATGTGGGTGTAAAGGCACAAGTAGGACGTGAGCCATCCAGGCCATTCAAATGCTGGCTTTCTCTTATGGTCTCAATGAATCTAGGCTGAGTCAACCCGGCTCAGCCTTCGCCGTGGCAGTAGCGTTGAAGAGTACACTCCACTTCTTGCCATCACGAAAGTGTTAGGTTATGTGCGCATGGTGTTGGTTATGCTCTGGGTTATGCTGATGTCGACATGGGCCAATCGCTTCACAAGATGCCTTTCCGTTCTGACGGCCGCAACCACACATGTGGTCAGTTCAAATGGCGAGACAAATAGATACCTCAATATCTGTTGGATCGATGTTTCGTGGGATTGGGTCAAACTTTTGAACTTCCGCAATATGCAGCATCTTATAGGTGAAAGAGCGTATGTCAGCAGTGGCTATGAAGAGTTAATGATGCGATGAAGACGCTGAAGGCCTGTTAGGATTGGGGCCGCCTGAGACAGTGTGAGAGGTGAAGATACGTAGTGGTCCACAAACACTTTCGAACCGCAGCATAGCTTTTGCATAACTTCGCTCTTGATGAGTGTATAAATACTTATGGTTCGGACTCATGTGAGGTCTCCGAGTCTGGCTGATAATCTTGAACGGCAATATTCTCAGTCAGCTGCGCATACTCTCGTTTTGCTTTGAAGTATCTGTAAAGTGCAAGGCGTCGAATTGCTTTCTTCAACTCATTGTGCAACCGCTCGATCCCAAGAGATACTGTACGATCATACTCCGGATCAATAGGCAGAAACTCGCTGAGACAGATTCCGAATTGAGCATGAGAAACAAGAAGATTCTATCGATATTGTATTAGCAACACACCAAATGAGACTCGCAGTGAACAGTAACAACAACTCACAATACCATCTTGGTCCTTAACGGCCAGTCTAACTCTTGCATCTCATTTCTTAATCTTCAAACTCGCAGGTGATATCTCCCCTACCCACTTGAGTCCCTTGGAAGTAGCCGGGTCGAGTTCTCCATCCGCGTGAACACCATGTCTTCCGGGGTGGTTGCGAAAGGAGACAAATTTGTTCCAATGGTCTGGCTGCTGTCCGTACCTAGTCCGTGTATCACTTTCACTTGGCAGACGATCGAAGAAACCTTTCTTTGATTTTCTCTCTCTGATGATATTATAGGTGTTTATCAGCCAAGGAGTTAGACTTAGGGGAAAGAAGTAAGATGACGGATGCAGTTGCAGCAGCATCATGCCATGATTGTCCTGGCACTTCAGCAGCGAGAAGATTCACAACAAAGGTGATCTGTATATCTCGGCACGCCTGAGCAGAGATGTGCAAGGTCCTGTATATTCTCGGAGTTGTTTTGACTTTCTTTTTGCCCATTTCAGGGTAAGAGGTGTCCTCCATAGTTGGAGGGAACCCGTATTGCATGCGCGATTTGGGCAAGGCCCATGCACGTGTGGATGAAAGGGCATCATCGGCCCTGTAACGTTCAGCATCCCTGAAACCGTCTACTGGCAGAAGTAGCTCATCTTTTCAGGCGAAAGGGAGGATATAGTGATCTCTTCTCACTGTGAAAACCGCAAGAGGCAACGGCAGCCATATGTCTTTCTTCTCATAAACTGTCTCTTTAAATCTCGGACATACGATTGCGCATGCCATATACATAATGTAATGGCAATTCCAACTCAGTTGATCATCCTTCTCCAACTCATAATATCCGATCGTGTTCATAATAGGATTGATCCCAGAGTGTGAATCCTTAGTTTTCATTGCAATAAACGTCTGGGAACTCAGTAACCAAGCGCAAAGCGAGATGGATAACTTCAATTCGACTTCCAGGTTGTCTTAACGATCGATATTGCTCTTCAGATCATCCTGACAGATTGGCACAAAGGCTCTTCTCATTGGAGGGGTTAGTGGTGACCTTCATGTGCGCTTCTTGGAAATGTCATGGAGTGGATACCGCCCAATGCTCAAGTCGTCGTGAGTAAACCTAATAAGTGGCTCTAGAAGGTAGAGTTGACAGCACCCAGTTCTGCTGTTCGCGTAGCTCAGACAACTGAGAGAGAATGGGAAAGAGAAAAGACAAACCCCTCGGGGAAAGGTAGATGTTAGGTCGTCGCAGCGCTCTCGTCGCTCCCTTTAGGGTCGTCCTCCGCCGAGGCTAGGTGTTGTTAAGCTCTTCATAATCTCCTACTTGTTTCCCTGTTATATTTTGATCGCTATTACTTCTTATGCTATCGCCATCCTTCTTGTCATTGTTCTCAAGCTCATTTTATTTCTTGTTGCTATCCTTCACCACACTCCCTACTTTATCACCGACAAGCGGGTCTTCACAAATCCGCGCAGTCTGTTCTTTTCGCTTGATCTTCTCTCGTATTACCTTAACATCATTCCTCAACCCAATTGACCACGCACAGCACTTCCCGTACTCCCTCATGACAGTCAATTATGCTTCTAAAGTTCAAAACTCCCTTTCTTGCACTTGCACAACTTCAGTGCATTTGAAAGTATCTGACTCAAGAGCTTCCAATGATGCGAATACGGCCTGCGTTGCTGCACTAACTTGGCGTTGGCGTATAGAAGAGGACATGACCGCCTTGCCAGCCGCAAGAAGGACAGTGATGTCACCGAAAGCACTGAGGAGTGATGGTACGAGTATTGTAAGGTCAAAGGTATTGGATAAGGTGAGGTGTGGTCACAGTAGGTGAGGTGAGATCAGGTAATATGAGAGACTTACTCACTCTCCGTGCTGAATGTCGACATCGACGCTGCCAGTGTAGCTAAATTCAAGGAGTAAGATCAGGTGAGGTGATTGAGATCATACCAACATTAGAAGCTGATATCAAACATTACTGTAAGCGCCGCATCATGAAGGAGGTATGTACAAGAAAGTATAGATAATGAATCTTGCGGTTATTGATGTATAGAAGTGACCTGCGGGTATTGTGATGTGGAAGGAAGAAGTAGTCAGAGGATGGATGTTGAGTGGTTTTAACAACCTGCGCTTATTCACTTGAACACCGTACGCCCGAGACAATGAAGCTCTACTGCTCTATGGTTGTGTGAACTGACTACTCTCTGAGGTTAAAATCGTTTTGAAAGGGCAGGCGGTCGACCTTCTTGTAGGGACGCAGTGACTGGCTTGCCCTAATGCATTGCTGCAAGTGTAGGCCCAGTAGCGCGAAAGAGAGAACAACCTCAGCTTGGGATATTAGGATACAGGCTGAAGCAAGCATCGTTTTATCTACCACATATAGTGCGAAATGCAGATTATTTCGCCTTC
Organism: Acarospora socialis; assembly: GCA_025617375.2. Lineage (NCBI taxonomy): Eukaryota > Fungi > Ascomycota > Lecanoromycetes > Acarosporales > Acarosporaceae > Acarospora > Acarospora socialis. The sequence continues at coordinate 105,278 of JAMYGW020000011.1, forward strand.
GCCATGCAAAGAACTCGGGTCTTGAGGATACTAGGAATAGCAATTGCAACGATAAGCTTACGAACCCCGAGATTAAAGCTACCACCCTTCTTCAGCAAAATATACCAGACCCTACCATAAGTCCACATCACGGATCTACTCGTAAGATCGATTAAGAATGAATGCAGTCCTTTGGCTCGTCCTATCCTGCCTGCCATTCATTCCTAGACCCTGACCAGAATCAAACTCGTAGGCACGTCACCCACCAATGACGTCGTTCGTAGCGCGCCTAACAAGTAAAACATGGTGGGGCAGAAAGAAACTCCTAAATGGAGGGGTAAACGAAAAGTAAAAGCCTCACCTCACCAAAAACAAATCGCTCTCCCCAACGACACCCCAATCGACAACACCTACCTCAATCCAGCAAAGACTACGCTCAGATCCACACCTCAAAAAACCGTGTTCGTGTCCTTCAAAAACACACCCTCTTCCCACCACCCGCCTTCTGACACTCTCCCACAGTTTCCACCCGCTCATCAAACCACTCCTCCCAGCACAAACCCCAAACCCCCCAGCCAATATCAACGACAATGTCCGACACCAACGCCCCCAACGCCGCGCGCCAGTCGCCACCGCCCGAAACGCAATCCAAGGACCAGACCTCGACGTCCGGATCGGGCAACATCTCCGGCGACAAGGGCGACAAAGGTGGCAGCAAGAGCACGGTGGAGCAGGAGAGCAGCGAGGACACGAAGTTGAGCGGTTTGGAGTCGAATCCCGAGGGCCCACTGGAGGGAGCGGCCAAGGAGAAGGTTAGTAAGGAGCATTAGGGCGGTTAGGAGGGTCGAGATGGACGGCGTGGTGGATGGGTAGAGGGAGAGAGGAGTGGGCCGAGCTGGGGCCTTTGTTGCCTTCTTCAAGGCGGGAATGGGAAGGGGAAGGGGAACGGTGATTGTTGGGGTTGTAGTCTACGAAACGTTTGAGGCTGTGTTTGCTCAGAAATCGTGTTACTATGAATCTAAGACAATGTCTTAAAGTGAATTGCTTGCTTGCTCAATGGATTGATTAAGTCAATTTCGCCAGTGAGCAAAGTGTGGTATCCTATGCCTTATCTCCACGGATTAAGCTTGTGCGAGCCCGACAAATCCTGCATCCCGTTGCTTCTAGCCTCTGAGCATCGTGCATCGTAACCGTAACAACCGACTGTTCTGTATGCTTCGTCCGAACTCAGAACATGTGCTGCCTGATGTTCGAATGACTGACGAACCACATGGCAGCCCCAAGCGTCATCTTATCAGTATTGACCACTCTTCTCAGGAACAGCACCAATGGTCTGCCCGACCGGAGCGACGCCGGAGGAAGCGGTAATGTCTGCTGCAGGACCGGTCGCCGAGTGCTCGCCGCTGCTGGTGGCGCTCTTTCCGGGTACGGCGCCGACGATTTGCCCAATGGGGGCGACATGAGAGGAAGCGGTGATATCGGCCGCTGGGCCAGTCGCCGAGTGCTCGCCGGCTGTTGATGAAGACACGTGCGTGTTAGCAGATTTCTGACAACCGCTACACGCACGTTTGCCTGCTTGACATGGGCAGTTGCTACTATCACCACCGCAGGAACAGGTCGTTTTCTCGGTGCCGGGGATTTGTTGCATGTTGTTATTAATGTTCTTTGCGCAACTCCCGCAAGAACACTCGCCCCCTTTGCATTCACACTTCTCAACGTTGCCGCCGCACTTACATGTGGACTTCTCTCCGTCTCCACCGCTGCTCTTGCCGCTCTTCATGTCGGCTAGACGGCGTGCCTCCGCGTGCACATCACGGACTTGCTTGTCGCCTTGGGTGTAGAAGGCATGGAGACGTTGACCCGTGGGGGTGCCAAGGGCTTTCTCGAAGTACGAATTCAGGCCACGCCAACCGGCCTGAACCTTCTCTGTAATACCGTAGTTGGCATCGACGTTCTTCGCCTTCTCGGACGCCTTGTACTTGTTGTCGAAGTTGGTCAGAGCATTGGTGAAACGATTGGAGACGCCGTGCTTGCTGTCGAGAGCGAGGGCGCGTTGGATGGCTTGGTCACTGATCACGTAACCCTGAGCCAGATACTCTGCCACAATGCGTGAGCGAGGCTTGTCCTCCTGTGCAATGTCGTCGCCTTCAGCGGTGCTATCGTCGCCATGGTGAGCTTGTTTACTTCCGGTCAACTCGTCGAAACCAGCAGCGCTGGAGACCTGGACTTGAGAAGATCCAAGCTGGGTGTTGTCGAGTAGGAGGGCAGTCTTTGCAGCACTGCGAGATGTAAGTGGGATGTTCGTAGACAGAAATGGATGCGTCTTACGTTTCCTTCTCAAAAGTGACGGTGGCAGACTTGGGAGCATTAGGAGCATCGGAGGTCGGAGTGACGGAGAGAGAGGTGATCTTTCCACTAAGATGGACAGCATCTGTCAGTAACATAGTCATCTCTGCCACATCTATGGCTATATCATTTTCACCTACCAGAAGCTGAAGAAGTCCCTTACTTCTTTCTCGCTCGTCTCGTGAGAGATATTCTTTACGTGAACGGTGGTCGACGCCATGGCGAGAAGCTCGATGTTGTTACTCAGGGAGTTTGTAGGGTACGATGGTTCTGGTGATACTGTGTTATTAGGTGGAAATACTCCGTAGAAGATGGTTTTCGAAAGTTTGTGATCGGTTAGTGGAGGATCTTTTTGATTGTAAGGTATTTGAATGTGGTGGGGTTCAACGTGAAATTGTTGGCGGGGGGAAGCCACGAGGCACAAGTGGCGGGATCATACGGCATACGTCATAACTAGGTAGGGATCAAACGTTCATCACGTGCAAATCATTGAAAGCCTTGATTGTACGAGTACTCCGTACTTGAGCAACATAAAGCTGTTTAATGTTCAAAAGGCATTGATAAGTTGTCTATAGTCGCTTTCGCTACCGTGAGGGTGCCTACACCACAAGCAGGTAATCTGCCATCAGCTTACCCCCACCTTAGCCATAACCAAGGCCAACACCTAGTCAAAGACAACAACATATACTCCATCCCCTGTACGCCAAAGATACACCAGTCAAAGGCTAGGAAAGTAGTAGTCGATGAGGTAGGTCGGAGCGATCGGCCTCAACCACTCTAATCTCATCCACACCGTGCGAGATGCTCTTGTCCTGGCAGTGGAATGACGTCTCGGATGGACTTGTAACCATTACGTCCGGAGTGTCTGTCGTACCATTGTCCAAGGATCCTTGCAACGGCGCTTCTGCTTTAAGGGTAGCGGTGCTTTGTTCGAGCGTAGTACGTTTGTCTCCTTGGCCGACTTCAGGTAACTCATGGCTGGAGCGTTGACCCATATCATCCTCATCGAATTTAGCGCCTTGACGATGTATATCTTCTACTTGAATTGACGTGTCCTCCTTCTCCTCGTTGTCGATCATTGCCGCAAGACTTCGAAAGTTGAACATTGGTTCAGTCCCTGCGCCGCCACTAGGGGTGGCGGATCCGGGAGTGTCGGACACGGTATCACTACGTGGGATATGCAGTCCACTAGTGTTTGGTGATACATCAAGGGAGGAAGATGAGCCAGCGAGCCCGTTCTTCAGCGAACCCGGCGCAGACTCTGCAAATGATGATGCGGACGAGGAAGCATTGGAGATCTGCCGGAGATGAGATGGATTCTGTGGCTCGGACCCAGACGGGGAGCCCGGCGAGTACGCATCGTTGGTCTGCAATTGAGCGCGGATATGGTCAAGGTAGTTTTGTAGGTTTGCAGGCGTAGGTGCGCTGGTTGGTGATATGGTGGCAGCATCATTGGTCTTGCTGCTAGATGGAAATGATGGTGTTCCGTTCCTTGACCGATCGACGCCTTTACCCTTATCTTCCAGGTTTGGATTCTCCTCTGGATCGGAAACGACTGTCCCAACCAAGCCCAAGCTGCTAGGATTTGCGCTGTTCGAGTATAGGATTCCTTTCTTAGCGGCCTTCTCGGCCTTCTTCAATTCTTTTCCCTTTTTCTTCGCCTCCTTCTTCGCTTCTTTGTCTTCTTTCTTCTTCCTCTCCTCCTCCGATGCCAAGCTCAACCGGATAGCCTCCATCATCATCATGTCTTCGAGGTCTTCGATTCGATTCCTCCTAGAGCTACCGCGTGGTGGTGGGGCGAACATTGTTGGACCACGTTCACTAAAACTAGTCGTCTCATTCCGCGAACCCGACGCGCCGTGTCCTTCAGCCAGGAGTGCTAGTGCGTTCAGCTGAGTCGAACTAGCACCGCTTAAGGGACTATCAGCACCACTTGCTCGCCTCATCATCGCTCTTCTACCGAAGCCACCGAAACCACGTGGATCGGTTCCTTGGGCGCCATTACCTATCAAGTAGGCGGCTGTATGTAACGCTGTGGCAGCGGCAGATCGGCGAGCAGCGTGAGCTCGGGCACCAGATAGCTTCTGCGCCCAATCCGGCCGGACACGATCAGTTGTGATGACATTTGGAGCAGTAGCAGACACTGAGGTGGTGCGTCGTCGGGCTGGGTGCGTCTGGGAACTAAATCCACCATTACCCGAGAAGGATGACAGAGACGAGGACGATGACATTGCCGAAGCGGCGTTGACAACTGTTTGAGCGGAGGGGTGATTCACATAGATCAAGCCCCTTCGAAAAGGAGGAGGGTCGTAAGTGATACCGAACTCAGGTTGAACACAGAAGGGACAAGCTGCTGGTTCAGAAACTAGGGTACTCTCCGCGTCAACTTCGCTTGCTTGGAAGCCTTCCGCCGTCGTTGGAGAGGTAGGGTCGCCATGGTCTGGAGGGTGTGGATCTGGACGTTTGATCTGTACGAAGCATTCTGAACAGATTGACTGATCGCAACAGCGCGTTCGGTTTAAGTGAGGTGGGTAGTAAAGAAAGCAAATGGGACATTCCATTGCGTCTTTGTAAAGATACGCTTCGATGGGCTGACCGTTGACGCTCGGCTCCTTGGGAAGGTGGAGTTCCAATGGGCTCATGTCCGCGTGGGAGCTGTTCCTTGACGACGTCGTCAAAGATGCTAAGGTCTTTGATCGTGCTCGTAGTAAGGGCACACCGCCAGTTGATGGAGCAAGCGGCGAAGATGCGGAAGGGAGAGAAAATGTCGGGTAGGATGGGGACAGGTTCGGCGAAGCATCGTACGATTGAGACCGAGAGGAAATGGGCGCCATGAGCTGGCGCTGGCTCTGGTCAGCGGGTTTGAGTCCGGACGGCGATGGTGTAGGAACGTGTAATTGATCTGCGAGCGGTATCTCGTCGGGAGCTGGTATCGGTAGGCTTCTGACGGCTGCCACCAACTGATGTTCGGTCCAAGAATCTGAGTGATCATTGAGCCCTTTCCAGAACGGCGCGATCCGCCTCTCGATCTAGCAATACAGTTAGTATCCGCATCCATATTTCTTAGGTATAGCCGAACTACCATCAACTGTCGCACGACCACCTTGTTGTAATCTTCTATACCTGTGTAAACACCTTGCGTGACCAGGTATCCACCATCAACGCTTTCGTCGCGCATACTCCGTTCTCGCTCATGTTCTCGCGCGACCTTTTCGCGTTCAGCCTTCCGAGCTTCCCTCTCTTGCTTCGTTTCTCTCCGGCTTTCGAGCGTCGCGGTGTCTCTTTCGGACCCGCTTCCAATCCCAAGGAATGATAAGTCCGGCCTGCTCCCTCGTCCATTACGTGAGCTGTAGATTACATGGGCCGAAGGTCGGTCGTTGGGATCGCGAGATGACGATGCCGCAAGCTGCGCTGTCAGCATCGAGGTTGTTCGGCGACGAGAGCTGCTCGGTCGTGACTGCGCCAGAGGACGCTGCTCCTTCGTTACAGAGTTGCCCATTATGTGATTTATCAGTCGTGATGAAGTGTCGTAGGCTACGCGCAGCCGTGGGAGGTAACTTAGTCAAGAAGACTACTCCAAGTAAGACGATGTTGATCGTTCGCTATGCCAGTCTCCAGAGACCGACCACAAGTTGCCTGTGACTAGCAGAATCTCGATTCGTTACAGTCGTAGAGTCGTAATCGTAACAGTACTCCAAATGAACTATCTCTGCTGATTACTCCCGTGGTGAGTCAAGTACCCCTTTCGGCAGAGAAGCATCCTCCAGACATGAATGAGCGGGTGTCTGGGTCTTGATCATGCCTGACGAAAACTTGCTTACTCTCTCGACCTCCAGGCACGAAGTGGTGGTTCACTTCGGGATGATGCAGCTGCTACATGACTAAGCGAGCTGCGTGGAAGTCCATCCAAGATCCGATAAGTATGATCAATCTTCTTAACGAATTCATGGGTTTCCTAAATGGTAGATAAGGAACTCAATCAATTGGCGTCATCAGTATGACTTGATGAGGTGGTCCCACTCATGTAGTTTAACCGGCTTACAGTCTAGACCTCACCTCACAGTCAGGTCTACAGAGCAATTTTAGGAGGCTTCTGGGTGCTCAAGAGCCTTAGTTTAAGAAGGGTTCTGTATTCGGCCTATACCAAATCCGACCAGCTATGCCGGCCAGCATATCGACATTCATATACTCGCACCTTAGCTTTCCTAACCCATTATATACAGATCACAGACTTCAAGCCTGTACTGCCTCTTCGATCATCCTTTCCCCATCCATTAAGTCGACGCCGATCATAGACATCCCCTGAAAGTCCTTCATGTCTTTCATCCAGTCCATATCCAGAGTGAAGCCACTGCTCTCGCCGTGCACAGCCATCGGCATGCCGGTAGCCTGTTCCTCTCCGAAGGTAAATGGATCCGCCGCTTCTTCAAGGTTGAGGAAACAGTCGAAATCAGAATCGTTTGTGCCCGAAGTCTGGAGGTCGTTGTTTGTAGTCAAGATCATACTTGCTAGCCTGGCTTTGCTGTTCTCGTGGAACATGAGATCGGCGTCGTGGTCGATAGCATGCTCACTTTCTGCAGAGCTTGGCGGTGTAGATGCCATGGAACTTTCAAACTTTACGGCAATATCAATATCATGATCGCTGATGTGTTTTGCAACGTGATCATCGGGTGGAGGAGTCAGAGCGGTCGAGCGACTGGCACCGACCAAACCGGAAATGTTGGGCACACGTCGTTGCTTTTCTGGCGAGACGTGAGGCGACACTTGAATGTCAACTCTCCTGATGGCAGCTTCGAGAAATTGGGTCGCATAGTCGGCCGATGCGTAACTTTCTCTTAGTTTCTGCATGACCTGCATGCATTGGCAGAAGCCTTGAAGACTTGCCCTACGCATTTCGTCATTCGATGCCTTGATATCAAGCAAATGAATGATGACTGCAGGCAGAAGAACCGTCACGCCGGTGGTTGGAAGATATTGTACGAGGTTGAGCTGATGCAGATCCTGGGCCGTCCGGGTGATCTCGACTGCCGCATGGCGGACTTGCTTGCGGGAGAGTTCATGCAGCTCAGTGCCGCTGTTGCGAGCAGGCCATGCAGCTGGCGCCGAAGGTAATACTTGTGGACGGTGAAGAGCGCTGACGGTAGTCCAATAGATCATGTTGAGTAGAGCACGATGTACGATGAAAACTTCGTCTTCGTTGCCAAGCTCTGTAGGGGAAAGTTCGGGATACCGAAGGTTTTCCGGCAAATCGTGTACCCACCTGTTGAGCTCCAAGTCGCAGAGTTCCACTTCGCATGTTTCAGCATCCTGCTTCTTGGGAAGGAGCATCATTGTTGTAGTCACGTTACCTTCGGCGGTTACACCACCAAGGTTGTTGTTGAGTACGGAATATTGTGCGGATAGTACGTGGCTGATACAGAGACAAAGCTTTGCTTTTTCAATGCACATGATTGCAATCTGGCGCCGTTTGTCGCTGTCCCAGGCGAGTGAGCAGTCTGGCGAAACACAGTTCAATCCGTCTGGGAGCGGCTCAAGCTCGAAATCCTCGAGAGTAAGCATCGGCACGTCATAGTCTTCGTTCTTGATCCGGGTTGGTCTCCTCATACCCAACGCTATCAGTCGATCACGCATGAAGCATGACCACCATATCCTCTTCCATAGACGTTGCCTGTTACAATCCATATTTGACTTCTCCGGGTTTCGGTGTAGGCCGATCGTATGCGATAAGGAGATGGCCACGCCCATCCAATGCCATGTGTCCTTCTGGTCATCTGGCGTCTCGTACCAGTACGTCATCAGTAGTAGCGCCTGAACAAGCGATATGCGGTCGAGCTCGTAGTCAAAATCGTACAGCAACTGCGTTCATATCAGAAGTGAATAGGTCGGAGTCTTGGGCGTAAGGTCATACCCTAGCTTTGAGAAAGAACGCCTTCCTAGCTTCCTTCCGAGTCGCATAGCCGGCATGACGCAAGTGCTTCACGTCAATAAACGCCGTTCCAGCGAACATAACCGCCTGGAAGAGGAGCAAGCTGATGGGCTTGGTCGAGCCATCCTGTCTTCCCAATGCGCCTAAAAACTCACGCAGATCCAGCAATGGCATGTAGCCATGCACGTACTCGATATATGCCCGGAGAAGTTCATTGCGTAGGTTTGTCCCGGGGATCGACAAGGCTCCTTTCTTATCTAGGTACTCGACATCGTCCGGAGTGATCCTCGACGGCAGTGGTTTGAAACAATATGGTAGAGGGACGACTGCATGTTTCTTGGGCAGTAGATACGGATTGAACAGCTGGCCCGTTCCTGTTAGGGGTAGCAATCCGGGGTGCAGTGTTGCACTTAATGAGGCTCGTCTGTTGCGCTCATGTATACTGAGTCGGTGGCCTTGAGTTTGGTCTGCCAATCGCCCACGTTAGCTTCGGACACAGTCGAACGGCACCAAGATTGAAGCTCACAGATGAGATGAGGCACGTGCTGCTCATGGTCGCGCTCGGAGTCGTGCGACAGACATGAGGAAGACAGCGGGGAGAGACATTCGGGGCCACCGCCGAGAGCTATATTACTATTGGTCGCAGTTTTGACACCGTCATTTCTGACAGCCTCGGCAGCTTCTCTGATCTCGGCATGAATTTGCGACGACGATGAAGCCTGGGTGTTGTCGAATTTGCCCCAGAACTTTCTGTGAACGAGGCGCCAATGCGCGTCAGTTTCTTCGCTCGCCAACGATACATAAGTTACAGCCGAGGCATGATTTGATGTGTAAAGAAAACACAGCGATTGGCGGATTCATGAGTAGATGGGCGATCCAGTAGATGGCAATGGAGAACGTACTTTCGGCGTTTAGAATCCTGAACAATGCATTCGACATCATCCAGCCGGCAATTGGTGCAGGGCGCGCCATGCTCGACTACATTGCATCGAACTTTCCTGGCCCGACAACAGGCACATGCTTTGGACGCTCTTCTCTTCGCCGGTCTGCCAGAAGGGTTGTTGAATCCCGCGGTGGAGGCATTCCGCTTCGACGACATGTGGTTATTCGTGGATGATGTAATTGCCATCTTGGTAGGCATCGAGTGAGCTCCCCGATGCTTGCGCTATTGGTGAGCAAGAGTAAATGCAACAACCCAAACAAAACATGAAGCTTTCGAGGAAAAGACACTAAGGCGTTGCGAATTCCGGGGGTTTGGGACTGTTATATAGATCCGGCTGGCCACGAGTCCAGGAATTATAACTTGTGGGATGCACGAGCTCTTCATCACAGCTACCTTACCTACCTACTTACCTACCTTAGTCAGAGCTGTTTTCTGACTTTTTGCTAGCATGAGTACCTAACACTCAAGACTGAGATTATTGCCTCCACTACTGCAACCCAAGTGGCTCGTCGCCGGATCTTGTCCGCAATTGTGGGGATAGTTTCCCACAAGGCGACTTAAGAAGTGCGAGTGCCTTCCTCTATTCCGAAGGTACAGTGGCTGGTCGACGCCATACATGGTTGACGTAAACATTGGACCTTCCACTCTAACGTGAACCTACGGTTCTTCATCGTCTGTGGTGGAGCAAGGTGCACCTTCCGGGGCTGACCTATACCGAGAAAGGCTTGAGATAGTGTGATTGGGGAACGGAGGAGATAAAGATTGGAGGATCAAAGTAGCGCGGAACCAGGCACAAAGGTACTTACCTTACTTAAAAGTCAAGGCGTTGAAAGATCAAGAAGCTTTGTGCGGAGGAGCCCCCGGCTTCTTTCTCGATCATGGAGAGGAAGTTTATGAAAGTCTGCCATGTGGAGGTTGCGGAATCGATAAGTCTATTGGCCGCAAAGAATGCGTGGGAAAACTCATATACAGACTTCTGGGGAAGCATCCGATCCAGAAGCACTCCCTTCGTCCATCCTCACACTCCGATGACATAGCTCTCTCGTCACAAGAACAGCGTTGTAGGAAATGTAACTACCTTACCACTCGTAAGTAGTCCGCATGTGCTATCTTGATGATTGTTGAACGCAAAAGCCGAAGGGGAAGAGCCGAGAGCGGAGTAACGAAAGACCGGGCGAAGGGGAAGGTCACGAGCGAAGGGAATGACCTAATTTAAGCTTAAGCGAGCCCTTCGACCTTCCCTTTGTGGGCCATCAAAACGTGCCGGGCTCCGGGAATCCTTCTCCACTTTGGAGCGGAGGACAGGCCGCTATCTCGACGGTATGACGAGACAGCAAGCTACTAAGTATTGGACAGTGCTGGTAAAGGTAGAGCGATTTCTCACAGCTCATGTCGAATTGCCAAGGCCCGACTTAGTAATCAGGGTCCCTGGCCCAAGCGCGGGGGGCCAATGCGCGTAGAGTGAACAGCAGGATGAATTTCTTATGAGAGTTGGGTCATTATGTACATATTAAAGCTTGCGTCCGTATGACGTACAATTCATGCTATGCGGATAGTTTCCAGTGCCGCGGCCTTTGATTACATCTCCAAGCTGGCCTTTCAAAAGTACACCCCCGTGCTGCTCGCCTTGGCAAGACTGGTAGACGAGCCCGTAGACGTGGGTAGGGCGACGAACGTCTCCGTATGGGTCGCATTCGCGGGTCCGTGAGTGCCGTAGGTAGCAATGTTCTCGGGCGCACCGTCCGCCAGTTGGAGGTTCTCGAGCGTCCTGCGAAACATCTCGAGGGATGCCTCGGGCTGATAGTAGGGCACCTCGTGGCCGGCCTCGTACATTCGGAGGAAGGAGAAGTTGCCGAACTGTCGCACTTCGCCGTATTCTTGGCCGTTGACCATGAACGGCTCGTAGCCGGCAGCTCGGAACTCGGTTGCGTGAGTGTAGTTTAGGGCGAGCGAGACTGCCTCTCCACCAAACCTTCAAAGATAGCTTCGCGTCAGGATCTAAACCGACAGGATGTTTGCATGGGTTGGGATTTGACGAACCAGTTGCAGATATAATCTGCGTCCCCATAGGCCAGGGTCACTCTCACGCCATTGGATAAGATCATCTCGAGGTCCAAGAGGAAGTTGGGGTACACAAAGTCGCCGGTCTGCTGGAAAGCGTAGTAAATCTCGTCGTTCGCGTCTTGCGTATAGTTAAGGTTTACGCCCAGTGCTTGCTGCGTTGAAGGTAGGTTGAGATACTTTATAAAGTAGGTAGGCGGAGTTGGGTCTTTGTACGGATGGCGGATATCGTACACTCCTCGACCGGAGAACTGATAATATGGTCCCTCGACATTGTCTCGGCACATGTTCGTGGCTTCTGAGCAGATGGCAAAGTCGGGAACGGATGATCGGTTGGTTTGTCTGCAGTAATCGACTTGGTCGAGGCAACCGTTTGGCATGAAGCAGGCGAATTTCATGTAGTTGTATACGGTGTCATTGACGGCCTTGATGCCATAGGTGTTGTGAACGGCAAACTCAGGGTAAAACGGAGCCTGTATATATTCGTCGATGATACCTAACAACCTACGTTAGTTTTCAGCCAGAGAGCTCTCATCGGATACCTACCATTGATTATCCCTAAGGTGTCGAAGTTCAGTTGCGTGCCTTGCATGGTACCGCTGGCGATCAACTGATTCTGTTCGTAGAAGTAGTTGAAGAACTGTACGTTTATAGGTCAGTACAGCGGATCCTTTGAGACATGAAGGGTCGCCAATTCAGCTGATTCCTGTTCTTGGGTTTTGGAGATCATTGCACTGAAATAAAGTAACTGGCGACGAATCAAGTAAAGTAATATTTGAATTGCAGTGAGGAATGGAAGGCGCTTACAGATGGGCCATAGTGTCCGCCATAAGATTCGGTCCACAGATTGAAAGTCTTGGACCCAACCTTCGAATCGAGTTGGGGAAGACCGCTAAAGAACCCTTGCAGGATATGCCAAGCCGAGATAGCAGCCAGGTCCGTTGTATCGATAGCAGTCGCATTAATGACCGGATAGCCTGCGGGAAGGAATAAGGGTTGTGAACCAAAACACAACTATGCAGATGATTTGACAACATAGATCTGCGGCATGAGATTGACTTACGTCCAGCCACTCCGCCAACTGAAGCATTCTGGAAGACTCCCGTGAAATCGTTGATACTTCCCGGTTCTTCCTGGCTATAGGAGAAGCCGACTCCAACGGGCTGAGATAAGAACAGCATGTTCGACACCTCGTTCCATGCATACGGATTAAGCATCGTCGTTAGGTTCTGGGTCACGTTGCAAGGTCCCAGCTCTAATCCGAGGGATAATTAGCCCCAAATTCTCCAGCGCCTTTGCGAATAATGCTTGCCTTGAAAGAGTCCAATCAGCGAGTCGCTTCCCGGACCACCATTGAGCCAGAGAGTGACTGGAGCATTTGCAGGGTCGTGGCGGGCCTCGAAAAACCAGAAGAAGGCATGAGTGTTCGGATCGAGGTCGATATAACCCGCGTACGAATTGACACCCGGCGTCGTCTCACAAACACCTTCTGCCCCAGGGTTCTTGAACCTGATGGTTACACCAGTCGGTGATGTCAGTGTCTGCACCCCAGGAGCATCGACTGGTAGCTGTCTCTGCTTCAAAGTCGCCGAGTTCACAACGGACAGGAAAAGAGTCGCCAGTAACGGCAGACATCTGATTGAACCAAACATCATGAATGAGGGCAGAAATGTTAGAGACCGATGCAGCGCATTCAGAGGGACCGGAGGAAGTCCATTGATTTATGTGTCCGGAGCTCTCGTCGAGATCGAAGAGGGGTACAACATCGAGGTGCAGCTACCTGCCTAGAAAGTCGGAGCACCGCTGCAAGGGTTACCACAGGGGAAGGTTGTTTACTGGACGCAGACTCGGGATGCTGATCTCGTCCAGCCAAAGAACGCGTCAGAAGGTTCAGATACGGACGGAACGGCACACGACCGCGGATGTAGCTGCACCGTTCAGCATGGATGATAGGAGAAGCTCTTTTCCTCACGGATACGGCATGCAACGCAGATAACATGCAGAAGACAGAGGCTGCAGGATAGACTACAAGACGGTGTACCAGCGTGACATACACGATTCCCCATGCGGAAGGTATTGATGTCCAATCGAGGATCAGGTCCGTTTTGTGTGCACCGGGACAGCAGGAAAGGTGGTACTCCCTTGCCTGAACACCATGTTCCCACTTATATGATTACCTTGCCGATATCTTGATTAATTTCTGGAGAGTAAAGACATTGTACCTTGCTCCGTACGAGAGCTATCGTAATAATTTTCTCGCGGCTCGAGTGCGAGCCCGTAGTCCTCGATCAATCATGGTGTTCAAACAAGCAACACCTAGCTAATCAGCGAAAGACGCCCTTGGCTTGGCGGTCATGATCTCCACTTTTTCGGAGTTGGCTTACCTGCTTTTCGTTAACTGCATCGAACGCTGCATTAGCGTGCTGTGCCTACAAGCCGTTGCAGGCGGGGAAGACCAAGTAAGGTAAGGTAGGTAAGGTACTCCGTACTCGCAGTCGTATGAAGGTAGAGGTAAGGTAGCTCCGTAAGGTGGGGTATTCTGCATCTCGGTACAATATTAATTCCTCTACGCAAAATCCGGTAGATATAGCAGATTGAGTCAGTCAACGGTTGCCTAGAAATCCAAAATCCACCTAGCAGTGTTGTCAAAGATCAATCATGGCGTCAATCCAGCCATTCGACATATTCGTGCCGCAGGCCAAACTTGACAGACTAGCTTCCAAGCTCGACAACGCCGACTTCCCGGACGAGTTGGACGACGCGGGGTGGGATTACGGAGCTCCCCTCGCGGACGTGAAGAGGTTGACGGCCTACTGGAAGGATGGCTTCGACTGGAGGAAACAAGAGGCGAAACTGAACGAGCTGCCAAATTACAGAACCGCAATTGCCGTTGACGGATTCGAGACTCTCAACATCCATTACGTGCATCAAGGGGCCGATGTGAATGGAGCTATTCCGTTACTGTTTTGCCATGGCTGTGTGTTTGCTTCTCTCGTGTTCCTGAATGCCGAGTGACACAATTGACGTCGTCTAGGGCCAGGAAGCTTCATAGAAGTAGAAAAGATTCTGCCTCAGCTCACAAGAGGCGGCGGAGACGGAGCTCCATCCTTCCATGTCGTCGCCCCGTCGCTGCCTAACTTCGGCTTCTCCGAAGGGACGCGGAAGAAAGGGTTTGGGCTGAAGCAATATGCGGAAGTCTGCCACAAGCTGATGTTGAGACTGGGTTATCAGGAATATGGTAAGGCTACCTATGTTTGACGTAGGAGTACATGACTGTTGACAGCTTACTGCAGTCACGCAAGGAGGGGATTGGGGTTACGCCGTGACACGTGCGATGGGTTACCTTTATCCGCAACACTGCAAGGCCTCGCATTTGAATTTCGCGCGCGCCCAACCCCCGACATGGACCGGCAACCCTCTCCTGGCCCTGCAGCACGCCGTGACACCCTACTCTTCCCGGGAAAAGGACGGTCTCAAGCGTTTGGAATGGTTCGCCAACGAGGGCAGCGGGTACAACAAGCAGCAAGGGACGAAGCCACAGACGATCGGATACGCGTTGCAGGACAGCCCGGTCGCACTGTTGGCGTGGATCTACGAGAAACTCCATGACTGGACCGATAGCTACCCGTGGACGGACGACGAGGTCCTGACTTGGGTGTCGATATACTACTTTTCTACCGCCGGGCCTGCCGCGAGTGCCCGGATCTACTACGAGTCCCTCCATTCAAAATTTTTGAATTATGCGATTTTAGCCAAGTGGAGCCCCGGCGTGAAGCTGGGTTTAGCCTATTTCCCGCGCGAAATCTATCCGGTACCGAGAACGTGGGGCCGGACTTTGGGCCCGGTAGTGTTCGAGAGCGAATACGATAGTGGAGGACATTTCGCTGCCCATGAGAGGCCAGAGGCCATTGTCGATGACTTGCGAAAGATGTTTGGCAAGAAAGGCGGTGCGTACGGAGTCATCAAAGGTAAAGACGGCTACGCCGGCGCCAGCGCGAGGTTGTAATAGCGTTCGTGGACAAGACACATTCGGACATCTCTTAAGCTAGGGGTGGGAGCGATGTGGTTCTGCTCGATATGACTTTATGGCCCAATGATTGGAAAGGTCTACATAGCTCACTGAATATATCCCTTGATGCAAAACGAGTCGCACAGCTAGATTAACATACCGTTCCTAATGCGCTCAGTGCGTCAAGCCCGCCTGATTCATCTCGTTGACATACTTCCGGTATCTGCCCACGCTCCTCCGTCTCATCCCTTTTCCCCATTTCACAAACACCAAGAACGTCAACACCTGCGCCATGCCCGCAAACGCAGCGACTATAAACGCATTCTGCAGCCCCATGTTCGTCACCCACGGCGTCAAGCCGTATCCGACGGCAAAGCTCATCGTATTTCGCACCAGAATGACCGTGACTATTGCCTCGCCGCTGAGGTCACGGTATGAGTCGATACAATAGGCGACATTAGCTTGCACGCCAATGCAGTTGGTGGCGGCGATGAGGCCCATGGCGAACACGAGGCCGAACCAGTGAACGCCGTGGGCGGCACCGACGCCCCAGAGGATGAGGCTGCCGGGGATGAGGACGAGGGAGGCACAGAAGAGCCAGAGCCGGTGCTCGGGCTCCATGATGCCTTTGTTCCGGCGGGCGAGTTTGACAATCAGCCAGTCGCCGACGCGGCCGGTATAGGTGGACCTAACGGTACGACAATTTTAGCTGGAGAACTCTAGGTAGAGCTCTGGATGCAATGGAAGCTTACCCGATGATGACGCCTATTATAGGAGAGAGATAGGAGAGGCCCACCATGGAAGATGCGAAGTTGTACGGCTTTCGGGATAGGATCAAAGAGGCTGTCCCGTTAAGGACGTTGAACCAGACGAGGTTGGATCCGGAAGAGAAACCGACATAGAAAATGATGGGGAAAGTCAAGAAGATGAGCGGTCTGAGCATCATTCCGGCGAGTCGATGGGGCTGCCACGGCTGGCCTTTCTCGAACAGCTTCAGCTTGTCCAGATACGTCTTCCGTCGATATGTCCCCTGAAAAGCGACTCCTGTTTCGGCTTCACGCATCGTACGACCTGCCATTGCAGCACTCTCCTCAAACTCCGCGGAAGCACTAGCATCTTCGACGGCGGAAGGAGACTCTGTACCATTGCCTGCTTTGGATCCGGGCCTACTGCCGACTTGACGACGGTAATTCGTCTCCTCCAGGAAGAAGAGCAGAAAGATGAGTCCTATCGCGCAGAAGATAGCACACCAATACTATTATACTTCAGTTTGAGAGACACGCGGTCAGGGGTATCTTACTGACCAGAACCCACTTCCAACCCTGTCCGTCATTGATGAAACCAGCAAGCAGAGGGGCGAGAAAGTTGCCACCAACCAGGAAAAGAGCATATACGGCCAGGTAAGTACCTCGCTCATGCGTAAAGTACTATCTCGATTGCTTTAATATCATACAAGTTTGACAGTCTGGGAGGGAATCATCTACGTACAACGTCGGTAACGGAGATTTCGCAGAGAGATTCGATCGGCGCCCCGAAGAAACCTTGCAAGATCTTACTCGCAATCCATTGACCATTCGTCGTCGTATATGGAGCCCATACCATGATCGCCTTGGAGATTCAGTAGCGCTTGGACATACTTGAATGACTCAAGTTCACGTACCATTGTGGCCAACATCGAGAACAGATAAACAGGGCGCTTGCCATATTGCAATGCCAAAGGCTGCCATATCAAGCATCCCCATCCGAAGAATAGGAACTGGGTCGAGGGTCTCAGAGGGTACGCTTCGACGTCTTCTGAATTGAGAAACAAACCATGTATCCCGTGCCGGCGTTCAGATCGCCCAATGTAAGACCTGTATCTTTAGATATAGGTTCGAGCACCGAGTATGTCGCAGCCGATGCGACCCCAACTATCAATGTGTATCTACGAGGCCCATGTTAGCATACCACCCACGTACAGCGCACTAAACCCCTCCCGACAGACTCACACACAAATACACGTAATTGACAGCAATTTCCGCCTAGGCGACCAGTTCAGAGGGTCATCCGGATCGTTGGACGGCGGTGGTACGAGGATGATGTCCTGCTGAGTGCCCAAGGCGTGCTTTGCTCGCAGGGTCCCTTCAATGTCAACCAGGTGAACCGTACCGGGGATGAACTCCTCTTCCTCCATGCTATGGTCTGCAGTTTTCTTTTTAGTCTCAAGCATTGTATGTCAAAGGTCAATTATTTTCTCAATTGAACGTAATCTTTTGGCAAAGCAGCGAAAGAACAAGCCGCGAAAGAACGGCCAGAGGACGACTGTCCACAGTTCAAGTCGGTCTCACGAAGAGAAAGATAAAAGATCTCTCAAGGAGAGAGTGATCCAAACAGTCCATTGCGACAATTGCATTCTTCCATGCACACCAACGGTATTCGTTATCGTCGCTGCAAGGCTACGTAGCAGAGTATCTTTGTACGACTGTGGTCAAGGATGGGATCTTGCGACATGCAGCTCGATCCGACATCCGATCCTCATCCTACATATCATCTTCAACACCTTTCGTAAAAGTAGCAATCACGCGCGAAGAAGAGGAACGAAGTAATTTCAACAGAATCTGGCAACGCCAAACATTGATCCCATAGCGTATACAGGATCAGTCTAAGTCAGAGTGACAGGTAGTGTTGTGGCACCCGCTCAAGTACAAACCCTCTGTTGGCTGGTTAGAAAGCCCTCGCATCTGTGGATAGTGTTAAACTTTTTCGTTCGCATCAATAAAAGCTCTTTCCTAGGTAATCATGTAACTGGTGTTTCGTAATGGTATAAATGTATGAAAGTCACTTTCAAGAATTCGGAGTAGAACGGTCCAATAGATACCAGAATAGGTCCAACCATAACTGGTGTACTATGTAAGTAGGAGGGGCTTGCCCACCCCTAAGGTAATGCTAGGAGAGGAGGCATGCACTAAGCAATCTAATAGTAGAGATATCGGAATAGTCCCTAGACATTGAGAAAGTGCTCCGCCAGAACGTCCATCGCTGTTGTGCCGTGACTAGTAAGCAACGCTCCGCGCCGCCATTCTCATCATGTGTCGGAAATCCATCGGGTCCCCGCCTCCTGGCACTTTCTCATGATTCTGCGCCGTGTTGTCCATTTCACTCTTTAAAGTCTGCACATGGTCACTGATGATCTTCATCAACAGGTTCGACTTCACATCATCGCTGATGCCGTTCGCGTCGCTTTTATCTCCATTGAAACCATTTACCACTGCAGTTTCGTCGTTATTGATTTCGGAGCTTGTGTCTTTGCCGTTGACCAGGGTTTCCTGCTCGTTGTCCTGATGACTATCGCCCACAATGACAAGCAACGCCGTGATAAACAACTCTTTCAGATACGCAAAGCTAAAGCCGTCGGTAATCTTGGCGATGGCAGGTGAAAGGCTCGGGGGAAAGTCAATGGAAGGGTTCTTGGCAAGTTGGCCTCTCCAATACTCGCAGTAAGCGGCCCTTTCGGTTTCGGCTGGGAGCTTGAAATGGTACTTTCGATCGAAGCGGCTCGGACGTTTGGAGATGGCGGGATCCAGCTTCTCTAAGTGATTGGTACTTCCGATCATCATGATTCCCTCATTCGATTCGAGGCCGTCTACTTCGTTCAGGAAGTAGCTCCGCACCTTTTCCGTTACCAGGCTATCGATGTCTTCGAATATGAGGAGGCATGGAGCCATGTTTCTAGCGTGTGCGAAGATTGTACGGACAGAGTACTGTAAGCCTTGGCAAGCGTCGAATGACTTGACGTAAAGCGATGGGACCGGCTCTGAACGTGCCGACAGGGTGTGCATCAAGGCCTTGATGGAAATTGTCTTTCCATTGCCAGGCACTCCGTGGAAGATTATCCCCCGCTGAGATATGTTAGAAAGTTAATTCATGGTCACATGGTTGGCATGCGAATTACCTTCCAAGGCACAGAAAATTGCTTGTAAACGTCCCTACGATCGAAAAACCCCTCGATGTCGTCAATCAACGTTTTCTCCATGGCGCTGTCCAAGATGACTTCGTCCCAAGTCGCCTTCTGCACGCTTTTCCACAGCCCTTTATTTTTAGTCCACATTCCCGAGTCGAAGACATAGATCTCTTCGTGTACTTCGGTACACCACTCGGAGGCAGCCAAGATAAGCTCGTCCGCCGCCGATGAACAGCAGCTAGAGGCCTCTGTGCCCGTCCGTGGAGCAAGGACGTAGAAATTACGAATTCTCGCACCAGTCGATGTGGGCCACTCGGCCAAGTAAATGAGGAAGGACTGATCATTCCAAAGATAGGCATACTTGCCAAAGGTGACGTGATCACTCAGTGTTCCTCGAGTTTCCTCAGAACGACGGGAGGCTGCTTGGAACATTCGCTGGGCACAAAACCCTTCGCCCTCCGTGTCCAGCTCTGCTCTAGCATTCCCGGCCGCGGCATATGCAAGAAGATCGCACGTGCCTGCTGCGACGAAGGTGACATAGAAGTCCGGGTGGGTTTGTCGAAGGCTTTGTAAAAAGGTCAAGCCGGTGGCGACCCTGTTCTTGTTGTTGTGCTCTTTGAAACGGGCAAACACCGCGTCGCCCCCCGGAATACTCTTGTCAATAGTAGGTTGCTCCGAGGTATCCATGTGATCAGTCGTGTCCTCGTAATACCGAGGTATTCTTGTATCCCTTCCAAGAAGAAGTTGGATGCCGTCAAAGTGATGAACTCAGGCGAAATTGAAAAGCCCAAGACCGTGGGCTTCTACACGTAGCAGGCAAAACCGACATGATGTTGAGTGAGGTTCAGGGAGTGTTTATACGGTCTCCAACACCCATGCTCAGTGAATTAAGCAAAATTAAAAGCCTGTAGGCAACCTTCAGGCAACCGCTTGTCCGCTCACACTGGCATTGGACGAAAGAGCACTGCCCCGAATGTGGGTCGAAGGAGACTACTACCGCACTTATCATGTTCACGGATGAGAGGTCGGCACAGTTCGTCGATCAGCGTTCCTCTGCTTCTAACTACCTACATCAGCCTCGTCGGGTGGCCACACAGATGGTTTAGCGAATCGCTCTTGTGCAAAACGTGCATTGAAGCCTTACTCGTAAAGAGACAGCATTGTACGTTGTAGTTCCAGCGTTTACATCCCTATTCTGGAGCTCTTTTCATGAGACGGTACATTGAGTCACAGTACAAGGTATATTGATACATAGCGGAAATCCCTACGACTTCCAAGGTAAAGACAGAGTTGCAGGGCAGTTTTCATCTTCATCGGATCTCATATAAGTGTATTATTGGCCCGCGAAGCTTCTGCATAATATGAATACGCAGGGAGCTGGTATCAATACAAAAGTTGGAGCACAGCCCCTCCTGTTACCCATTACTCCTTTCAGACATGCCAAACTCTAGCGAGGAATTGATGAATTCTTGCCCTGGATATCGCGTCCATTCTCTTGAAATCATCTGTGATTTCAAACTGCTCAGCCCTTATCGAATTGACAACCGCATCTCTGATGCCCGTGTATTCAAACCTCCAAGGATCGATACATCTCCGCTGGAATGGAGGGACGTTGTTGGCATAAGTCGGCCCCCTCAACACGACGATGAGCCGCTTCAGCGTTCTACCACGCCTGCGGTAAAGGAGACGTAGTGCTGTGCCCCATTGACTTAGCGTGAGGTGGCAGAAGCCTCGGTAGTCGATGTGCCCGTGGGAAGGAAGCCATATATCAAGCTTGACGTGGGAGAGATGGTAGAAAAACGCGAGCGGTAGTTGGTTCGCCATCCTCGTGATGGAGTCAGGGCTTCCGAAGATGTAGAGAGTCGTCCGGTGGAGGATTGGCTCGGCTTCGTGGTTAATCTTCTTGCATACTTGGAGAACTTGGCAGTTGCTGTGTCGGACTTCGACCAGGCTATCGATCAAGGCTACCTCCCTGCCTAGGAAGATGTACTTGTAGATAAGAATGCGGACTTCGGTAGGTAAACCTAGGAATGTCGACATTCGGTTGTTCTGATCGTATCTGTTTTGCTAAAAAGCACTCATGAGTTGAGGTTGCTGTTATAGCAAGCTTGGAAATGGCAGAAGTTTCCTGCCTGATCTGAGAGTTGCATGTCGTATCCAGTGGTGCTTTGCGTGCGACATTTTGAGTAACTTCTCGACACATGTATGAGATAGCTTGGTGAGCAGCATCATAAACGAAACAAAATTGATGAAGTCAAGATTCAGCTGATGCGAGGAAATACAACTCGGTGAGAGCATTGTAGAGAAGAATCCCCAACACCACCTCCAGCGCGCACCCACAGTCATCTTCGTCCTAGCATATTGACACTCAGGAAAAAGTTCGAAAGGTCACTGATATCTCCTTGTTATGACCATAATGAAGTGTCACTCCTCGGGTGCGCAAGTCAGTGAGACCTGTGACTCGCCACGCATATTGTGAGGATGTGAATTCCCAGGATGTGCCACAGCCTCATTTCGCCAAGCTTACAATATCCACTAAGTTAGGACTAAGCAGCTACTTACCCTTACCTACCTAGAGCTCAACCGCGTCTTACTGCGGCATTGACTACGAGTAGGTACTTGACTTCACAACATCGACTATCAGAAGTACGATCATACGGAGTAATCTCGACCGGATGATGCACATGGACAACGACAAACCCTCTCTTAGACAGAGACAAGGACCATACTGCATGCGATAAGAGCAACAAGCAACCAGCTCAACTCTGCCGACCGTAACCCATCAACAAGACATGAACACACGCGTCGCAGTTATAACAGCATGGCTCCTGATCTGAACTCGGTGCCTGCCTCTCCCCGCAACATCGCATCATCTCCCCGCCCGACCTCAAGCACATCCTCTCGACGAGCTTCACAGCTTATGGGTCCACCTCCGCTCCCTCTCACTTCGCCAGGAGGTACCCTACCACATCAATCCTTCTCAGCCGGCCAAACTCCATTCCCTCCACCAGTGTCAAACATGACCGGCAGCACAACATCTCCCGATAACGCTGGCGTTGGACTCGGGCCAGGTTAGCCCCTCTCTTTGCTCCGGTTGACATTCAGCTTGTACTGAGCTTCCCTTGAAGGACCTCTTCGTCACCCTCGACCTCTAACAGCTGCGGATCTACACCTACAGTTGGAGAAAGAACAGGAAGCGGTGGTAGGCATCTATATAGTTCATTGAGGGCAGTACCAATACTCAACAGACTCATTAGGTCAATCGATTGACACGCGAGCTCTCCCTTCTACGCCAACAATCCGCTTCGGTAGTATCCAACGCATCATCAACATCGACCGGCCTCGCCGACTCCACCGACCACCACGCAAACCATCTCATCTCCGGCGCCAGCCATCCCACACCATCACGACGCCACCGTTCATCCTCCAGCGTCAGCACGCGAAGCATCACCACGCCCGCCACCACCGCCAGCGGCAGCACAGTCAACACCACCGGAGGGGTAGCAGGGAGCACCGTTTCAGGCATCACACCAGCCAGGGACCATACCAACCCTCCCACAACAGCCCAAACTGCAGCCGAGCGAGCGCGAGGAAGCCTCAGCAGACAAAACTCCATGACCTCCTCCCGCCGCTCCGGCACCTCATCGCCATCCATGTCCTCTTCCCTTCAACACGCCGATCACTTCCTCCACTCCTATTCCAACCGCCACTCCGTCTCCTCCCAGCACGGCGCCGCGCATCCGCAACCCGCACAACTCACTCACGCCCATCTGACCATGACCCCGGACAACCCTCGCTCCCCTTCCACGACACGCTACGAAGAAGCCGCGTACCACCGCTCCGAACTCGAGGCCGTGAAGCGCGAGAACGAGACCCTGAGACGCCGCATCCGGGAATTGGAGCGAAGTCTGAGCGCGAGGCGGAACTCGCAATCGCATTCGAACTCCGAGCCGTGGAGGCGAAGCACGAGTACCACTGCGGATACGGCAACGGGTGTCTCAGGCACTGGCAATGCGGGTTCGAACGCGGGAAAGGGAGCGAGGAACGCTTCCGATAAAGAAGACGACGAAACTGACGAATCGGAATCCGTCCGTGTTGGGGAGAGCGCAGGGAGTGTGGGTGTTGGTGGAGGGCAGTGATTGTGACTGACATTGTTTTCTCATGCTTTCCCCCGAATCTGAATCTCCACTCTCGTTCCACTTTCCTTTTCTTTATTCGTATTTAGAAGGTGAAGAAGGATGGAAAGGGTTTTCTCTCTGGCATGCCATGTCCTCTCGATTCCCTTACACTAGGTATATCTGGACCAGGAACATTGCTTGTGTCCTTTTCTACTTCATTACTCTGCGCTGGCGCAAGGCAAGCTAGGAGGACAGAAACGATGCTAGCGGAGATTTGGGGTGCGTACCTTAGAGATTCTCATTCTGATCAAGCGAATGAAGTCAAACCAATTCACATCGATAAGGTCCTTGCGGGACATCAGGGCTACAGCGTGCATCTTGATAAATGAGGTGATCGCGCTGATTGTAGCCACAAGCAAGAAGTACGACAGAACGTGTGACGTAAAGGGCGATCGACATCTCTCTGCGGCGGTAGCTTTTGGTCCATGGCACCTTTCATGCCAATCCCAATTGTGGCCTTGGGTATTGTGAGCCCCCGTATCGCCACCCATCTCCTCGATTTCTCATCTTATCGTTTAATTTAGACGACAGCCGTACTTCAGGGTCCGTCAGGGATGCTGTACCATACACTAGGGAGTCCAAACATGCCCAGATACCCACTTCAAGTGCGCTTAGTCATCAAACCCAGCGCTCCAGCCCTAAGCATCAAGGGACGGCACCACGTAGCCCTGAGGTATATACAATGTGCATCTATCTGCACCTTACCCGCTACTCCTTTGACGAGAGAGCAAGAACGGGGAGTCCACTTCATGAACGGTAGGGACTTGATCTCGATCCCCATCGGACTCAACCCCCAGTTTTCTGACAGCGGCTCAGCGTCGACGCAGAAATGCTCCTTTGACTTCTGCCATCAGCTGGCTGACAGCATGCACGGAAAGGTACCTATCTAGATCATGTCGGCATGGAGCTCCAAAGCTGGTTCGAGACATGTGTTAGTGACATCACCCCACCTCGCTGCTACCGCACGCATCCGATAGTCTAGTGGCAGCGGGCTGTATTGGACAACAGTACTCTCAGCTGTGTAGTGAACATGCTTCGCCGTTTCCATTCAGCGGTTTACTGTGAAGGGATAGAGGGTGTACAATTGTGGTGGGAGAATGATGTCGAGACTGTCGCGAGAAGGAGTACGCGTTAGGGTAGAGAGCAAGAGTGAGGGGGAACGCTAACGTGGGCTGGCAGCGAAAATAAGTAGAAGATATTGAACTTCGAGAATAGGAAATCTGATAGTGCAGACGACGTCGAGTACATCTCGGACGCTGGACGCGAAGGGCTGTGGAGCGCCGAGGTGCTGGAAGCGTGGGATGGCATTTGCTGTGCGGTCACGCCTGTCAGGGTTCAAGAAAAAAGCGCACAAAAGTTGGGTTGATATTTTTGTTCGCTTCTGGTTACCGCTGTGAAAGCGGATGTGTGTTGCAAAGGAACGTTGTCGGAGTGCTTGATGACCATTACTGAGAGCATCGCCAACTTCTAGAGAGACAATTTTTCAGTGGTTCAAGAACAACAGACGGTTCAAATCTTTAGAAGCAGAGACAAGTCGATGCAGGACGGGATGCAGATATTGTTCAGTGGGCGCTGTCGCTCCTTGCAGTTCGTCGCCTTGAACATAGCTATGATCGAACATGGTAGAAAATGTGGTGTCGCTGAACCGCACAGGGTAAAATCTCTTACCTTTTAGGGGCAGAGCATCTCACGCCGCTCATGCTGGCATCATCTACTATAGTAGTGCTGATAGCTCCAGTGGGAGGAACGTATGCTTCGGGCATCTGTTGTAGTCACCAAGCCAGATGGGTCTATGGCGTTTCCGTGTCAGATTCCTTAGCTACGGTGCCAAGTAACTCTGCTATAGTGCTGATAAACCGCTGCGGCCATCATGGGCAGAGTGCCTTCACCAGCCATTATGACCGACAAGGATAACCATTACTGCTTCGAGGCCGATGGGAGCGACCAAAGTGGGTCGTAGTAAGTGTGCACTTGATCCGCTCCCGTCACTCCTGGCGCTCGAAAGGTGGCTTTCCCCGTGGCTCGGTCGTAGGTCTCGAATGAACCGGCCAGGCGCTTGCCGCCTCCACCTGGCAGATCGACGATGAACGAGGGCGTCATAAATCCTGCGATCGTTCCGCGAATCTGACTTTCAAGCTGGAGGATCTCATGTAGAGGTGTACGTAGATCTTCGAGGCCGCGCACCATGTCTCCTTGATAGACGTAGTACTAGACGTTTGAGTTTAGCTGTGCCCGAAAATGAGCGGTGCAGAGACATTACCGGCTTTATGTTCAATTTGGCAAGCTGACGTATAAGCTCCTGCATGGTGTCGAGCTCGTTGTTGACGCCCTTCAACAGGACGGTCTGGTTCCTCACCGTCACCGCTGCTTTGAATAGCCTCTGCGCTGCTAATGCGGTGATCCAAGTGATTTCGTTGGGGTGGTTGAAATGCGTGTGTAGGGCAACACTCTTACCCATCTCTCTACCTTGATTAGACACTTGGATCAAGGCATCCGTCCAGCGATCGACGGGATCCAGGAACCGACTGGGACAGACTGCAAAACCCTTGCTCGCAAATCGGATCCGCAGAATATGAGGGATAGAGAGAAGCCGGTTGCCAATCTCCAGCAACTGGTCAGGCTCAATCGAGAAAGTATCTCCGCCGGATACCACGATATCTTGAAGATGGGAAGTTTGCTCAATATATTCAAATACCTTCTCCCATCTCTTCTGGATTGGAAGGAATCGTTTCTTTGAGACAGTCTCGGTTTCCGCTCCTACTGAATAGGAGCGAGTGCAGAAGCGGCAGTACACCGGACAGACTGAGCTTACTATAGCTCTGACATCAGTATAGTCGTCATATGTCAATGCGCAGAACTGACCAAGAAACAGTGCCTTGTCTGGATATCGATGAACTAAACCTTTCACCGGCGAGTCGGCCGTCTCGTGGAGAGAGTCTAACGCGAGCTTCGGATGATCCTCTTGCGCTGTTGACCCCAGTGGGATGAACTGTCGGCGCAATGGGTCTTCGAAAGGTCTTTGCCAATCAATCAAACTCAGAATATGCGGTGTTAGGCGTATAGACATCGGTGCTCGTCCTATGCCCTTTCTCACATCGGCAATGAAGTTGGAAACAGTAGGTATATCATCTGGCTTTGTAGCAGTAGCATGGTCTGAGATCGAGACTTGACTGGGGAGTACCGACGCCAGGAACTCGTAAAGTTGGAGGGCATTCTGAACAGAGTTTTGATTCTACTACTGTAAGTCATACACATAAGGATAGACGGCGTCCCAGTTGAAGAGACAGTAGGTTTCAATGCTCACCTGCCACTTGTAGCTGAGGAAATCCTCCTTGCCAACGTTCTTCCACCGTGGAACCTTTTGCCAATAAGGCTTTTGATATTTGGTTAAGGCGGACAGATGTGGACTCAGAGCCATAACATATCCACGTGTCGAGGACAGAGATAAAGTTTGTTTCTGAGTCAATCGACGTGCAACAAGCCGAGTCAGAAGGTGATTGTTCATAGTTAACTGCTCATAAGTTTGACAGGCCGGGAGGCTGGTATCCTGCACGGTAGACAACAGTAGGAAAACTGTATAGATATGCGTTGCTATTGAGGAATACATCAAGAGCAGCTTCCCAAACCCCGCTTTGTTGGATATTGCTTCTTTGAGTAGTCGAGTGTGAATATTGCATATAATTTTCAAGCCAATCTTCTAGTGAAGCTGGCCTGATATTGTTCTGTCCCATCACGTTTCCTCGACTCGGTGGTGGACGTAAAGGAGACAGGCACGTGGACTGTTAGAGTATGCTTAGTCTCGAAGACAAGCGTACAGTGAACACACATGTGACCGTTTCCTATCCAAAACCGAGAGGGTAAAGGTTCCTAGAGGGACTCATCAGCACAGCCTGGAATCATTGAAGAAACGGATAAGGTTCATGATTTACCGGGTTTAGATCTTTCATCGAATAGATATGCGGGCATTGCGCCTCAATTATTTCTGCACAGATCCTAAGTCAGAATGCCCAGTCTCTATACCTTGTGGAGGTTGGCATAGAGTAGGACGAAACCCTAGCTCCGGCTGCTTGCACCTCAGTGAGGTATATGCCACTTCAGTTATTAATATAAGATTCTTCAATGTATGGTTCTCAAGCGGATGGCGCTCATCAAGCGTCGCCAATGGATGGACTGTAGTTATGTCTCGACTCCGCGGATGAGGAGGCTTGGTTATTCTTATACGCAGGAATTAGTATTTAGTGTCTGGGCGTATAAGGCGAATAACAGACTTGTCCACCACTCCAGTATCAAGTAAAGTGATGGGGTGGCGGACATGTTTGTTATTCGCTTTCGTCCCATGAACGGCAGCATATGGGACCACCACAATATCGACAATCATATAACTCTTAGGATCTGTATCTGATGAGTCCTTATGACACAGACAGCTTCAGTATTTGAAACCAACCTCTTACACTCTCTTTCAGCCATACATAGGGGTTTAGAGTGTAGAGATACAGGACATCCCAGTGCACTTGGTGCATGATTCTGCATCGTCCATGACCATGGTACCATCTTTTGCCGCGAGATCCGTGGCACAATTGATTGGCAAAGCCCTCTGTCTTCTGTCTTCTGTCCCTACAAGGCGAGCGTCCGAATGATGGACTACCGTTTTCCAATTCTGGAGAAGAGAGCCCTACAACTGACAAGTAACTTGACTTCCGTTTCATCGTTCGCTTAGCATCGTTCGCCCTTTCCGGTCTCATCACTTGGCCTAGATATGTACTCATACCCACTATCTTACCTACCTCACCTTAGTTGTAGATCTGGTTCAGATCATAAGAAATCTGGCGAAGCTTTGCTTGCGATGAACATTCTTACACACTCACTAAACAGCGTCCACTCTTTCGTTCCGCTTGCGCTTGCCTCTTAAATTTGGCTTCATACTTTAGTATGATTACGAGTTGAGAGCGGTCGCTATGCAAGCATGTGGCTGGTTAAACTTTAATACCCGGCTTCCGGAGAGTTTCCCTGGGTGGGGGTTTGCAGGCTTTGAGGGATAAGCCATACCTTAGAGAACAAAATGTCTGGTGTCGGCCAATGCATGAGCCGGTGTTGGATGATAATATGGGTGCTATGCAGCGCTAGGAATAGAGTACCAAGCTGCCGTTAATGATAAAATGTGATACTTCGGTACCGTCCAGGTGCCGTTGCAAGCAAGTGAAATAGCCATCTCCACAACCGAAGCAACGCCCCTCGCAATGCCAACCTGTGCCAGACAAGCGAGCAAGCAAGCAACGACACCCGACCGGTAAGCCTTCGGAAAGCCTTCACGACGCCTCCTCCTTCTCCGCCAACGCAACAGCGACTGCAGCACCGCGGATGGCCGACTCGTACGCCGGTTCAAGCGTGACCCTGCCTCGTCCCAAACCCTCCGCTTCGGTCAGGACGTTGATGTACTCCTGACAGCACTCGAAGAAGCCTGGGTATTTATTGATGACGCTTCCGTTGCAGCCGATGCTGACGTGGCCACTCTTCAAGGGATTCAAGCCGTCAGAGATGATTTGCAGTTTCCACAGCGCGTGCATGCCGGTGGCGAGGTAGATGGCTGCTCGGCGGGAGACGCAGCGACAGATGGTTTGGATGTACTTCAGGTCTTCGGGTGTTGGTAAGGTCGGGAAGCAATGTTTGTCTTGGATATAGGCGCAGGCTTTGGCTAGCGTGGGTGTGTCGTCGGCTTCGATGATGGCCATCGTTTGAGGACATATGGAATAAGGCTTCTCTAACGAGATCGGCAGTTGGCCGCCGAGAAAGCCGGTCTCTGCGGCCATCTCGACGAGGATGAGGCGTACGATTTCACCGAGATGGGCGCCGGTGATGAGGTACTCGAATGGCTGATAGTTGGGGATGCGGTGACAGGAGTTGAGTTCCTCGTCCCACCGTGTTGTGGGCAGGATGTCCTTGCCGAACATGCCCAGCTCCGTGTTGACAAGAACGTGTTTTGCTTGAACTTGCCAGCCCCTTGGCCGCGCCGTGAACTTGTCGAGGCCTAGGGATGTCACGGGAAGGTGGACGGCGGCGTTCATACCGGTACCGAAAATGAGAGCGATCCTGGTAAAGTTATCTAAATAGGCAGATGATAGGAGGGTGGCGGAGGAGTCATTCAAGAGCGCCCCTATTCGGACGTTGAGATTCTATCCTGATATCAATATCAACCTGTTTGCCCAGGTCCGGAACTACTTACTCGTCGTCGGCACGCTTGCTCAAGCACCTCACCGAGGTCTTGCCCGAGGATACTGCTGGAGCAAGCGAAGCCTTTACCCATGCCGAGCAAACGCCCCGTACGCATTGAGGTCTGACTGCGAAAGGTTAGTCAAAGGTAGTCTGCCGTGTAATATATGTAAAGTCTGACGTACGCAATCGGAAAGGACCACGCCACCCCAAGGGGTATGGCCATGCCCTCCTGACCATGACGATTTCTGCTCTTCACCAACACATGCTCCACCTTCGCAGCGAGCCAATCGAAGAAGGCTACACCCTTCAACGCCTTTACCGAGCTGTCAATGTGCGAAGTTTCCATCCTCAGTATTCGCATTGGATCATCGGCAGCGGTTCTTCCAGATAGCTTTACTAGTGCAACGCGCAGCGTCGACCCTCCAACGTCCAGGACGACATACGTTCCTCGCTCATCCCCCTCGGGCAGTGTATGGTTATAGGAGGGCAGCATACAATGCGGATGTGACCGGAGCCGGGCTCGGAACTGGTCCTGCAATTGTTCGGATATCACTAACAAGCCACGGGCATCCAAAGAGACGTCAAACTGTTCGTGAACCTCCTGCAGAAAGCTTTCCATAGATCTATGGTACGAGCGTGCTACATGATGAACATCGTACATCTTGAGGGATGGCGACGGTCCGGGAGGGTAAACGAATGAGGGATGCATCAGCATCGTTTTTGTAGATACAGACCCGTTCGCCATGAAGTCGAGCATTGCTGCGGTTGTGTGAAGTGAACAAACACTCAATTCAATTCATTGTGAGCGTAAAATAGGCAAGTACTGATTAAGGAAGGCATGAAGACGACAGCCGGCTGTAGAAAGATAAACACATGCAATCTACACAATGGAATAGGTATAGACGACCAATAACGGAGAGATAGATATCGCGCTGGACCCGTTTATGGAAGACCTGAGACCTGGGGCAAAGGAAATTCAAGCTTTGCCTTCGATTGCGGGTTGAATGTCACAGAGATCCACTCCGTCGCATGTCGTTGTGCAGGTCGTCCTGTCTGCGTAAGCTTCCTAACTTAACTTAACTTTCACTCAGCTGGGAAAGAGCTCGAGTG
The DNA here is from genome assembly GCA_025617375.2 of Acarospora socialis. Lineage (NCBI taxonomy): Eukaryota > Fungi > Ascomycota > Lecanoromycetes > Acarosporales > Acarosporaceae > Acarospora > Acarospora socialis. The sequence goes on from JAMYGW020000011.1 coordinate 135,980, forward strand.
AGGTGACATTCGCCTCAGTCGCTTTTACTCGAGTAGGATAGGGTGAGCTGGGCCAAAAACGCCATTGAGCGGCATGATTGGGTCAGCGTCATGGTAGTGCCCGCCTCGACGAGCAGCGCTTTCGCTACTGGCGAAAGAAACGTGGCAGACCCAGACCTGACTCGTGACGGCGGGAGAGATGCCGAGGACTTAAGGTGAGACCTGCTCCCTTAACCAGATGCAAGTCAGGTAAGGACGTAAGGTCATTTGTACAGTCTTGGTACAGGAGATGCGGTAATGACGTGGGGACAACAAGGTCGGTGACGGATCTCAATGGATATTGATCGACCACTGATCTGACGCGGTCACTCTCGGGAGAGATGTAACCCCCCGCGCTGGCTGAGATGCCATCGCCACCGGTATCCTCCGCTACGTTTAGTCTTTTGGGTCAGAGATTCTAAAGATACCTACCTAGGCCAAGAGGGGCGTTGCGTTGGTCCGGGTTATCGGCCACGAAGCAGTGGATGTCCGTTGGGGGTTTGGGTTTTGCGTGGTACTTCATTCTGATTTTGAGTATCATACTTGACCTTTTATCAATGCAAGTGATCACTTCTGAATCATTGTACTCGAGTCCCTTCTGAGCTGCTGTTACAAGAGCGTCTGCAAGCATCGATTTGGTAATAAGCCCCATGTTACTCAGTCCTGCCGCCAACCAATCGATAAGGCGGACGGCATTTCTGTCCTACTACGGGTGACGGTTGAAGCATCTCATGCCAATCGCGGCAAGGCTTTCGATCCTCCTTGCCTCGGACTGTCTGTGCATTATTCAATGCATTATCTGCCTACTAACTAATAGTGAGGGAATCACGCGGCTCTTGGCTGTTGGACCACGACCACTGTGCGGTAATGCAAAGAGGGACGCAACCGTAACCGTAGCATCAGTGAGATATTCCCGCCATCCTTATGCTTACCTTACGCCCTTTATTGACGTGGGGTGTCTTCCTGGATCAAGACCACCGACCATCCATCGCTGCAGAACCACGCATGAGATACCAGGAATAGCCAAAAAGTAAGGCGGAAGGTAAGCCGGACGACAACCTATCCAATGACACCAAGTCCTGTCACCTAAGCCTTCTCGGGCACCAGCCCGCCGTGGGTAGCCGTGACATCGGACAAAGTCTCATCCGAGAACTTCAAATCTTCTTCCGTCGGGACGGTCTCTTGAATCCTCATGAAGATGACTGGCGCCGCGATGAGGAGACCACCCGCCAGCAGAGCCCAGCACGACGCAAACTCGTTGATGAAAGGGGTCTTCAACGCATCGATCCGGAAGATGATCGCTGACCCGGCCGACTGGATCCCTTTGTAGAACCCTGCGAAATTGGCGAGCTTGCGACCGTTGTTGGTCAAGGCGCCCATGTACCTGGGGCATGAGCTTAGCGTGGTGTCCTGCACGAGCATCGAAGGGTTACAGGAACTCAAGCATACCAGTAGACGCACGTCTGCCAGGCCGCGTCGAAGAACCCATAGAACATGAAGAGGAACATGGGCCCAACGTAACCCCTACTGGTCCAGTCCATCTTGACAAAGGTGTCCGACTCCGTTTCCGCCCTGGTGTAACCCTTCTGCCACGCATAACCCCCACCCCAGATCACCATGGTAAGAACAAAAAGAGCACCCCATGACGCTCGTGCTCGGAATGGGCGCGATATACGATTGACGTCAAGTGCATACCCAAAAACGAACGCACCGAGAATTTGACTGATCCAGTAAAGTGTATTATTCAGTGCTCTCGTCCTGATGTTGAACTTGGCCAAGTTCACGCCATTGAACTGGTACGGATAGAACCAGTTGCTGACAAAAAACATGGGGAAGAGCAGGATGATGTATGTATCTAAGCGTAAGGTCTCCCACAACCCCAGGATCTCCGTCTTCCACGTTGGGTGCTTCATGGCGATGACACGAGAGCCATCCTTGCGCATGACTTGTGTCGAGTCTACCAGTGTCCACGCCAAACAAGCCCCGAGGAATGTCAGGACCAAGAAGGCAACGTAGGTCCCGTCATTGACCTTATTGGCAGTGGAGTGAAGGTTCTGTCCGAGTGGAATCTAAAGACTCAGACTCAGCCATCGCGCAGTTGGGCGGAAGTCGCGAACTTACAAGACTGCCAATGACCCCACCCAAATTGAAGATCATCCAGAACCAGCTGATATACCTGCCTTTGCTTCCCTCTTTGGGGTAACTCATCATGATCGCCCCCTGAGCGGTCCACAATAATCCCGCGCAAACGCCCAGTAATGCACCAGCAAAAATGACGAACCCGGCATTCTTGTTATGGTTGTAGCTCAGCAAGCTTGCAATGTAGATGCAGTATCCCAGCCCTCCAAAACTCAGCGTGAGTCTGATACCCAACCGATTCGCGATGCTACCGGCGAAGAAACCGACAACGGAGAACGTGCTGTAGAGTGCGACAGATCCGTTGTTGGCCGCCGTTGCATCAACCTGCCCTCCGCCGCCCAACCCGCTGAGAGAGTTGAACATGCCCGGGCACAGGAAGCAGACAAAGGCGACCATGGTGAGTTGCACTGGGGGCGAGGCGTACCAGGGTAGCGTCAAGGGACCGACCTTCAACGGCTTGTACATCCATGATCGTGGCTGGCCGATGTGACCGGCCTCCTCAGCAGCGGCAGTTTGTGACGACGGTGGTGAGTTCACACCTTGTGTGGTGGCTGCCTTCTCGTTCGAGCTGATATCGGCCATGCTGAGTAATGGCTGGACTCTGGCTCAGGCTGAGGATGCCTAAGCTTAGTTACCGTTTGGTGTGTGCGATACTTCGTATGGAGCCAACACTGAGCAGTAAGGTAAGTCACGCTTGTCGGCGATGTCAATGTTCGAGCTCAACGTCGCCTTCACGATGCAACACAAAAGCTCTTCAGAGAAGTCTCTAACAGGATTGGGAATGGATCTTGAGATGCTCATGCCACCGGGGAAGGGCTGGGAGGAAGTGCTGTGTCAAGGGCTCAATCCTTGCCTGTGCGACCAACCATGAGTGAGATGTAACGGAGTTGCTTCAGATTTGGGGTTAAGGCATTCACTACCTGGTAACGAATGGGGCGCCTCCGCATTGCCGGGTGAATCAGTTGTGGTACATTTACGATCGGTCTTACAAGTGGTAGATGTGATGGAAACTGACCTGGGACAATCGAATGGAAGGAATATTACGGTATACCGTACGGTAACGACCGTTGACCCACGAAGCATCATGCGTTAGGGTGCTGTACGGAGCTACCATCTCGGTTCCGGGTCGGGAGGCCGCATGGGATGTAACCCAATTCTGTACATGTAACCGCATCTCAGCTGTCACTATGTGGAAACTCTCCACGGCTCATGGTATTTGTAGGTAACTCGTATTGTTGTACCACCTACACTCCTTGATAAGGAAAGAATCTGCACTCCTTTGCTATCCTCGCACAGCGACACCTCGACGCTACGCAGCTGCGCCTAAAGCTCCCGCGTCGTGCACAAGCATGCATCCTAACGCACAGCATGGCAATGAGCGGTAAATCACGAAACAGGGTGTCGGCAGGGGCATTGGTCCGTGTTCTTGGCAAGCAGAATGTATAATCATATTCAAAGAATACGATCTGGCTGTGGATGCATAGGATCCCTTCTCAAGCGGACAACCTTCCAAAACTGAGATGTTGAAGGACGCCTTGAGAAAGTGTGTTCGTCTTCAGCGTTACGGCCTCGATAAAGCCTTCTTTTCTAGGCCTCGGCTGACATTGTTCACCTCCACGGTGGTGAGCTTGTGCAGAATGTGGTCCTTAATTCGGCTGCTGTATTGGCAGTAGGCAAGACGCTGGGAAGTCTAGCCTTGCCGCTCGTCGGCATCGTTGCCCGCCACTGATAGATTGGAGTTGAGACGGTCTCCTAAGAACGGACGTTGTTGGGGTCTGTGTATATCTGGCCGGGTGGTTTGTGTTTGCCATCACCCGCAGCCTTTGCGGATCGTCTCGGGTATCATAGTTTTGTAAAAGCAGTAGGCACACTGCCGCTTATGTCGACCAAGGTGCTCTTGTTCCGAACCCACGCTTCGATACCACGTCTGCCGTTCTCAACCCCAACACCACTCTGCTTCCACCCCCCTACACTCATCTCAGCAGGGCTTTCACCCCATGTGTTGATCCAAGTGATGCCTGCTTCGAGTCGAGATATGACCTTATGTGCTAGGTTTAGGTCCTTGGTGAAGACTCCGGCAGCGAGACCGAGCGGAGTGGCGTTTGCCCGTTTTACCGCTTCACCGACAGTAGAGTACGTGAGGATACTGAGGACGGGACCGAAAATTTCCTCCCGGATGATCTTCATAGAATCTTTGCAGTCTGTGAATATTGTAGGTTTCACCCAATAGCCGTTCTCCAATCCCTTAGCCGTCGCGGGTTTCTCGGGACCGCCGAACAGGAGCTTCGCGCCATCAACTTCAATGCCATGTTTGATGAAACTGAGAACCTTGTCATAATGCACTTTGGAAACCAAAGGACCAAAGTTTGTGTTCGGGTTCATCAGGTCTCCAGTGCGGACATATACTATCTTTTCCAGCAGCCGTTTCTCGAATGCATTCTTCATTCCTCCATAGACGAATACTCGTGTGCCGTTGGTACAAACTTGTCCAGTACTGAAGAAGTTGGCCATCATTGCACCATCCACAGCGTTCTCGAGGTCCGCGTCTGGCAAGATAATCACAGGACTTTTACCCCCGAGCTCCATGGTTACGTACTTCATATTCCCTGCCGCCGAGCTTGCAACCTTCCTTCCGGTCGACACTTGACCAGTAAAGGAAACCTTTGCAATCGAAGGATGAGAGGTCAAGTAGGCCCCAACGTCACCTGCCCCATTGACGATATTGAAGACGCCTGGAGGTACACCAGCCTCTGTGTATATCTCGGCAAGAATCTGCCCATGGAGTGGCGTGAACTCGCTAGGTTTGTATACCATTGTATTACCGGCAGCAAGACATGGTGCAGATTTCCAAAGAGCTCTGTCGAAAACCACATCTAAGCAAAGTTCTGCTGGAACCGCCGTGAGCATATACTTACATTTGTAAGGGATAGTTCCAGGCACCGATGCCCGCACAAACACCTAAAGCTTCCTTCTTCGTGTACACCCAAGCATCCTCCCTTAATTGCGTCGTTTCACCATTAAGACCTCCTCCACCGACCAGGTTTGCGTAGTACTCGAGAACATCAGCCCCAGTTATGACATCGACCGTGCTTGTTTCCGAGAAAGGTTTTCCTGTATCCTGTGTCTCAACCTTCGCTATCTGGTCATTCCTCTCTCGGAGGAGCTGCACCGCTTTCAGGAGTATTCGCGATCGAGCAATGGGTGGCGTTGTTGACCATGACAGGAAGGCTAGCTCTGCAGACGCTATTGCACAGTCGATATCTGCGTGCGAAGCTGTATGGATATCGGCCAGAAGGCTTGCGTTTGAAGGGTCAATAGTTTGAAAGGTGTGCTGAGAACTGGCATCCTGGATCCTGCCACCATAGTAAAGACGCCTAGGAGCGTAAATTGGGTATGACATTGTGACCGAAGAACCTAAGTAAGGCCAGAACCGTCGGGGTTTCTATTGAGAGTTTGAGTTGGTATTTACATGTATTTTCGTACTAGTTCGTGTTGAAAGGTAGGTAAGGTACTCCGTAGAAAAGGTAATGTACGGTGGACAATAATGAGGTTACCAACACATCAAATTTTTTTCAAATTTTCACAAAGTGTTAATGAATATTCATCATTAACAACATGTAGTCATAGATTGTAGTAGAGAAATCATGATCTATAAGTAGATAATCAACATTTTCATCATCATATGAACAAACTCATCAACTACAACAATGATCATCTTCATCTCAGTCATCAATGATATAACACAAGCACAGAAAGACAAAGTAAATACTTTTTAATATAAAGACTGATTTGAGAAATTGATCATACAAAGATATATGATAATGAATTTCAATTCAATGATGTTCAGACATAGATTCTGAAGAAATGAGAAGATAAAGTGAAAATTAAAATATAACTGAAAAAGAATCACATCATGATCAGCATGCTGCAGTGAACTTTATATATTGAAGCAATTATCATACAGTTTCAGTTCATATGATCTACAGCAATATACAACATTATACATTACTGATATTTTTTTAGTGAGAAAGAGAATGAAAAGAAATGTGCTGACTGTGATAAAAGAAATAATTCATTTCAAGTATTACTCTCTGAAATCTAAGTCATACAATACTAATAATATATAAAAATGTACTTCTATATCAGAAAATTTTTAAAATATTTGTGACAACTGCTGCTGATATGATCACATGATCAGATATAATCACAATGTGAATATTAAATTAAACAAGATCAGAAAAAAGAAGAAAAAGAAGAAGCAGAAGAAGTAAATAATTTAAATGCATTTAAATTGTATGATTCAGACATCAGTCAAATATTTTAAATAAAAAATAAATATATATTAATATAACAAGATAATAAGCTGTCAAGAAGTGCAGTGTTCTAGTGTAACATTCTAACCTGAGCTTTCTCAGGTATGTAGAACTAAGAGTTTGTGCTTATTGATATAATGACTGGTCTGAAATGGTTCTGGTCTTTAACTCTTAGATAGTTATTTAAGTTGAACATGATTGTTTTCATAAAAGAAACAATTCTACTATATAGAATGTGCTTAATGTCTCTGTGTTGAGCACTCTTGATGTCTTGATGTCTTAATGTCAAAAGATTGAGTTCTCAGCTTGTCTGCTCATCATTAAGTCATTGTGCTGTTATGTAACTGCTGTCTAGCAGTTTCTCTTATTTATGCTCTGAGTGAATTCTTAATCACAGATCTGCAAGTTTCTTTCTCTTTAAATATGATTGTAACATCATTCTTTCTCTTCAGGCACTAGTTCTCTAGAATTTATTTAAGTGAGAGTATATAACAATTTCATTGTCAGCAATGATGCTTTCTAAAAATTTCAATTGTCTAAGAATTGCAAAGAAAATTCAACTCAGTGATAGTCTCATCATATTTTCTTGTGAATTCTGTACTGTCTGTGATCTCAATTGCTTTGTCATGACTGATGAAAGATCAAAATACAATAAGTATACTCATCATGATCATCTGTGCATTGCAGTTTTGTAAAAGTCTCTCAACAGAACTTGTCTTTTGCTCTGAAAGAAAATAAGTGATGTAAATGTGATTCTTGATGCTCTTACTGTCAAGATGATGCATTTTCAAAAGATCTTGAATCAAACAAATTATCATGTCACACAGAAAACTGACTGTCTTGCTGCTGAACTTGATAGTGATAATGATGAAACTGAGAATGAAGATTCTCAAACAATGTTGTAACTTGTTAACTTGATGTCATCATTCTTCTGAGCTAATATTGACTTCTTTTCTCAAAATATTGAAGTGTTCTCATGCAGTTCTTAAGATTCTCTCTGAATTTTCAGATACTTTCTGAGATATTATAATCTTTTCATTTTATGAGATAATGAACTTTCTCATTAATCATTCTCTTTTTTAAAATGTTCTCAACTTTGTATTCTTCATTGAGTTTAACAGATGTTTCAATGATTTAAAGTAATATGAACTGATCACAATGCTGTAGCATGAATGCATGAAATACTGAATGTATTCTCATTTTCTTAAGTAAGTCTAGCTCATAGCTTAACTTCTTGATGTTTCATATGATCTTAAATGATTCAATGCTCTTGTTTTTCAGCTTCTTGCTTTTTTCTTTGATTCATATGTTGTTTGTTCTTAGATATATCTTTTTTTCTTCTTTAAATAATTTTGTCTTTGTCATTTGTTTCATCTACTGTTCAATTCATCTCATCAGATCTTGATGCAGTTTCTTTATCTGAGTGATATTTAGAATTACTTTTTGACTTTGTGATCTGTGTTCTTTGAGATTTCATCATATTTCTGAATTATAGTCATAGTTCATATAGAAAGATGTTTCTTCTGTGATTTTGTTCTTTGCATTGTTGTACACAAACTGTGTCATTGATAACAGTTGTATTCAGTTATCTTGACTTTTGTTGACATAGTGTCTCAAGTATGTTTTTATCATCTGATTCATTCATTTGCTTTGCTCATCTGTCTGTAAATAATATGCTGTTGATATCTTATGCTTTATTCTGAGTTCTGCTGTGAGTGTTTTTTAAAACTTGCTCATGAATAGCTTGTCTCTGTTGATGATAAACTCTTTTGATAGTTCATGATTGTTAATTAATTCTCTTAGTATTGTGTATGTCAATATTGATGCTGTTGTGATTTCTTTGAATGAAATGAACATTGTGTACTTGATTAATCTGTTCACTATAATTAATATACTATTGAATCTTATTTCTTATGCTGAGTTCTTTGATGATAATAACTTCATAATGAAGTTCATGATAACTGACTTTCACAGTGTGTTCAGTGCATCAAGTCATGTTATCTCATCATATCATTTATCTCAGTTAATCTTATTTCTTCTGCATGAATTGCACACAGTGATCATTCTGATGATTCAATTTCTAAAATTGTTGATGTTGTGTCTTCTTTGCACTAAATTCTCAGTGCATTTAACTCTCAGATGTTCTTTAACTCTGCTGTAGTGACATATTTTAATGAGTTCTTTGTCTGTCAAGAGAGCTTGCTTTATCTTATACATTACTGCTAAGTTCTTTGTGAGAATTCTGTTGTTGTCTTTGCTGAGAATTTCAATGTGTATCATTTGTACATCTTCATGATCAGATCATCTACTCAAGACATCTGCTTTATTATTCTTATTATTCTTTTTGTAATGAATTTGAAATTCATAATCTGTCAACTGCTCTGTTCAATGAATCTGTTGTTAGTTGAGTTGCTTTGTTGTTGCAAAGTTTCTCAAGTTCTTATGATCTGTGTAGATCTGAATTGACTTGCTTGTTTCTGCAAGATAAGATCTTCAGTCTTGTAGTGCTTTCACTATTGCAAGAAGTTTCTTATCATGAATCTCATATCTTTTCTTGAATTCTGATAGCTTTCTAAATCAATATGTTATGAATTTTTGCTGTTCATTCTTGATCTGATATAAACATGTTTTTACTGCAAAATCTGAAGTGTTAGTTTTCAGTGTCTTCTCACATACTGAGTTGAGTATTCTCAGATGTGCTGTTTCACTAAGACTTTTCTTTAATATGTGAAATGCATTCTTCTGTTCTTGATCTCAATGTTATTTTTTGCTTTTGCACATCAGATGCATTAGTGATTCTGTAATCTTTGTATAATTTAATACAAACTTTCAATAATAGTTTGTTAATTCTAGAAAGATCTGTACTTTCTTGATTCATTTTGATGTTGATCAGTTTCTGACTGCTTTTATCTTTTTTGAATTCTTCTTGATTTGTTCAGATCAAATCACATAACTTAGAAACTTAACTTTCTTGATTTTGAATCTGCTCTTTGACTTTTTCATGTAGAGAGTTCTTTCATTGAGCTTCACTAATATTTTGCACACATGCTCACAATACTTCTCAAGATCTTCTGAGTATATCAGAATATCATTGAGATATGTGATCACAAAATCATCAAGATATTCTCTTAATATGTTATTGATCAATCTCTGAAAGATGACTGACACATTTTTCAATTCAAATGACATAACAATATACTCATAATATCTGTATCTTGTTCAGAACACTGTCTTTCATTTTTTATCTTTTTTTATTCTAACTTGATAATAGATGTTCTTAAGATCTAAGTTCATGAATTACTTAGTCTTGTCTAATTAATCTTGCAACTCTTCTATCAGCAATAAAGAATAACTATCTTGATGAGTTATCTCATTGAGTTGTCTGTAGTTGACACATAGTTATTTCTTGTCATTTTTCTTTGACATGAACAGAATTGAATATTCTGCTGATGATTTTAATGATTTTATGAATTCTCTCTTAAGATTCTTGTTAAGATAAGTTTTAACTTTCTTGAGTTGATTCTTGCTCATTGAATATAATGACATTCACTTAAATTGCTTTTCATTCAATAGCAGTATTTTGTAATTTCATGACTTATACTCTGATAAGTTGTTATGTTCCAACTGAGATTCCTTGGTTATAGGGCTAGGGTTTATGCTTCTTGATATAAAGGTCCAAAGGTTCTAGGTAAACAGTAGCTTTGTATTGCATAACTAGATGAGTTGAACACAGTCAATTCCATAAGAAAATCAACTCTACTATATAGAAACAGACACACTGACACACTTGGTGTTTCAGTGTTCTGATGTGCTTTTGACACACACTTATGAGGAAATGTCTGGTGTTTCATCATTTCATGCTCAGAACTATGTCTGCTTCAGGTGTATCTCTTATCATGTTACTTTTCTTGAGATATGATCATAACATCATTTCTTCTCTTCAGGCACTAGTTCTCTAGAATCTATTTAAGTGAGAGTATATATCAGCATTCATTCATCAACTTTTTGACAATGCATCTGAAATCCAAAAATCATCTTTGTCTTGTCAATACCATCTTCCATAAAGAAGATCCTGCTCTTGTTTTCTGTAATTGTTGTCTCAACATCAGTCTCTCTTGTATCATGATGTCTTCTGATTCTTCAGTGTTGTCTAACTTCTTGAAGTCTGCAAAGTGTGCTGAGTGTATTTGTTGAGGTTGTTTCTGTGTTGACCTCTCTCTTGATTTCTTGAAGTCTGTTTGTTTAAAGACTGAAAATGAGCTCTTCTTGACTCTCAATGAACAGCTTCTCATGCTTTTAGCAAAAATTGTCAGATTGCAGAAAACCTTGAAATAGTCTGAAGCTTGAATAGACACAAAAATGAGGTGTCTTGCTGAAGAGCTTGCAGATGATAATGATGAGACTGAGGATGAAAATTCTCAAACAATGTCACAACTTGTTGACTCAATGTCACCATTCTTCTGAACTAATGTTGACTTCTTTTCTCAAAATGTTGAAGTGTTCTTGTGCAGTTCTTGAGATTTTCTCTTGGCTCTCAAGTGTTTTCTGAGGTGTCATAGTCTTTTCATTTGATGAGATAGTGAACTTCCCCACTAATCATTCTCTTCTCTAGAATGTTCTCAACTTCATATTCTTTGTTGAGTTCAACAGGCATTTCAGTGATTTGAAGTGGTATGAACTGATCACAATGCTGTAGCATTGATGCATGAAATACCAGATGTATCTTCATTCTCTTGAGTAAGTCTAGCTCATAGCTTAACCCCTTGATGTTTCATATGATTCTAAATGATTCAATGCTCTTGTTCTTCAGCTTCTTGCTTCTCTTCTTAGTTCATATGTTATCTGTTCTTAGGTATATCTTTTCTTCTTCTTTGAATAGTTTTGTCTTTGTTGTTCATTTCATCTGCTGTCTGATCCATTTTGTTAGGTCTTGATGCAGTTTTTTCATTTGAGCAATATCCAAAATCACTTTTTGGCTTCATGATCCATGTTCTTTGGAATTCTGCCATATCTCTGAGTTGTAGTCATAGTTCACATAGAAAGGTGTCTCTTTTGTGATCTTGTTCTTCACATTGTTGTACACAAATTGTGCTGTTGACAACAATTGTACTCAGTCATCTTGATTCTTGTCAACATAGTGTCTCAAGTACATTTCTACCATTTGATTCATTCATTTGCTCTGTCCATCTGTCTGTGAGTGGTATGCTGTTGACATCTTGTGTTTTATTCTGAGTTCTGCTGTGAGCATTTCTCAAAACTTGCTCATAAACAGCTTGTCTCTGTTGATGATAAACTTCTTTGATAGTTCATGATTGCTAATCAATTCTCTTAGTATTGTGTATGTCAATATTGGTGCTGTCACAGTTTTCTTGAATGAAATGAACATCATGTACTTGATCAATCTATTCACTATGATCAATATACTATTGAATCTTACTTTTCATGCCAGATCCTTTGATGATGATAGCTTCATAATGAAGTTCATGATAACTGACTTTCATGATGCATCTGGTGCATTCAGTTGTGTTACTCTGTCATATTGTCTATCTTGATTGATTCTGTTCTTTCAGCATGAATTGCACACAGCAATCATCTTGACAATTCAATTTCAAAGATTGCTAATGTTGCATCTTCTTCACACTAAATCCTCAGTGCATTTAACTTCTAGGTGTCCTCTGACCCTGCTGTAGTGACATATCTTGATGAGTTCTTTGTTTGTCAAGAAAGCTTGCTTCACCTTGTACATTGCTGCTAAGCTCTTTGTGAGAATTCTGTTGTTGTCTTCACTCAGAATTCTGATGTGTACTCTTTGTATATCTTCATGATCAGATCATCTACTCAAGACATCTGCTTCATCATTTTCATTACTCTTTTTGTAATGAATTTGAAATTCATAGTCTGTCAACTGCTTCACTCAACAAACTTGTTGTTGATTGAGTTGCTTTGTTGTTGTGAAGTTCCTCAGGTTCTTGTGATCTGTGTAGATCTGAATTGACTTGCTCATTTCTGCAAGATAAGATCTTCAATCTTGTAGTGCTTTCACTATCACAAGAAGTTTCTTGTCATGAACTTCATATCTTTTCTTGAGTTCTGATAGTTTTCTAGATCAATATGTTATGAGTCTCTGTTGCTCTTCTTCAATCTGATATAAGCATGTGTCTACTGTGAAATCTGAAGCATCAGTTTTCAGTATCTTCTTGCATGCTGAATTGAGTATTCTCAGGTGTGCTGTTTCACTAAAACTTTTCTTTAATATGTGAAACACATTCTTCTGTTTCTTATTTCAATGTCATTTTTTGCTCTTATGTGTTAGATGCATTAGTGATTTCACAATTCTTGCATAATCTGGTACAAACTTCCAATAGTAGTTTGTCAATCTCAGAAAGGCTTGCACTTTCTTGATTCATTTCAGTGTTGATCAGTTTCTGACTGCTTCTGTCTTCTTAGAATTCTTCTTGATTTGTTCAGGTTGAATTACATAGTCTAGAAACTCAACTTTCTTGGTCTTGAACCTGCTTTTTGACTTTTTCATGTACAAGACTCTCTCCTTGAGCTTTGTCAATATCTTTTACATATGTTTGCAGTGCTCTTCAAGGTCTTCTGAGTATATCAGGATATCATCAAGGTATGTGATCACAAAATCATCAAGGTATTCTCTCAACATGTCATTGATCAATCTCTGAAAGATGGCTGAAACATTCTTCAACTCAAATGACATGACAGTGTATTCATAATGTTCATATCTTGTTCAGAATGCTGTCTTCCATTCTTCATCTTCTTTCATTCTAACTTGGTAATAGATGTCTTTAAGGTCTAAGCTTGTGAACCACTTAGTCTTTTTCAATTGGTCTTGCAACTCTTCTATCAACAGTAGAGAATAACTATCTCAATGAGTTATCTCATTGAGTTGTCTGTAATCAACACATAGTTGTTTCTTGTCATTCTTCTTTGATATGAACAGGATCAGATATTCTGCTGGTGACTTTGATGATTTTATGAATTCTCTCTTCAGATTCTTGTCAAGGTAAGTTTTAACTTTCTTGAGCTGATTCTTGCTCATTGGGTATAATGGCATTCACTTTGGTTGCTTTTTGTCCAATAGTGGTATTTCATGATCCCATGACTTATGCTTTGGTAAGCTCATCTTTGGTTGCTTGAGGATCTCATATGTGTTCTTGATTGTGCATATCTCTTTTGTAACTCAATTGATTCTTGGATTTCTTCTGCATAATCAAGGCATCCCTAGTACTGTGTTGTATTTGATTGATTTCATAATGTCAAACATTATCTCTTGTGGGTTTTCAAGAATTGAGACTTTCACATAGATTTTCTCATCAATTCTTTCTATGACTTCATTCATCATTTGTATGTTGAATGAACAGTGCACTTGCCTTGTTCTCAATTCTAACATATTGATCAATCATCAACTCATGATATTACTGTTCACTTCAGAGTTCAATAATGCATTGATCTGGTGTTCATTGATCACAATCTTGATTCATATTCTATGATCATTGTTTTGTCTTTGAGACACCACTAACTCCTTTTTCTCTAGTCTTGTCAAGAGAGCTCTTCATTTTTTGACTCACTTGATCATTCAGCTCATCTTCAAAGTTCTTGAAACCATCTGGGTTTTCTTTCAACCATAAGATTTGCATACTTCAGACTATATTGCTCAATGTGTCTTTCTGAATGTAGTTGAGATTCATATTGATTGTACTTCATCTGCAACTGACTCTCTAAGACTCTTATTCTTTGCAGAAATTTGAGTGATATATATTCTCTGCTGAAGATTCATCTGTCTTCATTTTGTGTGATATATTCTTCAGGTAAGTGTATCTCAACCTTGTGGCTTTTTGTTCTTCAAACAAGAAATCTTGACAGTACTGTGTTGTCACTGCTGAAACATTCATCTTTAACAGCTATCATCAGCTTCTCTAGCTGACCACATGTCTTTTGTTCTTTCACACTCTTACATCACACTTTCTGTTTCTGAGCTTGCATCTCTTGCTCAAGCTCTTGCTTCTCAAATTGAAGCTTTTCTTCTTTCAATACTTGATGTTGGTTCTTGAGGTGCTGATATGTCATTTTCAGCTTCATATCAACTTTTCATTTGTCAATTTCTTTCTGGTTTGCATTCAGATTCAGTGCTTGTCAGATGCTATTGCTGTAGTCTTCTTCTATCTGGGTTTCTCAAGTATTGATCTCTTCAATCTTGGCATCAAGAACATCTTTCTTGATAAGAATAGCTAATTCTCTCTCATAGATTGATCAACTCATCATGTTATATCATTTTCTCACATCTTTGTGCAGTTTCTGAGGGTACCATCTGGCTCCATCTTTTGCACTCATATGTGCTCAGCACATATTGTCATAACAGGCTGTTCAACTCAGAATGTTGTGCACTACACTTGATTTCTTTATCTTTGCTTTGACTGTTACTGCTGCAATGTTCTTTCTCTTCATTCAAGATCTGTTGCATTCTTGAGCAAGGTGTTCAGGTTTTTCACAGTTATAACATGTTTGCATCTTGTTTTGCAGTGTTGTCTGAGACTTAGTGAATCACTCTATCTGGTGTTCAGACTCTGCTCATTTAGTCTTTTATGACTTCTGATGGCACTTCTCAATTGTGTTGAGGTTCATAGAGTTTGAGTATGATTGTCTTTGATTACTCTCTGAGAGCCTACCCATTCATTCTTGATGTCAGTAGTTCTTTCTCTTCATCTGACATTTTCATTGATGATCATCTATCATAATTGTTTGGTTAATTAGTCTCTGCAAGTCATCAGATCTCTTGTCTTGTGTGATCTTGTCTTTGATAGACTCTTTCAATCTTCAATAGTATGTTGATGTTAACTGATTCATGTTTCATTGCATGAGTGTCACAAGTCATTGAAACTCTGCTGCATACTTGACTGCAAATTCTTCTTGTTGTAGCATGTGAATCTTCTGTTCTGCTGCATGTTTCTCATTCACTATCTTGAAGATTACTCTAAGCTTCTTCTTGAACTGTTCTCAGTGACTGATATATGAGATGTTTGCTTCTTTCTTTCTCAGACTCATGGCCAGAAACTTTCTAAGCTTGAGCTTGACCCAGTCAAATGCTGTGTTCTTCAGGTAGGATATTGTGAACAAGATTCTGTTGATATTGCTTGAAAACTTCTTCACATTGAATTCAACATACAGATCTAGTTGGGCAAGAAATTGTCTCAGATTTCAACAATCACCCATAAAGTTCTCTGGTGTCTTGACTTTGAGTACTTTTGAGTCAACATTGACTGTCTTTGTTGATTCAGTGCTCTGTGACACACCATCTGAGATTGATTCTTTGAATGACATTCTTTATATTGTGAGGGTGTTCAAAGTGTTATGTCCCAACTGAGATTTCTTGGTTATAGAGCTAGGGTTTATGCTTCTTAATATAAAGGTCCAAAGATTCTAGGTAAACAGTAGCTTTGTATTGCATAACTAGATGAGTTGAACACAATCAATTCCATAAGAGAATCAACCCTACTATATAGAAACAGACACACTGACACACTCAGTGTTTCAGTGTTCTGATGTGCTCTCAACACATGTTCATGAGAGAACACCTGATGTTTCATCATTTCATGCTCAGAACTATGCCTGCTTCAGGTGTATCTCTTATCATGTTACTTCTCTTGAGATATGATTGTAATATAAGTTCATTTCTGATTGTTTAAAAATCTCATATATGTTCTCAACTGCACATATTTCTTTTATAACTCAATTGATTCTTAAGTTTCTTCTGCATAATCAGAACATTTTTAGTACTGCATTGTATTTAATTGATTTTATAACATTAAACATTATCTCTTGTGAGTTTTCAAGAATTGAGACTTTCACACAGATCTTCTCATCAATTCTTTCAATAATTTCATTTATCATTTGTATATTGAATGAACAGTGCACTCATCATGTCTCTAATTTCAACATGTTGATTATTTTCTGATTCATGATATTTCTGTCTGTTCTGAAATTCATTAATGTGTTAATTTGATGTTCATTGATCATAATCTTGATTCATATTTAATGATCATTGTTTTGTCTTTGAAATGTTGCTAGCTTCTTGTTCTCTAGTCTTGTTGAGAAAGCTTTTTATTTTTTGACTCACTTAATCATTCAGCTCATCTTCAAAGTTTCTAAAATCATTTAGATTCTTTTCTGATCATAAAATTCACATACTTTAGACTGTATCACTCAATGTGTCTTTCTGAGTGTAGTCAGAATTCATACTGATTGTACTTCATCTGCAACTGACTTTCAAAGACTCTTACTCTTTGCAGAAATTCAAGTGATATATATTCTTCACTGAAGATTCATCTTTCTCTATTCTGCATGATATATTTTTTAGATAAGCATATCTTGATCTTGTGACTCTTTGTCTTTCACACAAGAAATTCTGATATCAGTTCTTTCATGAATATTTGTACATCTCTTATTAAATCATCAAATTCTTTACATATCTCTGCTTTCTGATCTTGAGTTTTCTGTTTTTTTCTCAGCATCTTTTTGCTGACTGATGTTACTCTTTTTTGAGCACTCAGATCTCTTTTAATCTTCATTTAATACTTTTTTGAAAGTTCTGTCTCAGCATTGTCTGAACTTTCTTCTGCAAGTGAATTACTATTGAAAAATATTTAAGATTCATCAATCTGAGATTCATGATCATCAGTCTCTTCAATGTCATCTTTAAGAACATTGTTTTCTTTCTTAACATCAAGAATTTTTTTCTTGATAAGAATAGTTAGTTTCTTTTTGTGATTGAATCAACTCTTCACATCATATCTGTTCTTTACATCTTTGTATGATTTCTAAAAGTATCATTTAACTTTATCTTTTGTGCTCATGTGTACTCTGCACATGTCATTGTAACAGACTGTTCAGTTGAGAACATCATGCACTATGTGTGTATTCTTCTTAACTGTCACTGCAACATTTTTTCTCTTCATTTGAGATCTGTTGCATTCTCAGACAAGATATTCAGATTTTTTACAGTTGTAATACATTTACATCTCATTTTGCAATGTTATCTGAGACTTAGTGAATCACTCTGACTAACATTCATACTCTATTCATTTAGTCTTTCATGACTTCTGACAGCACTTCTCAATCATATTAAGATTCATAGAGTTTGTTCTTCTATATCTTATCAATAAAACATATCACTTTGTTCACAATCAGAAGCTTTCTTCTTGATCTTTTATCATAGATGACATTCAATATTCTTTTTGTTTCATCTGTCATTCTCATTGACAACTGTCAATATTGATACTCAGATTGATCATTTTCTGAAGATTGTCTGATTATTTTACTCAGACTATCTTGTCTTTGATGAACTTTCTTAACTCACAATAGTACTGATAGATAAGTGCTTCATTATCTCATCTGATAAGTGCTGCTAATTGTTGAAACTCTGTAATATATACTGTTACTGATTCACTCTGTTGCAAGATATAAACTCATTTTTCTGCTGCTCTCTCTTTGTCAATTACTCTGAAGACTTTCTTAAGTTTTTTCTTGAACTGACTGAAGTCATTAAACATAGACTTTGTGTCTGCATTGCATTCTTTGTATCTTTTTTCTAGAAACTCATGTAGTCTAGAATTAACTCAATCAAAGACTGCATTCACTAAATAGATTGTTGCAAACAGCATTTTCTCTTGATCAATTTGAAACTTCAGTTGATTGAATTCAATATACAAATCAAGTTTAGTCACAAAGACTCACAGCTTCTCTCATTCTTCATCAAAGATATCAAATATCTGAATCTTTGATGCATTCACAGATAGTTGTATTATCTGAACTGATATTACTGATTGTGTTGTCATTCTATCTGAAGTAAATAATAGAGATAAATTCATCTGAACTTGCTTTAAGAACAAGATTGAGATGTTTTTCTGTGTGTCAAACATCATACTCATTATATCATAAGAATGTTCAAAGTGTAACATTCTAATCTGAGCTTTCTCAGATATGTAGAGCTAAGAATTTGTGCTTATTGATATAACAACTGATCTGAAATGATTCTGATCTTTAACTCTTAGATAGTTATTTAAGTTGAACATGATCATTTTCATAAGAAAAACAATTCTACTATATAGAATATACTTAATGTCTCTGTGTTGAGCACTCTTGATGTCTTGATGTCTCAACATTGAGAAATTGAGTTCTCAGCTTATCTGCTCATCATCAAGTCATTGTGCTGTTATATGACTGTTATTTAGCAGTTTCTCTTGTCTGCACTTCAGATGAACTCTTGATCACAGACTTGTGAGTTTCTTTCTCTCTAGATATGGTCATAATATTTAGTTGCTTTTATTGTTTTAATTAGCTTTAGTATTAAAGTCTGAATTATATGAGTAGATTAAGTTAACTGCAGTTAATTTGTTTAATTAATCAGTCTGCACAGTCAATGATGACAATAGTGTATGTTTTTAGCACAAATATTCTATATATCTCTCAATACAAGTACACAAATCATTTCTTGTAATCATCAATTCTCATACAATGCATCAACAAATTATCATCTGAAGAAACATTAAATTCTACAGCAGTAAAGTTTTTTAAAATTGTTAATTAATCTTTGAATGATGTATCTTTCTGATATAGAGATTAATAGAGAATTTTAAAAATAAAATTGTATAATTTATTTAAGATGAGTTGAATGATTAAATAATGTTCAATTTGATTTTTTAAGAAAACTTCTTTTTCTGTTCTTTCTTCTTGATCTTTATCTTTGTATCTTCATCAATTTTTTTCATCTTAATTTCTTTCAAATTATACAATTCATTCTTCACAAGAACAATCAATCACAACTTATATATATGATTTGTTTTGATGCAATAATCTTTCAATAAAGTTAAAACATTCAAAATCTTCATGACTGCTTTGTTCTCAATATGTTCTGAATCTGTCTTGATATTTTATGCAACTGTAAAACAGAAGAAATCATGAAAATGTTGTATGACTGAAGAATGTTTGATTTCTGAAAGAATGTTGCTTTGTATAAAAGATAACAAATCATCAATGAAATGATTGTTCAACAAAAATGTACAGTGTTGTTCTGTACAATATTAAAAGATTTAAGTTAAAAAAAGTTTGTATAAATTGCAATAATGTCAGAATTCAAATCATTATATAGTTCAAACTTTCTCAACTTCTTTTCATCATCAGAAGTTTATGAGAACTTTTGTTATGTAAAAGTAATGATTGTACAATGTTTGAAAACTTAACTGTTAATAATTATTGATGAAGAAATTGTACAACTGTTCAAAACTGTGTAACATTCTAATCTAAGCTTTCTTGAGTATGTAGAGCTAAGAATTTGTGCTTATTGATATAATAACTGGTCTGAAATGATTCTGGTCTTTAACTCTTAAATAATTACTTAAGTTGAACATAATTAATTTCATAAAGAAATCAATTCTACTATATAGAGTGAGCTTGACATCTCTGCATTGAGTACTCTTGATGTTTTGATGTCTTAATGTCAAGAAGTTAAGTTTTCAGCTTGTCTGCTCATCATTGAGCTGTTATGTTGTTATGTAACTGTCACTTCACAGTTTTCTCTGTACACACTTCAGACAAATTCTCAGTCATAGACTCATGAGTTTCTTTCTTTTCAAATATAATTGTAACATCATTTTTCTTTTTCAGATGCTAGTTCTCTAGAGTTTATTTAAGTAAAAGTATATAATAACTTTCATCATCAGCAATGATGCTTTCTAAAAATTTCAATTGTCTAAGAATTGCAAAGAAAATTCAACTCAGTGATAGTCTCATCACATTTTCTTGTGAATTCTGTACTGCTTGTGATCTTGATTGCTTTGTTATGACTGATGAAAGATCAAAATATAATAAGTATATTTGTCACAATCATCTGTGTGTTGCAGTTTTGTGAGAGTCTCTCAACAGAACTTGTCTTTTTCTTTAAAAGAAAATAAGTGATGTGAATGCAATTCTTGATGCTTTTACTGTCAAAATAATATGTTTTTAAAAGACTTTGAATCAAACAAATCATCATACTGCACAAAAGATCAACTGTCTTGCTGCTGAACTTGATAGTGATAATGATGAAATTGAGAATGAAGATTCTCAAACAATGTTACAACTTATTGACTCAATATTGTCATTCTTCTGAGCTAATATTGACTTTCTTTCTCAAAATATTGAAGTGTTCTTGTGCAGTTCTTGAGATTCTCTTTGAGTTCTCAGATATTTTCTGAGATGTTATAATCTTTTTATTTAATGAGATAATGAACTTTTTCACTAATCATTCTCTTCTTTAAAATGTTCTTGACTTCATATTTTTCTTTGAGTTTGACAGATGTTTTGATGATTTGAAGTGATATGAACTGATTGCAATGCTGTAGCATGAATGTGTAAAATACTGAGTGTATTCTCATTTTCTTAAATAAGTCTAGCTCATAGCTTAACTCTTTAATGTTTCATATGATCTTGAATAATTCAATACTCTTGTTCTTCAGCTTCTTGCTTTTTTCTTTAGTCTGTATGTTGTTTATTTTTAAATATACTTTTTCTTCTTCTTCAAATGATCTTGTTTTTATCATTTGTTCTGTCTGCTGTTTAATTCATTTTGTCAGATCTTGATGTAGTTTCTTTATCTAAGTGATATTCAAAATTACTTTTTGACTTTGTGATCTGTGTTCTTTGAGATCTTGTTATATCTCTGAGTTGTAGTTATAGTTCACATAGAAAGATGTTTTTCTTGTGATTTTGTTTCTTGCATTGTTGTATGCAAACTGTGTTGTTGATAACAGTCATACTCAGTTATCTTGACTTTTGTTGACATAGTGTCTCAAGTACATTTTTACTGTTTAATTCATTCATTTGCTTTGTCTGTTTGTCTGTAAATGATATGTCATTAACATTTTATGTTTTATTTTGAGTTCTGCTGTGAGCATTTTTTAAAACTTGCTTATAAACAGCTTGTCTCTGTCAGTGATAAACTCTTTTAATATTCTGTAATTGCTAATCAATTCTTGTAGTATAATGTACATCAATACTGATGCTGTCACAGTTTCTTTGAATGAAATGAACATTATGTACTTGATCAATCTGTTCACTATAATCAATATGTTATTGAATTTCACTTTTTATGCTGAGTTCTTTGACAGTGATAGCTTCATAATGAAGTTCATGATAACTGACTTTCATGATGCATTTAGTGTGTCTAGTTGCATTACTCTGTCATATCATCTATTTTAACTAATTTTATTTCTTTAACATGAGTTGCATACAGCAATCATTTTGATGATTTGATTTCTAAAATTGCTAATGTTGCATTTTCTTTGCACTAGATTCTCAGTGCACTTGATTTCTAGATATTCACTGACTCTGCTGTAGTGACACATTTTAATGAGTTTTTTGTTTGTTAAAAAAACTTACTTCATCTTGTACATTGCTGCTAAACTCTTCATGAGAACTTCTTCATTGTTTTTGCTCAGAATTCTGATGTGTATCATCTGTATATTTTTATGATCAGATTATCTATTTAAGACATCTACTTCATCATTTTCATTATTTTTTTTGTAATAAATTTAAAATTCATGATCTGTCAACTACTCTGCTCAATGAATCTGTTGTTGATTAAGTTATTTTGTTATTGTGAAGTTTCTCAGATTCTTGTGATCTGTATAGATCTGAATTGACTTATTTATTTTTGCAAGATAAGATCTTCAGTCTTGTAGTGCTTTCACTATTGTAAGAAGTTTCTTGTCATGAATCTCATATCTTTTCTTGAGTTCTGATAATTTTCTAAATTGATACACTATGAGTTTTTGTTGCTCATTCTCAATCTAGTATAAACATGCTTTTACTGTGAAATCTGAAGCATCAGTTTTCAGTGTTTTTTTACATACTGAGTTGAGTATTCTCAGATGTGCTGTTTCACTAAAACTTCTCTTTAATATGTGAAATGCATTCTTCTGTTCTTGATTTCAGTGTTATTTTTCACTTTTGTGTATTAAATGTGTTAGTGATTTCATAATTCTTGTATAGTTTGATACAAACTTTCAATAATAGTTTGTCAACTCTAAAAAGACTTGTACTTTCTTGATTCATTTTGATGTTGATCAGTTTCTAACTGCTTTTGTCTTTTCTGAATTCTTCTCAATCTGTTTAGATTGAATTACATAGTTTAAAAACTTAACTTTCTTGATCTTAAATCTGCTTTTTGACTTTTTCATATACAGAGCTTTCTCATTGAGTCTTGCTAATATCTTGCACATATGTCTGCAGTACTTCTCAAGATCTTTTGAGTATATTAGAATATTATTAAGATATGTGATCACAAAATCATTGAGATATTCTCTCAATATATTGTTGATTAATCTCTGAAAGGTGACTGATGCATTTTTTAATTTAAATGACATAATAATGTATTTATAGTGTTCATATCTCATTCAGAATGCTGTTTTTCATTTTTTATCTTCTTTCATTCTAACTTGATAATAGATGTTCTTAAGATTTAAGCTCATGAATCACTTAGTCTTGTTTAGTTAATCTTGCAACTCTTCTATCAAAGATAGAAAATAACTATCTTGATAAATTATCTTGTTGAGTTATCTGTAATTAACACATAATCATTTCTTGTCATTCTTCTTTAATATAAACAGAATTGAGTATTCTGCTGATGACTTTGATGATTTTATGAATTCTTTCTTTAGATTTTCATCAAGATAAGTTCTAACTTTCTTGAGTTAATTCTCACTCATTGAGTACAATGACATTCACTTAGATTGTTTTTCATTCAATAGCAGTATTTTGTGATCTCATAACTTATACTCTGATAAGCTCATTTCTGATTGTTCAGAAATCTTATATGTGTTTTTAATTGAATATATTTCTTTCATAACTCAGTTAATTTTCAGATTTCTTTCACACAATCAGAGCATCTCTAGTACTGCATTGTATTTAATTGATTTCATAACATCAAATATTATCTCTTGTGAGTTTTCAAGAATTGAGACTTTCACACAGATTTTCTCATCAATTCTTTTGATGACTTCATTTGTCATTTGTATGTTAAATGAACAGTGCACTCACTGTGTCTCTAATTTTAACATATTGACTGTTTTTTAATTCATGATGTTACTATCTGCTCTGAAGTCTATCAATGTATTGATATGATATTCATTGATTGTGATCTTAATTCATATTTAATAATTATTGTCTTATCTTTGAGATATCACTAGCTTCTTATTCTCTAGTCTTGTTGAGAAAGCTCTTTATTTTTTGACTCACTTAATTGTTCAGCTCATCTTCAAAGTTCTTAAAATCACTTTGATTTTCTTTTGATCATTAGATTTACATACTTTAAACTGTATCACTCAATGTGTCTTTCTGAGTGTAATCAGAGTTCATACTGATCATACTTTATCTGCAACTGACTTTCAAAGACTTTTACTCTTTATAGAAATTTAAGTGATATATACTCTTCACTGAAGATTCATCTGTCTTTATTTTGCATGATGTTTTCTCTGAATAAGCATATCTCAATCTTGTGACTCTTTGTTTTTCAAACAAGAGATTTTGACAATACTGTGTCATCACTGTTGAAATATTTGTCTTTAACAGCTGTCATCAGCTCTTTTAGCTGATCATATGTCTTTTGTTCTTTTACACTCTTGTGTTGTGCTTCTTATTTTCAAGCTTGTATCTCTTGCTTAAGCTCTTGCTTAAGCTCTTGCTTCTTAAATTGAAGCTTTTCTTCTTTTAACACTCAGTGTTGATTCTCAGAGTGCTGATATACTGTCTTTAACTTTATATTGACTTTTTATTTGTTGATTTCTTTCTGATTCACATTTGAATTCAGTGCTTGTCAAATACTATCACTGTAGTTTTTTTTTATCTGAGTTTCTTAAGTATCAATTTCTTCAATCTTAATATCAAGAACATCTTTCTTGATATGTTCTTTTGCAAAAGTAGCTAATTCTTTTTCATAGTTTGATCAATCTGTTGTGTTGTGTCTATCTTTAGTGTCTTTATTGTATGACTTCTGAGAATATCATTCAGCTTTATCTTTTGTGCTTATGTGTACTCTGCACATGTCATTGTAATAGACTGTTTAGTTGAGAGTGTTATGTACTATGTGTGTATTCTTCTTGACTGTCACTGCAATATTTTTTCTTTTCATTCAAGATCTGTTACATTCTCAGACAAGATGTTCAGATTTCTCACAGTTGTAATACATTCTTATTTCATTTCACAATATCATTTAAAACTTAGTGAATCACTCTGACTGACATTCATGCTTTGCTTGTTTAGTCTTTTATGACTTTTGATGATGCTTCTTGATTATATTGAGATTCATAGAGTTCATTTCTTTATGTTTTATTGATAAAATATATTGCTTAATTCACAGTCAAAAGCTTTCTTCTTGATCTTCTATCATAAATGACATTCAATATTTTTTTTGTTTCATCTGTTGTTCTCATTGACAATTATTAATATTGATACTCAGATTAATCAGTTTATGAACTTTCTCAACTCACAATAGTACTGATAGATGAGTGCTTCATCATTTTATTTAATAAGTATTGCTAACTACTGAAACTCTGTGATGTATATTGTTGCTGATTTACTCTGTTGCAAGATGTAAACTTGTTTCTTTGCTGCTCTTTCTTTGTCAATTATCTTGAAGACTTTTCTTAGTTCTTTCTTAAACTGTGCATAGTTATTGAACATAGACTTCATGTCTGTGTTGCATTCTTCATACTCTTTTCTCAGAAACTTGTGCAGCTTGAGATTAACTCAATTGAAGACTGCATTCACAAGATAGATTGTTGTAAACAATGTTTTTTCTTAATTGATTTGAAACTTCAGCTGATTGAATTCAATATATAGATTGAGCTTTGTCACAAAAACTCACAGTTTTTCTCATTCTTCATCAAAGATATTCAATATCTGTATCTTAGATGCACTCAGAGATAGTTGTATTACTTAAACTGACATTATCACTGATTGTGTCATCATTCTATCTGAAGTAGATGATAGAGATGAGTTTGCTTGAGCTTGTCTCAAGAATAAGATTGAGATGTTCTTCTGTGTATCAGATATTGTACTCATTATATTGTAAGAATATTCAAAGTATAATATTCTAATTTGAGCTTTCTCAAGTATGTAGAACTAAGAGTTTGTGCTTATTGATATAACAGCTGCTCTGAAATGGTTTTGATCTTTAACTCTTAGATGATTATTTAAGTTGAACATAATTGATTTCATAGAAAAATCAATTCTACTATATAGAGTGAGCTTGATGTCTCTGCATTGAGCACTCTTGATGTTTTAATGTCTCAATATTGAGAAATTGAGTTCTCAGCTCATCTGCTTGCTGTTGAGCTGTTGTGCTGTTATATAACTGTCACTTCACAGTTCTCTCTGTACACACTTTGAACAAATTTCTGATTATAAACTCATGAGTTTCTTTCTTTTCAGATATGATTGTAACAAGCTGTTGTGTCAGCATGAATTTTTTGACTTTTAACAGTATAAGTTGTTTGAAGTACACAATAATTTATAATTTATTGAACATCTTCTTTATGTCTGAAGAGAAAGTTTCAAGTTGTATAACTGAAAGAAAGAGCATTCAAATCAATGATAACAGAGAAATGAGAATTAATAATGTCACAATCATAAGAACAATATTTATATTAAGCAAAAAGATATTCAGTAAAATGCACAACATCTTTAAGAATGCAATGTGAATTTTATGATGATGAAGAAATCATTTTGTACAATCTGAATTATCTAAAAAGAAAAAAGATTTGCAAACAAAAAAATCACAATTTCTGAAGATAAACATTCAATATATCTTTCAGATTAACATCAGTGAGCATTTTATTCTTAATAAAACTTGCTTCATCATCATTTCATACAAAATTCTCACTTAACTCATGATGTTCATTACATTCAATCAGTTCTCTGTTTTGATATTCATAATCTTTATGAGATTTAGCAGATTCTATCAGAATTAAATGTATCTTGAAGACAATATGTGATTGTACAATAGTATATAATTGTTTGTACATCTCAACATAACATTGTAAATCATCAGCAAGAACATCTTTCACTTTTACATCTTTTAAAACTATGTTCAATGCTTACAATTATAATATAAATCACTTAAAAGTTGCAGCAGAAAGATATTCATCAACATCTTTTTAGTCAGTATCTATTGTACAATTAATTGTAATGAAAACTTACTTCAGTCATTATATAATACTTATATGATCATCATCACTTCTTCATTCATTCTCAATACATAATTCTCAGCATTGATAATTTCTGAACAATGATATAACATTTATGAATTACTCACTACTGAATTTGATTGATTGTGTTATCTTTGTATGAGATGAACATTTTATAATTTTACATAATCATGAACTTCTTACTGAATAATGAACATATACAGTGTCACTAGTGTGATGCAGTCTGCAAAACTGATATTATTTCAAAGATCTTACTACATAAGATCTCTGAAAAATGTCTGTACAAGTTACTTAATAAATTGTACAAAGCAATATCAACATAAAAATAACTTATCTGTCATCAAAACAGTTGATTTTTGATCAACTGACTTCATCAAGCTTCAATTTGTTGATTTGCAGTGCTGATGTCAAAGAAATAAATCTTTGACAGTTGTGTATGTTTATTTGTAGTCATATAGCTCAATGCATGATGAACTTTCACACATAATAATGTTTTCTTGTCTCAATCAGAGCACAAAAATTTGAGAATGTACTTTCAGATTGCAAACAACATTCAAATACTGACAGAGCACACTGACTGTTGTATAATTTAATACATTAATATAAATTTATAATAAATATCTGAAATAGACATCAATTTCAACATAGATCTTGATGTCTCAACAAGACAGTTTGTCATGATCATCAATAGATCAAAGATAATTGAGTCTTGACACAATATATTCTTCACATTGACATTAAAGATCTTTTATACAACAAATGTAATCTTGAGAATTCAAATATTTAATCATATTAAACAAACAATCTTTAATACAGCATGTCAGAAAGTGATCAGAAATAAAATCAGAATGATATATCAACAGATGTAGAATTCTTTTGTATAAAAGTGAGTATAAAGCAATTCTCATTTATATTCATCAATAACATCAATATTCAACTCTTTCAACACAAGCTGTGTCATCTCTTCTTTTGTTTCTTCAATGTTAAATAGAGAATGTTGATGAATCATTCTCATCTTTTTTCATAATTGTACAATTTTTATACAATTCAATTTCATGTTCTTTCTTCTGCAATACATGTAGTATTTGAACATTATTGAGACATACTTCATAAAACAAAGCAACAATCTTAATTCATAGTTCAGAAGTATCAATGATTTTGATTCTTTTTGAGATTTATCATTCTCACAATTTTCACTCAATCATATAATAACTGCAAGTAATGTTTAACTCATCTTGAAGTTTTCTGCTAATATCTTGACTGAAGTGATTTTCTTAAAACAGTTATATGACATAGTCTTTGCAGAAGTTAAGATTCACAGCTTGTGTTGATATTGTGAACAATGAATTCTATTTGTACAATTTAGAAATTAAAATTTGTGTAATTGTGACTGTGTATATTATTATATAAGCAAGAAAATTGAAACTTGTGTGATTGAAACTGTGTATATCTTCATATAAGCAAGAAAATTGATTTTCTTTCTATAATATCAATGAACTATAGTATCATACAAACTGAATACAATTATATTGATTATAAATTTAATCTACTAACTTACTTAACTTCATCATTGATATGACTATTAGTTCTGAGCACTGCAAAGAAGTGCAAGTTTTGCTCAGATATCATAATAACTTATATGATTAAATAAGAAGTAAAGAACAAAAATCAACAAGAAGATTAAAAAAAATTCATATATATTTATTACAACACAATAACATTCTTCAATGATGATTCATCTTCATACTCAACAGACTCAGAATTTAAACTTAAGTGATACTCTTTAATTATTACAATATCATCATCATTTTCATCAACAGCATTCTCATTGTCATTTTGTACAAAACAGCAGACTGTATGATCACATCATTTGCAGTTTTCATATATCTCATCAAAATATTCTGCAATGCAACAACATTCTGAAAAGAGTCTTAAAATTGACATATACTGCATGCATATTTGTTCAATTCTTTCATAAAACTGAATAAAAATGTCATTGATGTATAAAAAATAGTGTGTTGAAATCTACTGTAAAATAATTACATTTTATACAAACTTCACAGATTGTTCAGAAAGAATCAGAAGTCTCTTACTTTGTGAACTGTGAATAAAGAGAGTGAGTTGTTGCTGTTTTATTAAGAAAATAAAATTCTGCTAAGTGACAGTGACAGTAATGACTGCATTGTATATGACAAAAGTTTTACATCATATAATTTGTTAACATTAATGTATCAAAACTATTTCTGTGTACTTACATGATGATTGTGATTGAAGTTGTGATAGTAATGAATCTGAAAGTAAGAGTAAAAATAAAGTTAAATAAAAAGCAGAGTGTCAGTTGTACAAAGAATTTCATTATTATTCATTTAATAAAACTGTACAGCTTGTAGAATTTATGAATTAAATCAATGATCTACTATAATTTAAAGAATTACATTTTTTCTTGTTCTCTTTCTCACTAAAAAGATGTCAGTAATATTTAATATAATATATTGCTGTAGATTGTATAAATCAGAATTATATAATAACAGCTTCAATATAGAAAGTCTGTTGCAGTATTAAGATCATTATTTGATTTTTCTTTGATTACAGCTTTATTTTCTTTTTATTTTTTCACTTCTTCAGAATCTGTATCTGAATAATGTCAAATTAAAATTTACTGTTATATATCTTTGTACAATCAGTTTCTTAAATCAGTCTCTATATTGAGAAGTATTTACTTCATTGTTCTGTGTCTACATTATATCATTGATCACTGAGATAGAAGTGAACATTCTTGTAGATGATTGATTCATTTATACAATGATGATGATGTTGATTATTTACTTACAGATCATCATTTCTCTATGTGTTTGTGAAAATTTGAAAAAAATTTGATGTGTTGGTAACCTTGTTATTGTTCACTGTAGTAATGCTTATGATTTTAAGTAGATTAAGGATCTATCTTATGTCATGACTGTAACCCTAGAATCTTTCATCATTTTTTGTTCCTTCTTCATACAAGCAAACATCAGGAAAAAGACAGTACAAAAAGGAACATCTAAGACTTCTTTCTTCCAACACTTTGTAGAACTGTATTATTGTAGTTGGGGTACGGAGCTACCTGAGCTGTCATCAACCGCCTCAGCCCAGCCTTAGGACATCTTACCTGTTTCCTGCCTAGCAGTTAACTACAGTTAAGCGAATGCGATCAGACGGCATAAGCTTACTTGCTAGGGAGGAAGATCTATTGAGATAGCGGGATGGGTGATTGATAGAGTGCGTTGTACATCGATGTCAAACCATGTGCGTGTACAGTCTGACAGCACCGGCGTTTTCGATGGTGTGCAGCAGAGGAGGTGGGAGAGGGAAGGGTACCTAGAGTCCGAGAACTTTTTTCCCGCTTTGCTACACCATAACGCCGGCCGTCTTGCCAAGATAACGAGACTGGTATGACCGCCCGTAGATCTTCCCCACATAAGTAGTGGGGATCTGCATACTCCCCTACAGGTGCATTTTCCTTGTCCTGAGCCCAGGATCTCAACGTCCCTTGTCAACCTTCTCCATCCAACATGACGACCACTCAACTTCCAACCTCTGAAGTCGACGAGTTCGATTACCTCATTGTGGGTGGAGGAACAGCAGGATGTGTCATAGCCAGCAGGTTGTCCGAATACCTACCGCAGAAGAGGGTTCTCCTCATCGAAGCTGGTCCTAGCGATTACATGAATGATAAAGTCTTGAATCTGAAAGATTGGCTGAATCTCCTTGGTTCGGAGCTTGATTATGATTACGGCACGACCGATCAGCCCAATGGTTGGTAGTCCACATTTCCCTCGGATTCCCAGCGCATGCCCAACGCGACACTGCCCACACGCAGCACCCTCGGCGTAGATGAACCCAGAGTGCCCTGCCCTCCCTGTATTGCATATTGCACAGAAAGGAGTGTTGAGATCTACCACCGTGCAAGAAGGACCGCTGAGTCCGATGACGGTGAGCTTCGTTAACGAGTAATACAAATAGGAAACTCCCACATCCGGCACTCTCGTGCTAAGGTCCTCGGCGGTTGCTCATCACACAACACGTTGATATCCTTCCGGCCGTTCGAGTACGACTGCAAGGTTTGGGAGAGTCTTGGTTGCCGCGGCTGGAGCTTCCAGACTTTTATGCGCGTGCTCGATAACCTACGCAACACTGTCCAACCCGTACATGAGAGACACCGGAACCAACTCTGCAAGGACTGGATCACGTCTTGCTCCACAGGTCTGGAGATCCCCGTTATCCACGACTTCAACGACGAGATCCGAAGGACGGGAGGTCTGAGGCCGAGCGTCGGCTTCTTCTCCGTGTCATACAACCCTGACGATGGGAGACGAAGTAGCGCAAGTGTCGCCTATATTCATCCCATCCTGAGAGGCGAAGAGAGCAGACCAAACCTCACCGTCCTCACAGATGCTTGGGTCAGCCAGATAAACGTCGAGGACGACAAAGTGGCAGGGGTGAGCTTGACGCTGCAGAGCGGTGACAAACTGACACTCAAGGCCAAGAACGAGACGATCCTCTGCGCTGGCGCAGTAGACACGCCACGATTGATGCTACTCTCGGGCCTTGGGCCAAAGCAGCAGCTGGAGGACCTTGGTATTCCCGTGATGAAGAACATCCCCGGGGTGGGGGAGAATCTCCTCGACCACCCGGAAAGCATCATCATCTGGGAGCT
Source organism: Acarospora socialis (assembly GCA_025617375.2). Taxonomy (NCBI): domain Eukaryota; kingdom Fungi; phylum Ascomycota; class Lecanoromycetes; order Acarosporales; family Acarosporaceae; genus Acarospora; species Acarospora socialis. The sequence continues at coordinate 167,404 of JAMYGW020000011.1, forward strand.
GAATAAGCCTGTTCCCCCGAATCAGACTACCATGGACTCCGACGCTGGAATCTTCCTACGCCGCGAGATTCCCGGTGCACATGGCGTGGATGGTGATGTTGCGGATATTATGATGCACTGCTATCAGATCCCTTTCTGCCTGAACACCGCCAGACTGGGATACGACACGCCGATCGATGCGTTTTGCATGACCCCTAACATACCTCGGCCGAGATCGAAAGGTAGGATCTACCTCACTTCCTCAAATCCGCAGGACAAACCGGCCCTCGACTTTCGCTATTTTACAGATCCAGAGGGTTACGATGCTGCGACCATTGTGGCTGGTTTGAAGGCCGCACGTCGGGTCGCGATGGAGGAGCCTTTCAAGGCCTGGATCAAGCGGGAAGTTGCACCGGGGCCGAATGTCAACACTGACGAGGAACTATCAGAGTATGGCCGCCGGGTAGCTCATACTGTATATCATCCAGCAGGCACAACCAAGATGGGGAATCCTGGCAATGATCCTCTAGCAGTAGTCGACAGCAGTCTAAGGGTTGTTGGCTTGAAAGGCGTAAGAATAGCGGATGCAGGCATTTTTCCGGCCATGCCGAGTATCAACCCTATGTTGACCGTCTTAGCGATTGGTGAGAGGGCAGCAGAGATGATCGCCGAGGATGCAGGGTGGAGAGGAAATGAGAAAGCAAAGTTATAAGCAATCGCAATCCTTGTACATCCTACTATCATCAATATCGAATTCTCTTATAATCCCATGATAGACGTGCCGCAGGTCGAGATAATGCTGTGCTTACCGCAGAGTGAAACTTTGTGAAACCCTACTTTTTCACTTGCCATCAAGTCTTTCAGAAGCCGATATACAAGCACCTTCTTGGCTCAAGTTCCAGAGACTCTGCGCATCTATACAAGTAGTGACATGCTCAAAGAACTCCCTCTGGCAAAAGGTACGGTCTCGTCCTGTGTATTTCCTCATATATCTTTTAGCACGTGGCGGCAGGTCGTTCATAAATTCCTGGCAGCCTTTACACGAAAGTCCCATATCTATCCTACCCGACAGGCGATCTAGTTGCGGCATCGGGGTAGTGACCATACAACGCCAATCAAGGCTAGGCTTGAGGAGGGTCAGCATATGGAACCGCTCCTCTACCCCGCTAGCCACTGATGGGATTAGTGACCATGACGGGGTTGCCAAAGCTCGCTGACGCCTGGCCAGGATAGCCGACATCAGCTTCCGTACTCGTAAGACTGCTGACCAGGATACGACATAGTGACGTGCCGCGTAGGCTTTCTGATCTGTTGTGTAAACCCCCGGCAATGTATGTAGGACCGGGATCTCCACTCCCAGGATCGGGCTGTCGAAATGGAACACATCTTGCTCGTTGAGTTCTCCGACAACGTTCAACCCTTTTTCCAACATGGCGCAGTCGATACAGCAACGTGAGCACGTAGGTATGAAAAGCATGAAAGCGCCCGAGTCTCGACACATATCACACTTCTGAGAAACTAGAGCGTTGAAGACTTGAAGTATATTGAAATGTCGGGCAACGCCTAGGCCGCAGATGGCTCGTAGCACGTTGATGGCATGAGTAGCCGTTAGAGCGTACTCGGGTATAGAGTCAACAGAGCCCCATGCGCGAGAGTTGACTTTCCTGTACTGAAGGAGGGACCTGAGATCGAGATGGCGTAATATCTCAAGCATGAGTTCCAAGGGGAGCCGACTAAGCGTACCAAGATCAGAGGTATGGCTCCGGATGTCAGCGAGTGGTGGGGTTTCTTCATAATGCAGTACTGCAAGCTCATGCTCATTGCGAGGGTAAGAAAGAACACGCATGAGATCTTCCGGTGAACCGATCACAGGAGTCATTGGATCCATTTTCCTTATCCGCAAGAAATAGACATTTCAGAAGGGGTAACAAAGCATGAGACGACTTATGAGAGCGCTGATCGTAATAAGTTATACGTGCGTGTGTGCATCTTAGATGTCACCGGGCTTGTACTCGTACACAGCTGTATGGTTGCTCCGTGATGGTTGGATATTCGCAGAGGGTACCTCCATACAACATGTGGGAGTGTTTCTCGCTTGAAAACTCGAGGCTCGTGTTCCGCATCGCAGTCTGACGATACACTGAATTACACTGTCTGTTGAGCCACAAAATTTCTAAGCTGCCAATGGCCTCTGAGGCCAGAGGTACGAGAGTTGTGGATCATAAGTGACATAAAACCGGTCGATCCGGGTGACTACCCAAGTCACTTCCGGAAGTTTGGCATCACGAACAAGTTCTACGCCAACATGGCCAACACCGATGGCAAGTTATCGCCGGTGTGGGATGACATGGACAGGTACTGGAGATTGAACGAGTAGTCCCATAGTCTTGCAACTCACATCATGGTCCAGGACGATGGGTCAGCTTTTTATGATGGGCTTCGATGGCACTACCGTCACTCCACAGATCCAGAAGCTTATTGAAGAGCATCATCTGGGCTCTATCTTACTGACGGCGAAGAATCTTAAAAGTGCTATACCATTAACTCTCCTGTTTGCCTATGCTGACAAGCAACAGCGGCGGAGGAAACGACCAAGCTGGTCTTGGATTTGCAGACTATCGCACATAATGCAGGTCATCCAGTACCGTTAGCCATTGCTTTGGATCAAGAGAATGGGGGTGTCAATAGTCTCTTTGACGAGATCTACATCCGACAATTCCCTAGTGCAATGGGACTTGCTGCCGCCGGATCGCAAGAACTGGCTTATGAGGTGGCCAAAGCAACTGCTCAGGAGCTGAGCTCCGTTGGTGTTAACTGGATCCTGGGTCCTGTACTGGACGTGCTCACCAATGCAAGAAATCAGCCACTGGGTGTTCGAACTACCGGAGATGACCCTCAAGAAGTGTCCAATTATGGTGTATCCTTCATGAGAGGTTACAAAGATGCTGGCCTAGCCACGTGTGGGAAGCATTTTCCGTCATATGGGAACCTCGAGTTCTTAGGATCAGTGCTGGACGTGCCGACCATCACCGATACTCTAGAACAGTTGAGCCTCAGCGCTCTAGTACCTTTTCGGAACGCAATCGCTCATGGGATCGACGCAATGATGGTCGGGGGTTGTTCCATGTCCTCGGCTGGCATGAACGTGATGCATGCATGTCTCTCTGAGCAGGTGGTAGATGGCTTGCTCCGGGCGAAGGATCTCGGTTTCGATGGTGTTGTGGTGTCGGAATGTCTCGAGATGGAGGCGCTGAGCCGTAACATAGGGGTTGGGGGCGGCACTGTCATGGCGGTGAGAGCCGGCTGCGATGTCGTTCTTTTGTGCCGGTCATTCTCAGTACAACAGGAGGCTATCAACGGCCTTAAACTTGGTGTCGATAGTGGCGATATCTCTGGAGCTAGGATTCGGCAGTCGTTGAGGAGGGTCTTGGAGCTGAAGTCGAAAATGTCGTGGGAGCGAGCTTTGAACCCTGGCGGGGTCGAGTCCCTTACAATATTACAGCCGTCACATACCAGCCTTTCCACCAGAGCATACAATACATCGATCACCGTGGTGAAAGACAGGAATCGACTGTTGCCACTCTCGAGTATCATAGAACCGGAGGAAGAACTGTTACTTCTGTCTCCCTTGGTGAAACCGTTGCCGGCATCGGCCGCGGCCAGAGAACTTATCGAAAATCCTAATTTAGCCTCACCTGGGCATTCCTCTTGGGAGCGGAGTGCATCGGTCATGAGTGGAGAGAGTGTCTTCCGTGAACTTGGCCGATCTCTGGCTCGGCAGAGGAGCGGTAGGGTTCTTCACACATCTTACACGGCTAATGGTGTTCGCCCGGTTCATGAAAACCTGATCAACAGAGCGAGTGCAGTCATCGTTCTTACAGCTGACGCCAACCGGAACCTCTATCAGAATGGGTTTACGAAGCATGTGTCAATGATTTGCAACTCGCAATATTCCGCAGGCGGTGAGAAGCGGGAGAAACCGTTGATCGTCGTTTCTGTCAGTTCTCCTTACGATTTCGCGATGGATCCTAGCATTGGCACATACATCTGCACCTACGACTTTACCGAGACCGCCTTACAAGCACTGGTAAAGGTATTGTACGGAGAACTGACTCCATCTGGGGCGCTGCCTGGTACTATCAGCCAAAGCCAGAAGTTGCAACAATCCAGACAGCACTGGCTGGTAGAGAATTGGAATGAGGAACGCGATGCGAACGCTCTCGATGTCCTTTTGAAAGCAGTGGCAGACGAGGGTGTTTCAGGCCAGTATTCCGAGCTTTCAAATTCCACATCCAACACATTCGTTTTGCACAACCCTGACGTGGACGAGGCCCATTTTGTCGTCCGAAACAGCAGCACTCAGGCACTGTATGGGTTTTGCACCACTTACTTCTTCAAAAGCACCGGCGCCGGTGTGATTGGAACGGTCATTGTTGATCCCGAGAGGAGGAAGCTTTCCATCGGCCATTCTCTACACAACCGAGCAATCCGGACGTTACTACAAAGAAAAGGCGTCAAACGGTTTCAGTTGGGCTCCCGCCTACCGAGTGTCTTCCTCGGTATCCCGACCGATCATACGGTCGAGCGTAAGAGACTCCGACAATGGTTCGCTAATATGGGTTGGAACACCGCTCTGTCACGGCCGGTGTGCAGCATGGTGATGCGGAACCTAGCCACGTGGAATCCTCCCGAAGGGCTGGCCAAAAGCTTGCAGAGTGCCGAAGTGGAGTTCGACTTGGTGTACGGCTGGGAATATGCCGATTCGATCCTGGACCATGTCAAGACCAACTCGAGGCAAGGAGTGCTGGAGATCTACAAGCTCGCCTTGGCGGATCGGACCACTTGCGGCATCATCCGCGCGAAGAGACCGTCGGACGGGGCGATCTTGGGCAGCGTCGTGCTGTATAACGGTGGGTCTGGACTGGCCGAGTTTGTGCCCGGGTTGAAGAACAGCAACGAGGTGGCAGGAGGGATCTCGTCGCCCGTCATCACACCCTCGGCCGGCGAATACTCAACGTTGCTGCAGGGTTTGATTCTTTTGGGCATTAGACAGATCAAGCGTCAGAATTCAAACGTGGTCATTATGGACTGTGTGAGTTCGGCCTGAGGTTCAACCATAGGTGCTTGGGTTCCTTGCTGACAGCCTGTTCTAGGTCGATGGGGACGGCAACTTCGACAGCCTGTCTGCCATGGGATTCAGCGTCTTACACAGTTTCGAGGAGGTGTCTTGCGATGCGGCTACTTGGGCTATGGTACCTCCTTCATGAAAGCGAGCTGGTTTTGGTATATTTCCGGTATATGCAGGTGGTTGGATCAATCTGTTCGGGCTCTGGTAGCGTTGAATCTCTATCTTAGTTGATTGTCGATAGATGTTGAGTTGATCTATAAACGCAAGCATCTTGACCTTGATCTCCTAGAACCAAGCAGCACACTTTAGTCTCCAAACCCGCCTTCTCAAAGCATCCAACGGCGCCGAGAGCGGTGATCTGAAAGATGAACGGTGTTGATACCTTCGCAGGCTGTCTCCTCCTAGTACACATCCCTTTTGAAAATCAGCTAAACTTCAAACCTTTGTGTCCTACATGCCTTTCATATCTTCGAAAATGTAGGTAACCTTTTAGTATCGAGAGCATACCTTGTAGAAGACCTCATGACAAGATAAATGGGAATAGCGGAGGAAAAAGATAGTCACTGTCCCATGTCGACTTGAGGAAGGGATGAAGCTAACGAGTAGCGAGCTCCCCTCAGGGCGGAATATATTCCACGCTCGGCGCTCGGTCTCGGGGTAGCTCGAAGAATATCGTACGTGTGTAAGTACTGTAAGCTACGCGGGATCTAACTTCATTCGGTTAGAAAAGGATACAGTACTCGTACCTCGGACTAAAAGGGATCAGCCCACCCGAAGCTGAGGCAAAAGCCACACTCGGACCTCGTGCCGGTCTCAAACACCACCAGATTGTACCGAGGTACTAGAGGTGAGTGAGGTACCTTATAGGTAGTGACTTATTAGTGTACACTAGCCGGGTATTAAGTTCAAGTCAAGCAGATGTCAGTCACAAGCGCGGTGCAGTACCTAAGGGTACACTAAAGTGTTTAGACGAAACAGCAACCAATCCTCCGACACACAGACGACGTGTTCATTCTTATCACTCAGTCTGTACTCAGTTCAGTGGGACAAGGCAACGTTATCTACTTACCCATCCTTGGCACAAAGAAAGGACAGGGCAAGGCATCAGACGAGAGGAGAGGAGAACGGAGAAGACGAGCGAGAGGAGCGAGGAGAGAGGAGAGGAGAAGGAGGTGAAGATTAAGTGACGAAGAGCCGCCGCCGCCTTACCTACTCTGACTTACCTTGACGGGCACGTGTCGCTCCTTTGCTAAGGTACTTGTACCTACCTGACCTACCTCAAGGTATTCGTACCGACTCAAAGCACCGGACTCGCTCGTTCTTCTTGTACGACCTCAAGAGATAACGACTGGTGCTTAGAATCCCTTTTCCTCGGCCTTGGAAACTTCCATTGATTAATTGCCTGCGTACTCGTACCAGACCCGGGGGCAGTTTACCGCTCTCCTTCTCATCTTTCAAATCACCCGGACCCGACAGCACAGCACAACACCACCAACAGAACCCACCCTCCATCCCCGCTGGATTTTAGTCAGGTACCTACATTGCCTTTACCCTTTACCTTACCCCGTACAAAGTATCTGTACATACCATTATCACTCGATTTGAAATACATGCACTTGGCTGCAATTCTCCTCTCGACCGCCGTTTTCGTCTCAGCCAAGGTCGAGCTTCGCTTCGCTGTTGAACAAACCAGGCGATGATGGAGGGGTTCGACACTATGACCATGTCCTATTATGCGACTCCTTTCGACGGCGCAAACGCGGCCGAGTATCTCCATGCGATGGCTCCGATGGAGCTGCAGGAGCATCACTCCAACTTTGATACCGAGACATTCGTGGGGTGAGTGACCTCGTATGCCGGCATACGAGAAACACGATCATGATGCGACAAACTCTCTGACATCCGTTACTCGATTTTAGGAGTGAGGATGCAGCGCTGGGACCACCCTCTCTGGTACAACCGGCAGTGCGGCGATATTCCAGCAATATGGACGATCCTTTTCAGGAGCCGATTACCCACTTTGAACCTGTGCCGCAGGAACAAAACAATCCCGAGCTACCTTCGATCGAACGCGACAACAAGTTACTGAGCTTCAGTCCTCCCACTTATCACTTTGCGCTGCTGGACTACTCCCGCCTTCAGACGTCGTTGTCCTTATCGGCGCAGCTTCACGGCATGTTCTTCCTTGCCGAATCACCGTGGGCGTCGGTGGGAGAGCCGACGGGAGCACCGGCGGAATTGACTTGCTACCGACGAAACCTCTTCCAGATCACTGGCTCCATCACTTTACCACGTAAACTACGTTATATCATGACGGACCGCGGTGAGCAGCTACCAATACAAGCCCAAGAGTTGTCGATATCGGCAACCGAGTCGGTGGAAGGGAATACGGTGAAGATAATTTCAGTACCTTGGAAGACACCGCCGTCGAATTCCGTGGCAGTGGTAGAAGACAAAGCGGAAAGGGAGCCGCCGTCGATACCCTTGGACATTCTGGCAAACCAAGATCCGGACTCGGACTTTGCCAACTTCCCCATCGCGTGGAAGCGTCTTCAATTCAGGATTGCAACGGCTAACAATGGGAGACGGAAAGAGCTCCAGCAGCACTTTGTCGTTCGGTTGAAAGTCATTGCGACGTTGCCTAACGGAACCAAAGTCTCAATTTGCGAAGCCCAATCCGCTCCGATCATCGTTCGGGGCCGAAGCCCGAGGAACTTTCAGGCCCGCAAAGACTTCCCCCTTGGCGGTGGTGGCGGCTCGTCGCGGAAGCTGATGCAACCTCCTGCGGGTCTCAGTCGTACCACCACTGGCGAGTCGATGACGCAAATGTCGAGTGTGAAGAGTGAAAAGAGCCCGGAGATGCCTCAAACGGTATTCAAGTACGATCACAACGATTTCCGGCTCGATCCTGATATCGTGGATTGGACGCAGATACCAAACGCACAACCAGGACCGCTTACTGCCATGCCAACAGCAGCGTTTACCAGACCATCCCATGCCGTTCCGAGGCCGGCATACGCTCAATCCAGCCCGGAGATATCTCGCCACCAGCAAGGGCGACCAGCATCGGCACCCATCAACCTTTCTTTGATCGACGAAGACCCGAAACCGTCCAAACAGCAACGATCATCCACATCATCCAATTCGCGTACTCCGAAAGTCTCCCGAATGACGACCCACCCTCCTCCGGCCGCCGCACCACCACCCCGTCAATCCTACTTTTCTTCTACTACATCCATCAACAGCCCCGATGAGAGCGCCGATCTGCTGTACGAGTACTTTCCACTCGGCCTCGATGATTGGATGCCACCCGTGGATGCGGTGTACCGACCGCACGTCGTCCATCACACCAATCTGCCACCGGATCCGAAAGCCATGGCGGTCAGGAACAAGAGCAAGAGGTATTTCTCCGAGGATCAACCTTCGTAACCGCAGTTCTATGATGGGGATGCGCGCTCTCTTCTCTGTCACTATAACTGGAGCGTAGCAATTTGCCTCGATCTCATTTAGGCGGAAATCTGTAATATATCCATCTCTCTCTGTACCATACCCGGTGTCGCGGTCACGATGCTACGGTCACGCTTTTCTTTGCGCTTCTTTTGTCCGTGGGCGTCTTTGGCGATGGGGTTTGGGGCATGACATCGGATGAAATGGGATTGGAGGACATGGGAAAAGAAGTCGAGCATCTTGGATATAATGACAACGGATACGGACACGGGACGGCAGGAAATCTTGGAATTTCTCTACACTATTTCACTGTTGATTTGGGGCTACAGATACCAACCATGTAGTAGGACTTGTAACGACAATCTTTAACCATCACACCCAACAAGAACCAGAACCACCACTACTAATATCTAAAAGTTAGGAAACAGGGCCTGATAACCTGATCTCTCTCGTCGCCGACACACTAACCTCGGTCGAGCCCAGCAGTGTTTGCTCCATTGCACACAACTTCACCTCTTTGCAAGCCTACACGCAAGACCTACACGAAAGACGGCGTGTTGCCCGCTTCTTCGGTGCATGCCGAGTGGCGTTGACCTCGCCCAAACACGAGGAAGCTCTTCTTCCGCGTCGGAAACAGGACGACGGTCGTCTCCCGACAATATGACGGTGCGAAGAAGGCTCTGGAGGCAGCTCCGTACTCGTACCCCTTGCCCGTCAAGCCTCCACTCCCACTCCCACTCCTCGAACAAAGAAACACACGGGCCTTCTGCTTTCACGGCCATCCTGATCTTACGTCACAACCGCAGCCGGGGCCCTGGATCCCGCTGCTGCTCATGCCGTACAGGGCAGTGGACTAAGATCTTGATAGTTAGGTTCGCGAGTTGAAATATTCGTTACTGACATCGGAGTTGAGTTAGAAAAGGTCTTGGGATGAAGGTGTTCATGTAGGGTGGTGTGACTTCAGGCAGGCCAGAGGCGGGCGCAAGGGTTGAGTCGTTGGGTTGTGTACGCTAAGGTACGCTGGGTTTGAGAAATCAACGGTGGTACGGGAGAGCATGAGCTTTCTCGCCTGAGTTGAGTCGCTCGCGGTGGACGTGCTCTGGTCCTTATGCAAGTAACATTGTAGGACTAGTTGGCGGATGGTATACCGCGACAACATCCGGGATATACACTATCATATACCGTTCTACAGTTGCTTCTTTACTTATCTCACCGTACACCCCTAATTTCCTTCATCTTGAAGCTACGCGTTCCCCGTAACCGGCAATCCCCTCCTCTCCAACTCCCGCTCGATGACCTTCCACCGCCCGACCTCCTTCTCCCGATCGATCGGCGTGAATCTCCGCTCGAACAGCCTTACGTTCGGCAACGCCGTCAACCTGTCATCAGTGGTCAAGACCTCGGCGAGTTTCTTCGGTTTCGGTGGGGTGGCTAGGTGGCGTAGGAGCAATTTGACGGTGTTGGTTTGCTGGATGACGGGGTCCGGGATGCGCGTGCCGGTTAGTTGGGTGATGCGTTTGATTACCTGCGGGTTAGGTTTCATTAGTATGGGATGTGTTGTGTGGGAGCGAATGTGGGGGACATACGGCGAATTTGATCGTCGGGTCTTGGAGGGATACGTTGAGCCAGTTTGGGTCGCGGGGGAGGGTAGTTTGTTTCTGAGTGGACGGCGGGGTGTCGGTGTCGGGCATGACTTCTTCTACGGGCGTGGCGGAGACTTCTTCGAGAGGAGTTTTCGTATCCGTCCCATCGGTTGCTTCCCACGCTGCCTTTTCCGCCTCGGCCTGGACTTCCATGACTTCATCCACCGGCTTATCGGGCATCGTAGACCGTAAGATCGTGTCCTTGAGCGTGTCGTCCGGATATGATAATACCACTTTCTGTTCTTCCCCAGAGATCGTGAACCTGATCCCGCTCGTCTCGGGAATGACACTATCATCCCTCGCATACGCCGCATCGGTCATCGGTCTCCCAGCGTTTCTCAACGTAAAGACCTCGACCACGGCACGGTGCACAGCGATCGTAAGATCTTCTCTGGACATGATCTTCTTCGGCGGAATAAAGCTATCATCACCAACATCAGCAATCTCACTTTCGACCCACATACTTAAAACCGAAGCACCTACCCCCTAAACCGCTCTTCCTCATTCCACCACTCCTCCTCCTCCGCCCCCAAACTTCCCACCTGCTCTAGCCCGTCCCACGTCGTAGCCGGCACATAGCTATTGATACCCGGTAAAACAGTCGGTGCACGTAACTCGGAAGCGTCTTCCGCCTCGACCGCGCTCCGGGCCTTCTTCTTCTTCGTCCGGTCGAGCGCGCTGAGATCGCCGTAAGGGTCCTCTTGACCCGGTGGCGATTCAGTCCCCCAGATCCGCCGTCGGATCTTTTCGGTGAAGGGGACTTTGCCGTCGCTGCCTGCCCTTTGGGCGGCGGAGGTGGAGAGGGCGAAGCGCTGGGATGGGGAGGAGAGGCGGGTGCGGCAGGATCGGCAGACGAAAAGAGGTCGTGGACGAGGTCGATGGGAGTGTTCGAGGAGATCGATTGACTTCGAGGACCTTACTAGGCGCCGCATGGTGAGGTTGTGTGGGCTATTAAGTAAGGTAAGGTAAGGTAAGGTAACTGTCACGCCGCGCAGTTCACTTCCACGCTAGAAATCTGGCGCACGTGATTTTCGAGCTTTGTCGTCGAACGTCTGGCGCTCCTGGGGCACTCCCATCGCGCGATATCGAATTGTCTGGCGGCACGCTAGCCACTTTCTCCGGCCGAACTCTTTGCCGTAACATCACCTACAGCTTCTCGCTGCGGGGAGGTGACGGCATGTTTAAATATCTTTGACTGGCGCTCGTTTTCCTTGGTCTGACAATTTCAATGTTAGAATTGCTGTATATATTCTAGCATCAATCAAAACATCGTTCGTTTCCTTGCACAACAATCTGGAATGCCAGTTGGGTGTCCCAGTGCTTGGAGCAGACTATTGAGCGTCAAAACAACTGGTCTCAATACTACAATATCTCACTTATCGCACAGTCCAGCTCCTCCGAATCTAACACTATATTCTCACCATGACCGGTTTCATCCAGAAAGGCGTCAAGAACATCCTCCAAAAGAACCCCAACGACATCGTCTTCCTCTCCTCCGTCCGAACACCCGTCACACGAGCCAAGAAGGGCGGTCTGAAAGATGCATACCCGGAAGAATTACTCTGTGTCGTCCTGAAAGCGACACTAGACAAGAACCCCAACCTCGACCCGGGCCGAATACAAGACGTCGCCATAGGCTCTGTCCTCCAAGAACTTGGCGGGGCCAAAGCCGGCCGCATGGCTCAAAACCACGCCGGATATCCTTCCACCGTCGCCTTCCACACTATCAACCGACAATGCAGTTCCGGCCTCGCGGCTATAACCAATATCGCGCATGCTATTGCGGTGGGCGCCATTGACGTGGGCGTCGGTGGAGGGATGGAGTCGATGACGCGCAACTACGCCACACGCGCCATCCCTACGAAACTGTGGCCGGAGCTGAAAGAATCACCGGACAAGGACGCGAGAGATTGTATAATGCCGATGGGAATCACTTCCGAGAACGTGGCGGAACGGTACGGAGTCAGTCGAGCGGACCAGGACGCGTTTGCGGCGAGGAGTCATCAGAAAGCCGCCAAAGCGCAAAAGGAGGGTTTGTTCGATGGTGAGATCGTGCCTGTGAAGACGCGGTGGGCGGACTTGGAGGATCCGGAGAATGTGCCGGAGAAGCAGATCACTGTGACCAAAGACGACGGGATAAGGCCCAACGCTACGGCGGAAAGCTTGGCGAAGCTGAAGCCAGCGTTCAAGGAAGATGGGAGCAGTACGGCAGGAAATAGCAGTCAGGTGTCGGATGGAGCTGCGGCAACGCTGATGATGAGGAGAAGCACTGCAGCTGAGCTGGGGTTGACGTCCAGTATCATCGGGAAATGGTCGGGTAGTCAAGTCGTGGGTTGCCATCCTGACGAGATGGGCATCGGTCCCGCTCTCGCAATTCCCAAACTCCTGGAATACACGGGTATATCGAAAGATGACATCGGTATATGGGAGATCAATGAGGCATTCGCCAGCCAGTCGTTGTACTGTATACGTAAACTGGGCATCGACGAAGACAAGGTGAACCCAAAAGGCGGTGCTATTGCCTTCGGGCATCCACTCGGAGCTACCGGGGCGAGACAGCTGGCAACGTTATTGCCAGAATTGGATCGACAGGGTCAACAGCTCGGTGTAATAAGTATGTGCATCGGCACTGGCATGGGAATGGCAAGTTTGATTGTGAGAGAATAACCTTACAGATCAGGGAAATGAAATGATTGCCACTGCTCTCTGAAACAGATGCTGTGCTCCGCACTAAGCCTGCCGTGATGCCTCACCACACCCTACTCCAAATACGCCTATCGTATTGGATGATCTCGTACTTCAAGTATAACATCTGTCCTCATCACTGATCCCCCTGATTCGAAACGGGTATATAGCTCCTCCTCTCCCTCGCAGCCTACCATGCCACCATCAGCTCACTCTCCCTCCCTTCCTACCGCACGAGATCAAAGCAGCACTCACCTCAACCCACCTCTCCACCCAAGGCTGCACAGCCGCATAAATCAACAACCCCGCCGTCGCGAAGATAAACACAAACACCACCGCTTCATCCTTCCGACTATCCCTCTCTGTCCGCACCCACCGAATCAGCCTCCCCCTTCTCAAGACCCAGAATACACCCCTCCCTCGCTCCCGACCTGCAGGACGTTACTTACGGAAGCAAGTAGTAAAAACATCTTCCTCCTTCGCACTCTTGCAGATAGGCAGATTGTAGTTCAGGCAGAACTGCCGGTTGCAGTCGTTGCAGTTGCCGGCACGCTGCGTGGAGCTTTTGGTGCTATCATCATCGGCGGCGCGGGGTTGGAGGAAGGTGTTGTGCGAGGGGGCGGAGTGGGAGGGTTGTTCGGCGTTCAGCGGGATGATGGTGCTGTTGGAGAAACAGGTGCATTTGCAGAAGGAGGTTGCTGCTGGTGAGGGGCGGAGGAGTGTTAGTGTGAGAGTGCGGGAATGCGGAATGGGTGAGAATTCGGGAAACGTACAGGCTGCGAAGGAGAGACTGCTGAGGGCAAGGAGTATCAGGAAGAGAAATATGGGGGTCTGATGGAGATGCATGAGGTATAGGCAGTCACGCCCGTGGTTGAAGCGCAAGGCAGGTGGTACGGGACGAGCCGCAGTGATGTCCGCTTTGGGGTTTTAAAGCGATGGTCGTCGAACGTCGGTGCCAGAGGTGCATACTTCGGACATATCATCCATGCTACTCGACTGCATACACATAACTCAATCTTCCCGCAATCGCTTCTTCGAAAGGCCCAACATGAGGATGCAGAATGATATTCAATCCTCGTCCGCACTGAAAACAAGGGCATAGTCTGAAATAACATGGCAACTCGCTATAACAATACCCCGGATGCTCCCGATCTAGCGGGAACACAAGCGCAAGCAATGCCTCGAAATGTTCTTATGAAAAGATCTATACTCAGCAATGCATGTTCTAGTCACAGGAGCCGGCGGCTTCATCGGTCAGGAATTGGCTACAGCACTCATCTCTTGCCCAAATGTTACTGCTCTGACTCTCACCGACGTCGTCCGGCCGTCCGCTCCCTCTATCGAAGTCCGACCCGATCACGATGTCAAGGTTTCCTGCGTTGCGGCGGACCTCACCTCCAATGATGCGTGCGCGAAGTTATTTACGGCTGGCATTGACGTCGTCTACCTCCTCCACGGCATCATGAGCGGCGCAGCCGAAGCAAACCTCGACCTTGGACTGAAAGTCAACCTCGACTCGACCAGACAGATTGTGGATATACTGCGGCGAGTCCGACATGGGGTGAAAGCTATCTATCCGTCATCCCTCGCTGTGTTCGGGCCTTCGGGTCCGGGACAAGTGGTCGATGAGCGCACCATCCCGATCCCCGGCTCCTCCTATGGCGCACAGAAACTGATGTGCGAAACGCTGCTGAATGATTTCTCCCGTCGTGGTTTGCTCGACGCCCGGATATTGAGGTTGCCAACTGTGGTGGTGCGGCCGGGTCAGCCTTCCGGTGCGGCGAGTAGCTTCGCCAGTGGGATCATCAGAGAGCCACTGAAAGGGGAGAAGAGCGTTCTGCCGGTGACTAGAGATTTAGAAATGTGGATTTGTTCTCCGAGGACGGTCGTGAGGAATATGATACACGCGCTGGATGTTCCTACCCAAAGTTTCGAGGGAGCGACACGGGTTGTGAATCTGCCAGGCGTTACTATCACCGTTGCGGACATGCTGGAGGCGTTAAGAGCCGTCGGTGGTGATGAGAAGGTCAGGCTGGTAGAAGAAAAGAGGGACCCTGCTATTGAGAAGATTGTGGCGAATTGGCCTTCGAGGTTTGATACTACGTGGGCAAAGAAACTGGGATTCGTGGACGACGGTACCCTGGTGGATACAATAAGAGCCTATATTCAGGACTATGGGAGTAACGTGAGTTGAAACCCAAACACGATAGAGACGTTGTCCTCGCAACTAAAGATCCGGTTACCTCGATACTTACGAGTACTGTTAGATTCGGTAACAATATGTTGGGCAGTGTGAACGAGAGCAGATCCTAACCGTTTAAGCTCCAGCAAGACTATCGAGGAATCATATAAGACTCAATACACAAGTGGCCATATAAAGCGTTTCCAAGATCCACAGCTTACTTGGTCCACTAAGAATCCATATTGAGACTGTGAAAGGCGCTTTCCCTGCTTCAATCCTTACACAGGTCTTCTAGCAACTCTAGCATGCGCTTCTGATGCTTCCTGAGTTCGTCCTGGCCGAGTGTAGCTTTGGAACCTTTCTGTACAATGTCGTCCCTTGTTTCATAGCCCGGCGAAGGTTCCTCATCTTGCCTTGTTCCAAGCAATTCCAACTTCATGCCGAAGAACGGCACGCCAAGATTTCTTAGCTCAGTCGTCATGGCAGTAACCATGTCTATAGAGGCTTTGTATACTTTCATGTCATATCTCTTCAGCTCTGCCAGATCGTCTTCTGGTGTCTACCGACCATCAGCAACCTGCAACACCACGCGAATTTAGGGCTTGTCTCACTGTAACACTACCGCCCGTTGCTACAGTTCCGCCGACCGAGCGCCTATGAATATTCAGCGCAATGGCCAGTACAGACGTTCCCTGTAACCTACAAAACCTCATCTAGCCTTTTCCGCCCTTCCTCCCTCCCGTTCTGCTTCTGCAGTAACGCTTGACGGCCATCCCACCACTGCCGTTCATGCTCATGCTGTACCTTGATCATCCGTTGAACCCTGGCCATGGTAGCTTCATTCCTTGCCACTGTCCTCATCACATGGCGTAACGCAGCCGGCCAATCAGTAATGGATGTAGGGTCAACGGCAGTTCTGGCTGGGAGCTCGGGCCGTTGAGCAACTTGTTGGATAGGTGGTGTCGCAGTCACGGACGCCAACGTATGTTCATGAACAACACCGTTTGTTGGATCGGAAGGGTCATACTCGCCCTCTTCCAGCTCGTTGTCTGGCGCAGCTGTCTGGTCCACGAAGCCTCTATTTTGAGAGACTGAGGGTGGTGGAGCTGCTGGCGGGGCATACTGTGCCAACGTCCTGAGTACGGATGCTAGATCCGGAGTCTGGTAATCATTGCTATCCATACTGTTGGGCAGATCGGTTGTCTGGCGCAATCCTCACATCAAAGAAATCGTCAAGGGCAGCAATTCGGAGCAGTGTTTGGCAGTCTTGAACTGCTTGTGAACTATAGGAGACCGCAGACATCTGACCAGTGCTTCTTTATACCACACAGTGAGACGTACAGTACTCGTATCCTTCAAATCAAATAACTACATAAAGCACATGTTGTCGTCGATAAACACAAGCCCGGAGCTCTCCGCAAACGTCCGAGCTCGACGCTAGTTCATGCCCGTCATCTCGAAATTCTCCCATAGCACGGGCTTTCAGCTCACCTCCCTACCATCACCGCACCTGAGTCTGAGTTGACATTGGCATTAACAAGCTTCACACGTCTTGCCACCAATGTCTCGCTCAGCAGCAGACGCCACTCGCTTCACAGCAACTTCCCCACACGCCTACTCCAAGCCTCCATCAACCACCTTCACACCCACATCCCCATCATCACGATCTCCCCGCTCATCAGCACCACCGCTCCGCACCCCCCCGAACCGCGCTTCAATACCCCCCAGCGGCGAAGAAACACCCCAAGAAAGAGTCGCCCGCCTCCGACAAGCCGCCCGCGCCGCCCGCGAAGCCAAAGTCTCTCGATTCGACCGGGTCGTTGCACGAGGACGGGTATGGGCGGACCGAGCGCACCGCTTTACGGCGCTGAGCTTGATCGCTGCCACTGGTACGAGACGCGCTGCTTCACTTCCCCCGCACAATACGAAACGCAGAGACTCTAGTCAACTTCACTTACGGCGAAGACTAACCCGCTCGGTCTCCGGCGTGAATAGGTATCGCCGGTGCCATCACCGTCTTCGCGCTCGGCGACATGATAGTTTACAACCGGCGAAAGCGGCGGGCCTACTTTGCGGAGCAGTCCGCGCTGCACAAGACCCGGTTGGCCGAGGCGAAGGACGCGGCGGCGAACGGTGTAGCGGATGAGGATCAGGTGCTGCTTATTAATAGAGAGCGAGCATCTCTTGAAGCGGAACAGGCGCGTGTGGCGAAGAAAGGGGTGTTTAGGCGCACGAAGGATTGGTTGTTGGGTGGGTTAAAGACGGATGGGGAGGTGGTGGGCGGAGTGGTGGGCGAGGAGGGAGGGAGGAAAATGAGTTCGGAAGCGGAGGGAATGCTTAATGCGTCTGCGGTGACGGATGCGGTGGGAGTGGAGAAGACGACGCACGTGATGGAGGGGCAGGATGGGCGGCCGCTGTTGGGTCGTGGGGATGGTGCGGAGAGTAAGAGCCAGATCTTGAAAGCTGTGGATGCGAAGCGACGGGAAGGGGAGCGGGTGCTGCAGAGTCAGGGCGCGGAAGGAGGGTCGTTGGATAGATTGGCGGCAGATACGGCATCGCAGTCACAGTCATCCCCGTCTAGAGGAGGCTGGACTAGCTGGGTTACGGGGAGGTGAATCACCATTCATGTTCTGTACGCATCTACATATATTCATCCAAAGCTCTTGCCTTCGTTCCTTCAGTATCTGCTGTATTTCTTCTACGCATCTGGCGAAGCATCCTGGGGAGTGTATTATAGCCTTCATTACGGGAGAGGGCGGTACTTGTGGGCTATCAACATCCGAATATCGCATCCAGCGCTCGCAAACAAAATCGCCACTCAAATTCAACCTATACGTAACAATTACAGCCCCCCTCTTAACGTAAGGTACTGAGTCTACTATTGACCGACGTGTAGTCTACGAAGCTAACCAACAGACGAAGCATGACTTTTGAATCTACAACCAACTCAGCCAATCTCACTAACGCCTTTCATCACTTACCCCTCATCTCAAGCGCCATTCGCGTTCCCATTCGCGTGTCCCTTATTCCTCTCCCGCCTTGCTCTAACGGCCTCAGCAAGCTGCTCTAAGACGACAACCGTCGTATCCCAATCGATGCAGGCGTCCGTGATGCTGACGCCCTTCTTCAGCGCGGCGGGACCCTCGGGGGGCACTTTCTGGTTGCCTTCGTTGATGTTGGATTCGATCATGACGCCGACGATGGCCGTTTCGCCTTCGCGGAGCTGGTCGCCGATCGTTTGCGCCACGTGCGGTTGGTTGCGGTGGTTCTTGTTCGAGTTACCTTTGGGTTTTTTTCGTTAGCGGTGGAGGTTGGTTTGGAGGCGAGAAGAAAGGGTGGAAATGGGGAATGTACCGTGCGAGCAGTCGATCATCATGACCTCCCGCTGCCCTTTCTTCCGTAAGGCTTCACGTGTCGCCTTGACGCTCTCGCGGTCGAAATTGGTGCCTTTGCTGCCGCCTCGTAGGATCACAAAGCCGTGCTCGTTGCCGCTCGTCCTGGTGATTGCCGCCAAGCCTTGCTTCGTCACGCCCATGAAGTGGTGTTTTGCGGCGGCTGCTCCGACGGCGTCGATGGCTACGGTTAAGGAGCCGTCGGTTCCGTTCTTGAATCCCATTGGGAAAGACAGGCCGCTGGCTAGTTCCCGGTGCAGCTGGCTTTCTGTCGTTCTAGCGCCGATAGCGCCGAGAGATATCAAGTCTGCGAGGAATTGGGGGGAGATGGTATCCAGCATTTCCGAAGCGATGGGTACTCCGGACGAAGTCAGGTCGGTGAAAAGCTGACGAGAGACACGCAAGCCCTTGTTGATCTTGAACGTTTCATCGATGTCCGGGTCGTTGATCAGACCTTTCCATCCCACCGTCGTCCGGGGCTTTTCGAGGTAGGCACGCATGATAATGCTGAGATCATCCGAGAGCTTGGCAGCTAGGGCCTTCAGACGCTGAGCGTATTCGACCGCCATCGCGGGATCGTGGATTGAGCATGGCCCGACCATAACCAGTAGTCGGTCATCTTGCTGCGTTATGATCTTGACAGCATCACGTCGACCTTGAAGTACGACTCGTAGGGCATGCTCCGGCTGCCATTGGGTTAACTGAAGGCTGCTGAGCAACAGTTGGAATGACGTACAGCTGGGATCTCGGATTGGAGGAGTTGAGGAGGGATGAGAGGGTCATAACCAAGCACTGGCACAGGGCATGTTAGAGTAGAAGAGAGGGATGTGAAGTGGCCCGGTTAAGACTTACCCCGGGTGTCCTCATTAAACTCTTGGTGGATGTCTGCGCTGGGCATTTTGGCGGCGGAAATGTTTTGTGTATGTCTCTAGTTCTCTAACTGTAGGGATGTGAGTAGGGTGTAGTGGATATAGTCCCAGAGGAGTGTTCTCGTGAGATGCTGAGTGTTTATGAGTCAGGTTGGTGAGATTAAGTGTTACCTGAATCCTTCTTGGCTGAGCATAATATGCACCGATGTAGGAGTAGTTCAGGTTGCACCGGTCAAATGGGACAGATGTAAGAGTCAAGTACTAGGATTTTACCTGGTACGACTATATGCAGGACGAGAATCATGGCGTGTCGCCGGTGTAAAGATTTACCGTAGCCGAGCCCTAGTTTCATGGTTCTCTCAGCTCTGTCCAACCTGTGGCTTAACTTCGGTAGCTACCTACGCCGGAGCCATGTTGTATGAAGATGTACGGATTGGTGTCGACCTACCTGGATGCATTATTGGGGACGGTTAGCTCATGAAAAGTCCCTTCTTTGTCAAAGCGAGTTTGTTTAGATACTCGCCTACCACGTCATTGCCTGAAGTTAGGCCTGATTCGAACTCGACAATCCAATGGAAGATGGCCATAGGATGAGATGATGCGGTGGTTGTACAAGAAAGAAAGGGTCTTACCGCATACGTTGTAGGTCTACACGAGCTGCTAGAAAACAAGGGAAACCCAGTAGACATACTTGTAGTTCATCGCATGCATGTGAATCTCAACTCTTCAAAGGGGCGCAGCATGGCCAGTGCCTTACAGGTCAAAGCACTGCTGAGGTTAGAGATGCCACGAATCAGAGATCAGAGACCGATTGTGGTAGGTGATTCTCTCTGGAAGATTGGCGCGCAAAAGGCCATAGACGAAGCTGCATGAACTTGCAGGAGCGTTAAGCTCCTTCAAGCCTGGCGCCTGCAAGTCGCTGCATGTCACTGCAAAGGAACCTGCAACCTTCCCGCCCCCAGATTCGACTAACGTTTCGAGATCTCTCATCCACTTGTTGGTCACAGCTCGAACCAGCCCTCTTCATGCAGCTGTGAAACCACCGGCTCTTGTAAAGCTTGAAAAATCTTCAATCGAGATCAATGCGGGCTGTGCATCATTTGATATGCATGAGATGAAAAGCGGTCTTCTCACGTCGGACGGGTTTTTCCTTTGACAGCTTGTCAGTCCTTTTAAATGCCGACTTCCTGAAGCCTCCCATCCATCCCAAACAAACTCCTCCTGCTCCTTGCAGTCACCGGCGGTTCGAGATGGAAGCCATGTTTAGAACAAACAAAAAGCGAAGCCGGGAGGACGACGAGGAGCTTGACGAACTCAGATACGATCACAAGGTATTTGCCTTCATCTTCCATTCAAATCAGAACTCTAGATAGCTGACATTGGCAGAAATCTCGCATGCTCCCCTTCCGCGTCTCTCCGACCTCCAGACACACCAAACTATTCTCCCAAAGACCACGCTCCATCTCAATCCCCCAGATCCTCACTCCCGACTCCTCTGACTCCGACATTTCGCCGGTCTCGCCACCCACCAAGCGTGCCTCTACATTCCCAAGTCACTTCTCGCTTCAAACCAGCGCGTCGCCCTACCAAGACACCACAGCCGACGCCGACTCGGACATGGTTGACTCTGGACCTCTCTGTAATGACTACTTCGCTCACCGGACCCATACCTCTCACCACATGACCACCGTTCCACAGCCGCATTCTCCCATGCCCTCCCGTACTGTCCACAACCTTCCAGGCGGCCGTGTCCCCACGCCAATCTACAATCACTTCCCTTCTACAGACGACGTGGCCATGTCTATTGACGGTGCTGACGACGTTGACGTCGACGATCTTGACTTGGTCGCGACATCCTCACAAGCCGGGCAACAAGATTCCGACCACGATCTGATGCTCCTCCGCCGCCACCGTCTTCCCAGCCCGATCAGCGAAGATGAAGACATGATCTCACCGACAAGCGGCGCCGGCGGGATGCTGGGGCGGCTGAACGTCTGCAACAGTGGGCCGGAGGGTACCTCTGAATCCCGAGGGTGGGAGGTCTCGGGCCAACTGCATGATGGTCGTGGAGGCCACGTTGAGCCCAGGGGTTGGTGGAAGAGCAAGGAAAAGGGGAAGACGGGCAAGACGATATTGTCCATGGGCTATAGAGCGGATTGCGAGAAATGTCGGACCAGAGTGCCTGGTCACTGGAGTCACTTCATCAGGGTCTAAGCGCGGAGTTGAGCGGCTGTTTCATTCAGCATTTGGAGCGAAGAGCGAAAAGCGAAGCATTGCATTGCTTAGGCCCCATCGAATACGTTACGTAGCATGAAGATATCACCATCCAAGAGCTGATGTGCATACATTACGTTTTCTTGCTTTTGCTACTTTGTTGCATAGTCTTGTTGAGCGGCATACCCAGCTCTCTACACTAATATAAAAGTTTATTGTTTTTGCACCCAAGGAAATTTCTGAGGACATGGTTGGTAATAGACTTGGGTATACCATGCGCCTGCAGGGAGACTCAGTCAGATAAAGGACCGTAGGAAAGACTTCGTAATGGCATGCCCCTATAGCTGACCTCACCGTCGCGTATAACACCGTCCACGAACATCAAAAATATATTACTACCCCTAATAACCTAACCACCTAATCAACGTATCCACCACATCTTTGAAGCTTCTTGTGTGAAATATCTGACGTGGTGTTTTTCCGAGTCTTTCTGATGGGCCGTTGTCTATTCTTAGTCTTCTATGCAGATGCATGATTACCGGAGTCTTTACCCTTCGATAATCGAAGGCTCCAGTAGCCAGCCACATTGGGTAAAGTGTAGCGACTGAATCCAACAGAGGCCACAGCCTAGCCTCATCCAATCCCATGGCTGTCCCGTCCCCCGCCCTCCTCGAATTCTAAGAAACGAAACTAGTTGACGGGCTTGAATCTCAGGATCAACTTGTCACTCGCGGAGCCCGTGACGAAGGTCCCACCGCGGCCGAAGCCCTCGTCGCTGACGACACTCGTCTCGAAGTTGGTGTAGATGGCCGCGAGGGCGTAGCGCATGATCTCCATGGCCACGTTCCTCCCCAGGCACATGCGACTGCCGCTGCTGAAGGCCCAGAAGCCTTTCTCCTTCTCGTCGGCCTCCTCCTCGCTCAGGTTCAGCCAGCGCTCCGGCAGCCACGCCTCCGGGTTCGGGAAGACGCTCGCGTTGCGGTGCAGGCACCACGCGAACGCAATCACCCTCACGCCCGCCGGGATGCTGTCATATTTTCCCAGCGACGTTTTACCGTTGGTCAGGCGCGGGTTCGGGCCCGGGGTGCTGCGTCGAAGGCGAAGAGACTCCTTCAGGACGGCGCGAAGGTAGGGCAATTTCTCGAGAGTAGACGGCGTCGGGAAGGGGCCCGATGATCCAGACATGGAGTACCAGATCGGTTGGGGAATCGACCGAAGTTCCTCTCGGAGTCGAGCCTGCACGTCTGGACGTCGGGAGATCTCTATGAATACGACCGAAAGGGTGATGGCTGCGAAGGGGGTCGTTAGTTTGCGGAAAGCCTTTGTAATCGGTACTACCAGCCTTACCCAACCGATCTCTACTTGCCACTGGTTTCGGCCCATGTCAGCCCGCAGGTTTTCGGAAGGCCAGACAGCGGTGAGAGACTCACCTATATGGTCTAGACATTCGCTCGCCAGTTCCAGCCGTTGCTGGGGAGACGGGGAGAAATTTGCACCGGCTTCAAGCTTCATCTCTCTTGCCATTGCCTGTTTCAGCTGATGATACACAATTGGCATCTCTCCGGCCACGGCACGTTCATCGCTTAGGCCATCTTGCAGGGCTTTCTCGGTTGCGTCCACCATCCCCAGACCCCATATGTCGAATCGATCATCTGCCTCTTTGTACCATTTAGGTACAAGGTAGATGCCAAGTTTCCCAAGCAATCTGGTCAGCTTAGGGTGTTCAAGGAGCCAGAACATGTACTCGGATGGGTGGCTCGTCCGGTAGTTCAAGCCACTGCTGGCGCTGCTCCTGTTCTTGGATGAAGTTTGTGCCCCGGGAAAGGCCAAATGCAAAAGCGGCCATGAAGTCCACACAATAAGCAAAATCCACCGAGAGGATGTCGATTGGAGTGTTGGTAAGCGCAGAATTCCAGATAACAGGCAATAATCGTTTCTGCACGAGATTCGCAAGAATCGCTCTGACATGACGGGAACTCTGTACAAACAATTTCGAGTGGACGGCTGTGACGCGTTTCCTTAACATGGCGTGTTCTTCTCCAAGTGCGGACATCGTATTACGTGTTCTGCTGCCTCTTAGACTCCTGACCGGATAGGTTTCAAAATGTAAGGCGAGACAGCGTCCAGCTAGAGAGAACGATCTGGGAGTTGCTTACCCATAGTTCATGAAGAAGTCATACCAGTACGTTTTGTCTAAGTTCTCGAAACCATGTCCATAAGCGGTCTTAATTCCACCTTGCATGATATTGACCGCCACTTCGTTTGGGCCGAGCCTTACAACTGGGCCTTTCTGCTGAAAAGCCTCGTAGGTCGTATGGACTTCTCGGTCGCTGTACCGCCTCCAATGCATCCATAGCTGTGTGATCGGGCTCAAAGGATGCGCATTAGAAATTTTAGCCAAAGGAGACAGATAAACTGGGTAGATGAAAAACTTGTAGATGATGAGTAGAGACACAACAGTAAGGAGAGATGGAAGCAGAAATGGACTTCTCGAAGACCAAGCTTCTACCCATTGCATCAAAATGACGGTCAAGATTCCCATACTTGATAAACGAATGTCACCATCGCTGATGGGTTCTAGGTCTTGTGTCCATTTCTTATAGTGAGGACTTCGGATGTAGCAATCCTGTAAAGAGCCCTACAGATCAATCCACACCTGCAGAACTGTACAGATAATGGAAACGCAAACACATACACATATAGTAAAAGCATAAGGTAGTGAAGCAACCCTTGCATGGAAGAGATGCATTTCCCGGGATGTGGAAACCTCAATTGAAGGCAGCATCAGCTAACTCAAGGGCCGCGCTGGCTACTCAGTATCAGAGGGTGAGGATGATCCTCCAAACTCCGTACAAAGTCCCTTTGAAATTGACCTGAGTGCGATACGCGTCACGAGAACCAATGTGTAACACGTGTATGGTAATCACATGGACGCCTCTCATGTCTCTTTCCCGCGGAGTTGTGAGTCTGAAGCTGGCTGTAGTGTCGGGTTGTGGTTTGAAGAAGTGTAAGAAAGTCGGGAGTGGATCCAAGGCTCGGTGCGAGGCTTGTTCTGGTGGAAGCGAAGAACGCGGGGAAGTCAAGCCCTCAGGAGAGGAGGATGATGCAGCCCACGCGGTCCGAGCATCTACATGGAGCTGTTGTACGAGTACCTAGCGAAGGCGCCTATACCGAAGCGCAAGCGTAAGGTGTTGGTATAGTATGGTAGGCCCCAG
Source organism: Acarospora socialis (assembly GCA_025617375.2). Lineage (NCBI taxonomy): Eukaryota > Fungi > Ascomycota > Lecanoromycetes > Acarosporales > Acarosporaceae > Acarospora > Acarospora socialis. The sequence continues at coordinate 192,158 of JAMYGW020000011.1, forward strand.
TTATTACGGATTACCCCAGGGGTTCTCCGCAGCCATGTGGAGTTTATGGGGTCACAGGAGGGCTTCGACTTGCGTGTGCGTGCATACTCCGTAAGAGTCATGTATCGTAATACGAATGCTCTTGATCATCCGCCTGTACTTGAAGTTGCACTCCAGTCAGCGCTGAGTTGGGCGCCATACCTCACTCTCGGTAGGGACACAGTTGCTGATATGAATCTAGGTATACCTAGTATTCGTACGAGTACCTTATTTATCTGTAAGGGCAGTAGGTAAGGTACAAAGGCGCGGTATAGCTTAGATAGGTAGTCGAGGTCCAAAGCGACGATCATCCGCGTTGGCGTCGATTACAACTAAATCGACGCCGCACCCTCGTCTGGGTAGCGGGAGCGGGAGCGGGAGCGGGTTCTGAAGATGGTGCATCCGAACCTTCATTTGGCCGCTTGATGTTTGCGCACATCATCAACAGATCTTTACGAGTCCTTACTTGACATGGAAGTGAATGATTACACTCTGTGCCACCTTGGCTGAAGCTTGTACGACGATGGAATCGAGATTGCGAGACAATAACTAAATGCTGTGTTACTTCGTATTCCTGCCCGAATTCGAACGGCGGCCTGAGACATCCACCTTCGCTGGTCTGCCATTGATTGGCTTCGATACCCCACAACTCAGGTCACGAAACCTGCATTGACGTTGCCTCAATTCCTTCTCAGCTATTGCGACCGTTGAGCGGAGTCGGTGAAGACAAATATGCAATTTGGAGGTGATGGACAATAAGACAACTGTGGAGGACTGACTGCAGAAGAAGGTGAAGGGTCAGGCGTGCAAAAGCGTTCTTTAAAGAATGCCGGTGCGGCCTGCTGACCTGAAAACTCGTCATACAAAAGATACTTAGTCCCGAAGACAGCAGAGGAGATATTGCAGCCCTCCATGGCCCCTTTTGATCTCGATTAGTGTTTCAATACGTAAACATCAGTCCATGGACCGAGTATCCTTTGAAGCACTCTGCGAAAAGTTGACTATGTGCATATGCATCAATTGATCAATTCAGTCGTTACATGCTCATTCAATTCGATGTGAATCTTGAAAACTCAACTCTTCTGCTGATGGCCAGCACAGACTATCCAATTCTCGTCTTGCATAAGAGGAACAGAAAGAGCTGCACTGATGATGATCCAGGTAGATTGGTCTCAATCAGAATACAAGGTGTGACCGCTTAAGCAAGCCTTGAGACTCGACAACACGGCCCAACATCAGCCACACAGCACGACGGGAAGGATCAGGAGATGTGTGTGAGTGAGGTGGTGATCATGAGCGAGCGAGCGACTGCTTCGAGATACATCAAGAAAGATACGTCACGAGACATTTCTCGTGTATATATTGCCAGCCCTGCCCAACAACGAAAACTCTGGCTGATCAACCCGTGCAACCTTTGCTACCTGCTCTGTCTTGACTTGTCGAGATTCCGTCATCATCCTCATAGATCGTGACCCATTTTATCGACAGGAATGCCCGCTGTCGCCAAGAATCCTGCGGTCTCGGCCGACGATGAATGGTCGTCTCTGCGTTCTGTCATCCTCGGGCGAGCAGAAAACTCATGTTTCCCGAGTGAGCCTCGCCACATGATCGACGCAACGATGCCAGAAGCGTATCGTGCCCAGTTCAGGCCTGGAAACCGCTTCCCGGCGGAGATCTTGCAAAAGGCCAACGAGGAGCTTGATCGTTTCGCAGCAATCCTCCAGCGAGAAGGGGTGCAAGTTCACCGACCTGGAAGTGTGGACTGGTATGACATCGGTGGCTACACAGGGGCCATGCCAAGGGACGGGCTGTTGACCGTTGGGAATGCCATCATTGAGGCCTGCTTTGCATGGGGATGTCGTCGACACGAGATTGAACTTGCCTTTTCGGACATTCTCCATGAGATAGGAAAAGATAGCTCGATAGCAGTGATCCGAGCGCCGAAAGTACCATTTCCGGATACCATTTACGACAAGCGTGGCGTAACAGCGGACGGCGTTCATGAGTGGGCGATCAACGACAGCAGACCGGCATTCGATGCCGCAGATTTCATGCGTTTCGGAAAAGTTCTAATCGGCCAATTCAGCAATGTCACCAACATGAAGGGGGTTGAGTACTTGCGAGCGGTCGTCCCCAAGGGGTATTCTGTGGAAATGCTGGAAGTGAATGATCCGCACGCCATGCATATCGATGCAACCATCCTCCCACTACGTCGAGGCCTTCTGGTATTCAACCCTCTGAGGGTGACTGAAGCGACACTGCGGAGGCACGAGATTCTGCGTAACTGGGATATACATCCGTATCCTTTTACTCCGACACCGAGATCACAGCCTCCCCTTTTTATGACTTCGGAATGGCTCGTGATGAATGTGCTGAGCATCAGTGAGCATAAGGTTGTGGTGGAGGAGCATGACTCGGAATTTGCAGAGTGGGTTAAAACTTTCGGCATCGAGCCAATCCTATGCCCCTTTCAGCATGTGAACAGCATAGGGGGTTCGTTCCATTGCGCAACTGTGGATCTTGTGCGTGAGGCGTGTCATCAGACTGAAGAAGTGAAAGAAGCAAACGGAGTCACAGCGAAAGCGCTATTGTAGTGATAGAAAATGCTATAAGACCATTGCTCGAGAATGTAAGGCAGATCCCATCAGGTCTCATGTGCTTGATATGTTGCAATGCTGCTTCAGGTATTGCCAGAAGCGGGGGCGGATGCCACAGTGATAGACCTGGTTCTTTCGTCTTCTACTTCTTACACTTTGGCCAGCAGATGTTACCTTAGAGTAGGTCATGTTCGATGTCTGAATGATTTCATGATCACATGTGATCAAATTGATAGGTGAGCTACGTCCATCTATCGGACCGCTATATTATCTGCCTCCGGCAGCAAAACAGCCCTTGCAAACCTTAGTTTACCATTCCTCCTCGACACAAATTCTGGCCTTGCCGCTAATGCTTGCTCAAACCCAGCCTCCCCAACTTTCGGAGCCCAAAGCTTCCCAGCACGCACGGCATCAGCATTATTCCGAAGCAAGTCCAAAACACGGCCCTGTAGCCGAGCATTAAGGCCTCGGGCGCCGTCTTCACGGGATAGCTTGATGCTTTGATTACCGAAGAGTTTATGACGGCCATGACGGCCACACCGAGGGAGATGCCGAATTGGGCGACGGTGTTGAAGGCTGCGCCGGCGAGGGCATGGGTCTCAGGCGGAAAGACGTCGACGACAACTAGGTGGGCGATGGTGAAGACAACTAGGTAGCAACAGATTAGTATTCTAGCTGAGCGCCTTGAAGCGAGTAACTTGGTTCTGTGAGTGAGACAACCAGCAGGGAACAGGAGGCGTGGAAGGGTTTGCCGCTGACGTCTCACCGTCCACAGAAACAGGTCCTAGCATTACAGCCCAAAAGGCGCATGACCAGAATGACCAAGCAGGGTCAATAATTGCCATTAGCAAAGGTGAGACGGCGGCGAGGATGGAGGTCAGAACGACTAAAAGATCAGCGCGGATGTGTTGGACGAAAAGTCCAGTGGAGATATTCAAGAATACACCAATGGCAATACTAGGCATGAAGCGGATCGAGGCTTCAATCGTTGCGAGATGCTGTACCTTTTGGAAGCTGGTTGAAAGCACGCATATTAGCGAACAACTTTCTCAATATCCCAATAGATCACGTAACGGCTTGGGGCTCACAGACAATAAGTTTAGGAACAGCTCCATGCTCTGAACCACTGCCCAGGATAACAACACTATCAAGCATATCGAGACAAAGCTGATATTTCTCCATAGACTGTTCGGCACTAGTGCAGGCCTGCCCAGTCTCTCCTGCCGATCCATCCAAAGCACAAAAGCCGGAATTAGCACCGTGGCAATAGATAGAAGAGCAATATTAGTAACAGAACGCACGTTGTCCAAGCTCTCGGTGAGCAGTCTGTAGCAGCTTTGTTAGCACTCTTAACCTTTGTGGGATGACCGGTGCACTCACGCGCAGACATAAGACAGAACACCCAGGCACGTGCTTGACAGCGCCACGCCCACCCAATCAATTTCCCTAGCCACACGACCCATCGACCACTTTCCCTTCGGACCCTCCTTTGGCAACAACAAGCAATTCGCCACCGCCACCACCATGGTCGCGCCTGCACATGCACAAAATCCAGCCCGCCACCCCGCCGGCGTGTCCTCGATCAGACCCTCCATCACCAACCCCACCGAAAAGCCCAGCGGTTGTGCGAGGCCCAGGCACGAAAAGCCGACATTGCGCCGCCTGCCACGCGGGAATGTGGCGGTTATGATGGCGACGCTGGTGGGGAAACACAAGGACACGGCTACTCCTTGGGCGGCACGCGCGAGGATGAGATGGATACCCGTGCGCGCGAGCCCGCAGGCGAGGACGAATAAGGACAGCAGAAAGGTGCCAACGAGGTTAAGGGCGCGGGAACTGGTGAGATCGGCGAGAGAGCCGGCAAAGAGGAGGCAGGAACCGCTAGCGAGACTGTGAAGAGAAAAGAGGTAAGCAAAAACTGTCCGGGACGAGGGGAGTCTTTTGGCACTTACGGATATACAGAATTAGGCCTGTCAGACAGAACAGGCAAACAAGGTTAGTCTACGGTGGAGGTAAGGCTGTGTGAGAGAGAACTTGCCATAGGAGAAGGTGATTGGGGAGCTGCAGGTCAGAGGCAATACGTGGTAGGCCGACAGTTAGCAGGCCCGTGCTGATGCTGCTTGCAACAGTAATGCAAGTCAAACTTGAAATAATGAAGAGACTGCGTAGACGTGAAAGAATGTGGTCCGACGATGTCAAAGATGCATGTTCAATGGCTTGAGTTTCTTGCTCCACAGAACCATATGCATGTTCAATGAAGTCAGGGCCGAGAAGAGGTTGCTGAAGGTAGTGGTTCGAGTCAGTGTCGTCCTTGCTGAATAACAACGGTCTTAAAATTTCTCACATCGACTTCTGCAGCCATCGTGGCAGAGGTTACCTTATGCTTCGTACGCAAGCAATAAAACCTTGGGGAGAAACAACGAGACAAGACAAGACGATCAGTTTTCTTGAGATGTGTCCGACAGAGGAGAATGATAGGTAGGTACTTGGACAATGATTATGATAATGTTAAGGTGTCCAGCCTGATGCAATCAATGTTGTAGAGAACTCAAGGTATAGAATCTACTCATGATCACCACCGCCAGAACTCGAAAGGAGATGACATTTCTCAACCACGTTCAAAGATAATGATCAATCACTCGCCTGGCTCAAGCCTCTTGCTTAGCTGCACATTACCACTACCTTCAGCCTCTGTAGACCCGCCTATGAGGTCCAGGCTTACGCCATCAAACGAATACCGGGTAAGCATCCACTTCGATGATCCGCAGCCTAAGGTATCTGATCCCGTTCTGTTTCCATCGGGAACTGTGACCAATGGATGTACCTAAGGACTGCAGTAAGGTACTGATCTCTTCTTGTGTGTGTTAAAATTGTTTGGAGGTAAGAACTTGGAGGTGCTACACAACATAATCCACAATGGTGTTACGCTGGCCAATCAGAAAGCACCACCTCGACGAAGTACCTAACATGCTTCCCTCCTGAGTTGACAAATTCGGGAACTGGTACAAATTCACCCAATTTTTGATGAAGATAAATGTTGCCGTAACAAGAATAATGTGTGGAACAAATCAGTATGTATGAAGTACTAGAAGAACATGGTGTTTTCACACATAGCAACCAAATACTACAAAATATCTGCGGTATAGATAGAACAAAAGCTGAGATACAGCTTTCAAAGGATAGATATATCTTTAATATGATCTATTTTACACTTGATTTATTCCATTATATGGTGAGATAATTTGCACCATGTTTGTCGCTTATGGTCCGCCCGATCACTAAAAAACAGCTCCATAGTACGTATAATTTACAAGTACTTGAGTATTTGTACTTCGTACCAAGTCGGAGGACAGAAGTCTCCGTACGAATACGCAGCGGCCCATAAGGTCCAACTCCTGCGTACCTACAGCTTTATCGAGTACCCTAACAGATAATATCGTCATCAACTAAAAACAACAACAATGCCAGACAAGAACGACGAAGCCATGCAAATCAATCCGCAACGAGCAAAACAGCTCGTCGAAAACCTCGGCCACGTCAAAGCCCGAATTCAATCCGTCAACACCGCCGGAAAGAACGTACGTCTCCCCCGCCCCTGCCACCCACTCAACCAGCGTTGCCAAACAAACAGACAACGAGTAGCGACACGGCGAAACCCACACGCCTGACCTGACCCAAAAGCCCGTTTAGATCCGTCTCGTAGCCGTCTCCAAACTCAAGCCCGCCGCCGACATCCTCGCCCTGCACAACGCGCCCACCCCGCACCTGCACTTCGGCGAAAACTACCAGCAAGAGCTCCTCGCCAAATCCGCCCTCCTGCCGCGCTCCGTCCGATGGCACTTCATCGGCGCCCTGCAGTCGAACAAATGCAAGCCGCTGGCTCAGGAGATCCCGAACTTGTGGTGCGTCGAGAGCGTCGATAGCACGAAGAAGGCGGGTCTGCTGGATAAGGGACGGGCGGCGCTCGTGGAGGCTGAGGGTGCGAAGAAAGAGGGAGGCGCGCAGGAGGAGGGGGAGGAGGAGGAGATGGAGAGGTTGCGCGTCTTCGTGCAGGTGAACACGTCGGGGGAAGAGTCGAAGTCCGGGGTCGAGCCCGAGGCGGCGGTCGAGTTGTGTCGGTTTGTGAGGGAGGAGTGTAAGTTTCTGCGCCTGCAGGGCTTGATGACAATCGGCGCGATTGCGAGGTCGAGGGCGACGACGAAGGAGACAGAGAACGAGGACTTTAGGGTCCTGGGCGAGGTGAGGGATCGGGTGGCGAGGGAGCTGGGGCTGGAGACGGGGGAGTTGGAGTTGAGCATGGGGATGAGTGCGGATTTCGAAGTGGCGGTCAGGGCGGGGAGTGATGAGGTGAGGGTCGGCAGTACGATTTTCGGGGAGAGGCCGTCGAAGAAGGATGCAAAGGTTAAAGGGAGCGTGGAGGAAGGAGATAAGTGATGTCAAGGTTCGTATTGAATAGGTTTTCGTCCGTTCAGCGAGGCGTTGTGGTACCACTGCTGCTAGGATTGTATATATGGACATTTCGAGAACATGGAACGGTATAGATATGAAAAGATAATGCGGTAACACCGACAATGCAGAAGTCCACCTCACGCCGAACAGATTACATGGAGCTCGATCAGTGATCATTTACAGAATCGGATGATGATTCGGTGCGCTGAGATAATTTCTCTTCCATGACCTTCACGAGGACAGGTGGCACCGACTCGTCTGTCGCTCGGATCGTGAGGCGATACATCTTGTCACTTCAAGTCAGCAAGCAATCAACGTTGAAGCCAGTAAGGGGCTTACCATCGTGTCGTAATTTGGCTCCAGCCTCAAGAGACATCCAAACTTTCCTCCTTCACTCGTATGGAGCACACTGGCACCAACAAAGTTCTTAACATTCGGGTCCACTCCTTGCAGAACTCCCCACCTGAAGCCTTCCACTGTCCCGCGGGTGAATGAATCGTCCATCTTCCGCCACTTACCGACAAGTCCGAATACACGCTGTGCCTCTCTCGGCGCCCCGCCGATCTGCTTCCATCGCTTGAAGAAGTCTTCCGAGGAAAGTTCAGCAGCGTCCATGAACTTATGTATCACGACCGGAAGCTGAAGAGTGAGTGCTTGCAGAGAACCAGCAAGGTAGGATATACGGATAGTCGGAGGTTTGGTGAAGACGCTCTTCGCTTCAAACATAAGCATTTGCTGAGTTTGAGCTTGTGGCTGGATCGTCGAGTCAGGTAAACTCTTGATGTCGATCTTTAGTTGTTCGAAGGATTGATTGTCGAGTGTGGTGGTAAATGAGCCAATAGGGGACGACGATTTGTTCGTGATGTACAAGATCACACAGCCCATCTGACCTCGATATTCAGACCTGAGACCGACTTGAACTTGTGCGTCCTCGTACAGAATACCCTCATCATGCAAAAGAAGCCGGTTGTAGCCAATCTGCCAGTCCGGACTTAGATGGGCGGCGCTTGCCAGGTTCGGTGCCTTGGAGGGTTGTTCGGAGTTGCGATTGATCTCCAACCCTCTCAGGTCATTTGCGCCGCTTGATATTGTGGATGGATTTTGATCGGTACCAGTAGTAGGAGCTTTAGATGTCCCATTGACCTGTGGTTGACTCCCGTTCGCATTAGGCGGGAAAGAACGCTTGAGCCCAGTGGTCTGCACCAGACTGAACTCTTTGGGGTCAGCATTTGCGTCTTTCCCACCAACAACCCAAGTTCGTTTATCACTGGTGCCACCATGCTTTTGATGCAAGCGAGACAGAAGAGCTGATGTTCTCTCTGGGAAAGGTGGCATCTCGTCGCACACTGTTCGCAACAGATCGTCTGTAGGTAAATTGGCTAGAGTCAAGTATTCACAAGCGCGCTGTTGCAACTCCGAGTCCAGTGTGTGGCTATAACTTTGAAATACCTGTAGTAGCTGCGGTTTGATCTCGGGAAAGAGGTTGACAAACTTGATGAACGACGAAAGAAGTATCGCTCTTGTGCTTGACGAGCACCCCTGGAGCTTGGACTGTAGCGCCAAAAGCTGTTCGATCGGGCTACAGCCCTTGTGGTCGGCGATCAGGTGGCCGAACTCGCCGAGGATATACCCTCCTATCTTAACCAAAGTCTCGTGGCAATGCTCCGCCTTAACGTATTGCAGAATGTTCTGCGCTGCGTATACTTGGAGCTCCTCGTTATTCGTGACGATTTGAATGACTCGTTGCCAGACCTCATCGCTGACATGGTCCCCCGCCATGGCTATGAGGCGCAACGAAATGTCAACGTACCACTGAATATCAGTCGCGTACTTCTCTGTTAAGATGGCGATCTTGAGCACCATCTCTTCCCGAATGGCGTAATCCGCATTTTGCAGGTATTTGAGGAGCTCCGTAACAATAGGCTGGGAGTTTGTCGGATCGCACATACTATACAGCAGATCTAGACCTTTCCGCCGCACGCTGATATCTCGATCCCTCAATGACCCCACTATGATGTTTTGATGTTTCTTGATGGGATCGAGTGTTTCCGCTCTGGCCGCGAAGTGGGTCATGGCCTCCAATCCGAGATAACGCACATTTGTCTCTCTGGACTGAATGAATTTCCCCAATCGTGAAGATATTTGAACCATGAGGTTATGCTCGGTGTCCAGATGGATGACTAGGTTGATCGCTTCGAAAAGAACTGCATTTTGAGCGTTGTTTTGTTGAACGTTCTTGGGCATCATCATCGCTTCTTGAAGAATCCGCTGCAAAGATTCTCGAATCAGATCCCGGATATGGGTATCCTCTGCATTCCGGACGTGTTAGCTCTTGCGTGACTGCTGGCAGCTGGCTTTAAGTACCTGAAGGTGGGAAGTATTGGAGTAATCGCAAGAATTTGACTTGAACCCATGGACAGGGAACCTTGTAGTACAGATAATCAACCGCAATATCGTTGTCCACCACAATCTTCTTCAAGCGCTGCGCTGCCTTGACATAGCTGCCTTTGTACTGATCCGGATTATCTTGAGCTAGAGTCATCACAAGAGAGGTAACTGATAACGTGACTCCCATATCTGGATCATCTAGCAGTGATATTATCCTCTCTGCCCATTCCTGTTGTACAATGCCGGGATATTTGCGGTAGAGGCGGAGAAGCGTGAGCGCGGCCTTTTTCTTGACAAAGGGTTTTGATGTGCTATTCAGATGTTAGGGTAGCATTTGCCATCTAGTGATATGACTCACGGCGATATGAGCAGCCTATGTACATCTCCACTCAATGCCTCTCCCATCTCCCTCCCGCCGACATTGGCGATGGCATGCAGTGCCAAGCAGTTGTTGATTTCATTATGGTCCAGGAGATCCTTTCTTATACTATTCACAACGAGATGGAGCAGTTCGTGCTGCTCATGCAAAAACAATGTGACCGCAAGATATCCGATCTGCTTCTCCGAGTATTTGTTCGCCGATATCAAATTCACCGCCTCCAGGTGGCCGAAGTCGACATTCCATCCCAGGATATAGATATATAACAGTTTGCAGACGTACTTTTTCTTATGATATCCACTTAAGTTCCCGTCCCTAAACTTTTGGCGTATGTTTGCGAGCTCCTTGTTGATCCTTTTCTCTTCCAGTTCTCTCGCCCGGGCGTTCCTCAGATCCGCGATGAACTGAACAAGGCCACGCATAGAAGACTGATTTCCCGAACTTCCTCGGCCCAGAAAGCCTGCAGCTGCGGCAGATGCCATTGCGGATTTGCGCCAGTCTTTGGCGATTCAGGGATGTCGTAGAGGATGTAGGGCAATGAAGACCTAAGTAGAGATACCGCTGGCACCACTTCTTGGCGCAAGAACTCAAGCTCAGACAATCATTCGGATTGCATTGGTGATGTAGAAAGCCGTCGAAGGTTTTGTTAAGTTGCGGCCGTGGTAAAGGCCGGGACCTGCATGGCTGCAGGCGGGCTTCAGCTGAGAAAGCGGGCAATATATTCGACGCCAAAGTTCAACCGGCTGATAGGATTTTTCCGCCAGGGACCGTTCTATGGCAGCGTCCAGCGCACCGCAAGCAGAGAAGGTCTCGTGAGATTCTCTCTACGTTCACGGGGTTATTCGAGCTTCTCAACTAGCGAAGTGCCAAGGCTCAGCCACTAACGGATAAGCGCGGCCTTGTGGCGTCTCAGGCGTTAACTTAACTCACCGGACTCGTATCCTGCAGATATGTGTATTCAAATTCAAATGGCATCGGCTCACATCACGACAATGTACTGAAAGCCGTGAAGGAGCCGTGTGCTCGTAGCAGATCTTTGTTCAACTACCATTCTCAAATACGAATGTAAAATTCAAGTAGCCACTCTGAAAGCGCCGGTATTGACATATACAAAAGCATCGAAAGAAACCCAGCAAGTAAAATATAGGTTTTCCACAGCGCCTTAACCGTGACTCCACTCTGCCTCCTTGGATAAGGTATCTGTCGGTGGCACTTTGTATAGGTATCCCTAGCCCTGCGACGCCCTTATTTCGCCTTCGTGGTGAAGTCTATTTCGCCGGGTAACAGACCGCCATCGGCTGCCTTTTCGCAAGTGCAGGCACCTATTAATCCAAACTTATTAGCCTTGGAGGTCCAACATATGGGTATCCGCAAATATAGCACGTACCGGCCGCCCTTTGACCACAAGAGCACGTTTGACCGGAGACCTTGCTGTTCTCTACTGCGGCTCGATCACAGTTGCACCCTCCGGCGGGGCGAGCCCCTATAATGGAAACGATTAGTATGAATCTTTCACGCTACGCTCATTCGTATCCATTCAGTGTCAAATAGGCTGGGGATGGTAAGCAAGAAAATGGAAGAGTGCCTTACTGCATGAGCATCTGGGTCCCGCAACAGTATTCTCGGTCGAAGCCTTCTCACAGGTGCAGTGCAGAGCGGATTGCTTTCCGCATGAGCATTTGGCCTGGGAAGCGCAGACACAATTACCGCCAGAGCGGCCGCAGCATGTTGTCGGAACTACCATAGTTTCGTGTGTATCAGCGGACTCGAATTGAATATTGTGAAACGGCTGTATTAGGCTATGGGATTGTTGATGTAGTAAGGTTTCGAATTGTCTCCGAGCTTGGGATATCGGACAATGCTGGGGCTTTATATACGTGAAAACGGCTGTTTATCGATAACATAGGATTGGAAACAGCTTGGTTCCTATTGGCCGTTCCTTTAGCGCCAAGGGCCAAAGTGACCACAACTACATCTTGGCGAGTTGAGATAATCATTGTAGAAGCCGACCATGATTTGTCATGACTCGTCCGATCAACGTGAGGCTTAACGTGTTACGCTCACGTCCACGAGTTAGAATTTCAGTACATATGCCTAGTAGAATCCGCAAGAACACGTAGCACTTGGCTGATTCTCTCCTGCATTGGTACGAAATAGAATAACCTTATTGTGCCCTGCTGTCCTTAGACACGTCTTCCCAATCTGAGAGATTGACGCAGAGAATAGCCATGAGCTAAGTCCCTCCAGAATCCGTGCTATGTATGACCTCAATATTCTACCATGCCTGTTGTCAGCCGGAAGTCTCGCACGACGGCGAAAAGTCAATTCACTAACTAACAGCACGCTGCAGTAGCGCAAACAGCTACTCCATACTAGCCCACAAACCCCAGATGCTTGCCTGCACTGTGAAGCATTTAAACTGCATATAATCAGTATATCACTTCGATTCGGTGATAAAGCGTGGGGCTGTGGACGCTACCTCTCCGTTCAACAATGATCCTGCCCGGCCAACAGGAGCTTCCTCAAAAAGCGTCTGTTCCTCGGAGTATGCGTGTCACTCTGCTGATCCCCCGCGCCAGGCCTTTACTTTATATTGCTACCGCCAAAATGCTTTGCCAACCATGTGCTGCCGTATTCCTGGTATTCCTGGCGCGTGACGACGACCTTCTTCAACGCAAGTCTATCGCTAGCGAGCCGACACCCCCCAAGCCAAGTCGACTTTATCGGACTGATGAGAGTAAGCTCAAGCACCTTGGAGTTCAGAATCACAGGGGCGATGAATTGTAAGGGAACTTACTCAGGAGCACTTGCGATGCGCAGAACGCATTCCGCTGGGGCAAGCTGCCTCAATTGTGCCTCTCTGATATACCAATCAGCAGATTTAGGGTTAGTCAGAAACCTTTGATGGGACTTACAAACGCTCCATAAAGCCATGTATACGTACGTTACCTCCTATCACCATGATATTTGCGAGCATGGCTGGCCAAAGTCCGGGTGGAAGCCCTGACAAACTTTGCATGACCGTCTCCGGTAGCCCGCCCTGTTTCATCCCCACGTCTCCTGGATTGAACAACAGTTCTGGCACGCAGAATCTCTCGTTACCAAGCGTCATAAAGTCCTCAACGCCTTCTCCGGCACCGCCAACTGCACCCAATTTTTTGAGCTTGGTTGCCAATGAGCTATCGTGTGGTCGCATAAAACCTTTCGTGTGTTTATTATAGTCTGGAAGAACATAATCCACAACAATAGTATCTCTGTCCTCTTCATTCTTCCTTCGATCACCTAAGCCTCCTTTCCATGTCTTCTCTAGATCAGCTTCGAAGTTGTTGCTAACATAGCACACAGCCTCTTTGACTTTGTTCATGAGATGCGTTTCGTCCATCATGTTATAATGGCGAATAGATACGAGTTCTTTCAAGTAGTTCGTCATGAATTTACCTCCAATATCAAGGCGGCGGATAGCCTGCTGAATAGGACGACCCTGAAAGAGAGGCGTTACTGTAGTATGCGAAAAGCCCGAATCGATAAGTAGCAGACACTCCACTGGTAGAGCAGCAGTAGATGAGCCACTATGAGCGTCTCCAAGCAGCGTCGATGTATCATTGTACGCGTTCAATGAAGGACCTGGATAAGTCATCAGCGGCGACAGCTCAGACGACCGGAATCTTGCACTACCCCAGGGCTTTCACACCTACACAACGAAAGTACGAGGCAAACTCGAACTCTTCGAAGATGATTTGATCACAGTTCGCCTGCAACGCTTGAGGGGCATTTGGCGCTTCTGTTAACACAAGATTTGTGCTGTGAGCATCACACTATGTGCATATTAGAATCGTTGCAGAACAACTCAAAAGAGGTAGAGCTACCTTCAGCCTGGCACCCTTATCGAAAAACGTACCATCCCATATCTCCCTCTCGGCCTCCCAGTTCACCAAGTAGCCTTTCTCCACTGGTCGTCTAAATGACATCTCCCCAAAATCTTTGCAGTTATCTAGCTGTCCACCAACCCAAACGCGCTTGTCTCTCCCGCGCGCAAGGCAGTTTTGAATAACATGGCAGTCCTTGTCCAAATTTGGAGAGGGTGTAGCAAAGCCAGCCTTCATACTGAAGGCGCCATTGTCGATGATCAGGGTTCGCTCAGGTAAGGAGGCACCGTCAGCCGGCGCCTTCTTAGGCATAATCTCCTCCGCTTCTCTCGTCAGACCAGGTATGCTGCTTCCATTAGTTCCGTTACGTATGAATATGAAAAATCGCTTGGTCTGAGGCTCTGAGGCTGAGTGTCGAAGCTACCTAGGTAGTGCTTGGCAGCGCGCGCAGATCTCCCGTACCGCTGCTAAATTGTTTACCGATCTCTTCACTGCCCTGGTCTCTGTGGAACTCGTCCTAATGTACGAACTTATCACAGTTCCAAGATGACGAGTAGAAGATTCGCAACCAAGAACGACTTTGCCGATCTCTCCGGCACTGTCACCTCTACAATATTGCTTCTCAATCAGTTCGTTGCAGCCCTCAATGCACGGACCGCTGACGTCCCAGAGCGACCTCATGAACCACCAAATTTTCTCAATCTCATCGTTGACTCCGCCAAACTGCTCAAAGCGCAAGTTACAAAGCTGTCTCTACTTATCTTAAATAAGCCTTTCACACCGACTGCCATCACCAAGATCGTCCGTGACGTCTCGAAGGGCTGCTTGCCCGCTCTAATGACTGCCGCCGACCTAGTGCGGGAGAATGAGGAAGGGGCAATCTTATTCCACGCAATCCGGTCGAGCATTAGCAAACTCTTCATACAGACGATAGACCTCCTTAGAGAGGTTCCGTTGCGAGAGTCAGATTTGGATGCTGTAAGGAGCAGTGACAGAGGGACGCTGGCTTCCACCGGCGTGATATGGGGAACATGCGATTCGTTGATTGCAGTAGGAGATACAGGGCTAGCGGGAGTTGTGGTTCAACAAGCTCAGGAGTACAGAGATCTACTGCAGGACGCTATCACCGAACTAAGAGATTGGATGGAAGGAGGCAAGGACACCGAGCTCGAATTCTCCGATCCAGGTGAAGACTCAGCATCAGAAGTGGACCAGTTTGAGTTGCCCGCGGCCATCCCTAAAGAGGACTCGATTTTAAGAGCACAGGTAAAGGAGGTGGTGAAGAAGCTACAACAGGTTGATTTGATATACCCTCCAATTATCAAACGGCGACTCAAGCGACTACCAGTCATTCCTACGTTGACTGATGAATGTCGGAACACACAACTGGATGTTCTGGATGAAGTAATGAGCTTCCTGAAACTCATACCGGAAGAAGTCGACGAACTTGCTGGGCTTTGCTACCAACAGAACCACGAAGAGATCGAACCGCAGCTGGGCAAGGTGTCCGGTTTGGCAGCAAAGACAATGGAACGTTTAAGTCTGAATTGGCAAGCCGAGCCTGACGAATTTACGACCTGGTCAAAAAAATGGCTTGAGCTGATGGATGGACCTTGATGCCTTGCAGTTGATTTGACACCGTTCGTCCAAATCCTAACGGTTGGCTCTTATAGGCTTACACCTAGCCACACCCCTAGCTAGAACACAGGCAGAAACGGTCACATAAATCATCATCTATCTTGTTGTGCTCATCGTTCCATTGAGCCATCTTATTTAGAAGCCTTCGGTTCGCTGGAGATGTTGTAATCTGCCCACAGGGTCATATACCTACCCAAGATGGAGAACTTACAACAGATACGCATAGCTCGGGAACATCAAGTCGTTAGTTACAGTATATGAGCGCATTAAAAGCTGACTTATTTTCAATGATATCAAAACATGCACGATTTGCTGATGTTGCCCGGCCGCCTAGCTGCGTTCGGCATTATTGCAGTTTTCAAAAGTCTGGTCGTTTCTCGATTTTGTCGCAAAAACCACACCACTTTTTTAGAAAAACTGACACACATAGAAACACACCACAACCTCACTTGTTTTAGACAATCTGAATAAGCAGATTTGTAGAGCACAAAGAGACCTTTCAAAAGAACTAAAAATCATAAAAAATGATCAACTATAACAAAAGTTATTGTATAATTACTGTATTGATGATGGGGTAGATCTGATGCGCCAAAGTTGCACTGAGTTTATATGTAAAAACAGCAGAATTCATTAATAACTTCATCATTTTCATACTGAAGCACTCAATATCACATATATGAAAGATATATACTCATTTAACAGTTCTACATACTCAGAATCTTCAAAATTATTGTGATTACTACTAATTCTGCTGTGTTTACATACAATTTTGAGTGCAACTTCAGCGCAGTCAGTCTGCCCCACTATGATACAGAAAATCTATAATAACTTTTGTTTTAGTTGATCATTTCTGATGATTTTTGATTCATTTGAAAGCTCTTTTTACATTTGTCAAATCTGTCAACTCAGGATTTTGAACTTATGTGTTGTTGTGGTGTGGTCATAAAAAGTGAGAATTTTGCAGAAAAGTGGTGTGGTTTTCGCGACAAAATCGAGAAACGACCAGACTTTTGAAAACTGCAATAGCCTCGTCTTTTAGTTGCCATACCAGCCACATCGCTATCGATTAAAGACAGTGACCCCAACGTCTCCACGACCTCAGGCCCGACCTTTATGCCCGACAAACATATACACCAGAGAGCTCGGCCTTTGTTTACTTTGATTGCTGACGTTGACGAGTTCCGGTATCCTAGTTTCTAGTATCTCTAGGGAACAATTTATCTGCGATAGCACCTGACTCCTTCGTTTCAAGACACGTCAGGCGCATGACTCTATACGCCTTCTGAACGACTGCTCTGGTATATATCTAGGTATTTGATCCCAGCTACAATTGAACGAACCATAGGTAACTGATATTCCTCAGATCTGCTTTATTGTTATCATCACTTTTCGCGAATTCACAGACAATAAGCAGCCATGACATCTCCAGTCTCCCATCCACCGCCGACAGTGGGTAACGAACTTCCGACTCCGAGCACTCCAAACATTCAGTCTGCTTCGCTACCAGGCCACACAACCCCTACTTCTGTTGCGCCGCAGGTATCGTGCGTCGACAAAGGTAGTTACGTCTCACCAGCCCCACCATCATCCTCCGAAATGACTCCTCCTCCCTCTTCTCAGCTGCCACCGCGGGCAATATCTCCCGTATATCATGACCTCCCGGCAACAGCGCTTCTTGCCTCTCCACCAGCGACATTAAAGCAGGGTGCGCCCCTTCATACCGTCGAGGCCTCCAGCAGATACAGCAATGTCCCTCGTCCGTCAGCTCAGCAGATAGCCAATGCTTCAGAGGATGAGTTGCGAGAGATGGTCAACGAGCTTATCCCTGCGTTGGGTGAGGCTCGTATGTCTTCCGCCCATTTTAAGCTGCAACATCAGCTACTCAGCATCGAGACCTCGGAGTCGGCAATGCGAGCAGCTGTCGAACACGAAATGACTCGACGAGAAGTTGATGTCTTGCAAAAGCCTGAGCATCGACGGTCTGACACACTGTCCTCATTAGCACAGCACCGGACCGCCCACGTACCTTCATCTAGTCTTGTCGAGGTCACTCTTCAGAGGCGCTGTGAGCAGTTGGAGAAGCTCAATGCAAGCCTAGGGACTAGATTCCGTCGCGCCAAGAAGATGATCCTGCATCAAGAGAGTAAGAACCTTGACCTTGCAGAAGACAACCAACGGTTACGTCAGCGGATTCGAGAAAACCGCGACCACATCAATCAGCTCCGTAGCTCTGGAGCACTCTCTATCGCTACCACGACGCGGAAAGATTTGATTTCCCAGTATCACAAGCCTACACCTCGCTTCAGCCATAGCACACGCTCAAATGCTTCACTGCGTGGTGCAGGTACTACCCGACAAGATCCGTTTGCCGCACTTTTAGCTGCAGACCAGGTTCTCAATGGTGAGTCGGTTTCGGTGCCATCGACGCCCATCCAGAACCAGGCTTCGAAGCTTCGTCTCGGTCATACACGTGGCACGCATTCACTCTCCTCTCTCCCGACAACCCCAATTCGTTCCGGGCCCGCCGCCGCGGATAGTCCGCTATTTACGCCGGTGAATCGGATTACGCTTGACAGTGTCTACAGTCACTCCGCTCCGCCGGTTCGGGTCGCTCGGACAGAGCAAGAGCGCCGTCGCGAAGAGCGCGACAGCACCATCTCCGCATCAGATAATGAGGACGAGGCTTACACCGACGACGATATTCCCCAGTCCCAAGCGAGCCAAGCGGCTACGCACATGCTCCGTCGTTCCCCTACGCGAAAGGCCGAGCTTATGGGCACTGCGGTCAAGGCAATCAACTCAAGTACATTGATGCAAGGGAAGCTGTTTGGTCAGGTCAAAAAGGCGGGAATTACGCGATATACAGACGCGAAGAAGAGGAAAGTTATTGATAACGATGCCGAGGGAGACGCGCACGACTTGAAAAGATCTAGAATGAACGAGGGAGTAGGCCTGGGAATCGGCCATTGGGAGAGTCCGGTTTCGTAAGCATGCGAGGTCAAAGGGTCAGCATGCGTACTCTTGGTGTTCTACGGGCACCGGCACTGGTACCGGAAGACTTCTTCTGCTGGGGCGGCTAGGTGGTGGCTTGTACATCTCGAATTTCTCCTATGTGCTATTGATGTGGTTACGATCGGGTTTGTATTGCAAAACTTGCTGCGTTTACCAGCTGTGAGACCTTGCTTCATCATGGCCTGGTTCTGCTCTTAGTAAATGCTGCGTCGCTCTGGCGCCGCAGATAGTCACTATCATTAAGTGAAGGGCAATCGACCTATGTATTTACATGCTGAAATGAATTCAGTAAAGGCTGTGTTTGCCGAGTGGCAAACCTCCGACACAATTCCTGTATCACATAGACCAGTTGATATGGTTGGTAGGGCTAGGGCCTAAGCGAAAATTGAGGCTCACACACCAACGCAATAAGCGAATATCGAAAGTTTAGTGTTCAACGATAATCTGCAACAGCTACAACGAGAACCACAACAGACTGATCGCCAACTGCCAGGATGGTATGTGTCGAATACTTCCATGAATCTTGACGTTTGAACAGAAGCAAAGCTATCTCATTGTCGTGTCTAGAAGGAAGTTTGGCTGACGTTCTTCGCGTACCTTTAGACGATCAAGCACAACCAGCAGATTCAGCACAACCGTAAGGACATGGTTGATCCAACGCCGCGAGGTATTTACTAATCTGCTACAGATTTCCGGAAGGATTGGCAGCGTCGCGTTCGCGTTCATTTCGACCAGGTACATCACTCTTCCAGCGAGTTTAAGCATATTTTCCATGTCGTGGATTACAGATCAGCCCATTGACCCATTGATTACAGCCCGGACGCAAACAACGCCGCCGTAACGCTCGTCTTACCAAAGCTGCAGCTGTCGCACCTCGCCCAGTTGACAAGCTCCGTCCAATCGTGCGATGCCCAACACTCAAGTACAACCGTCGTGTTAGAGCCGGTCGTGGATTCTCCCTTGCAGAGTTGAAGGTTCGTCATCTGCCACATCATAACTAGTCGATGGGTAGCCCGGTTCAAGCATTTAAGGTGCTGACTTGGAGGGTTTAGGAAGCCGGTATCCCCCGCAAACTGGCCCCCACAATTGGAATATCAGTCGACCATCGACGCGCAAATCTCTCTACCGACTCCCTCACCACCAACGTCGAGCGTCTCAAGGCGTACCGCGCACGTCTCATTCTCTTCCCTCGTGTGGCCGGCAAGCACAAGAAAGAAGATGCTTCGAAGGAGGATGTTGATGCGCATAAGGACGCTTCTGCCGACAAGGTCGTGAGGAGGTTGGGTCACGGCATGCCGATCAAGAATGTTGGGTTAGAGGAAGCGATCGGAGAGGTGCAGAGGAGCGAGATGGGCAAGGGAGAGGAAGGAGCATACAGGAGGCTCAGGGACGCACGGAGTGAAGCCAGGCTGGTGGGTGTTCGGGAGAAGAGGGCGAAGGCGAAGGCCGATGAGGCGTCTGCTCCGAAGAAATAGAGAGAAGGGAGTCTTACGGACACTGAACGCTTATCAGGGAGACTACATGACGGAGCTGTGGTCTGCTTGCGAGTGTTCAAGTAGCTTCCGCGCAAGTGTCTCTTCAATACCAAGCCCGATTGAAAAACACGACCTTCCATGCTGAGCAATTGACCGGCTTTTTACCAAACACGATGCAGTCGGCATCCAGATCACTTGCGGAGCTAAGAGGGCTTTGTAATGATTCTCAGGGACACTTACATTGGGACGTTGCATTCAAGTGCTATCATCGCCCAGGCCAACGGAGCCCTCGTCCATGAAGGTCATGTCACAGCATACGTAGTATACTTAAAATCCTCCAACTTTCGAGAGGTCATGTATCGATGAAACTCTGACGGCTTAGTTGTATCTCTACAAGAATCTGGAATTAGAATAGACGGTCTGCACTTTCTAAGCCGATTGAATATCCTTATATACCTTAGTCAGATCACTTTACATTCCTTTATCGGTTCTGACCGGACGAGTCTTATGATTCAATAAGACGAAAACACTCTCGCTCTCGGTCTGCCACATCTTGCAGAGCTTCGTGCCATGAAATGAGAGAGAGACCCAGAACTTCCAACCGGATTTAGCGGAAGTTGCCGGGTCATGGAGCTTGCCGCAGCGTTCTTTTCCCATAAGGGAGTTGGCGCGCAACCGGCAGTACCCTAAAGCAAAGTAAACAGCCCACTTCCCCTCAATCATCCAGTCGTTGCTTCATGACTACCAGGCAAAGTTGTGGATCTCAACGGAAGAGTGCGGGTTGATTGACTTCTCTCTATGTCTAATTACATGTAGAGCGATATCGCTCTTGTTTGTTATCTGATGTCTATATCATTCGGCCCTTCCCTTACCCCGCCAAGTGACTGTGAAACCATTATCTTTCCCAGTGTCGTCTCTCAGTCTATTTCATTTCTCCAACTTTACAAGTCGTTCACAGCTCGGTACGCTCAGAGGCAGCAATTGTACTTGTCGCAATGGAGTCATCAAAGGGTCGAGGTAATGTTATGGAGAAATCACGCATGACGGGTGTCCAACCACTACTCGACTTCGCCCTGCTCTCTGTAAACCGGAATCTACACAGTTCTGGCTTATAGGGACAGGGAAGCACGAAGTCGACGTACGCCGGTTGTTCTGAGATTATACCGTACATCAACTTGATCTAGATAATTCTAGCGAAAGGACATGCTTCTCTTTCCCTTCCCCTTACAGCTGAGGGATTTGCATACTTACTCTGGCAGCATTGACGTTGACGAACATCCCCTATTATGTCTACCGATAAGATCACTTTTCTTACCAACTGGTAGTCTTTCCGAGACAGGCAGTTAATACAGGAAGCTTACTGTAGCAAAGGCACGCGACGCCATACCATGCGCCCCTATTCATCGCCCAGGCCAAGGGCTACTTCGAAGAACAGGGCATCAAAGTTGCCATTCTTGAGCCTAATGACCCCTCCGATGTTACCGAGATCATCGGTAGTGGCAAGGTCGACATGGGCTTCAAGGCCATGATCCACACTCTAGCTGTTCGCATACTGTGGACGATCGGCCACGGTTAACATACTGACATGGAAACAGGCTAAAGCTCGCGACTTCCCGATCCTCTCCATTGGATCTCTCCTTGACGAGCCGTTTACTGGAGTCGTCTATCTTAAAGACAGCGGTATCACCACGGACTTCCGCTCCTTGAAGGGAAAGAAGATTGGCTACGTTGGTGAATTTGGGAAGGTCAACTTTACACTTGATTTTCTTCAGCGGCTATGGCGGAAGCTGAATTTCTGCAGATCCAAATCGATGAGCTCACCAAGTACTACGGCATGTCTCCCGACGACTACAGCGCCGTCCGCTGCGGCATGAACGTCAGCAAAGCCATCATCAAAGGTGAAATCGACGCCGGCATCGGCCTCGAGAACGTGCAGATGGTCGAGCTCGAGGAATGGCTCATCACGCAGGGTCGCCCCAAATCCGACGTGCAAATGCTCCGCATCGACGAGCTTGCCGAGCTGGGCTGTTGCTGCTTCTGCTCCATCTTGTACATCGGCAACGAGACCTTCATCGCCGAGCACCCGGACAAGGTGGCCAAGTTCATGAACGCCGTCAAGAAGGCGACCGACTACGTCCTCGCCAACCCCGCGCAGGCCTACGAGGAATACATCGACGTCAAGCCCGTCATGGCGACGGCGGTCAACAGGAAGATCTTCGAGCGCTCGTACGCCTATTTCAGCGCGGACTTGCAGAATGTCCACCGCGACTGGGAGAAGGTAACGAAGTATGGGAAGCGTTTGGGGGTTTTGGACGCGGGATTCGTGCCGAATTATACGAACAAATTCCTCAGCTGGACTCTTAGCCCCGGCTCGAAGGATCCGACGGCGGATCAGAAGCGGATGGTCGAGTTGCAGAAGGACGTCACGGTCAATGGAGGCTTTCAGCGGCTTCAGAGCTTGGCTTCTGTTGAGGCCTAACTGCTGGCGCTTACCATAGCGCACGCTGGGAATTCTCTACGGTACTGTGTTTGACTCTGCCCACCAAGGGATGACACTTTTCTAAGCATCTTTTGATGCTTCATCACTCTCATTAAATACCATTCAATCGAGTGCCTAGACACAAGACTCCGCACGATCTTTGAGCATCGACTTCATATTCCGCAGAAGACGTAAAATACATTAACGTCCTCCATCACCGCCATCGCCCTACGCGGATTGAGAGCACAGCGCAAATACCACCTCTCGTAACGCGATTCACTCCCTTCCATCTCTAAACTCCCTCCAGAAGATCAACCTCAACTGCCGTCAACCCTTCGCCTAACCTCCCCCATCACCTCAGCACTTCGTACATCTACATCTAGATCAAATCTACTCCACCTACATCACAGGTCTATCCGCACCCACCACGTCTCCTAACCCACTTCCACATCCGAGACATTGGACCGACTTCATGCGAACCTAGCTACCTCCGTACCTTCCATATCCTTACTCCTTGTAATGCTTCCGCCTACCATATGGTCCTACGTGACGTGTGGCATAGCAAGTATCCGTAGAGTAGGGTACCTGAACCCTACCTAGGTAGCCAGACAGTGCCGAGCCAGGAACTCGAGGATCATCCTGTGGCATGGCATGTGCAGATCTCGTAGATACCCAAGGTAAGGGACGGCATCGGGGTCCACGGAACCGGGAGGGGGGAAACAGGTCAACTCTGCATCAAACTAATTAAGCGTATGTGTAGGTAGTTTCAAGCTAAGGTACTCCGTACCTAGGTACCTACCTACGAGTACCTATATGCATGCTCCACCGCGTAACAGACGCCTGACTTATGGCTGGAGTCGGCAATCACGGTACAAGGACAGACGGCAGGGCGAGGCGCGGTGCAGGCCGTTCTGGTTGGTGGGGTTGTGCGCGTTTCTGTGGCTTATGGCTTGTTTTCGGGGTGATGTGAGAAATACGAGGGGGTGGAGTATCAAGAGAGTGGATGTCGGCTGATCGGTGCGAAGTACAAGGGCGTGAATTGAGTTTGTTGATGTTTGGGGTTGCGGGATGGGGGGTGTACGAAGTAGGAATATTAAGCTGCTGGTTGCGTGGAGAATTCTAGGGTTGAGAGTAAAGATCTCGGAGTGAATATTGGAATATGGTACGGCGTAGATGGCTCGTAGATAGAAGTGGGGCAAGAGTTGACATGTTCATTAGCCGTTTATTCTCCTGAGGGCCTTCCGTTAGGGTCATTAGTTCCGGTTGAGATTCGTATGTCCAGCGCTGTCATACGAACGTTTCCTGCGATTTCTTACTCTGCATCTCATGCCAATCCTGTAGAAACGTAAATATCTCGGCCGGCTGAGCCAAATCGAAAGGACTACTCACCGACTGCCCCGTCTGCGAGCCATGGCTCGAAGTAGTCTGAAACGACCTCGTGACCTGGATCCCCGACCCATTCTTCAACACCCCACGGTCCTCGAACGGATCCTTGCTCATGAACGACCTCAACCCGGAGAAGGTCACAGTCGGCGTTGTCGGCATTTCGATGCGCGGCGTCCGTTTTCGATGCCGCAATCGGAATGCGGACGAGTCGTCTTGCGGCGGAGGCGACACGCCCAACTGCGAGCTGTTGGTGGCGAAGAGGGAGCGGAAAGCGGTCATGGAGTTGGCTATGACGGCGACGCAGGCTTCCATTTCCTCCCAGAAGAGGATCCAAACCACGTCGTCTTGCCCGTTGTTGAGCTTGTGGCCGCTGGCGCGGATGATGTTGGTGATGATAGCGAGGATGCTGAGGCAGAGGAGCGAGCCCAGACCGATTTTGCGCCGGAGGTTGATCCGTACGCTCCAGAGGAAGAGGACGGGGATGCTGATGACTGGTGCGTTTAGCATATATTGCACCGGATTGATTTTGGCCAGGGGTAGGCTTACGCATAACGTCAGTGAGGATGTCTAGAACGACCACCAGGTAGAGGATAGCGATCTGTTTCTTGAGCTGAGCCTCGGAGACGCAGGCCTCTGTTGGCAACAGTAGGTGATCAGAACCAATCATCCAAATTCGCGAGGTTGCTCGACCTACCCATGATCTTCTCACCAAACGCCGGACATATTATGAAGTTTGTACACATGCCAACCACCGCACAAGGGATGGTGAAGATAAAGACGCACCACCACCAGATCCTGAGCTTGCCGGTGTTCTCCAAGATCAGACGAAAGAAGAACAAGAAGGAGAATTTGACAAAGTAGATGGCGGCATTGAGAAGAAACACGCCGCTATCCTGGTACTTGACGTCCATGTCGAGTCGATGCGTCGAATCTGGCCCTGGAACTTCGATGCCGGCCGCGATGTTGACCTCGGTTTGATTGTAGGGTAGACACGTGAAAATCATCGCGGTCCCCGCCACCAGGACCACATTGGCGGCGATGAAGAAATAGTCATCGACGAACAACCGACGGAAGTTGGTGACTTTGATGTACATGCGCCCAATGGCAAGAATGAGGGTGAGCCCCAGCACCACGCTGCTCACAATCTGTGACTCTCTGTGCTTAGTACGGCCGACATGATGGGTGTCAAACGGGAATCGTACCACGAAGCCCCGGTTATCGATCTTCTGGCCTATGTCTACCGTCATCTTGACTGCTTGCCCGTACGTACGTAAGGGACGATGAGATCAATCTTGCCAACAGTCACGGGCACGGCAGACGGCTCTTAAAGAAATAGACCATCCCTCTGCCTCCAAAGCCGAACAGGCTTCGCTAAAAGAACAGAGAGTCAAGGTTTGATGGTAAAAAGGAAGCCGACTGCGGTACTCCGTACTCGAGTAGGGTAGGTACTCTACCTTAGGGCATGGCGCAGGCCGGGATTCAAATTCAGGTTGTTCTTGATACCTGCCGTTCCCAACCCCGCCGCGACTTCCGCCGAGATTCGACATGCTCTCACGCGTATGCGTCGCACAGGCCGAATCAGTAGCTTCGATCAAGTTGCTAGGACGGGGAAAATTTCAAAGCATTGTGGCACTCTCCAAATTGAAGTGGTGATTTGAGCGCATCCTGTTCTGGAGTGCTAGTCTCTATCTTAGCGTACTGTAGCCCGTCTTGCCAACCCTCCCTCAGGGCTGTACTGACAGGAAGTACTGTGTACGCAGTAGTTGTGCACAGTCCCATATTATTCTGAGGTCTGGAGTTCAGCGTTTATCAGGGATCTCCACATATTTGACACCTTAGTGAATCCTTCTGCCGTCTACTCGGTCTAGAGTGCACCGTGGCATCCACCGCCCCAGGCCAGCGGCACGGGATCTTGTTCCTGGTTCCTGTGCAGTAAGGTTATGTTGCGCAACTCGGGGCAGTCGGTATGGTAGGATTAATAGACTTTACTGTGTTTATACTCGAGTATTCTTGCTTTTCTTTGAGATTCGCACTTTGACCGAACCAGCACGTTATATATATGTCACTTTTCTTTTGACAGTTTCGTACTCGTACATGGTAGGGCATATTGTTGCTAGCCTGCACCCCATCTTCTGCGTCTGCTCCTGCGTCCACTCCTGGAGTAACACACACACATCCATGGTCTGTCGCATCAAAGGCTGACCCAATAAGAGTTGAATCCGCCCAGATGTCATCCACACAACCCGGTGCTACGCCTGACAACAGCATCTCCAGCTTTCCATTACCGGGTCCGGAGTACTGTAGAGTTTACTCTACAAGCCTACCAGATGTGTCATTGCTCTACGAGTGCAACCCTTTAGCTGTGTGATACCACTACTGCAAATCTCGTCCCGTTTGCGGGTTTCATTTCTTGGCCTGGTATCAATGCCAGCCATCCGACTTGTAGAACACGCCACAACTTTGTCTATGGCACTGGCACCAAAACCCAAAACATGTTGAGTCTCTTTACTGCCGTTCAGTGCGCGTTTCTAGCTGTGCTCGCAAGGTGCATCTACCGGCGTTATTTCCACCCGCTTTCAAGATATCCCGGCCCGCTTCTTGCTAGCTTCACCAATCTCTGGTGAGTACCCGTACCCTAACGGCATGAAATCGTCGTTGTGAGCCTAGTGTTCTAATTCAGTCTCCAGGAGGTTCTACGCATTCTTCCGCGGCGACCATCATTTGATTGAGCAAAAGCTGCATGACAGATACGGTCATGTCATCCGCACCGGCCCCGATAGCTTGGCTTTTTCGAGTCTGTCAGCTTTCGAAGCAATCTATGGCTTCAACAGGTATCTCGAGAAAGGAGATTTCTATGACTTCGGCCGCGAAGCCAACACGCAGGCGGGGAGCATCTTCAGTGCCCGAACGGACGCCACGCACCGTGAACACAGGCGGAAAGTGGTTGGCCCCGCCCTTCTGACCAGCAAAGTTGCAACCTACGAGCCCATCATCTCGAAAAACGCCGCGATTTTCATCTCACGTCTCACCGACGCCGGATCTTCATCCAAGGATGCCTGGACCGTGAACGTCGCGCCCTACATCCACCGCTACACCTTCGACACTCTCGTCGAAATTATCTACGGCGAGCCCATCTGCCCGCAACCCTACACCAACACCAAAGGCGCCCGCGACGTCCTCACCGGCTTCCGCAACCTCTCCAAACTCGCCTGGGGCGCCGCCCTCCTCCCCTGGTTCGGCTGGCTGATGTCGACCCGCCCGATGGTCTACCTCACCAGGCGCCCCACCTACGACTCCGAAGGCCACCTCACCAGCATCGCCGCCCTCGCCGCCAGCACGCGCGACCTCACCCTCACCCACCCCGAGAAAGCCCTGCAATCACCCCAACCCAGCATCCTGCAGAAATTCCTCCAAGTGCCCCCCGCCGACCCGAAACGCATGGCCTCCCGTGAGATCTGGCGCGAATGCTTCAACCTCGCCTTCGCCGGCCCCGGCAGCAGCGCCGCCGCCCTGACCGCCGCCCTCTACGAGCTCGGCAGCAACCCCCACGGACACGACTGGCAAGCCCGCATCCGCGCCGACTTACGGGCCATCGCCACGGCCTCCTCTCCGACATCCTCCCCCGTCCTCGTCGCCGTCCTCAAGGAAACAATGCGCCTCCACGCCCCCTTCCCCACCGCCTTCCCGCGCGAAATCCGCCCCGGCGCCGAGTCCGCCATCCCCGCCCTCCCTGCGCCACTGCCCGTCGGCACCCTGGTGTCCGCGAACACGTATATCCTCGGCCGCTCGACAGAGGTCTGGGGCCCGGACGCGGAGGAGTGGAGGCCGGAGCGGTGGTTGGCGGCTGAGGCGGAGGGCGAGGCGAAGAGATTGGACGATAAGTTCGTGGTCTTCAGTAAGGGCCCACGCGGGTGTGTTGGAAGGGAGATTGCGATGCTGGTGCTCGCGGGGGCGGTGGCGGCGGTCTTGGGGAGGTGGGAGGTTGGTGTTAAGGGGGGATTGAGGAGGAGGAACTTTCTGGAGATGCAGTATGAGGAGTGTTGGGTTGAGTTTAGAGAAGTGGCGGAGAAGGGAGGTTAAGGACGTATCTGGAAATTCATTGAGACCCGGTGCGTGGGCGCCCAGATGAGGTCGAATGCGGGGTTTGTGGAGGCCTGTGTGGCGAGCAGATATCCAAGACGGGGCATATGGTGGTTTGCTCGTCGGTCAAGAGGCGCATTCGACTCGAGGTGCGAGCGGACTTGGAAGGAATTTAGGGTAGAGAGCCTTGGCTGAGGATCGGCAAAACAGTCATCGTAGACAACCTCAAGATAGAGGCAGTGCGTTAAATGCTAGGGTGTATGCCCCACCATCTACATTTGGTTAAGGCGTGAACTTGCATGGGACCCGATCGACGTATCTCGACAGAAAACATGGATTATAGGATTGAGTGCTATTAAGTACCATGTCGCGCTATCCTATCAACATAGCTCCAACCAGCCCAAGCCCTAACCCCAACAAACCGCCGCAATACACGCACAAGCAGCATACCAGGCTTGACGAACCAGCCACCCTAGGTATAATACCAACCCTTTCCTTTCGTCTATCCAAAACCCCCACTCCCTCTCCCAGCCAGACCCAAACTCCGTAGTCCATTAAACATCTTTAAACAACAGCCCCACAACCCCTTTCACAGCTCCCAACACGCCCAACCTCTCCACCAGCTCCTCAAAGACCACCCCAACCTTTCCCAGACTGTCTCTTTCGTCTGCCTCTTTCCACGAGCCCGGCACGGCGCTGACGGCTTGGAGGTGCGATTCCGCTTCGCCGGTCCAGTCGAATGCGATGCGCCAGGTGATGGCGAGGGAGAGGGCCTTGGTGCTGGGATGCTGGAAGAGGAGGGATTGACGACCGAGGTGTTGCGCTATGATGTGCCGGGGGAGAGGGGTGAGGCTGAGCGTGTCGTCGTCGTCGTCACCGTCGTCGTCTGATGGGGTGGAGGCGCCATCTTCTGGATCCCTGCCGTGGCTTTTGTGCCGTGTGGCTGGTCTTTTGTGCGGGAAAATATTTGCTCTGCCGGACTCCGCGCCCTCGCCTTCGGAGACCGCTTTTCCGCCGAGCAAGGCGGGGAACTCCGCGTGGCATTGAGCCCAGCATTGCGCCCGCTTCTCGCTGAGCTCCCAGTACCGGCTCGTCGCCCAGCAGATGCCTGAAATGTCTTTGCCTGTGGGACCGTCTCCTGTAACACGTTCGCGGATCCAGCTGCCGAGCTCGAATTCTGCCCATGGGGAGAGTGACTGGATGACAAGATCGTGGGCGGTATGGGTGGTCGTGTTTACTGTTAGGTTGAGTTTGAGCTGTAGGAGGTGCTGCGGCGCGGTGATGCTGATGTCGTGCTTTTGCAGCAGATCGTGGGAATCGTCTGGGGCGGAGATCATAGAGCTGGTGGAAGTGAAGTCCAGCGGCGTGAAGACTTTGAGGTATGGTAGTGGGTCTTCGAGATCGATCGGTAGGTGGGACGGAAGAGGTGCATCGGGCAGTATCGATAGAGGTGGCTTGGGAAAATGTACGGTGGTCTGTCTCGAGAATGGAAGAAAGCCGCAGAGAATTTGGGACAACGGAGGCGGCTCTGGGACTGGAGGCTTCGGGAGATCCGCGGCTTCGTTCGCAAGGATAGAGCTGTTCGTACATCATAAGTACAAAATTCGTAGATTTCCTCTGAGCTTCTGACTCACGTGAGCTGCCTGAGTGTCTCCTCGTCAGGGACGGGAAGAACGCCTGGTTTGTGCACCCTCTCAATCTCCCTCTCGCATATTTGAACATCTTCCTGTAGTCGTTGAAGACGTGCTCGCAATTTATCTCGTAGGCGCTTTTTCTGTAAGACATCTTCACTTATCTCCACCTTGGCCTCCGGTTGCTGTTCTGTTTGCTTCGTCTTTTCTTGGATGCGACTGCTAGTCCGCCTTTGTGTCATGGAAGGTACATCGTCAGGTCGATTTCTAGGCTTCAATGGAGATGACTTCACGCCGAATGCTTTTTTCCTCGGCGGTCTACGGCTTGGACTATTGAACAAGCCTCTAGGCGGTTCAGGCGGAGCTTCCAAGCCCAACTGGGTCGGCGTCGGTGGTAGCTCCGGCTCACACTGATCTGCGCTTGCGTGGACCTCGATGCGGTCGCGTGCTTCTGAATTCCGTGTTGAAGGTTTTCCCGCACTACCCTGCAGCTCTTGTTCCAACTGCCCATCTATAACCTCCTGCGCCACGTCTGGTGTCTCTTGTACTGTTTCCGGCGGGGAAGCCGCAATGTCCGCATCGGGCCCAGCCCTTGAGATTGGAGCAGCGGAAGAAGCTCGACCAGGTGTTTGCGATAGCCTTCGCGGCGCGATCGACATTCCACCTCCTAAGGCTTGCGTTGTCCGCCTAGGGGTGGCTGCCCCTGCCCCATTGGTTGGAGACTTTCCCCCAGCATCCTGAACATCATCGTGGTGTGCACCTGGCGTCGTCGGCCTTGGCAGTTTGTCAATTCCAATCGTGCGATCCACGTCGCCATGAGCACTTCGGGGTCGTCCCACGATAGGGTTACGGCTTGATCGCATGGCTCTTTTCGTTCCACCGTTTGCAGCGGCCTGCGGTCGAGGCAGTAAACCCGGATTGAAGCGCGACAAACTTGCTTTGGTTGGCGAAAGATACGAAGCTCGGCTGAGACTCGTAGGTTCAACATTATAACCGGGAGTCAAGCTCGGCGTGTTCGACGCGTTGATGCCCACAGCAGATGTAGGTGATGTTTTGCGCCGCTTTGAAGGGGATGACGGATCCATTGCGGTGATGTGTTATGGGAACCTGGCAACTCGAAAAGACAACGCGCGTAACTCCATGAACATCCGCGACATGTACTGAAAATGAAAGTCCTACAATGCGGAGGAAGTGACACGCGACGGCGATAAGGTATTGATATTCGCTTCGGCGGGCGCTAACGTATAGCGGAGCTTCGTAGGCGAGGACTGTGATTGGCCGACATTCAACCGGAGGGGTACTCGGATTATCGAGACTCGAGGTAACTGTTAATAGAGTGTGTAACGAGTCAAGACTCTTGTTACTTTGATTTGTTCCACGAATCTGAAGCTGCCCTCATTGATCTTGCCATAGTTGCATTTTCTTTGAAGTGCGGGTACCCTATCAACTTTGAACACACTCCCCGTTCCGAAGACCGTACTACAAGCAAGTTCGGACTTAGAGAACGAGTCGGTGCAAGACGTTGCCAGGACCTTGGCCATCATCGGCAATCATGCGCTGTCCGGCTTGCACCACGACCCTTCGCTGCGTTAAAAGGCCCCAAGCTCTTAGTTCCTCACGGCGCATTGGCTTGCAAGGCAGCGACAGAATACGGAGGCGATATCATCCCTCACTACCGCGCTACGAAGAGCAAGGAAACTCCTTGGACGGCTACTACAAGCGTCTGTAGCTCAACCAGTACCTATTACCAACTGTGAAGCTCACAACTACGATCTAGTTCTTCTTGACGAACCATTTAGCAAAACAGTTCCGGCAACGGCGACTCCACCCGCATTACCCGCGCTAGAACCATTACCCAAAACAGACAAAGAAGAGCGACTCCAGAAAGCCAGAGTGATTTTTGGGTCACGGCTTGCAGGGCCCGGAGAGCGTCGCGCCGAGATAGACCGAAAATCCACCTTGATTGCCGGCGTACTCGTTCCACCGCGCCCTACCGAGCCGGACAATTGCTGCATGTCAGGCTGTGTTAACTGCGTATGGGATCAATACCGCGATGAACTCGAGGAGTGGGCAGCGAAGAGCAGTGAGGCACGGATGGCGAGCGTGCAGCAGAGAGGTGCAGAAAGTGGTGTCAGTATGGATGATGATGGTGGAGGGAGCGAGACGAACTGGGGAACCGGATTGGGTGGAGGGGATCTGTTTGGGGATATCCCAGTTGGTATTAGGGAGTTCATGCGGACCGAAAAGCGATTGAAGCAGCGGCACATGAGAGAAGGGACGATGGGCGGGTGATGTAAATTTTGCAAGGCATACCGACTTGTATATTCGATGCCTCTACCCTTGTACAACGACATACAGATACATGAGACCGTAGTCCTCGAAGAAACCTCGACCCAACAAAAATTATTCAGTCGACGTCCACTCCTTTTGATCTCAAGTCTGACCGGGCGACATCGATCTCTTTCATCAGCTCCTTGTACGCCTCAGGGACATCGTTGAAGCTAAAAACACCCCAGCCAAGCTTAAATAGGAGGTATGCGCCGAACGACACGAGAGCCCAGAACGGTAGCTATGAGAATTTCATCGATCAGTACAGTAACAGGACAAAGTAGGTAAGGCGGATTCAGAGATAGGGCACCCACAACAGGTATTATTTCATCTTGAACTTTGGCGGGAAAAGGGATTAGATGCAGGTAGCAAGCCAGGTAGAGCTGTGTACCTATTCATTAGCACAGCCGCTTGGTTTCATGAAAGCCTTGGATCGTCTCTCATGAGTTCGAACATACAGAGGAGATCAAGGAACCAATGGAAATGGTCTGTTGCGCTCGAGTCATCGTGGAGGGATATCAGTTGGACAAGCTCAATACACTAATCATGAAGTCTTGGTGTGGAATCTAAACGCTGAAGCTAGCAGTTGAAGTTATATCTGAGTCAAAAGAGCGTCAAAGACAATGATCGTCCAAGGTGAGATGTCGCGTCTGGTCTATTAGGTAGAAGTTACACTTTAAGCCATATCGAAGCTATTCCGGTAGTCTTGAGGCGCTTAGGCGCTAAACTGATCCTGCTGGCACGTGCTATAGCCGCTTGACAACTCTCCAGCCATCGCCAACTGTTGCCTGTGATACCTAGGGGTGACTCAGATCTATTTAGAAACTTGAGAAGCTTACGCTGAGGCTTTGGATGCTGGCAAACTCTTGGCTCCATACGGCTTCGCTAGACAGGAGTGATTCAGAGGGTTATTGTATAGTTACTCCTATCGACGAGGTTGGCTATCACTGCATTCAAAATAGTGATGAAATCATTCTGATGCGGCGTAGTGCCTGTATCAAGAGGTTGTGGGCAATCATTCGTCTTCCGTGATTTGTACGAGGTTACCCGGAGCAGTATAGAAAGACTTCTCAAGCTCTCAAAGTCAATCGCTATATCGTCCCCAATGATGGATCGTCCTCTTTCAAACAGCCCTATACAACTATAACTGTGGGGTTACTCTTAGATGAGCTTTGCCTAATGGCGAGATTGGGTTGCTAGCCACAAGATACTTTCACGAGTCACAGCAAGATTTTGCTTTCACAAACTTATATTCCTGGCTCAATCTTGCAGGCAGCAGTACGGGGTTAGATAGATTCTTGCCTGGGTCCGACTGCGTGTATCTAGCGTTTTCATTCCGGGGGCTCTCAGTCATCTCTAGTTTGAGCAAGCGCAGCAGGCAGCCGCCTAGGCTGAAGAGCCAAAATGGCGGCTACACTCCGTATATCTTCACATGTGTTGCCCGTCCAAGCACTGCGTGGTAGTCGGTCCTCGTCTTCTAGCACTGCTTCCTCTACCACACCCAGCCAAAATTCATCGCGACGCAACTCTTCAGTTCCAGAGTCAACAACTTTGCTGTGCCCTGAGAGCTCATCCATAGCGGAATCACTCGACAATCTCAAAATGTCTGAGCAAGAACAGAAACAGATGTTCTCAGTCCTTTGGACGATCTTCCACCAGGCCGAGAAAGAGGAAGGCGTTGTTCTTGTGGACGAGCTTCGAACTGTCTTCGAAAAAGCAGATGAAAGTTACAGAGCTGGGTATAGAAGCGTGGAGGCTTTGACGCTTGCAAGAGGCGCACTGGATGAAATGTGGGAGAGTCACTCGAAGTACTTAACGGATGCTGCCAAGGTGCTAGCGGACGCAAGTCGAGACCGTACGCCACAACGGTCATGCGAACTGCCGGAGTAAAAGCGAAGCTGATTCAAGTGTGTAGCTGCATCGCGTATACCGCTCGGTGAAGCGGGCGTTCTGGATTTCTTTCTTGGGATAGTTGCTGTTGAGCGAGAACGGGGTGTGTTACTAGAGCAGGCTTTACGACTGATCGGCAATTCTTGCGCAGACACGGGTATCCATACTTGAGCTTCCAACTGTCCTTTACACCACTGATCTGAAGGGTATAGATGAGAACAGACAACGAGTCGTCGAGCGGAAGAGCCTTCGACCTATTATATGTCTAATATATGAAGACAACTCGCTTGCAAGCATTTGCATCCCCGTGCTCTACAATATCTGCGTGGACTACGGTAAGCCCTCATTTTCACAATGAGTACGCTCAGCTGACGGTGTAAGAGAACCCGCGGAGAAGCAAGCAGCAGAGGCTGGATGCATTCCAGCTTTGATAGAAGTCCTTCAGAAAGGCTTGTGTAGGAGCAGCGCCCTCCTTGACTATACCTGCCAACTTCTTGAGTCTGTGATAACATTGTGTAAGCACAGCTTGAGACATCCTTGGATCGACAAGTTGACTGATATGGGGGGCAGCTCCGGGACTAGAGTCCTCACCTAACAATGCGGCAGAGGTTCTTTTCAATACGGCGTCCGGACCGCTAAGCGATCTCGACGACTGCTCCTTGCTTGTTAATCTTGCTGTAACCCACCTTCGAGAAGAGCGCTTCCAGAAGACATTCCTCCGGAGTCAAGCTTTGAGACTCCCCTTGACCTTACTGTCTCGGACCTACTCGTCGGAATCCCCGATTGGAAATCGAATCCCTCCGTCTGACCCTACGCACCCAATCTACACAGCTGATGAACAGGAGCTTGTCTCAGCTATCCGCAGCCACCTTGTACACACTCTTTCTGATCTATCAGCTTTACCCGATTTTGCGGCGATCTACCCGCTTGAAAGTCCCTTAACCAGTTTCTTGAAAGCATGGCTTTCCACTACTCATTCGCAGCTCCAAGTGTGTGCGTGCATTATGCTCGGGAATATCTCCCGTTCAGACGAAGCCTGCAAGACCATGGTTCATCACCTGCGCATCCACGAGACGCTAGTCACAATGCTGCAGGAGAGTGACGATTCCCAAGTCCTGCACGCAGTCGCTGGATTTCTCAAGAATCTGGCTCTACTGTCAGCAAACAAAACCTGTCTCGGTGAGGTCGGTGTAATTAGTGCTATACCACGTCTATGGACGATGGAGGTCATCCCGCAACTTCAACACGCTGGCGCTAGCCTAACGCGCCAGGTTGTGAGCAACTCTTACGCTAACGTTCGACTCCTTCTAACATCTCTTTCCCCTGACCCTGACTCACCAGCCCATGCGAGAACCTATCTTTCTCTCCTTCTCTCTCTCAATGAGAAATCAGATGACCTCTCTACCAAAATTGAAATAGCTCGGACCGTTACAGCTATCTGCCGCACTTTGAACTCCCCACAGCCTGGGTTTTCGACGAAACAGCTCGAAGAAACGGCACACCGCCTCTACGCCCTGCATCCGGACATTGCTCGGCCACTTGCGGCAATGGTCTCACAGTCTCGCTGGCCCGTGGTGCGCAGCGAAGGCTGGTTTGCTTTCGCGCTCATGGCGCGGAGCCGAGAAGGAAGCATTGCGGTGAGCGATGTGGTGCATGCGGTTGAAGTTTATCAGCCTTTGGTGGAGACAATCACAGGCAAAGCTCTCGTCGGCGGAGAAGATGAACGAACTAGAGGAACAATCACAAAGGAAAAAGGGGTTTTAGACGATGAAGACATGTCAGCAGCCACTGAAGGGGAGACTGATCAGGAGAAGCAAATAAGGGAAAGGGACAGGGACAATGCCTTGATCCTTGTCAGTGAGCTCTTGAAGAACATGGTAGGCTTTGCTGAATTAACCCTGTGTTTACCCGCCCCTCAAAACTTGTTCACGGCATTGCACAAGCACTTTCTCAGCGCGGAGGCTCTGCAAAGGTTTGATTGATATGCTGCTGACTTCTATTCTTGCTCTTAGGGAGAAGACTTGGAGACCATCAGACGTGGTGTCCTCGAAGACCTGTTGCAAGGACGCAACGTGCCTACAAGCGACAGCGAGCTTGTAGCCCGAACTTGAGCTATGAAATCGATCTTCAGATATTGTTTGAGAGGGTCCCAGGGCTCGCAAGTATCGCTATTTCGGCGGTTTACCAGTCCCGTTAGACTGCGAAGAGTACTATATGGTCTCTAGAAGCAACCTGAGTAGATGCGAAGGAATCGCATCACTCACTTTGCGGTTTAAGAACCCTCGTACAGACAACGTAGCAGAAGTCCAAGTTCTGAACATGTTTGCAGTCTTAAACCTGTGAATTTACCCGCTATTAGATCCCTGTTATCAAGAATAGAAATAACCACATATATATGAAATACAGGTAGGTCACATTTACACCACGTACCCATTGACTATATACTGTATGCGTGAGCATTTGGCGACCGGGATTCAATTCTAGATAGCTTCCACAGACTGTTCACAGAACAGACTTGAAGCCCATAGCAGATTCCACATGTTGCTTTCAATGTCTGTTGAATATTGTTGCCGAAAAACATAACGGCGGCAACCGTCCACATGTCACTTGCCACGGGACACACAAATGAACAAAACACCGCAAGATTATGTTGTGCCCCAAATATTACAGAAGTTGATACACCGTTTTTCTTGCACGGATACTGGATCACATAGAATGTCATGCTGAACACCAAATTTGTAGATTCAACAGCAGTACTTGTCTGTAAATTTGGTGTTGTGAAAGTTGACATGTTGCCTCGGCCAGTACCGATCCTTCGGCCTTCGCGTGCGGGATGACGTCGGCCCTAGATTGTAGCGCTTGTGATAGCCAACCTGATGTTTACTCAGAAC
Source organism: Acarospora socialis (assembly GCA_025617375.2). Lineage (NCBI taxonomy): Eukaryota > Fungi > Ascomycota > Lecanoromycetes > Acarosporales > Acarosporaceae > Acarospora > Acarospora socialis. Next base: position 228,665 of record JAMYGW020000011.1, read on the forward strand.
TGATGGGGAACCATTGCCATTGAGTGCGGCGGGCTTCACTAGCTGTCAAGAGGACAATGCGGGCAGCCTTTATCCTTTGCCGGACATGTCTTCGCCAGGGAGCCCAGCGCAGTCGCATTTTCTTTCCGCGCAATCAACAGTACTTCTCGACAACTGCGCGCCGTTACACTCATCAAGGTTTCTTTCGCAAGCCACCAATTGCCGGCACCATCTTGTTGGGCGCTCTAAGTCCGGCGGCTTTTGTGAAGCTGAGCGAGGAGGATAATGGCGATGGCAAGACTGGTGAAGAGCATATGTTGGAAGCATCGCGCGCGGAGATTGAGAAGAGCTTACCCGACAATGTTCACGGCTTTCGCAGGGCATGGAAAGGCTTCATCTTGTTCCTAGACAACTACATATACGAACCTATTGCCACGGGCTTCCGGTTCCTCCATTTGGTCTTGATATTCGTGCCAGTCATCGCCACGGTACCTGTGATATGGGTCGGTAGACGAAGGAAAGACCGTGACAATGAGCGAACTGGGACACTCTGGTGGTATGGCTTTCTGGTGCATTCAATGGAGCGTGCTGGTCCTGCTTTCATCAAAGTACGCAGCCCTATCCACCTATGTGTTCCGAGGATTGTTGCTGATCTCAGTCCTCTAGTTGGGTCAATGGGCAGCCTCACGAACCGATATCTTCCCGACTGAGATGTGCAGCATCATGTCGGCACTCCATTCCCACGCTCCCGCCCACTCTTTGAAAGACACCAAAAGGACCATCGTCAAAGCATTTGATGGAAGGCCTTTTGACACCATCTTTGAGGAGTTTCAGGAAGAACCGCTAGGGGTGGGAGCAATCGCGCAGGTATACAAAGCTAAACTGAAGCCAGACCTGGCCGTACCCGGTGATCCTGATTTGGCAAGACCAAGAAGAAATATACGTCAGAGAGTTAAGAAGAACGTGGATGTCCTTGTCAAAAGTACACCTTCACGAGTCCCTTCCACTTACGTCGCGATCAAAGTGTTGCATCCGAAAGTTGAACGGATGGTGCGGAGAGATTTACGAATTATGGGTTTCTTTGCTTCTTTGCTAAACGCAATTCCCACAATCGAATGGCTATCGTTGCCAGATGAAGTCGAGCAGTTTGGAGAAATGATGCGGTTACAACTCGACTTACGAATCGAGTCCGCGAATTTATCGCTGTTTCGAAAACACTTCCAACATCGGACCACCGCGTGGTTTCCTTATCCTTACACGGATTATACAACGCGCGAGGTCCTGGTAGAGGAATTTGCCCAAGGGATCCCGCTCGAAGCTTTCCTAGAAGATGGCGGCGGCGTCTTCCAGCAAGAGATTGCAGACGAAGGTCTCGATGCATTCCTACGGATGCTTCTGATTGACAACTTCGTCCATGCGGACCTCCATCCAGGCAACATCATGGTCCGCTTCTACAAACCCGAGCAACTCGACCTAGCCTTTGGCCGCCACAAACAGTCACACAATCCTGAGCAGTCTACCGACGTCACAGAGCAAGTGCTGCAAAAGCTTAGGCCGCATAGACATAAAGCAAAGGAGTGGGTCGCAACACTCGATCAGATCGATAAAGAAGGATACAGGCCTCAGCTTATCTTCATCGATACTGGTCTTGTCACGCAACTCAACGACACGAACCGGACGAACTTCTTAGACCTTTTCAAAGCTATCGCCGAATTTGATGGCTACCGAGCCGGACATCTTATGGTGGAGCGTTGCCGACAGCCGGATGCCGTGATCGACGAAGAGGTGTTTGCACTAAGGATGCAGCATCTCGTGCTCGGAGTCAAGAGTCGGACTTTTGCTCTCGGGAACATCAAGATCGGCGATGTCTTGAACGAGGTGCTGTCTATGGTCCGAGCTCACCATGTACGGATGGAGGGTGACTTTGTCAACGTCGTCATCAGCATCCTCTTGTTGGAGGGTATTGGGCGGAGTCTCGACCCAGATTTGGATTTGTTCAAGAGGTGAGCCGTACTCCATTCTCACAATGTTTAAGCGCTAACGAAATATCCAGTGCTTTACCAATCCTCCGAGAGCTGGGTGCGCAGCAGGGAGGTACTTCATTACTGCGCAACCTAAGGAAAGGGGAGACGTCGATGTTGAAAGTCTGGGTTGGTCTCGAAGCGCGGAAGTTTTTGCAAGCGTCCATCGAGAGTGTAAGTGACGAGAACACACTAGAATCAACGTGACGCCGTGTTGACAGGAGAACAGGTCGAACGATGCGTCAAGTACGATCAACTGTCACCCAACATCTAGAGCGTGGTCAGTCGTGAGACGTTTACACCCAGTGCTTTGTATACGTAGCATTATTGGATTATGGGGACGACTATGTTGGAGTCTTGGCGTATAGAGCGTCCCAGTCTCCATCACGAGGCATAGCAACATCCATTGTTACAGCTAGACTTCTCGTTTAGGTTCTCTTCTGTGAATCTATGATCCTTCACTCCGTTCATATAAGGACATAAACCCATCGTCGAGCGCCACAGCAATGTGAGCGGATATACGGAGGAGTTAGTATTTCGTGAATAGACGTGCCATAAGCGGCAGCATATACAACGATGCTCAGATCTACACATCTGATGTTATTGCAATAAAGAAACAACTGAGTTCCTAGGAATCATCTTCTCATAATTTCTTTAAGTCATATAGACGAAAGTTGTTGTGCATAGAGATATAGTACGGTTAATTGTGTTGCCGCTTATGGTACGTCCAGATAGCTATCAATATTGAAATGAGACAAGATTTTGTTGTATTGGGCGTATGGTCTAGGGGTATGATATTCGCTTCGCATCGTCAAGATTCGACTTGTGAATGGTCAGGAGTTCAAATCTCCTTACGTCCATCCGGCGCGGATTAACTTTTTTCCGTCCTGGTTAATCCGGATTAACCATTCATCCGATGTTTTTGTTCATTTCCTAGATACTCTGGTCGAGGGTGCGTCAGTCTTCGCACTGAAGCGTGACCATGAGTTATATCAGGACCTGTGTGATTCCGGTAGACCACAAATCAATTTTCATAGGCCACTGACTTACTATGGGTCCAGGTCGTATATGAATGCTAATAGTCCCATGGTGCGCTCCAAAACATCAAGACATCAACAAATGTGATTCTTGAGAAAAGCTGACTATGTTACATGGAGGTCTCCATGAAACTGTCAAGAATAAAAAGGAATTCATTTCACAAGATAGGCCTAGACTTGGGGAGTACTTCACCCATACATTGTCTTGGTGCACAACCGCATTCATATATGACCTGGACCCATGGTAAGTCAGAGGCCTATGAATATTGATCTGTGGTCTACCGGAATCACAGGTCCTAAATAATTGTGGCGAAAAATGGGAGCTCGTCAAATGCTTGGCAGAGGGGACGCCTCCCATGTTTGACACGTGCAAAGCTACCATTATCGACCAACTGCCTAGCATAACCATCACGTTGATCTGACCGTATCCTCTTCTTGTATCCGGTGTTGACCTATACCTTGCTTCATCCCAAACGCTAGTCGCAAGGATATCCTCTCCATAGCATAGCCAGATATGGGATGGTTCTGGGCAGATCCGAGCGATGCGCCGAGTCGCCTGCAACGTACATCTAAAGGCGATATGAATCCTCCGGTATAGTCATCTCTGCCTCTGTCTGAGGTACAGTCGGACTAACATTGAAACAGCCAGGATGCCCAATGCACGCCGTCACCTCTTCCCCGTCCCCCTTCCCCTCTTCATACCCACCCCAGAAGAGCGCAACAACGCCACAGGAGGGCTCATGTCCGATGAGAGCGCCCAACAGTCCGCTCGAGACCTCAAGATCAACGACGAGTACGACACTCTCCAAGTTGAACCCTCTGAATTACATGCCGTCAGACCTTTCCCAGAAACGGGCCGAACACCAAACAGTCCACCTCCCAGTCGAGCGCACCCTCTCTTCAATACCTAAAGGGGATGCTATGGGTAACTGGGAGTATCCCTCGCCACAACAGATGTACAATGCAATGCTACGAAAAGGCTACGACGACACACCGGAGGACGCGGTCGAGTCGATGGTGGCGGTTCACAACTTTCTGAATGAAGGCGCTTGGGCGGAAATCGTGGAATGGGAGCGACGGTTTGCAAATGGTCTAAGTAGGGGATGGAGAGAGTGCAAGAGAGGGGAGGAGGGAACGACAATCAGGGCTGAGACTCAGACTAAAGACGAGGAAGTGGTGCCACCGAGGTTAGTCAAGTTTATGGGTCGACCGAATTCAAGAACACCCAAGGCGAGCATGTTACAGCTCATGGGTTGGATATACCCTGAGAAATTTGGGTATGTGTATGATACCGTGTCGTGCCGGAAGGATTGCTAATAATGAAAGGACTGAGCCTCCCTTTGACCGACATGACTGGTTTGTGCAACGACAGACATCGGGCGGCAAGTCTCGCGAGGTGCGATATGTGATTGACTATTACTCGGGGCCACCGGAACCTACTGGAGAGCCGGTTTTCTACCTCGATGTGCGGCCTGCAATCGACGGACCCACTGCAGCCGTTGAGCGCATGATGCGATGGGGTGGTGATGTCTGGTATAAGGCTAGCGGGGCTACTGTCAGAGAGACTAAATCAAGGTAGAGACGAAGCCCAACTAATGGTCCAAACTGATGCAACAAAGAGGGCGGGGACCTGTAACATTCCATGTATTAAATTAGCCTTTTCCAGGCGTTTCTGGTGAATGGTAAGGTATTCCATTCTACAACCTCTCGACTCTCAAAGTGAAGCATAATTCTCTACCTATATTCAAGACTCTTTATGATCATTTGAATCGATTCTGCGTTGAAGACGTCATAAGTCATGCATCACCGCCTGTGCCCTAAGTGGCGAAACACACCTTAACCTTATTCTAACGACATGGAATCTTCACCTTTCATCTGCCAAACATCTCACCTCCAACTTTCAACTCCCCTCTCCTTCATTCGTCCCATCAAGGATTCATCAGCAACACAATCGTACGTACTCACCAACGTCTTTCCATCGAACTCGTGCTCTACCATCATCCCATATCTTTCAGACCTTTCTCGCTTTAGCCTCACTACGATGTGTTCGGACTGTTCCGATTTTGAGCCGGAGTGCAGTTACTGTGGCGTTGCCTGCTATGGAGATTGCGAAGATCCCGATAAATGCCCTTCCTGCTGGTTCGAGGAGGTTTATGGCGTATACGATCCAGAGCCTTGTTTCGAGCGAGATGGTGGTGATGAGTGCAAGTGCGAGTGTCACGAAGACGACCCCGAAACCTGGAAGGCAGTCTTCTCTGGTATCCCGGAGAGTGTTTACGAGCAGATGGAACAGGATATGAGCAACCACTACAACCCCAAATTGCAGCCTGGGGTTTTTCCGTTTATGGAGCTACCGGGGGAACTGCGCGACAAGATCTACCACTATTATCTAAAGCAATACGGCCAACGCAGGAAGTCTCCTTACTACAGAGGAATCATTGAGACCGCCCTGCTTAGTACCTGCCGGCAGATCAATAAAGAAGCACGACATCTTCCGCTTTCGATCAATACGCTCTCCTTCGTCAATCCTTTCCAAGCCTACCACTTTCTAGGGTTCAAGGTCCTACCAGCCCAGAAGCGACTACTAACGTCTGTTCATGTTGATGTGCACGGCATAGAAGATTTTCATGCAATATTTGGGCAATACCTTGTGCCGGAACTCGCAAAGCTGTCCTCAATATCAATGAGTCATCTCAGTATCACGATGCGGGGCAGAATCGGGGCAGACTGGTTCACCAAGTGCAAGTGCTTTGAGACTTGCTTATCGGAGATAAAGGGATTGGCGAGGTTCGACCTAGTGATCGGTTCTGGCGTGATAGAAGATGTAACCAAGGGCAAGATCGTTGAGGCACTCAAGGGGAAGCTCCTGAAGGCCACCAAGCCTGCGGAGAATCCACTCAAGCGGAAGGCTGGTACCGGTGTCTCCATTGAAGATACGGCTGTTCCAGCTTCAGGAACCAGGAAAGTCGCCAAGAAATCCTCAACGGCCAGGTACAGAAAGAATACCGCACGAAAAGCCAAGGCGAAGAAATCTACAGTAGCAAATGTTAGCGCAGAACCAGACCAAGAGACTGTTACCGGCTTGAAGGAAAAGTATCACCAGCTTGAGCAGTATGCCCGCAAGTTTGACCCAGAAGCAACCTCCGTCAAGATACGTCTAGGAAGAGCGCATGACGCGGCGATTGAAGGGAAGGACAAGGATTTCAAGAAATTGGCTGAGGATGTGCTCGGTACCCTTGAGACGCAGTTTGCGAGTATCGCTGCCGCACGCAATCTGGTCCTAGAGTAACTGAAGCACACACGTCTGCGGCATCTACTACCACAGCACCAGGATGGCTAAGTTACTCATTTATGGCTCGGATTCCGGCGTAATCTGTTGCTAATTTCGCACCCTAGCTTTGGCGGTTCTGAGATGGAGCGTCCGTGTTAAAGATGGGGACCTCCAGCAGTCGGGTGTTGTCTATTGTTCGACACTGCAACTGGCAGAGCTGTGTACTGGAAGCTTGACGATGTACCGATGGTGGCAACCATCCTGGGAAGGATGACTCTCTGGTGGCTGATTTGCTTGCTGTTAGCAATATTTGCTTAACTGTCGAATGCTTCGGTTTATCTTCCCACATCTCCTTTCAGCTCGGTGGCATCTTTTTAGCTAGGGTACCTCCATCTGCCCATCTCTGATACAAGGCTTACATAGCTCACATAAAGCTTCAATAACACCAGTCACCAACACATGATGTACGATACATTTGTAGTAGCCTAAATGACCTTTCGTCATCTGATCTTGCGTGCAATCAGTTAGAATAATAGATGTGTTGACCACAATCAACAACATCCTTGTTACTGGACCCACGCGCAGCAACCAAGCTCTCAGTACCGACAAACACGAGTTACATTTCTTGCTAACAACTGTAGGGCTGTGGCACTTGGCGCCATAATGAGTGCCGCATCCATCTCTGAGCGGCGCCATGTCCGTGTGGTAGGTATCTTCATGTGATTACACAGAGTTGACTTATGAAAGTATGTCTAATATCTCAATTTGCACCAGATACCCGGGCCAGCAGAGGAGCCAACCTCAACCCTTGTCCTCACGTCACACACCTCCCACTACGTTGACATTCGAATATTCATTCCACGACATGACGGAGAGCCCGAGCTACCAAATGAAGGCGGCCCCATGGAGCGGCTGGAGTGGGCATTTGCCGGAACATCTCGTACAACGCCATCGGTGCCTCAGCCTGGTAGCATGAAGCCTTACCGTTCGGTCTGGACGCACTGGGTGGACTCCAAAACAGACACCCCGAAGCCAGACGAGGGAGATATGTTTCCACAACCGAACGGAGACACACTGGAAAAGGGAAGCTCGCGCGATCCGGAGACTGGGGCTGTCACTGAGTACGAAGAGCTCTGGGCGGACGTACCTGTGGAGAAGACGGGACTTGATGAGAGACGTGTAAGTGTTGTTTTGCAGCTCCAGGATGGTGCGCGGAAGGCGAGGGGGATGGTGGTTAGGGTTGGGGGCTGGTGCCAGGGTCTGCTGAAGATCGGGAACGAGATTACGCTGGAGCGGTGGAGGTGGGTGTCTGGGAAGGCGGGGACAGTTGACGGGGTAGCCGCGACGGGAGTTGGGGGTGGAGTGCCTGCTGTTGTTGACGGTTTGTCTACGGAGGGATACGGGGCAACAGCTGCTAAGAACGATCACCCGGGCGATTGGAAGAGAGTTGCTAGGCTTGGGATAAGGTTCTTGCCCTGTGCGGTTACGTTTGATCCGGAACTGGCCAAGGTTGGTAATGTGGTAGAGGCTGGCGACTCGAGCTGGAAAGTTGTCGAGAACTATCAGTGGTAGGCTGGTCTCTCACGGTTACCATATAGGAATTGGGCCAGATTTGTCTTTGGCTTTGCAGTCATGGACCCAACATTTAACTACGCCTACCGACGCACGAAGACCCACAAGGGGCGGTGATACTATCAGAGCTCTTGCTCATGTCTAGCTAACAAAAGCGCTTCCAAAGCATGATAAGCTATACATGTCCTGGTTGCTCGAGAATTTCGCAGCGTCATGTACTTTGGAGTATTCCATATCGTTTTAGTGACCTTCCTCTCGCAAATTCGAAACTTTCTACAAGAGCTGCCGACGAACCGCAATGGCCGATATGATGGAACTGTCAGTTATTATTAAGAAGGGGTTATAGTGATCGGTGCTCAGCACGGTCGCTCTTTCGTTCTTGTGACCAGGCATCCTTTGTCGCGAAGGACACGCGACTTGATCACACCATCAAACCCAACAAAACATATCTCACATCATCTAGGACCTATTCACGATGAAGAATGTATCCTTTATACCTGCGCAGATGGATGGCCCTGCCAGCACTAGCACCGAAGCTGCTCGAGAAACGCCTCTCCGTCTCCTGTTACAGGACGCTGGCGTCCTTGTTCAAAATTTACAGTACTTACCATGGATTATACTGCCTATCAAGACTTCCGACTCGTCCGCCGAGCTGTATATGAGCGTGTCGCATGCGCGAGATAATCTAGTTCAGTGCTGGCTTTTCGTTGTCGAGGCAATCTTACTCCTTGCTGTTCCCACCACGCTCATTATGCCAGGATGGATTACGATACTTGCTGCATGTCTTTGCTGTTTTGTCATTCGTGTGATATGTCTGCCCCTACAGGGCTCGAGAGTTGTACACTCGGAAATGGATGGGCAGGCTGTGGTGGCTTCAAAGCAGCATGAAGACGAGCGCTGGATATTCATCAACGGGTGCATGACTGGGTAGAGCAGTCCAGTAATATATGCTACTTATTTCGAACAAAACTAACACTATCCCAGGCACGTTGGCTTGCAGGACAACTGCAACCGCCTCGCCCAGATATTTGGCCGTCCCGTTGTGGGCATCCATAATCAAACGTATGGGGCATTCCTCAGAACCATACGACAGCGGCTGAACGTAGTGATAGCTACGGACTAATCGCCGATCTTCTCGAATGCATCCTGCAACGGTGTCTCTCATACAGCACAAAGGACTGCCGCATCGCCTATGACTACGTCAAGGCATGTCTCACAGACCCTTCAGTCGCCAAGGTTGTTCTTATCGGACACTCTCAAGGCGGAATCATTGCCTCCACAGTCCTCGACAAGCTTTTCGGCGAACTACCCACGGCTACTTTTGTGAAGCTGGTACGTTCTAACCCACAAACAACGTACCAACACTTTGAGCTCATAGTCCCGGTGCTGCAGGAAGTCTACACCTTCGGCTCAGCTGCATCGCACTTCAACAACCCTACTCTCCACCCACCCAGCGCCTCCTCTACAAACTCGACGGGGCGCTCCGAAGCCCCCGACCGGTCCATCCCGCACATCGAACACTACTGCAACGAACTCGACATGATCACCCGCTGGGGCGTCCTCTACAACGTCACCAAGATCCTTGACAACCGCTACTGCGGCAAAGTCTTCGTCCGCATGGGCGCCAGCGGCCACATGTTTAACCAGCACTACCTGAACCCCATGTTCCCACTCGACAAGACTCGTGCGAACGATTTTCTAGATCAGGTGGTTGACGTCGATGAGAAGACGGCTAGTAGGAGGGAAAGTGTTTCGGCGCAGCAGACGGGACTCATGAGGCAAGAATCCTCGCTAGAGAACTTCGAGTTTGGAGACGGGCGCGTGATGCCGGTTGGTGAAGCTGGGAAGCAGGGTGGGAAGGGCCGGACGGATGGCGCTGGTGTTGTTCGGGCATCAATTTCGTCGAACCGTCGGGTCTTGGCGTCGCGCAGGCGAGGGGGAAGACGGTCAGGGAGTTGAGTAGGCTTTGGAGGTATGTTGGTGGTGGATCACCGACTAGGGCCACGATTGGAAGCTTGGATTGTGTTGTTAATGGGATGACGCGCGTGAGCTAAGGGGTGGGAGCTGGCTGATGGTACTGTTCGTCTTGGGGGGCGTCGTCCGCGTCTCGTGAAGACTGCAGGAGTATGTTCATTCGGTATCGGGCTGGACCCCTTCCTATATATTCTTATTCATTATCGAACTCAACAAACCAGTCGGGATGATGGTTACGGGCGTCATGTATATGTCTGCGAGAGTAATGTGTGACCCCTATTACAGTAGGCATCACCTTGGCAACCTCGACTGTAACCTGACTTACGGCGAACTTCTAGAATCACCCCCGACTTGACAAACGCTTGTCCCGTACTACCCCTAACCAAGCATTTTTCTCAATTTTCCCCCACCCGTATCTCCCTATGAGGAAGGTATATGACTGAGACGCCCATCACACTAGATGGCTTCGCTATGGAGCCCTAATGGAATAAGGCGCAGGGGAGTGACTTCACATACTCTTCGAAAGCTTAGGTCGCGCATTGATATGTTGAGTTCTACATCCTATGTCTTGAAGGCGGCGCGATTGTTATCAACTTGATTATTCTGTACGCATGAGATGATACGAATATGGGCGCGTAGCAGGTAGAAAAGCTTTAGGAGTGAAGTAAGTGATAGCGGGAATCCGTAGGCGGTTTCATTCATGAATAGTGCAATCGTAAGACTTACTTAATGTAGAACTCATCTCTCAAACTTGAGTAACGCTGCAAGTAGGTTATGTAGCATTTTGGTCTGTTGCTAGATCTTGCAGGTTTTGTTATCATCCAAAACATATACGCTGCCGGGACCCTGACTGCTCGAAACTTGCGTCGCACGTACACTGACGCCTCAAGGCCTCAATCCCGAGATATTTCCTCTCATCGATAAACGCCCAAACTCGCAATCATCACTGTCATCATACCCTCCAAACTCTCCCCTCCCGATCTGGAGTCCAATCCCTCGAACTACCGCCACTGACACTCCCGCTCCCAGACCCCGCAGCAAGCCTCGCCGCCCTCGTCGAGTTCCCAGTCCTCAAACCCAACGTCTTCGGAATATGCAGTGTTGCGAGCCCGAACCGACGCAACTCGACTTCCCAGAACTGACGCGTGTGTAGTTTCTGGATATGCCGCATCGGGACCACGTATTCTGTATTCCACAGACGCCCTATCACCTCTTCCACATTAGCCTCTACCCACAACTCCATAACACAACCCCAAAAATTAGAGACAGAGAGTAACGTACGCGAAGCCCAGCGATTCACCCCAAACGCCGCATTGGGCCCCTGCGGCCCGATAACGTCATCGGGCCTCGCGCCCGGGGGCCACGAGGTGAAAGACAGCCCGCAGTCACAGGATCTCGTCATATGAATCGCATCGACCTGTCCCCCATGCATGTACTGCTCCCATGCGAACCCGATCTCCGCGCGCCGGTGCGGCTCAAAGAACGGCTCCGGCTCGTCCAGATGCCGCATTCTCGCGTTGTTGAACCCGTGTGCCAGCTCGTGCACTGTCGTCACGGCGAAGAACCACTGCTGCCGGAGGATCCGGCACAGCGTGGCCGCGTCGGGCGTCGCGTTGGCAGGGAGGGAGGCGAGATAAATCCGCGCGGCAACCGCCTCTTCGAGGAAAGTCAGATTCAGCGTGGTCACGGAGCAGAACCCCTCGATGCCGGCCGGCCGCGTGAAGGACGGGTCGAGGGCGGCGCGATCCCAAGCCTGCGTTTCGCCACACGCCTCGACCCCGTAGGTTTCCTCGCAGGGACCGAAGACGAAGGCGAACATGGACGGCATCTGCATGAGGAGGGCGTCGAAGGCGTGGTAGTGCGCCTCGGTGAAGGGGGGATCGGGCGGCTCCACGACATGCCAGTCGGGCGTGTTGGGGATAGGGTGCCGCTTGCCGAATAGGACTGTGTGCCAGAAAATCTGCATGTCGAAGGACTCGGCGAGGTAGGCAGAGCTGAGGGCGAGACCAGGGCTGATGGCAGCATATTCGAGGTCGGTGACGCGTGGGAAGTTTTCGCGTTGAAAGATCGGGTGGATCGTGCGGAGGTCGCCGAGGTGGGGCATGGGAAGTTCGAGCGCGCCGGCTTCGTTGAGCTCATCGATGGTCCAGTCGTAGACCCCCTTCGTCGCCATTGTCGGTTGTAGCGCACTGTATAGCGATAGAGCGTAGTGATGATGTGCTTGGTGGTGAGTGTAGAGTTCGTAGTGGAGACAAGTGCTTTGTTCTTCAACATTTCCGCATGCGGATTGCGTATGTTGACCAGCACTGATCTTTCCCTGAAGTCGGAAGAGCTAAGTTTCCTCTTTGTCGATACTTCCGAAACGAACAGACTATGAGGCTTTGAAGCTTTGGTTGTATGCACCGATGATGACTGTGGACTGATAACCACCAGAGATGCTTTAGTATCTGCATGATGTGGAGGCATATAACCACAGCGTTTGCAAAAGAAAGGAAAGGTCTTATCAAAAAAAGAGTCTGACGACAGGAACATTTGGGGACTCGTCCTTACGAAGTTAATAGTAAGAAGACTTCTAAACCAGCTTTGATAACACCTTTTAGTTCCATATTCAACAATTCGCGTCCAAAGACTCACTATAAGACTCATAGCGGCATCTGGAAGACGAAAATGATGCGAAGAGGTTGGTGTAATCAACTTTGTACCGCAAGCATGTCCTTTGTAACTGTCAAGTGTGGATGTAGAATAGATCATCCGCGGCGACATCACCGAAACCGTCTATAGCCAAACGCCTGAGGCCGGACGCCCCAGCGCCATCGCCATCGCGATAAGTGGTAGACTCAACCACTTGACAGAAGACATAAAACTGAAAAGAAACATGGCAATCATCTATGCAAGGCTTGCTGGCTAACAAGTTATACCCATAGCCTCCGGAGATGCAGCCTTACGTTGATGGATTCCCTTCCCCTAGTAACCGGGCCAGTATGACGTAGCTGAACAATGCGACTGCTCCCACCATCCACTTATGCCTCCGTATCCAGCTCTGCCCAACTTCCCTTGCAGCTTGACCTCCCTCCACGACAGCGCCTAAACCGGCTGCGCTTCCTGTTGGCCGTCTCCTCAGCGCTGCAGTTTCAGGAGAGCACCCGTTTGGATGAGGAGCGTCGGGATCTGGTACCACATTTCCCGTAGCCGGATCGATCCTATTCTCGTTCATCCACTTCCAGTTCTCCTCGTCCAGCTCCGGCCACTCTGCCCTAAATTTGACCCCTCCATCACCCGCTTTGACCGCACCGATGCCTTTCGTCGTGGCACTGACCCCTGGGACTGTCCTTGTGCTTGTGCCTCCGCCGGTCGAGTTCCACCACCGTGTCCTTGTGGCTGCCCATTTTCGCTCCCCGTCTGTTGCACTGACGCTGCCGGTGGTCATCTCTTCGCTGGTCATGAATGACATCAATCCGATGAGAATGGTAGACACCTCCCATGCTGGGTTGTATTGTTTAGGGTGGAAGTCGCTGATGCTTAGACAGAGACGAGTGGAAGGTTGGAAGCGGCCGCTTGGGGTGTGCATGCGGATTGCTGGTGGGGCGAAGGGGTAGTCAGGTGGGAATATTAGAGTACCCCAGTACTGGCCATGTTCGTATGGTGTTTTTGGAGGTCCGGTGAGGATGTAATGCCACCTAGAAGACAGTCAGCCAGCAGGATCGTCTAAACGCGGTCTAGCAGCCATACTCGAGGATGTTGCTTTCTGATGGGTGTGCAACAATGTATGGAGGAGGGTTCTCCTGGATTGTCTTGTATTCTCGAGTGAGCTGTTAAGGCGTTAGTATTTTTGTCAACGATGGGGAAATCCTTCTTACCCGTTTGTTTGCCGCACGAGTTGCCATCTCAGGAACACTACTCAGCTGGGATGGAAGAATGAAAGGATTCAACACCAGCTTGTTGTGGATATAGTAGAAAGTCAGTACTGCCACATATTGCAGATCAGGGCTGACGATCTGAAATCACAGATCGCTTAGTCATCCACATGCCAACGCCCGGGGAGCTTTCACCTCCACCGGAAGCTGTATTTGTATTTGGCCCCTACTTAGACCCTGCCAGCAATGGCATCAGCTCTCGACCCTGAAGATGATGTAGGTACTGAGCTTCGTGGTGTCTGGATATCCACGCTGAACCAAGACTGATCTGCCAATGCGGCTCAGATTCTCGACACCTTAAGGAAAAAGGTGGATCCTAAGGTACAGGAGGAACGTGAGCGGGCGGTAAATGAGAGAGTTCGACTCCAATATGAAAAAGCACAAGCACGGTTAGCTGAGCTTGTAAGTTGGATGATTCTTGTTAGGGTTACAGATGTTAACTATATCAATTGCAGCTTGACAACAACTCAACCCTGCCATGTACAATCTCCTCAGTACGCGTTCTCAATGCGAATCACACAAGAGCCGGCTTCCTCGAAAGGATCTTCAATCCGCTTTTCAGCGCAAATCGAGACCGACCCTACACGCTTACAGAGGTATTGCGAGAGTTGTCAATGAGAACAAATGAGTTATACAAATTCGGTCGGGCTCAACAACTGCTTTGCGGAAGCCAAAGTCGTCAGACTGACTCGGGTGGTAGACATATTCCACCAGCCCATAAACACCTTCATCGACAAACCGCCTAAAACAGATCCATCGTCCACAACCACCGATATAGACATTTACCTCGCTGTTAGAGAAAAGTCCCGCCTGCTTCTCAAGACCGGTACAGACCTCGGCAATGCCGAAGGCTCGGCTTATGGAAACCTATTATGGCGGAACGTCTTTGGTGGAGCCGAGACCCTGAACCTCAACGCATCTCTTGGAACGCGAACCAGGTCTGCCTATCAGGCCACATTCGAAACACCTATACTCAGCAATCCTGACACGAGATGGGAAATTGGGGGTCTTGCAAGTTCGACGCAGAAGAGCTGGGCAAGCCACGAGGAGGTGCTGAAGGGAGGATGGACAAAATACCGATGGGCGTCGAAGGGCGGTAACAAGCATGAGCTTGGCTACACGGGTGTCTGGAGACAGTTAACTGGGTTGGCCGAGAAAGCATCGCCAACGGTAAGAGGTGATGCAGGCGATAGCGTGAAAAGCAGCATCACGCATACATGGATCAGCGATGCGAGGGATAACCCGATACTACCTTCAAAAGGATACTTCCTCAAAACGGTATCAGAAGTCGCTGGGTGGGGCCCTCTACAAGGTGATGTCGCATTCTGGAGGTCAGAGATGGAGACGCAGACCGCTACATCAATACCATTACCGGGGGTACGAGGTGACAGCGGGGTATCGTTTACTACAGGCTTCCGAGCTGGCATGCTATACCCTCTTGCTCTCGGTTCTCAATCGCACCCGCAATACTCACGCATCAACGATCGCTTCCAGCTGGGTGGTCCGACTGACGTGCGTGGTTTCCGACTTTCTGGGCTTGGTCCGCGCGATGGACCCGATGCTGTTGGGGGAGATGTCTACGCTGCTGGCAGCGTAAACCTCCTCGTTCCATTGCCGCGGGTGGGGCCTGAGAAGCCCTTTCGCTTCCAAGCTTTTATCAACGGTGGGAGACTGCTCGCGCTCAAGGGCTTGGATAAAGAGGACAGGATGGACAGTAAAGCGGTCCAGAAGAGCGTCTACTCCACAATCGCCGAACTCGGTAACGGGCTTCCGAGTTTAGCAGCTGGCTTTGGACTCGTGTATGCGCATCCAGTGGCCAGGTTTGAGCTGAATTTTTCGCTGCCGTTGGTCTTGCGGAAGGGGGAGGAAGGACGAAAAGGCTTGCAATTTGGCATCGGGATCAACTTTCTGTGATCGTATACCGTGCCTGTAGAGCTGTAGATGTAAAATGCTTGTACATACAACAGTCGTGGTCACTGTTTTTTCCGTTAAATGGAGCGTGCATAATTCGTCAATGCTCAACTTGTGCATTCACCGCTGCCTGGAAACGACGACTGTTCAGAACACCTCTTCCCAAAGCCATTACTCGTGAATTTTACACTATATACCACAACAAAACCTACGAAATCATATACCAAGCTTCATTCAGACAGCCCACGTTCTAGAACCACCTCCAACCGCTCTCTGTTTCTCAAAGCAGCCCCTAAACATCTGCGCACGCAACACCCCATCCTGCCGCCAGCGCACCACCACCAACCCCACCGCCGGCCACCATGGCCCAATTCTTCCCCCAACAACCCTACGCCCCGCAGTCTGCGCAAAACCTACAATTCTACCCCTCCCAATACACTCCGCAACCGCCGGTATCTGGACACACGACGCCGTCGCAAGCCCAATACGGCGGCTACGGCGCGCCCGCGAGCCAAGCATACTCTTCCCAAAGCTTCGGCACGGGTTCCTCAAGCTTCGGCATCGCGTCCGGGGCGTCGGGGTTCGGCGGCGCCGCGGGGTTCGGGGTGCCGGGCGGGGGCGTCAGCGGGCGGATGGGCGAGCAGGGCGGGCTGCGGACGGGCTGGCTGGCGGCGTTTGGGACGGAGGGGTACGAGGGGGAACCGGCGCTGCTGGAGGAGTTGGGGGTGAATTTCGGGCATATCAAGGGGAAGGTAGGTCCATCCAATTCTCGTCTCGTTACCGGCTACGGAGGGGTGATGTACACGATCCTCGCTCCTCGGGCAATGGAAGACTACGATGTTGTTGTTGTTGTTGAAGAAGAAGGAAGCGAAGCTGACGGCTGACGGGTAACAAAGACCCTCACGGTCCTCAACCCCTTTGCGCGCATCGACCAGCACATCATGGACGACTCCGACCTCGCCGGGCCTATCCTCTTCTTCCTCCTCTTCGGCACCTTCCTCCTCTTCTCCGGCAAGGTCCACTTCGGCTACATCTACGGCCTCGCCCTGCTCGGCAGCACCTCCCTGCACCTCATCCTCTCGCTCATGTCGCCGCCCCTTTCTGCCGCCTCCTCCTCCTCTGCCGTCGACCCTCACGACCACGACCACGTCGTCGCAGGCGGCAGCGCCCATCTCAGCTCCACGCTGACCTTCCCCCGCAGCGCCAGCGTGTTGGGCTATTGTTTGCTGCCGCTCGTGCTGACGAGTCTGGTGGGTGTCGCGCTGCCGATGGACACGTTGGGCGGGTATCTGTTGACGAGCGCGGCGATTGTCTGGTGCACGTATAGTAGTAGCGGCATGTTTTGTGCTGTGGGCAGGATGAGGGGCATGCGGGGGCTGGTGGCTTATCCGCTGAGCTTGTTCTATGCCGGTTTTGCGATTATGGCCATCTTCAGCAGCAAGGGGAGTGGGGCGTTGGCGAAGACGGCGGCGGGGGTGTGAGTTAGGTAGGAAGGAGATGGGCTAGGTGATGGTGCTGAGGAGCGTTGTGGCTGCTCTTAGGTAGGAAGCGTTAGAAATATAGCTACTTTCTGTTCGGTGCATGTCAGCGATAGAAGGAAGCTGGACTCCCTAGGGACTATTTTAGGGCTCGCTTCGATAGCAGGCGGTCCCTTGCACAATTACTTGTACGCTTATATTGGAATTAATAGTAGAGTAACCAGACACGTGACCGCAATCTGGACGAGCAGCATCAAGTAAATGTATAGGGCATTTACCTTGGAAGACATTAGACAGGTGAACCTTCGTTGAAGTGATCTAACCTAATGATTTCGAGATGTCCAATAGCTTTTGCCCTACACTCACAACAGCTACGGGTAAATATCTCCTGCGTTTCCCATTATGTTCCCCAAGCTACGTACATCAACCCGTCCAACAATTCTGACCCGAGAAAGTAAGAATCTTCCCGGTCTCCTGGCCCTTAAGAGCTCACCTCCCTTACTCAAATCAACCCAATACTATACTCACATAACACCTCCCACAACACCCAGCACACCGACCAACCCAGCCAGCGCCCAAACTCCAAAGCCCCCCTCCCCAGCCCCAACCGCACGCCAAGCTCTCGCCGCTCCCGTTGACACTTCCACAGAAGGCCGCGTTGTCGTCGCCGTCTGCGTCGTGGATGTCGATGCACCACTCGCGGCGACCGTCGATGTACTCTCGACAGATGTGGGAATGATCACTACGGCGTTGCTCGTAGACGTGTCAACACCGACGCTGATGCTTGAGCTGGTGCTTGAGCTGGCGCTAGTGCTGTCGCTGGTGCTGGTGCTGGCAATGGCGCTGAGACTGACGCTAGTGCTGGGAGTGGTGGAGTTGGAGAGGGCGACGCCGGCAGTGGTGAAATCTGCAGGCAGAGTCACGGAGTTCGAGCGGGCGCAGGATTCAGGGGATAAGCCCTGTTGTGGTTGGGACGGTGTTAGCAGTGGATGATAACTCGGCGGGTGGGTTGGGTTCGGGCAGTGTGGTGTGGAGCATGACATGGAATAGGAGGATGGAGGGGATGTACTCGGTAAAGGGGAAGGGGTGACGTACATCCGGGCAACAGTAGCCTTTAATCAGGCAGAATGAGTCTCTGGGACAAACATCTAGAAGCAAACATCAATCGGTTAGCCACTTGATCTCAGTACAGCCAGCTAGGAAAAGGAAGGTGGCAGGGCTCAAAGCGCATAAGCATAGAAGTCCACATGCACACCAATGTATAAGCCCATCAAACTGGCAAGAATCGAGCACACGAAGGAAAGTTGTAAAAGGATAGGTGTGAAAACATACATCCACCACTACAGCACGTCTGGCCCTTGGCCGGATTCACACACTCGATGCCCGTGCCACAACTGTAATAGCCCGGCCCGAACGCGTCGGCGCATGTCTCGCCACTGCCATCATTCTTGTCCGGGACGAAGGCCTCAGACTGCCGTTTCAAGATCGGGCTGGGGTGTTTCTTTGAGGAAGAAGCATCGGAGGAGGCTAAGGCTGTAGTTGCGAGGATGAGGGCGAGGATCACGGGGAGCCTGAGAGGGGCCATGCTGTGCAAGGAGTCTTTTTGCTCTGGCTAGATGCTGTGTATGGAGTGCTCAGGGCAGTTGAATTCACCGAGGGAGAACGTTGAAGATCAGAAAACGGAGAGACGGCGCTGTAAATATAACGACGAAGCCTTTATCTCTCCACTGCGCGAAACATGAGAACAGGACCGCAGCACGTAAAAGATGAGCTGAAATGCATCCCAAAGCTCCCCTCGTCCCTCCCCGCCAATCAGGGCCCAAATTGAGCGAGCTCGTATTACGGAAATTATGTGATTTCTGCTCCTAGGTAGGCTGCCGGAGCAAGGCTGCGTGCCAAGACCCGGGCTGTTCTGTTGTTTTCTCCATCGCCATTCGCTCGTCGCAGTAACTCGGGACAGGACAATGGGACAGGACCTGCTAGCCAATTTGAGCACAGTGGGGAGGTCAAGATAGAGGATGTTTGAAGTCGTATCGCACAGTCACAACCACCCTTTTGAAGGTTTGATACGGTTTGTTCTCTGTCAGAGGTCTAAATCCACATGTAAAGGAAGATATAAAATTTGCAGAGCAACAATGAGATTTAGGTCTCAGAAATGAGATGTATGGAATTCTGCTGTGAGCATGGCGAGATACTTGCTCAAATCCTCTTGACCATACCTGAATTGGTTAGCAGGTTCTATCCTGTTGTCCTGTCTGGAGATATCCCGTCCGCTCGTGGCACACACCGCTGCAAGGTACGAACGGTCTGGCGAAGAGAATTGGGGTCCGCCAAGGCAAGGCTGAAGGTCGGGCATTGAGGTCGTACGAGAAGCGGGGTGTGAGCTAACGCTTTCTAGCGGAGGGAATGGTTTAGGAGAGAGGGCCTGGACTTTGGAGGTGGAGAGAGTCAGCATGGGGCTGCGTGAGGTGTTCTTCGTAATGTTTGAGTGCGTTTTTTTACCTCGTGACTGGAGCACCGGAGGCTGTTTTGAGGGGCTATGATGGTGCGTATCTAGATGTGGAGTCTTCCATTTCTTGAAGTCGGATAAGAGATGCTTGGTGATGTCTGGATAGTATAGGGATGTATAAGCTTGGTTGAACTTGACCTTTATGTGTAGAACTGAGGTTATAAATTAGTAGCTTATCCGTCAAATCAAGGCTTTTTGTTGGATACGGGGCTGCTTTTATTAAGGTGGGAGGGAAGTGAACCTGGACGTGAGGCACCGAGCTCTTATGTAAGAGTGGTGTAACGGAAACATTTGACTACTTCTCATGCGAGTATGACTCCTGTATAGGTACATCTATTCTTTTGACATGTTGAGGTACTTCAAGCACATAACTGATGTACAGTAAAGTGGCTTTGAAAAGAGAGCCTGAAGCCTTGGCCTGCAGATACGAAGGAACTAGTATTTAGTGTCCGGGCGTACCATAAGCGGCGACACAGTTGATCCTTATTATATCCTTTTGCTCAACGCCCCTATATAGGACCAGGATACTCCGTATGTGATAAGAATTTCTCAGGAGTTAGAGGCTGCCCAATTGTATCCTCATAAGATGTATGAATCTAAGGTTTGTGATGATTGATATTGTGGTATTCAAATATGCTGCCGCTTATGGTACGTCCGGATACTAAATACTAGTTCCTTCGTATGCTCTCTGAGATTGAACGTTGAAAGCATAGGTATCTCCCAAAGTCCCAACTACAGGTGTACAGCAGTCCTTCCGCTTCCCGTCCCATGCGTCGGATAATAACCACATATACTCCGTCGTGTCCAAGTTCGAGAAGACGACCGGTAAGTAACGCTGTCTGACGAGGTAATCGGCCATCAGAGATCGCCCCATTCTCCCATTGCCGTATTGGAATGGATGGAAACGCATGAAACAAACATCGCTAGGGGTGGAGCATCATGCATTCGGTCTCGCCATTGTATGAGGCATTCCGTTGGAGGCAGGCACTTCGATCGCGGATGGGAGAATTAGTTCGGAACAGAGAGATTGGATGTCTGAAAGGGAGATTCCTGACGTATGTACTTGGCCAACCCTAATACTTCGTAGATAGCGCGAGACAACAAGATGGCTCCACATCTCAGTTGTCACTCGCTCACTTAGAATCAATGCAAGTTGCCCACTTTTGGTATAGATATGTTCGCTGTTATTGAACCTTTCAAGTATATATATAGAGAAACCATTACTGTCGTCCCAACATGTGTATTCGTCCCATCCCAAGACACGACCTGTAATTACGACACTCAAAACATACAGCAACAGAACAGCGCGACCAGGACAGGAGCCAGACCCGCCACCGCATTCCTTCCGGCGGCACCAGTCGCCGCAGGACCCGTATATTGGGTGACCGGCGCCCCTGTCATACTCGATTGGCTTGGAGTTCCCCCTAACCCACTAAAGATTGCCGGACCCAACCCCAGCGTGCTAGTAGAGGCGATTGGGGCGGTACTGGAAACCTGGGCAGAGACCGAGGGTTGATTGCTACCGACGGGCGCTACGGAACCTGTGCAACGTGTTAGCTATCAGGCCATGTTCTGAGAAAGGAAAAGCGAGGAGTAAACTGACTTGGAGAAGCGGGCACTGGAGTAGGCGATGAGGCGGCGGGTGATGACGATGGAACCACCTGTGGAGCCGGAGAATTGACTGCCGCAGCTGGAGCTGAACTGCTGGGCGAAGGGCTTGATGGTAAAGGTGAGAGGATGGCGGGAGGTTCTGTTGTAGTGACCTGTGTGGTCTGCTGCACAGGTGATTGGACGGCTGGTCGCTCAGACGTAGTTGTTGTAGTGACCAGAGTAGTCTGCTGCGCAGGCGATAGGATAGCGGGAGGCTCAGACGTTGTTGTTGTGGTGACCTCAGTAGTCTGCTGCACAGGTGATAGAATGGCGGGAGGCTCAGACGTTGTTGTTGTGGTGACCTCAGTAGTCTGCTGCACAGGTGATAGAATGGCGGGTGGCTCAGACATTGTCGTTGTGGTGACCTCAGTAGTCTGCTGCACAGGCGATAGAATGGCAGGTGGCTCGGATGTGGTAGTGACCAGGGTAGTCTGCTGTACAGGCGATAGAATGGCAGGTGGCTCTGTTGTAGTTGTAAGGACTTGTGTAGTCTGCTGCACAGGCGATAGGATGGCCGGAGGCTCTGTCGTAGTGACCTGAGTGGTGACCTGAGTAGTCTGCTGCACAGGCGATAGAATGGCAGGTGGCTCTGTTGTAGTTGTAAGGACTTGTGTAGTCTGCTGCACAGGCGATAAGATGGCCGGAGGCTCTGTTGTAGTGACCTGAGTGGTGACCTGAGTAGTCTGCTGTACAGGCGATAGAATGGCCGGAGGCTCTGTCGTAGTGACCTGAGTGGTGACCTGAGTAGTCTGCTGTACAGGCGATAGAATGGCTGGTGGTTCAGTAGTTGTTGTAATGACCTCAGTGGTCTGCACAACAGGTGATAGGATAGCCGGAGGCTCTGTTGTTGTTGTGATGATCTGAGTGGTCTGCACAACAGGTGATAGGATAGCCGGTGGCTCTGTTGTCACTGTAGTGACCTGAGTGGTCTGCTGCACAGTTGATAGGATGGCCGGTGGCTCTGTTGTTACTGTAGTGACCTGAGTGGTCTGGACAACAGGCGAGAGGATAGCTGGTGGCTCTGATGTGACAGTGACCTGAGTGGTCTCTGTCACGGTAGCACTATTACACGTCGTGGAGGTCACCAAGGTGGTGATTATCGTGGTCCCACCCAATAGGGTGGTGACCACGACAGGACTCGTAGCAGAGAGCGTAGGCCAGCTCCATTCTGTTGTATTGGCTTGCCCTGGATAACACCCTGAGCAAGTCGCAATTGCCGACTCCGGCGTTTGTGTTGTGTAGGTTGTGGCGGGAGCTGGAGTATGGCGTCAGAAAGAACGGGTAATTCATCTTAGGGAAGAGACATACTTGTAGTACCCGGCGATGTGTGACCAAGGACTTCTTGAGCCAGCAAAGCGCCCAAAAGAAAGAAACCTCTCATAACCATTCTCGGTCGTATAGATCGCGTTGGAAAGAAGGAGGTTCAACTTGCTCAACAAGAAACGAATGACGAAGTACGAAGTTGAAGCAACGCAAACAACAGAAAACTCTCATTCTTCTTCGAAACAGGTACCAAAAGCTATCCTCTCGCATATTAATACAGGAGGATATAAATAGAAGAGGCCCTAATACGCAACGGCGGAAATTAGACATGATGTGATCTTCCCAATGTTTTGCCTCCGAGAGAACCTTATGTGTGACAGCGGTGGTGTGACGTCGTTGTCATATGCTTTTACTCAGGAACAGTCCAATGTGAGTGGTGGAGAAGGTCGGGTAAGTCACGGTAGTATTGAGTCTATCGACATGGCTATGGGATGACCCTTGTTGTTGTCGTTTCTCTTTTGCCGTCTATCCAAGGCCCTAAGATATCTTCAGGCTGACCATTGGCCGCCACTTAACTTCTCTAGCCCCTTTCGGATGAAGGCCGGTTGATCCGCCACGATCCTTTCATCTACCGGCACACCGACGTAATTCAGGTATAGCGGAGATTTCGGGGGCGTATTAAGGTATGAACTAGCCCGATAAGTTCGGTGGGTAAGGTAGAGTATGATGTTGTTGTCGCTTGCCACAGATAAGTTGTAGACTATTTCTATTATGCCTCGTTTGGAGGGCTTCCGAGGTTGATGCTGTTGCGAGTGCTGCCGTGTTCGAAAGTGTTCTTCTCTAATCATACGCGTTTGCCGGTATGCAATTGCAACTGTGACATTATTATTGCAGGATGGCTGTTCTAATCCCTCGTGCTTTGAATTACCGCCTTGTTTTCTTATATTCCACTCTTTTCCTTCACTACACTGCGAGATGTGTGCTTGGCAACTCGACCATCCCCGCCCCTATAAGTGTGGCCCCTTCGACGAATTGGTGAGTAAGCCCTCGACCGGACTGTTGATCTACCGCTGATGTTGATGCTACGGTAGGGATGGCAACGACGGGCCTTGGTCTTCGTTCGCGGTCCAAGTGGGCACCCCGCCCCAAACCGTGAGAGTCTTGGTCTCGAGTTCTGGCTCGTCGCTGTGGGTGGTAACGCCGGCGGGATGCACCAAGACCGATCCAAACAGTTGTGACGAGCTGCGTGGCAGACAGTTTAACATCAATGCGTCCTCAACCTGGCAGGACAAAGGCTTGTTCGCACTCCCTTTCATCGCAGAGGCGAGTTTAGGATACTCCGGGTCGGCCGATTTTGGCTTCGATAACGTTACCCTCGGGTTTCAAGGCGCGGGAGGGCCAACCTTGGAACATCAAGTGGTTGCCGGATTCGATACAAAGCAGACCTACACCGGGATGCTCCCACTCACGAGTCGTGGGGTTAACTTTACAGACTTCAATCACCCTGAACCAAGCCTCTTGGCGACGTTGAGGAGTCAAGGCAAAATTGCGAGCTTGACATGGTCCTACACGGCTGGAGCACCCTGGACACCGAAGAAGACGTTTGGTGACTTAGTCTTTGGAGGCTACGACACCAATCGTTTTGTCCGCAACGAGCAGACATTCATATTCGGTGAAGATATCTCCAGAGATCTTCTGGTGGGCGTTCAATCCATCACCAGCGGCTCGGACTCTCTCCTACCAAGCAGCATAATCACTTACATTGATTCTACGGTGTCACATATCTGGCTTCCACTTGAATCCTGTAAAAGATTCGAAGCTGTTTTCGGTCTTACCTGGAATCCCTCTGCTGAGCTTTACCTCGTAAATGACACCCTTCACAACATCCTCCTAGCCAAGAACGCAAGCGTACAATTCACCCTAGGGCAGACAACCACAAGCGGAGGTCCGACCGTCAACATCACTCTACCTTACGGCGCATTCGACCTCACAATTACCAATAGCCCCCTTCTGAATGGGACATCCCGCTACTTTCCCCTGAAACGGGCCGCAAACGACACACAATTCACTCTTGGAAGGACCTTCCTACAAGCAGCGTAAGCCGCCCTCGTTCCCTGCATGGTAACAGCCCGCGCTAACCCAGACCTCGAAACCATAGCTACCTCACAGTCGACTACGACCGCTCCAACTTCTCCGTCAGCCAAGCTCTCTACCCGGACCCTTCCGTTCCCCAACACCTCGTCCCAATCCTGGATCCCTCCGCCTCCACCTCCAACTCCTCCGATCCGTCCTCAAACAACAACACCAACAACAACACCTCCACCGGCCTCTCCGCCGGCGCCATCGCCGGCATCGTCATCGGTGCCCTCGCCCTCCTCCTCATCCCCCTCGCCATCTGGCTCCTCATCCGCCGGCGCCGACGCCGCACCCGCGCTAAGCAACAGGCTGATGCTAACGCAGCGGCCGAAGCCGCCTACGCTGAGGACAAACCGCCAACTGACGACACGGAGCCGACCGTTCCGGTCGGCTACGGTCACAAGGCCGAACTCGACGCTCGCGACACCACGTTCCGCGGCCACGAGGTTCCCGCCACCGAAGCCGCTGGCGCGGATCGGAAATCGAAAGTCTTGGTCAGTCCTGAGGATGATGGGGTGGATGAGGTGCGGGTATCGAAGGAGGAAAGGCCGCTTGGTGTGGGGCAGGATGGGCCTGCGGGCGTTCCGGTGTTTGAAATGAGTGCTGATCAGGAGGTGAGGGAGATGGAGAGCGGTCCCGGGGCGGCAAGGAGGGCGGAGTTGGATGGGAGGCGGTGAGGGAGGGGATGATGGCCGAGTTGGGAGGTAAACATGTGTGAGTCGAGGGGCGTTGGTGAAGGGGAAGTAGGGCGTTCCTGGGAGTTGGAGGGGGGTGATCTTCTTGGTTATCAGCTATCCTTGGGTACTGCCTTGGCAGTGCTTCGAGAGGGGCTGTGTTTTCCATTTCGGCGACTTGTGCTACGAAATCCAAGATACACGAATATGTCATATAATGTCAATATTATCAACCTGTCAGAGTGCGTTGGGTGACCAAGCCACTAGGTCGTGAATGGTCCATTGCATTCAGACCACTTATTGACCAGAAGGATATAAGAATGAAGTAAAGCCTGTCTTAAGACCAAGCCTCTGCGTCAAATGCAGATTAGTATGGTAATCGATTGAAGGACTAACTCGAGGAATATGTGAATCCGTGAGGCACGGGCCCCTTTACACGGTCCATGTTTAGGGTTGTCACACCAATAGCATCCTTAAAATTGTACATAACGTCCAGGAAGAAATGAGTTACTTGATCAGATCCATCCTGTACACACTACTACACTCCTACTATATAGTCACCACCTGTACACCGTCCCCGTCGAATCCAACCACAACACCCACCCCAATTATTCGTCCCCCGCTTCAGCCCTCGAAGTCGCCCAATTCTTCAACCAGCCTCTCGCCCTCTCCAAATCTCCTCCCTCCGCCTCCAGCGCCGCCACACACCACTCAAGCGCGTAGGCCCCTCCCTCCCTCCCCTTCCCCTTCCCTTTCCCTTTCCCCTTCACCTCCCCATCTACGCCAACCCCACCCCCTTCCATAGCCAACATCTCCGCCAAAACCCTCCTCCTCTGACTGCCCTCATCCACGCAAAAATGCAACGGCCTCTCCACCCTCTCCAGCCCCTCCACAAACGGCCCAACCATCGGCAGCGCGTCCTTGGTCGCCAACACCTCCCCCTCCGCCGCAAGACCGCTATTCTTCCTTCCCGTCTTACAGAACTCGTTCCGACACCACCCCTTCCCGCACCCGCTCACCAGCTGCGTCAAATACCTCCTCTCGACCCTCCTCCTCAACGCCCTGCCGTCAGGATCGTACATGGACACGTACAGCGGGCCGAAGCAGATACTGCACAAGCCTAGATCGTTGCCGGCGCCCTGGCCCATCCTCTTGCCCGCGCCGACGTCGCCGTTCCGACCGACGCCGTCGAGCGTGCGGCCGCAGTTGAGGTTCCGGCAGATGCGCGGCTTGGGCCGCGAGAGGCGGTCGAGGTCGTGCGTCTTGAGGTGCGTCTTCATGTCGCGCAGGCGGACGATCTTGCCGCACAGGTGGCATTCCGTGGTGCGGGCGCCGTCGACGAGTTCGTGGGGCGTGAGGCCGGAGAGGAGGACGTCCGGGGAGGTGGGGGACGGGTCGGTGGCGCTTTGTTGTGGGACGAGTAGGTGGCAGAATTGGCAGAGGATGAGCTTGCCCGGGCAGGTGGTGGTGCGGTGGTGGGCGAGGGAGGGGAGGTTGGCGGCTTGGTGGGCGCAGTTCGGGCACGGGCGAGTGGTGTGGAAGATGGCGTTGTGTTTTGATTCTGAAGAGGAGGTGTTGCCGTACGAGGAGTCGTGTGGGCAGTGCCAGTGGCTTTTCCATTCGGCTGAGGTCTTGATGAATACGTTTTGGCATTTCGGGCAGAGGATGTTGTTGCGAAGGCAGAAATTTTCGTGCAGGAATAAGGTGGGTTGTGAAACCCATTGGTGGCAATTCTTGCACCGAACTTCGTCCGGCGCTCCCTGTTCGTCGTTCTGGTTGGCTGAAGTTCCCTCGTCGCTGGTTGCTGATGGTTCTGTTGAAGTAACTCGGATGCGATACGGTAATGGAGCACTTTTAGTGCTTGCTGGATTGTTTTGCACTTCTCCATCCGGTGACTCATAGGCATGAACAGAGATCCAGAGCGCTTCAGCACCCTCTAGCTCCACGTTCGTATGATGCAGCCGGATCCTTTTGGAAGGTCGGCCTAAAAGATCCGCGAATACGTACTCATCGTCTCTTGGTCTCACTCGCTGCCGTGGTGTTAAAGGACTCACGAACACATCTATGGCTTCCTCGTGATTTTCTGCATCGACCTCGATCTCGATCCCTTTTGAACAGTCCCAATTCGAAACTTCATAGTCGACGTATTCTGGAACCCAGACTTGTCCCTCCACCTCATTCCCAAACTCTAACACCCCTCCAGCTGAGCTACCACCGCTTGTACCAGGTGCTCTCTGAGACTTTTCCAGCCTCCTTTTCAGTGTCTCTCGCGCTTGTTCTTCATTCAGGGGCTCGATGTCTACCTCCAAATCCGTGTCGACGATACAAATCCCATCCCCGTCCGGGCAGATACTGTCGACCAAGAAGCGAAATTCGTCACCCCGGCGCCCTCCAGATACCAAAAGTATCTCACCATTTGTCAAGGTAGTGAAGTTATCTCGCAGATAGCGTTCCAAGAGCGACTTCCAGTCCTCCGGGTCGTACCCTGCTTCTAGTGGTCTTAACCGGACGTATGTGCCCTTGGGCAGTTGTGCTGCGTGAACGGTGACCTTGGGTTGAGTAACAGCGACGCCGGCCAACTTATCGACAACACCGTCCTCCTGTGTATCATGCGTAAAGCCATCCTCTATTCCTAGGGCTTCGCGCAGGAAAGACCCCAGCTCGATCTCGCCCTCTTCGGCGGAGAACTCCCGTATACCAGCATACACAATTCGACCATTTCCCGGATTCACCAACCGAAAGGTCAGCGGATGAGGGAGCTGCGGCTGCCGCTCAGCAAATTGCGCTCTTGCGTGCCTCTCTGCGGCATGAGAGTAAGGGTTATACGGGTCGAAGGTACTGGTGTAGGGTTGAGAGCTAGCTGGAGCTTCCACGGTGACCGTCGCAGCAGCGAGGAGCTGTTCGAGTGCCAACTGAGGCAATACGATCTTATCACCAGGCAGCTGTGGCGTTCGACGCTGAGGGGCGACTGACAGTTGAGCTGACCATTGCGGCGACGGTACTGGATCTGTTGACATGGTGCTGGAGAGCTATTTTCGGAAAGTAACTCGTACAAATGAGTGTGAAGTGACTTAGAATCAGTATTCATTTAATCTTACATACATTCACATCATATGTACATCCTTTTCCTTGTTGTCTTCGAGAAGTTTCTCATTGCCTCCCTGATAATGTCAGCAACGCACTTTACCAACACCTTATCGATAACGATATGTACTTACGCGAGAAACATGGGGTTGTCACCACCACGGAGTATGATACTTTGTAAACAGACTGATCCATGCTTTGACCACATCACATCATCAGAATGGCTCCCATCCACGTCCGAGTGACATTGTTGGAGCTACTCTCCAACTCCTTGGTCCTGCGGCAAACTGTCCCTTATCTGCCAGTTTCTGCAATTCTTTCCTTGAGCGCGACTTCTAAGCCATTTAACCTCCTCATTCAAACACCGGATGTATTTCGATATTTGGATCTCTCCACTGTCAAGGGAGCTGCCATACCGCTTGGTTCAATTGACGTGGGAGGGGAAGTATGGCGTGCAGAACGTATGGATGAAGCATTGACGGAAGATGACTTCTATGCCGGACCCCTTCGTGGCGTACTCTCCAATCTGCGACGCAAGAACATACTTGGAGATGTGCAGACACTCATTCTCGATGGATTGTCTGTTCCTGCAGATCTGATCTGGGAAATTGTCGGGTTTTCTGAGTATAATGTCCGAATTCTATCCATCAGAGAGGTGAAGAACCTCAACGAGAAGAAGTTGATGCAAGTTCTGAGGCATTGCATCAGACCTTCGCGGCCGAAGGGTACTCCGAAGTTGAAGGGTCTGTATGTCTTTGGCTCAAAAGATCGGAATCATTCAGTATCAACGGTCAGAAATTCAGACCGACAGGGCATCAACAGCACAGGTGTAATGTCATCGGAAGGAGCTCAACTTGGCATGGAATTGAACGGCAGATCCCATGAGGCTTCACAGGATAGTTGGTACGAGTCTACAGGAAGAGTGCTTCCCAAAAAACCGATGAGGGAGTGGGCGGAGACGGTAGCAGCTTGCGAAGGCTTGATTGCATTTGATGCAGTGCTATGTCGAGGCCCAAGGCACAGCATACCAAGCCCTTCAGCTGATACAGAAGACCCAGCCTTCGTCAACCTTGTAGAACTCCTCGAAACGCGCTTTCTACCACCCGCCGTTACCGAAGTTGCTCTCGGACCTAATGGCTGTGCCGGATGTCACACCTCTCCGGAAGCTCCATTGATTTATGACGGAGGATTGCAAGCAGCGCTGCCCTTGCTCGCACCGCCGCCATTACATTCGTCGACCGTTCGAGCAGCTCAGTGTCCTTCCTCGGCAACAAAAATTCCGGCGAAGCTCTTTGCCAGATGTGTCGAGTGTTTAACTGACCGATGGTGTGAGCGATGCAATAAGTGGTGGTGCGAGAAGTGTTTCGAAAACAAGGTCGAACCTTACACAACTCTGCAGAAGATAGATACACCGTTAGACGTTATCGCTGCAGGCTACATTGATGGACAGAGATCAAAGAACATAAAGGTACATCTTGGTCTTTGTACTGAAGGCTGCCTGGTCACTGAAATGATGGCCGGAGCCGGAGAGGGTGGGATGTTGGGATAGTGATACAGGAAGAGTTCGGATACAGGCATCTCGGCTGTCTGTGGGATGGGGTTGACGCTGTGAATACTCTGTGTTTCAAAGAGGTCACTACTAACGCAACCTCATTGCAGATGGGAGTAAGTCAAGACTGCTGGGACTGTGGGCGCGCCGTAAGTACCGCCAAGCTCAGTGGTCAGAACCAAGGCTGACCGCCAGCCAGTGCGCTGAATGCAGAGCGACGAGTCAATTAAGGTGCACTGCCTGCAATGGAGAATTTTGCAGGCTCCATGCTGATGGCTCTTCATCGACTTTGGTGAGTCTACACTTGCCTTTGAACAAGCTTTCGTCATGCGCAAGGTTTTGAACCAAGTGCCAGTGTGATTGGTGCAACTCCACTCGCCGCCACAGGGGCGAGTTGTATTGAACTGCGAACACACGTAACCCATGGCGACTGGAGTTGAAGATGCACCCTGAGCCGTCGGCTTTAGGTACTCTGTGAACTCTTCTGTTACCCCAAGATACTGGAAGAAACG
Source organism: Acarospora socialis (assembly GCA_025617375.2). Taxonomy (NCBI): domain Eukaryota; kingdom Fungi; phylum Ascomycota; class Lecanoromycetes; order Acarosporales; family Acarosporaceae; genus Acarospora; species Acarospora socialis. The sequence continues at coordinate 259,199 of JAMYGW020000011.1, forward strand.
TACTCCCAACGATTGTCGATGCTTTGTAGGGGGTTGCCAGACTGATTCAGGCGTGAAGTACTCCACAAGGGGTCATTGAACCACCAGCAAGAGGAGGATCGAGGTGAGCGGGATCGTGAACCGCTTTCTCTTATGATCGTATCAGATTGGACTTGCTGTTTGAAACGCAGTGGTTCTAGGTTAGATTCTAGCTGAGTCCTGGTGTCGAAAGTCAACATCCAGCTTTATATGCAATATTCTTCAATATGTCTTCTAGCTATGCTGTAGCTCCACTGAGACAGTTCGAATCTTCCAGTCGCAAGGCGATCCGGAACATTCTGAAACCTTCAAATCAAGACGACCCTGCGTGGTTCTCCTAACCACTGGCATATCGGCGCCATTGCACATAAACGATGGCACTGGCAGCTGATCGTTTGCATCGGCAACATATGTGCCAAAATTCAGCGTCAGAGATTAACTCACCATACGAAGTGACAGGGCATGGCACCAAAGCGTAAAAGAAAGCCTGCTGGGAAAGCTAAAGCTCCCAAGCCGGCGAAGGCAGCTTCCACACCCACCGACCCAGCGGTCATCCCCAATGGGACGAAAGTGCCGAAGAGGCCGACTCTCGTACCTCGACCGCCCAAGAGAAAGCCTACCGCACGCCCTGGTGGCACTGCTAATAAACCCGACCCGTCGACCGAAACGCAACCTCCAGGCGTCCTACCAGCAGGAACAGACTCACCATCGACACCCGAAGAGTCGACGACTCGAACCTGCCGTGCCTGCGGTATCAGCAAGCCATGCACCGACTCGACCTCCGAGTTCCCCAGCCACGAGGACCTCCCAGCCTGCAAGCACACTCAGCACCGCACATGTCGTGCCTGTCTGGCCTCACACATCGCGAAGCTCTGGGCCCAGCGCGGGCTGAAGAAACTCACGTGTCCCGAGTGCCGCGCGCTGCTCCAACTCCGCAGCGTCGAGACCTTCTGCGGGCCGCAGATACGCGAGAAGTACCATCCATCCGGACACCTGCCTGCCCCAACCACCAGTTGACTAATCGCGTCCAACAGGTACCTCTGCCTCGGCGGCGCTGACAGTGCCGAAGTCTACCCCTCCTGGCGGTGGTGCCTGTACCCGCCCTGCACCGCCGGCCAATCGCATCTCGAGCCCTGGAATCCCGTCGTCACGTGCGAGAAATGCGGGTTCAAGACTTGCTTCAAACATCGCGTTCCTTGGCACGAGGAGTATACGTGTGCGGAGTTCGATAACAAGGCGGCGGTCGATGTGGAGAGGTCGGAGCGGTATATCCGCTTCTCGATGGCGAGGTGTCCCCATTGTGGGTTCTACGTCGAGAAGGCGGACGGCTGCAATAACATGCAATGTCGTTGTGGGGTTTTTTTCCGCTATGTGACGGGGATGGAAGGGGTTGGGAAGGCAGGGCTTTGGACGGGGTTGGGGAGTAAAATGGGTTTGTAACTAGAAAAGCGAGATTGTTGTGTGAATGGAGGAGGCCTTGCTTTTCACCAACGCGATATTCACTTACGGGGTGTCTTCAAGTCAGCGCGGATTCGGCTGTTTTGGCCCTCGGCTACTTTCCACACGGGGCCGCAAAGGATGTGCAGTCTTTAGCTCTAGTACCACATATATCAACGCCGTTGCAAGATTATCCATATGATTTCTGACTACCCTGTCCTCACCACACTTTTCGTGAAGCGACTTCTGGCTCACCGATCATATTGGGCAGCAGTCGTGGACATGACATTGATTCTATGACGCGTTGCTATGTATATCGCTGGTCTCAGATGGAATGATAATCGAGAACGCATAGAAGATATTTTCCAAAGTTTCTAGTTTGGCTTTGCGTGCTTTGTGGAACCTACGAATATTCTACCCGGCCCTATGCTGCGTCTCTGATATCGTTACTACGGGTAGACCTACAGGTGGACATCGCAAGAGTGTGGGGAGCATTGCTTACTGTTGGGATGTAAGGTAGTGATGCTGCTCTGGGTGCTATTGGCTATCTACTAACGTTGACAGACTTTGATATATGATCATCATTCAAAGGGTCCAAAGCATGTTACTGGATTAGGGCTCGAATTCATGTTTTCCATAGATCTTTGTCGAACGTCTACAAGTTGAAAACATACTTCCTAATCAGGACTGGATGAGTGAATGTGAGGGTGAATGCCTACCAGGTTCTTGACCCTGACCTTCAATCAAGGCACACCATTGGTCGTCGTGGAAGTTTACAAATACATGTTGATGGAGCATATGTGCAAAGCTTTCATGTGCTGCGATAGGCAACCTCATCCACGGAGGAAGTAAGGGCTATATTGCTAAGTAACTTCTTGGCAGAGTGACGTGCTCCTGCTCTGATTGCTTCCGTAAACCGCATGCAACGCTGTGAAAACTGAACTTGACAAGCCCGAAAGCACCTCAGTTTTCTACAGCCATGAAAGCCAAGTCTTCGAGAGAAGCCCCTTTGCGATGTTCAAATCCAGCAGCTCAAGCAAAGTAGACGTCTTAGCGACTAGCCAACAAGCTCGACTCAAGATGGTCGAGCAGTTTCCCGACAGTCTGGCCGCCCTCCCAAAGCTCTTCCTCGCAGCGATAACTCTCAACGTGCGCTACCAACCCGCTCAAGTTAACGAATTGCTGTCTGCAGTACTGATTCGGACAGATGAAGGCCTTGACGTCATGTACGGGCGACAAAAGATGCATGTCTAAGCCATGGAAGGAGGTGCCGCTGAAGTTGCACCAGGGACACTCCCAGTACTGCGTTCGTGGATTGAAGTGTGATTGTCGCGCCCGTCTGTACGATTGGCCTTGTCGAAGGAACCCCTCCCGACCACGGACCACAAAGCGGTTCGACGTGTGGCATCCCAAAGCCAGACGGTTGAGGTCGTCGCGCGTAGTACGACACTCGCAGTTGCCGGATTCGAGATGGAAGAGCATGCCCGAGAAGGACTCGACGGCCAGGCCGCAGCCGAAGCAGTTGACGTCGTCCTCGTCGTAGTCTTCCGTATCGTAGCCTTCGTCATATTCGTCGTAATAATCATCATAATCATCGTAGTGATAGATCACACGAGTGTTGTGATCTTTCTGCCCATGCTGCCGGAAAAGGTTAGGCCAGCTTCAACGCGAGATGAAGGGACCTTACTTCGACGACCTGATCTTCCGTCTCGAAGACTCGCGGGCATAGGCAACATGGGAAATGATTGTAGGAATTTTGTTCGTGCTGCCAGAGAGAATGGTCCGACCCAAAGTGCCGGTCACAAGGCTCACAGTAGTTGTGATGGCTGGATTCTCGATAATGTTGGTGAAGTAAGGGTATGGAGTCGAAAGTCCGATCACAGCTGTCACAACGCGTCGCCGAGGCACTGGATCCGCGTTAGCACTCAATGGCTGTGGAGGGTGCTTGATAGTCGAGCTTTGGCTTACGCGGACGCCATTTTATCAGTAGCTATTGTTCTTGGTGGTCTCCGAAACGAAAAGTTCAAGGTATGGTTGGGTATTCTTTTAAATCCAGCAGAGCGAGTGGATGAGAGACTTCAGAAGGCTGTAACGCGCCTTTGTACGAGAAGATGGAGGTCTCCGCGATGACGTGTCAGGTTAGCCCTAGACGTAGGCAGCTCGAGGCAGGATTGAACCATGTCTGAAAAGATGTAAAAGTAATCACTCATGTTCGAGCATTCACAAAGCCTTGGTGCTTATTTAGTCGTATGAAAATCATATATTGTACATATCAAGTATGTAGTGAAGCAATGAGGCTCTCTCAACATCACTCAGGACACATTCACCTCGCTCCGTAACCACCACCCCTAGATCACGCCAGCATGTTGAAAATTTACTCAAACCAGATCCTCCATGAATGATACTTGAAAACCCCCATAGCGGCAAACCACCTCATCGGGGTGCAGAAACGGATCCATTACCAGAGCAGCTTTCCGCGTGATGAAGCAAGGGAAAGCATTGAGTAGCAACGCCATGGGCGATGCGATTGGAGTCAGGCGCGCTCTTGTCTGATGACGACCAACTTTGACAGACTCGGTTACTTAGAGCCGATAACAAAGGTAGTGGAGCATTTTGCCGATGCTGCCTGTACCGTTGTCGATACCTTCTGGGCATCGGTTGCTCTCGACATGCTGCACCAAAGCGCTGAGGACCTTGAACCGTTGGTCACAGGAGGGACAGCGGAAAGCATCAGGATCATGAACCGGAGACCGCGTATGTAGCACGATACCCGCCGGGGTCTCGCTGTATTTGTCACAGATGCTGCATTCATATTCCTCATATGGTGACTCCCAGACCTCAGCTCGTCCACTGAGTCGAGCCCCGTGACTGAGCCAGTGCCGGTACTCCGGCACAACATACTTCTTTGACTGAAAGCACTCTTGAGCCAACAGATCTAGTCTTTCAACGTCGGTACTGCAGTTGCCAGACTCCAGATGTATAAGCATCGCAGAGTAGGTGGGGAACGTCTCGGCATCACATCCAAAGCATGAGATATTCCGCGGTAAGTGTTTGCTCGAATGCTAGACCCGCATGAGCTAATATCTGGTTTCGGCATGATCCACTGGACCACCAACCGCATTTAAGTTATTTCGTGTGCCGAAGTGCCTTCCACACTCCGGGCAATAGTGGTGATCGGGATCATCAACAAAATGCTGCCGCAAAGCAGCTCTGTTTGGAAAGTCAAGCTGGCAGTCCTCGCATTCGGCGTGATTATCAGAAACGCTTCGATGCTCCAGGAAGTCATCCCATGTCTCAAAACGGAAATTGCATCTTAGGCAGATGTGCTGATTCGACGCATTGTAGTGCTGGAACAAAGCCTGAGGGTGAGGGAAGTATCTGTCGCAATGTTCGCAATATGTCTCGTCGGTTCTAGAGTATCATGTCAACAGCAGATCAATGACATTTTCAGAAGCTACATACCGGTATAGCATTCTCACATTTCGAGCTCTGCGAGCCACAACAGCATGTGTTGCAATTGATAAGTTTGTAATTATTGAAAGGAGTCGTAGCAAACGCATCGCGTCTTCAGGGGTTACGAACAGGGACTACCCGGGTACTAAGCTAGCCTGCAGAGCTAGGCCGTAAATGAATGCGATTGCCATCGTCTTGTAGCCTTTCATGGAAGAAAGATGTGCGTGTCTACGTCCGTAAACTCGCTCTAATGTTGCATAGAGAACCTCAGATAGTTAAAGTGAACAAAGAAAGGTTCATGAAATCATTCATGTGCATCATCTGTCGTTGAGGAGCTCCTCCACATGCACAGTATGGTAATCTTGGTATGGAAAATTCAGGAGAGGGCATCTCTGTAGGTAATATCGTAAGATCCGAAAGTCATTGAATCATCCCTTGTACTACTACCGCCTGACACTAAAACCAGACGAACGAGGCGCCTCGGACATTATTAGGGATATTTTAAAAGCAGCACCAGCGCAGTCCCATCATCGCCGAGTGAGTAACTGAAATGACTTTGCCCAAAACACCGTATTCGTTCGACGCCGTGTCCCAGAACTTCCCAGAGCGCTACCCAGAATAAGTAGTGAGTCCAGAACTGCCCTACCAGAAGCTACACCAGCCGATGTAGTGTTGACACAAGTTCTCCACTCTCGTAGCTTGCGTCAGTAACTTATCCACCTGACTCGACACGTCCAATTCCTCGTTCGGCTTGAAGTCCCGGCCGGTCAGTTTCTCCTTGACCCGACTCAACACCTGCAAAGCACGCGCGTTCTGCACCTCTTTGGAAGCGTCCGTGTCGACGGTACGTGCTTCGAGTGATGACCCCTTGCGCGGCCGATATGACTCGCCTCGCTCGACCTGTGCAGACTCAAACCCGCTGATGATGGATTGACGGCGTTCGGATGGGAACGAAGGTTGTGGCGGAGACTCGCGAGTACCGAGACGCCAGTTCAAGAGAGGGTCATGGATGAACTTGAAACCCCGTGAGTACTCAAGAAACAATAGTCGGATCAAACAAACTACTCACCGCTTCCAATACCGCCATCAAAGATTCTTTATTATCCCTGATAACCCGCATCACTGACTCGCAGGTAATTCTATAGCTTCCTTCGATATTGCTGACTTCCATCGCAAACGTCAACATCCTCGTCAGCCTAAAAGGCACACGCTCGGGATATTTCTCGCGATGCATAGCCACTTCGAAGCAATCCCCAAAGTCAATGTGGATGATTTTGCCCGTTATGCGATCGAGCATGAGATTTGACGGATGTCGATCACCCAGACCTAGGATGTATCCCACCATTGACATGACGCCTAGAGAGCGAGTGTAGTTGGTCCGTCGTTCAAGCCAGGACTCGGAACTCTTGCTCTTCAGCCACAAGACACGATAAAGGTCCTTGCCGGTGGTGTTGTCCATGGCGTAATCAAAGACTTCGACCTTCTGCATCAAGGTCAAGTTATCGTAGTCTGGTGCCATCTGCAGCATGATGCGATGCTCGATGTTGAGCAAGATTTTGCGACTCTCACGATACTCTTTGATCAAGTTGTGTAGAGTATCGCTGTTCGGCACCCAACCCAATAGCCCTGAATTCTGTGATAAAGGAATCGCTGGGAATTGTTGAATGTTAAGGTGACGCTTGAAGCTTTCGCTATCGTTATTCAGCAGAGTGTTGACGAGTCCGAACAGCTGCATGACCCGCTCATCCTGCCGGATGTCTTCATGTCCCTTCAGTACAAACGTATAGGGTATACCATCGCTTCCCTGCAAAGCCATCTTACGAGGCCTTTGCTTGGAGGGGATCACGGTGAAGACGTGCTCGAATCCCAAGATTCTAATGATTGGCTTGCCACTCTGGTAGGTACCAGGAACTGCGATATCCAGGTCGCGGACCTCCTTCAGCTTGGGCGAAACATAAGTCAAGTCTAGTGTCATCAACTGAGGGAGTTGACGAGCGATCTTGCGGAAGACGGTATAGTAAAGGTCCCAAGCTTGATTCAAGTCTCCCAGCTCACCGGAATGCCGATAGGTGTTGCACCAAGCACGTGCCTCATGGAGCTCACGTCCAAAAGCCTGGACGAACGAAATCTCACGTAGTGTCTCCGCACCCTGCCGAGAGTCAGCAAAGCAATACAAGCCGCCTAGGACCTGAGCATCTTTACCTTGTCGACCAGATCATGCAAAGGCGCCAAGGTGGCGAACATGCCCTCGATGTTGTGGTCACCAAAGTATCTAATACAGCGTTTATTAGCAGATCACTCGGAAAAACCTGTACAGAGAGGGTCCGGAGAGGTCTTACAGTCTGGAAGCTTCCTCTAACCCTTCGTGCCAAAGCTCATGCCATAGAACGGCAACTCTGATGAGCTCGTGGCTTACAACATCCGCCTGCTGCACGAGCTTTGGGCTGTGGTGCCTCATACTCTCCATGATCTGACTTGCTGAGTGCGATCTCCGGACTACGTTAGACTTCATAGCGACCGTTAATGGATAGACCAGCGCTTGCGGATGGGCTTTTCCAACTTCTGCCAGCAACCGATGTATCGCTTGCCTCACTCGTGCATTTGGTTGATTGATGCGGGCAATCAGCTGCGGTATGACTTCAAGCCATGTGTCAACACTAACGGAGGCGAACCCTTCTATCACAGCCGCATTGACCTCATGATCTCCTCCATGCGCGAACCAAATCGTGAGCAGTCGCAGCGTGTCTTGTAATGAGCTGGTCGATGAAAGGGCTATGGATTTGAAGAAGCCCTTGACTGCGGGAACGACATGGTCTTGGATAATATCCTGGGGTACTGTGGCCGTTTCCCGATCCGCTTGGGAGGTAAACGACGTCACAACCTCGAAGTTAGCCAGAGCCCAGGCGTGCCATGCCTTGTACCAATCTCGATTGTACTGTGTCGCAGCAAGGTATGAAGACAGGATGTCACGCACATGGTCGTGCTTCCAGTTCCCCCGCTGCAACGCCGCTTGCCAGTCTCCCTGCTTTAGGTAGCACTTAGAGAGCAACCTAGTGAACCTGTTGAGGTCCTCAAAAGGTGGCATAGAATCATGTCCATTACTTCCGTTGAAGTCACCGAGCATACTGACACTACCCATACTACTTTCGGTCCCATTGCCGCCATTGATGGGTAGATTCTTAGCAATATGTGCGCGGTGCTTAGCTAGCTCTTTGGACAAGGAGCTCGTGAAAGCTTTCAAGTTACTGAGTGCATCATGATACTTTCCAGTTGCCCACTCGTATTTGTACTGGGCGTACATGACTTCGGGAGGAGGTATACCGGAGGAGTCCGATGGCTGTCCGCTCACGGTTGTGAGTGAATGCAATGACTTCTCTGCAAGCCCGATGCGATTTGATTTGCGACAAAGATTTGAGAACTTGATCCACATGTCGAGATTCTGTTGTGGTGATATGACGAGAGCACGAACTTTCAACATCCTCTGCCAGACTTCCACGTTTCGTTGGCACCCTTTCAGGCGTTTGGTCCAAGTGGCACGCATGACCTCCTGTTTCTCCGGGTTCGATTTGTTTCGCTTGTAAGTAATGATCTCTTCCAGCTCAGCGAGCATCTGAACACGAACCACAACGCTATACGCTCGATTGTAAGATTCACCGAGCAGGGCACTGAGTTCCGTGTCTAACCCTTCACGAGCGCGTTCGATGTACATCGAGGCGTCTTCGAAATGATTGAGATGGAGAGATAGGATTGCGCCAAAAAAGGACCGATCCGGAGACTGCGGTTTCATGACCTTGAGGTAATTGTCCATGAGTTCCCATTGACCCAGACCCCAAGCCGCAGCAGCCGCTAACGGCGCAATCGCGCGTCGGTGGTCGATACTAGCTTTGTTCCACTTCTCCTGCGCGAGAGTTGACAGCAGGTCCCACTCGCCCAGTGCGTGAAGACATCGCATCTTGCCCATTGTCACATCAAATGAGGTAGGATCTTCCAGCTCGCGGCGTTGATAGGCTAGCAATGCTTCATCCCAGCGTTGCAACTTCTCGAACCATGTCTCCTTAAGTTCCACGTCGCGGTAAGCTTGGGCTTTACGAAGAATGCCAATAGCGGCGTCAGACTGTTGTAATTGATTGTTGATGCTGATTAGCGCCTCGACGGCACTCGAGTTCTGATCTTGCTCGAATTCTAATTCCTTGTAATGTAAGGCCTTCGCGAATGCGTGGCATTTAGCAGCATACATGCCCAGAGTTCGAATGTCAATGGGAAGTGCCTTGTCGTCGTGTTCCATGAACTCGGCAAGGTTGAGCAGGATTTGCAATATCTCTGGCGGAATGTGCGGCGACGTAAGCGCAATTTCGAGAGAGCGAACTAGCTCTTCCTGATATTGATCATAAAGCTCAGTCCAGCAGGAGACGAAAGCTGCATTGAAAAGATCCTTCGCTAGTGGTTGGTAGACGCCCGCTAAATTTTCACAAGCGCGTAGGGCATGAGATGGGGATGCTTTGAGCAGCTCGACACTGAAACGTCTCATCCACTCCTGCCAATCTTCACGAGTGGACTTTTGCGACGCTTCCCATGCCATTTTCAGACGTTCTTGGTTGACTGGCAGCTTCTTCTGACCAATATCGGCGAAGGTTGAGTCTTCGCCAAAATCACCATACCGCTCGTCTGGGCTTAGATCTTGCGGTAGCGGCTCTCCCCTCTGTAACTTGGTGACAAGAACCTCATAGTTGTGATGTGGAACGTTGTGGGAGACCACGACCTAGGATCGTCAGTGCAAGCGTCAACCTTGTTTGAACGAAAGTGAAGGACGTTACCTTGTTGATGAGCGAGATGTAGTGAATGTAATCTTCGCCCAACTGAAATATGAGAGCACAGATACACTCTAGGGCGGCTTGTCGCAGGACCTGATCATTGCCTGCTAGAATTCGTGACAAAGGATGTATGATAGTCGAAGCAAAGTCTGAGATATTGACCTGCCGGGAGAGCTTGCCAATAGTATCAATTGCCGACTTACGTATGCTGACCGGGGCTTGTTGCTGTTCGAATATCCGGACAATTACTGGAACAATCAAATGCATATATTCCTCGCCACTAGATCCAAACACAAGGATTGCGTGTAGAACCTTCTCCGAAGCCATTCTCTTCGCTGTGTTGTCTTTCTCAAGAACCCCGAGCATAAGTGGTAGCAAATCAGCAAGGTAAATCTTGAATTCACCCTCTAGAGACCGGGCGATTGCTTCCACCAAGTTCAGTACTGTAGCTTGCACTTGTGGTGTTGCTTGCCAAAATTCTTGGACCACTTCCAGGATTTGAGGAAGATGCGGTCGAATATGCTGCCGGACTATTGTAACGAGGGTGCTGAGCTGACTGAAGTACGACTCAAGGCGGGTGGGAGGGCAACTACGGATGACGGCAAGGAAACCTGGGATGATTTGGCCTAGGAAAGGTACGCACTTCAAACCGAGAGTGGTGAAGATTGTCACGATGGCGTCGATGACTGCAGAGTGGTACTGCGCGAGGGAGTTGTCCTTCAGAATTGTCTGCATGAGGGTGTTGATAACCACGGTAGGGTAGTATTCTTCGTTTGAAGGCGTCAAGCCCTGCATGATGAGTGCAACGTCGGAAACGGCTTGCACCTCAGTTTTAAGACGACTCTCTGGGGTAGTCTCCATGACTTGCTGTTCATTTGTTAGAGCGTACTGTTGCACCGAATGTTGGAAAGAACGGTCGAAATGTACCTGATACTTGTAGGGGTCCAGAGCACCAAGGATACCCAAAAGCTTGATCGTCTCCTTACGCAAGGAACCCGTCTGCTCCGTCTTGATGATATTGATCAAGATCGAGAGCAGCTGTGGGTGATCCAAGTAAGGATCGATGACATAGCCTGAGTTACTGGCAAGCTGACCAAGAGTCCGCAATGCTGCAGCTCTCTTAGTCTGCGAGCTCAGATCTTGAAGGCTAGCTATGATAATGGGCATCAGTTTGGGTATGTGGGGCAACATCTCCTCTCCGCCAACGGTCGCTAGTTCCCCAATTGCCTTCAAAGTAGCTGACGCTACCCCAGCGTTGGGATCGGTAGCTTTAGGGAGCAACACAGTTACCATTGGTTCAACGTAAGGTTTTATAAGCTTCGAAGCGTTAGCGACGAAAAGACTGATGAGCTTTGAGCTCTCTTCCTTATGCCGAGTACTGTTTGTGTAACTTAAGCCCGTCAAGAGATTCACAAGTAATTTTCGGAGTGGTGGGAAGACGTATGCGGGATTGACTTCCGTAAGACGTCCAATGACAGTGATTGCTGCTTCCCGCACAGCAAAATCCTCGTCATTGATTGCAAAGAAGAGCGATCGGATGTTGTGAGGTTTGGCTAAATGACGATCGAAACGAGGATCGAGAGAAAGTAGGACGGTCCGTCGGATATCAGGGTCCGCATCTGCTACACCTACGATCAAAAGCTTCTCGATAACTTCACTCACCACCTGAATGGCGTGGTTGCTGGTCTGATGTACGATAGGGTCTTGCACAAACAGCTGACAGCATGTCAAAGCAGAGGCCTTCCGTATTTCGGGGTTTTTGTCATCGATGTATCGTATCGCTACATCGCGTACGAACTCGTTGAGAACATGGCCTTGTTCGTGAGAGTCAGCGAGAAGTTTGAGATGATCGGGTAACCAAGTCTTTGGGTGAAGACGTCCTTGCCAGGGATTGGCAAGAGAAGCATGTAGATGCTTACCCGAAAAATCGAAACTCCCAAGTGTATGTAAAGCCAACGCGATCTCGCTGTCTTTGCGCTCCACCGTCTGGGGGTTGAAGTCCTTGGCGAAAGAGGGAAGTGGAGGAATCTTGTTTTCAGGGCACCCTAAGGGCTTGAAAGGGCGTCGGCAGAGAACTAAGCTCAACAAATCCAACAGCTTTTCTTGGATCATTGGCCTTATCGGAGGAATATAGTGAGCCATGTCAACCAATGCCTGCGTAAGAGAGTTGCTTAAGCCACAAGCGAATATGGGATCCAGAAGAGCTTCCATATACTTGCTGAGCGTCTGTCCCACAGCAATTGAAAGCATACTAATGCATTCAAATAAAGGGGCCTCATTCGTAGTTGCACGATTTCGTCTGCCGCAGCGTTAGCAGAGACGCAGTGGATGTAGGGCTAAGGTTCTAACGCTTTCACACTCAAACCTTCCCTGATATAGAGGAGAATCCCATCTAGGTATGGAGCAATGGCACTGCAGACAGCACTCGCTATCTTTCCAATGGCGATAAAAGCCGGGTTGCGGTCTTTCGGGTTCTTGAGCAGGCTCTGAAGGTGGACCATGAACTTGTGCAGGTATTGGTTCACAAAGTCCTGCGGCGCGTAGCCTGCCAGTATCGGGATCATAACGGTCGTTTGCATGCGAATCTTAGAATCCTTGCTGTAGTCCTTGTAGCGAAGAACGATCTCACAAGCATTCTTGTAACGATCATGCATGAACATACCTCCTTTGAGGAGCAGCTCTTTGATCGTGAGGAGTGATCCGTGGATGGCTTCGACAGTGTTGAGCTTGAAGCCCTGCAGAGCTTCTTCGTACATCCGCGAGAACCATTGCTGCCGAAGCTGCGCATCTCTGGCAGCGATGATTTCGAAGCACGCACTAACCGCCTCGGCCGCGGTCTCCCGGATCAAGACTTTCGGATCTCGGAGAGCGACCCAGATCACTTCCAAGATCTGTGGGACGAAAGCGTACAACAAAGTTGGGGAGTTCTTTGCAAGCTCCCGGATGCTCAACACGGCTGCGAATCGGCGATTCTCCTGCCGATCTGACTGCAGCCATTCCAAGGCATCCTTGATCTCGCTGTCGACAAGTGCGACGGTCAAGGAACCCCCGGGTACAGCCAATCGTCCCAGTGCTCGTGCAGCGAATATGAGCACAGCATAGTCGTTGCTGCGCATGGCATTTCGGAGGTGACTCGCAAAGCGGGTTGTTTTCTGAGCTGCATCATCGCCGTCAAAATCAATCAGGCGATCAAGCGCAAGGATGCCCCCAATCTTCTCGTTCGTATCATTGCTCGAGACAACTAGTTGTGCTATTCGCTGGTTCACGAGTTTGTAGAATTCCTGGAACTTGTCCGCTGGTAGCTCTGTAACCGCGGGGTGAGTTATTGGTCGCCGTGAAGACGGAGCACAGAATATACCTCTGACTGCAGTCGATACAAGTTCTCGGAGCTCGTATGAGGCTTTCAGCCGTGTCTCTTCGTTTTTGGATTTGAGCTCGCGGAAAGTGCGATCTAAAGCCTCAACGCCCTGCTGTGCCATGCTGCACGCATACACCCCATGCGTGAGGGTGGAGAATCAACCTAAGACCCATCAGTTTCTTCAAGGTTATTCATCGTCCATGATATCCCTGCTATGCCGGAGGGTATGTACGAGTATGTGTTTACCGTTGAAGTGAGTGACCTACAGTACACTACATACCTTAGGTTGTACCGTACTGTTGCGGGATATGCCGTGCACCTGTTGAAGCCGATAACACCAGATACGAGCGCCAAATGAGACTTGGTAGACTTGGTAAAACATCCCGTTCGTCTACATGATCCCATGAGTTCTCTAAATCTATACCTATCGAGTCTATATATTCTATATTTACAGAATCGTTCCTCAAGTTCAGGAGCCCGCCACATTGATCAAGCCCCAACCGCCTGCAGAGACTTGACAGTATCCACCACGGACTCCTTGAGAGACCTGAACTCGATCCCGAGAACCTCGATGGTTCTGCTGTTGTCGTACTTGTAAATGCCGTCTTGCGGAAACTCTCCTCCCTTGACGTCTTTTGAAGGTAGCTTCGAAGCAAGCTCGGGGTAAGTCTCACGTATGATCTCGACGATCTCTTTGTTGCTGAAATAACCTGCGGTGATGAAAAAGCGCTTGTTGGCTGCTGCGGAGACTTCAATCGCTTTGACGTGGGCCAGTGCTAAGTCTCGCACGTCAACCCATATGAAAGTGCCTGTAGCTGGAATTTCCTCCTTGCACTTGCCCATGATGATATTCCCGATTCGCTGATTGGAGGTATTGAGGGCATCCAAGGAATTGAGATAGTGCACTGAATAGCAGTCAGCCCTGTAGCTCAGGGATGCACAAGGAGAACTCCGTACCGATAGGCCCTAGAACCAATGGTGGACACATTGTCGTGAGAGTGAAGTTTGGCTTTTCCTTCTCAAGGAAATCCCAAGCGGCTTTCTCGGCGAGAGTCTTGGAAGCCCTGTAACCATGAGCCGGGCTCTGCGCAGCCTCCTCCTCGGTGATAGGATTCCAGTCCTTTTCCGAGTATACGTGGTCCGGCCAGTTCCCTTTGTTGGCGTTGATGATTGAAGCGAATGAGGAGGTAATGACCTAAAGCTTGGATCAGCAAGCATGCTGATGGAGTACGCCGGGCTACTCACCACTTTCTTGACAGTTGGAGCATTCTTCTTGATCGCCTTCAGGATCCCCGTAGTCCCTATGATGGCAGGGTCGAGCAGGTCCTTCTTAGTGTCGATGACATTGAAGTGGAATGGAGAAGCCGTGTGAATAATGGCTTCGAAAGGCGGTTCGGACTTGACAGCTTCATCGAAAGCACCTTCTTTCGCGATGTCTTCAACTATCACAAAATCCAACTTGTCTTTCGAAGTATCAGGATGTGCGTCCCTGATTTTCTGTGCCTTCTCTTGCGAACGAACCGTGGTAACGACGGAATGTCTGATGGTTTGTCAGCTGAGTGACGGACGTACAGACGTGTATCTTGATGCGAACCTATGCTCTAGCAGGATGTCGATAATATGGGCGGCAATAAAGCCACTGCCACCTATCAATTAGTTAGTGAGAAGCGAGTTGGCTAAATTGAGGAGCGCCGGAGGGAAGAGGAGGAGAGGGCGAGAACTAAGCAGTCGTTCTGGAGGACAAGCAAGGTGTGGTTTATGGCGGGGCAGCTTACCGGTTAATAAGACTCGAGTCATTGTTCTGACAGATGTTGACCTTTACCAAGAAGTCAACCAGCTCAAAGTTGATCGTTAACGGCAAAGATACGCTATAAGTACAGACATTCTTAGAGATGTTTCTGCTGGGGCCGTGTCCTACCTACTTGACGCCGGCGAGAGAAGTGGAAGTGGTCCGACGTCATACGCCATAGTTATAGCCTAAATCCGCGCTGTCGGTGCTATTAAACCCGAAGCAGATCGTTCAAGGTAACCCTAGCTTGGCAGGTAGGTATCTGTACCTAAAGTACCTTATGCTTCAATCTTCGACTGTATCATCAGCCTTTCATCACACTGATACTTGATATTTGATGCCAAGTTGAATCAGCGCGATGCTGAACCAAAATCGTTTCATTTCACTCAGAGCAGACTGATAAGATGGCGGATATACACTGTAAGTCCTCCCTATCTCCTTTCCGTGATTGGCGTCATTCTTCAAAAGTGGAATCAATTCAACCCCAACATAAGACATAAACCATGTACATACCACATTCAGTATGCTCAAATAAACCTCTTCCAAACCTCTGCGTCAGCGCTGCAATCATCGCTGCCCTATCAAACCGTGCGTAAAAGTGTCCGCTCAATCAACCGCCCGCCCCGCCAAACCACCCCCGCCACTCAACATCCCCCACTCCGACATCACCGTCAAAGTGTCCATCATCGACACAACCTCGCACATCGCCGGCATCCCCACCAACATCTTCGTGCAGCCTCCCATCAAAGGCTACGACTACCTCGACTGCCCCGCATATTCCTTCCTCGTCGAGCACCCGAGCGGAAAGCGGCTCCTATTCGACCTGGGCGTTCGAAAAGGCTGGGAGAACCTCGCTCCGCAAATCGTACAACATATCCGCAATGGAGGATGGAAAGTCGAGGTCGAGAAGGACGTGTCGGACATCTTACGGGAGAATGGTGTAGCCCCCGAGTCGATCGATGTGATTGTCTGGAGGTAGGGTAGATGTCTTTCTATACCTCCTGTTCGATAATCAACGCCCCATCGGACAATTACCCTTTCCGAGTCGCTAATCGATGCAATCAAGTCACTGGCATTGGGACCATACAGGCGATCCCTCCACCATCCCATCCACCACAGCCCTTGTCGTCGGCCCCGGTTTCAAGAAAACCTATCTCCCAGGGTATCCGCAGATCAAAGACTCGCCGATCCTCGAAGCCGACTGCGCCGGGCGCGACCTCGTCGAGATCGACTTCACACCCTCTCCCTCCTCCTCGAGCAACAACAACAACCCACCTCTGAAGATCGGCCGTTTCCCCGCACACGATTACTTCAATGACGGCTCCTTCTACCTGCTCGACAGCCCCGGCCACGCCGTCGGGCACCTCTGCGGCCTGGCCCGCACCACCTCCCCAACCTCAAGCGGCGGACACGGAACCTCGACCTTCATCTTCATGGGCGGCGACGCCTGCCACCACGGAGGCGAGTTCCGACCCACCCCCTACCTGCCCCTTCCCGCACACATCTTTCCCAACCCGCTGGACCCCCACTCCACGCAGCCCTGTCCCGGCGCACTGTTCGAGGCCATCCACAGACACGAGAGCGGCACGGAACCGTTCTTCGAAGTCGCCGTCTTGCCTGGTGGGAAGGGCGCCGCGCACGATGCGGAAGAGGCGGCGAGCACGATCGGGAAGCTGGAGGAATTCGATGTGAGCCCGGAGGTATTTGTGGTGATGGCGCATGATGATAGTTTGAGGGAGGTGGTGGAGTTCTTTCCGAGGGGGGCGAATGCGTGGAGGGAGAAGGGGTGGGGAGAAAGTGGAAGATGGGGGTTTTTGAGGGACTTCAAGGAGGCGGTTGGGGACGGGGAGCGGAAGGGCTAGGGAGAAGGGGAAGGGAAGATAGGGCCCAGGGTAGGAGGGGGGTTAGGGGAAAGTGGGGCTGGAAGACGGAGAGACGGGCGAGAAATGGGCGTCCGCGGCTTCGAGTTGTGATGCGGCTCTTGTAACTTAGAGTCTGTCTCCGAGATATACGCCCAACCCCAACCAAACCGCTCCCGCGTTCATACTCTGTCTCGGCACTCGTCCTTCTCTCGCTCTCTCCTGGATACGCACCACGTTCGCACGTAGCGCAGGGTATGGTACGGTACGGCTCACGCACACGAACGAGTCTCTGAAGAGAGGGAAGACGGAACGGCACAGGTTGTTGGTGTAGGATCCAGTGAGTCTTGGTCCTGCCGACGACGGTCTCCACCACAGGCGGCGATTTGAGAGCGAAGCAGACGCCGGACTCGTACTCGTTGTTTTCACTAGAACATTTGGCTTCGTGAAGGATGGAGAGTTAGCTATTGTGACTATTCACGGACTGAACTCCGTCCCCTTCCCTTATTTCCCACCTTGCTTTCACCCGAAGCAGTTCTCAGTCCACAGTTCTACCTCACACAAACTGCTGTACCTTACCAAGCCGCCGTTTCGAGACTAGCATCTGACCCCTCATTCTCCAATTGCCGCCCTCTCTAACTCTGCAGAGAACAGAGGAGAGGCAACCGGAAATGTTCGTCACGGAACCCAACAGTGACGGTGCAAACACTGTGCATTAGACCAGAAACCCGCAAATAACCGAAGCAACCGCGGCCAGGCCCGTGTCGTCCCGTGCAATCCAAATCTGTTCCAATCCACCCAGCTCAGCTAGAGCTGTTTACCATTCCAAGTTTTCTGCCTGCTACTCTGCCTTTGCCTCGACGATCTCGCCCTCAATCGGATCCATAGACCCCACTTCCCGTTTCCGTTTCCGTTTCCGATCCCTGATTTCTACTCTTTCCATGTCCGTCTTCGTCTCCAGCTCCTCTCCTGCGCCCTCGCCCTCGCCCTCACCCTCACCAACAACAGCATTAGCACCAACCCGATCAACCCACCCCTTCCCCCTCAAACTCCCCAGCCCCTTTCTCAAGGAACCCCCACTCACCGCCCCCGGCCGGACCTCAAACACCCCATTCGCCAGCATCAGCGCCGCCACAAAAACATACACATCTCCGTTTTTGACCCCCTTCCACCAACCCCGCTTGACGCCCACCTTCCACGCGCTGTCGACGCTCAGCCGGGCGCTGTACAGGAAATTGGCGCGGCCGGACCGCCGTTCCAAGAAGGCCCACATGCCACCCAGGAAGCCGCCGAGATACCAGCGCTTTGTCGGGAGGAGGGTGCGGGGGAGGAGGTAGTTGAAGAGACAGATCGACGCCCACGACGTGCCAACGGCGCCGGTGATGAAGGTCGTAAGACGGAGGATGCGGCGGGCGAGGGTGTTGAGGAAGGGGAGGGGGGCGGCGAGGAAGAGGCGGTAGCGGGGGATGGAGAGCAGGGTTAGGAGGAGAGTGAAGAGGTTGGTGAGGGCGGGGAAGACGGTTAGGGTGTGGGTCAGGAAGGTGCGGGTGCAGGAGGGGTCGTGTGGGTGGAGGAGGGCGCAGGAGAGGGAGGTGATGGATGGATGGGCGGCGGAGGTGATGGGGTCGATGGTGGTAAGGGCGGTGGGGAGGGTGGGTTTGGTGGGGAAGAGGATGGGGGAGATGAAGGGGCTGTGGCATGTCGATGGTTAGCAGAGGATATGGATCGGTAGAGGGACCACGTACGGCCATTTCAAGTCGGAAATTCTGGCCAGGCTGTTGATGATTTCGTCGGTGTTCGGCCAGGGTAGGTTTTTGGGATAGTCTGCCGGGCGTCGCAGAATGTAGGTGGGAGTGTTCTTTAGGATGAAGTCGCTGTATGCCTGTTTCAAGTACCGTCAGTGACACTCATCATCAGAGAACTTAAGTTCTGCCGCACTTTCGGGAAACACTCCCTATCAAACACAAAAGCATGGAACAACTGGCCCGTCGCAAGTGGCATCAACATCCAGCTACCCCACCACCAAGGCTTCTTCTTGAACCATCCTTCATCCTCAAGTGCATTGTAGGCAAACTCGGCCGACCGGGTCGCCGCGTAAATTGCCACGGTGATCCGGAACTGGTCACTCGGATACACGCCTAAAGCGAAACCGGCGAGACTGGCTCCGATGGCGGGAGCAAGGCGAGAAGTGAGGGTTCGAGAAACTCGAGGGTTTCGTTGGCGGAATGGTTTGGCGTTTTCGGTGAGCAAATTGAGACGGAGACGGGTGAGGAATCGGTATATGATGCGGTGGAGCAGGAGGATAAGGGAGAGCGAGGCGGAGAGACGAAAGTTCGGAGATAGAAGCCATGACGGGGTCCTTGATCTATGAGCTATCAGTGGGATCCACGAACAACTGCTATGATGGATAATCTTACTTCGGCGGTCGTCCTCTCGCCAAGATATGCGTAGTGACAACATCCCATAACTTCAGCGTCGTCTGCGTTGTAAAGAATACGCGAAGGGATGCGCGGACAGCGGCGGCGTTATAGTCATTCGGGCTCCTTACAATGGCCTCGTACCGCGTCGGTTGTGGCACCTTTCCCCTCACCGATGGCGGTGATCTCTTTATGAGATACTGATGAAGGGTTTCGTACTCTTTTGCGCTGATAGTATAACGCAGCGCATTGCGGAGGACGGGATCGACTTTGGCCGGGGCGACTGATGGGGATGGAGAGGTGTCCGTCGAAGTCATTGCAAGATTCCGAGGTTATAATAGAATGATTCGAAAGATCACGTCATGTTATGGCTCACGGAGCATCAGCGCCTCTTGCACTTTGTGAAGCAACAGAAATGAAACGCGAACGCACATGAACCTCGGGATCATACTTCATATAAAAGTAAACACACCTATCACGTCCAAGAATTGAGGGTTCAGGATTAGTATCAAAGGAGTATGTATGTATTCATTGCAGAGCACGACCATATTGGCCTGAGCTCACGGCGCCCCGAGATGTACTTTTAAAGCTTCTTTAATAACACGCTTGGTATGTACGCTTCTGCAGCGATACGCTAAAGTGAGAGCAGAACGGAATTACGAATACTCGCTATGCCGCTGAGACGCCCAGGAGAGACCCGATGCTCCTATCGTTATGCCCAAGCCAATTTTTGGAAAAGCAACAGGAGAACCATCAAACGTTACTCATTACTTTCGATTGCAACTCACTTCGCATGTCTTCCATTGTAATCACTCTCCCTCCACAACAATGTATACCACACCTTTCCGCGGCGTCTGTGCTTCATTCGGAATTAGGCATAGGGCTACCGACCGTACGCTCGCAGTCTTATTCTTCTCCCTCTCGATCCAACAGATCTGAACTGGGCCGACAATGGCGACCAAACCACTCACCCACCTGGCCAATCCGTTGAAACCCTGTCGCATACCGGTACTGTACAAGAAACCCGCGACCGGTGGCGCAACGGTACTACAGGCGGCGCCGACAGATGCCGCCAACCCATTGACCTTACCCAGCACGGCCGCAGAAAGCGTTGCTTCCTTCAAGAAGATGAGTGTGACCGGGTATGCAAATATAGAGAAGAAATCGCGGACAGTTAAGCAGGCGTAAATGCCGGAGAAGACCATACTGTCCGGCAAGAGGGCTAAGTACGGTACGATGAAATAGGCAGTCGGCTGTAAGATGGTGACCATGAGAAACATTCCAGACTCCAAGCCAGTTTGGAAGAATTGGGAAGATAACAGCTTGAATGAACAGCACGATCAGTTCTTTGGCAGACATAATAAGACCAACCATTTGGGTAGTCAAGGCTAGACCTCTAGGAATCATTGATAGAGATCTAGCGATGGTAGTGGTTCCATCAATACGTTCATCCTGGAGGAAGATGGGGAGAAGGTGGTCATATGTCATTGCGTGGTAGGTAAAGATGTCCAAAGCTACGACAAGCATGACGACCCGTTTGGTGAAAGCCTTGGATGGGATCTTGCCGGAGGGCGAGGACGGACGATAAGAACCGTCTACATTCGCCATCCAACGCTCATCCTCGCGGATGCCAACCGTGTTGAACGTCCCATAAGAGTCGGCTCGCAGATCCACTCCCGAGCCTGTCGTGGCACGGGCTATTGCCATGAGGGAGTGCGTAGCAGTGTCGATCGTAACCATGTGGAGCATCCCACGGCTGCAAGTCCGAGTGTGTCTCCTCCAATAGAAGGTAGCTACCCAGGATACTCATAAGGAGTATACCAGCACATATCAAGTTTAGAAACAAGCAAGGAAAGGTCCTAAAGATGCCATCAGGCGAGAAGGTCGAGGGTATCGTAATAGGTCTCACAAATGTGCCTCCAATCGCTGGCCTGATGATAATCCCAATAGACCAGATGAATGGCATGACCGCATATGCTCGTGCTGATAGTATTCAGCTTCAACAATGGATGATCCGTTGGCTTCGGATAGCCCACGCTCGTGATCTTGGATTTTGTCCAATTCACCAACCATGGTCTGTACAACTCCGATGTTACCGTTGAGTAGTCAGCCGAGAGCTCGTCCAAGCAGAGCAACCCGGAACTTAGTGGCAAAGCCGACCTAATAGCATGGAAAGCACAGTGGTGGCACATCCTAGAAGTAGAACAGGTTTCCTCCCAATACGGTCGGACCGAGTCCCCCAGAACATGTCAGTGAGGCTTTCTGCGAGGGCGAGGCGGATATAAGAATTCCAGCATAGAAAGAGGCATCATCCTTGCTGCCAGTGTGGAAAAGTGGACGTCAATGAGATTGGCTCCGCTACAGGGCATATTGCTTACGGGATGTTCAGTCCGGATGAGTGAGATGAGAGACTTGGAAGGAGATACCTAGCAGGAAGAGCTGCTCGATGTGGAAGCCATCAGCGCTGCGAGGAAGTCTTCGCTGTTGTGTCGATACCATCCATGTAGGATTGTAGCTGATTCTTACGGCTGTCCACCCAACCCGCAATAGCTCGATGTCCTGTTGTTAGTGTGTGTCTGCAACGGAATGCGGGAAAGAAGTTTGAGTTGAAAAGCGGAGTGAGTGATGAAGGCGGAGTAGCGCAAGAATTGCTATAGTACCAGAGTGCAACGGACAGCAGAGAAGGAAAAGTTATCAGAAGGTGAACGGGGCGAAGAAGATGGTTCGAGAGACATATGTAAGGAAGAAACACATGTCGTCCACGTCCACTTTTCCTTCCTGGCCCTTTCACCCAAGTACGAAGGGACGAGTGCGGACCCGCCAGCTTCTTCAGGTAATACCTGACAGACAGAGAGGCAACTAAGGTCGCCATGCTTGCAGAGGACTACCTAATACCTATTGGAGCATCATTAATACTAATATCGATACCATCAATTTTGTCTGTCTCCATCTGTCCTGATTACTCCTCGACATCACATCATTCTTCCCAGCATGACAAGCAATGCTGAGACTCCGCTGGCCCACTACGTTGTACAAAGTCAATTCATCAAAGGAGTTGCTCAGCTAGTTCGGGGGTTGATTTACATGGCCTTGTCGCTATCGTCTGGCATTATGATCGTCGTGGTGGTTTGATGACGATGTTATCTGTTAGGGTAACCTACCTACCTTTAAGGTAGGTACCTTAGGTAGGTAGTTAGACAAAGCTAGGCTCGCTCGGTGGGTGGAAGATGACTCATCATAGGCGCATCCATCCATGGGTGAGATAGTTGGACCGCTAAACCTTCTCTCTCTTCATATACAAGCACGCGTGTAAAACAGACGGATGACAGCTGTGGATGACAACCTGGAAGTTCTTTTTCAATATACAACTTACACTTAAGGTATCAGCCGCTTTGTCTAAGAATCATATGAGGCTTGTTGTAGAACCAATGGGGTGTCAGCCGATCCCAGACATGGCTTCCTTACCTACCTAAGGTACCTAGTACTCGTAGTTCCCTTGGATACCGTACCTGAGTAAGTTAAGTTACCATAACCTTGTCGGAGACTTGCCCTAAACCGAGTTAGTCATGACAGCTCAACCTGGCAATCTGCATGAACGACCTCACCGGACCGCAACAGACCTAAGCGACCGAGGTACCTGTACACTGACTTCCATCCGCACGATACCCTACCCCACCACTAAACAGCTCCTTCTTTCTTTATCAACGCCATGTCCTACATACCTTAGCCATTTACACTGTAGCCTGAGCGGGGAAGGAGATATTCTCTCTTAATCTTGTCCACTATCTATTTAGCAGCGAGGCCTGTTGATGCATCTTGGAAGGCTTGTTCATGAGATCCCACCTTGAGTTTTTATGTATTTAAAGCTATCCCGCGACTCTTCGCCATCTACTTACCTTACTGTTCGGTAACCACCCCTCTGGACTAATATCTTTCCCTTTCCCTTCGTTGCAGACATGGCGGCGCTCGCCTTCCTCACCCTTCCTTTGCTCTTCGAGCTGGCAGTCGCGGGCCTTGTTTTCCAGCTTTTGCGGATGCTGTATCGTTTGACATTTCATCCCCTCGCCAGATTTCCTGGCCCTAAGCTTGCTGGTGCGACGAATCTATATGCAGCTTCGTACGATCTGTTTAGCGGTACATATGTGTTCGAGCTTCCTGAGCTTCATGCCCGATATGGTTCGATGCACTCCTGTTCGTTTCTAATGGAACGTGAACTTACGAATATCAGGACCCATCGTACGAGCATGGCCCGACCAGCTTCACATTCAGGACATGGACTCTTACAACCAGTGAGCCTCCAACGACTCATATCCCAAACTAGTGGGGCTAAGGCGGATCGCAGAATCTACCGATCCGGTACCAAGTTTGACAAATCCTCTACCTTCTATGTCAACCCGATCGGGAGAGGATCCACCTTCAACGTGGGGGAACTCAAGCTAGCAAAGCCACGCAAGGACATGTATCAGTCATCGTTCTCGAAGACAGCCATCCAGCGGGTGGAGTCTTTGATCCAAGGCCAAGTCGTAAAGTTCCTGGATATCCTGAAGCAAGCGGTGGCGGACGACAAAGCCGTGAATCTGAGTTACGGGTACCGATGCCTGACCGCGGACGTGATCATGATGTACTGTTATCAAAAGCCTTTTGGGGCGATGGATGCCCCCGACTTCAAGTTTCCACTTATGTTGGCGTTACAAGATTTCTTCCCGCTCTCACAGTGGCCGTTCTATTTCCCCGTTACATTCAATCGCATATACGACATCTCGGCAGCGCTGCCATTGTCGATCGCCAAGAAGTTGCTGCCCGCCCTCGCCGCTGCGAAAGGGATACAAAATGCAGGTCATTGCCACATGTCCCACCGATACGAGTCAGCTAACACGCACGTCCAGTCATGTGGCGAGCAAATTCAATATCTCAAGAAACGTCCCAAATCCAGCAAGGGCTCCTTTCCCACAATTTTCGACACCGCTCTGAACCCAGATCCGTCAAAGGGCCAATTCACCCCGTCAGATTATGAGCTCACCGCAGACGCTGTCCTAATGTTCGGGGCCGGAACGGACACGACCGCCCACACTCTCGGTGTGGCAACATGGCACATTTTGAACGAACCTCGGATCCTGCATAGAATCAAGGACGAGCTCCGACAAGCGATGCCCGACAAAAACGACACGCTGGATTGGGCGACTTTGGAAGATTTACCGTACCTTGTCCGTACCTCCCTACCGCGTCTGAAACAGTTGACTAACGGATTCCCCAGCGAGCGATCATCAAAGAGAGCCTTCGACTCTCCTATGGTGCACCGGGAAGACTACCACGTGTAGTTCCTCCCTCTGGAGCGACCTTCTGCGGTCGAGCAATCCCACCGGGGGTATGTACTGATACACCAAGCATTCACACGTCCCGGTGACGTTTCGCCTCTTGCTAACAAGCCACACCCTAGACCGTCGTCTGCCACAGCCAATACGTCTACCACCACGACGAATCCATCTTCCCGGACTCTGCGTCTTTCCTCCCGGAGCGCTGGCTCGACGACAAAGCGCAAGAGCTGGACAAACACATGCTCAGCTTCTCGCGAGGCTCGAGGAGCTGCTTGGGGATGAAGTATGTACCCTCATCTCTCCGCTCCATCACTGTTTCACCCTCCCCTCGCTAATCCCAGCCTGGGAGCACATTCCGGCGCGCACGATGTTGACGTCAAGCATACAGTCTCGCCTATGCAGAACTCTACCTCACCCTCGCGCACCTGTTCCGCCGATTCGATCTCTCCATCCACGAAACCACGGCCAAGGATATGGCGTGGAGGGATCGGCTTGTTCCGATCACGCTCGGGCATCTGAAGGTGCGGGTGCGCGAAACGGAGACTTGAGCGGTTCAGGGAACGACGGGGTTTGCTTACATCGTAGAATATGCAGTAGGTGTAAGGAGTGGCCAAGCGCTGAACTGGCGCGAATGAGATATAGCTAGCTTCTGGCCTAGAATGGAGGACGTGAAGAACGGGTATATATTTCTATACTCTAGCTCTATTCAACGTTTTCGCTGCGTATCGACCCTCGTCACCAAGCACGTCATGTTCCCCCTTCCAAACAGATCTGGTGACTTACAACACCTCCAAGCATCGTACCTAAGATTGCTATAAAAGCCCTAGACGTTCGACGACGTTTCTCGCATAGTCAATGCGCAGGGAATACTCGTTCTGGCATGCCGCAACACGACAATGCCCTACTCCACTCTAACTCCGGTATCTCATAAAGGTAGGTAGTTCGAGCCACTATCTGACTCATGGCGCGGAACTGAGACTATTACGCTCGGAGAAGAAGGGGGTTTGTGGAAACGGAAATGGGAGGGGTTGTATCTTATTCTATCTGGATAAGCATGTTGGCGGATAGATACCGAATAGGTAGGGTAGGGATGCGCTAGAAGGGGAGGAAAACCAACACGAGGAGGACGAGGAGAGGAGAATGGGAGCAGGTGGTGTAGGTATCTGCTGTACAGGATGGTGTCTTCGGCTTCTTCGTTCGACGACTGGATCTTGATGCGCTGGTGGAAGTGGAAGGGAAGGGACTACGTATGATAGTTTCGCACCTAAGGGATCCCTGGCAAGGACGTAACAGTGCGAAAAAGTCTTCATAAGGGGATCTTTAAACAGGAGACAAAGCACCTAGCCGAGCAGGGTGCCGACCTAAGGTACCTACCCCAACGCCATCCCGCATCCACGTCGAAGACTCCTAAAACCAAACCATGCACCTTATAGACAGACCACCCAACCGAGAAAACACTCCCTTTTACTTCCCCCGTCCTCCCTCCCACTCCCATCCACCAAACAATCCTCCAGCTTCCTTCCCCCTCCACCCGCTACCGGCCATCAGCCCACCCCGTCACCAGCACCTTCTCCCCACCCCACCCACCGCCCAACAACCTCATCCACACCCCTCACCCCCTCCCTACTCGCCTCGACCTCGAACCACTCCCGATGCCCCCTCCCGCAAACCCCACACTGCCGCTTGACCCGCCGGTCCGCCAGCTCGATATGAATGAGCCGCTCGACGCGCGAGACGTGCGGGACTTTTCGTGGTGTGCGCGGCACCGGCGCCGAAGCCGGCTGTGCGTAGGAATCGGCAGAGACGATGGCCGAGGAGGAGGAGGAGGAGGGGAGGTAAGGGTAGTAGCGCACGAGCGACAGGGCGTAGCCGCATTGGCGGGACCATTCGTTCAGCCGGCGGTGGACGTTGGACGCGCGGCCGATCTTCAGCAATAGCGTCTTTGTGCCGGTCGGTCCAGTGTATGCCGGGTCCGAAAGCGGGTCGCTGTTGTGTGGGGGGTGCGGGTGCGGTCGCGGCGCGGTCTGGAGGAGGGAGGCAGCGGTTTGCGGGGAGGGAGGCGGCGTGGAGGCCGTGTCGGTCAGCCAGAAGATGTAGATGTAGCCGTCGTCGGAGGAGGAGTTTGGAAGGGGTTTTGCGAGCTCGGAGAGGAGGGCGGAGGTTGTGTGAGGAGGAAGGGTGGCGGGGATGAGGGAGAGGAGGGTGGCGGTTTGAGAGGGCGGAGCGTGGAATGCGGGCCGGTTGGTGGGTTGGGGTGGCCTTCTGGGTGAGGGAAGGCGCGCTGCGGCGGGTCTGGTGGCGGACGGTACTGCAGATTGACGAGATGCTCCGTCTCGATCCGGCCTTATCATCTCAGGTTTCGCGGCCTTTGCATTGACCAGCCCTTTTGCAACGCTCCTACGAGCGGCCCGCGCTTCATCCATCTGAAGACGATCCGCTCGAGGAGCATGACTGGTATGAGACTGCGGTCGAGGGCGCGCCGGTGGCATATACTCTGGATCCACCGATCGGACGCAGCAGAACAGCGAGACAACAAGGTTGCCTTGCCCTCGACTCTTCCGGCGCGTTTTCCGAGGCGGCGCCCCTGGCTTGGCGGAACCAATTCGCTCGTCATGTTCGATTGCGGTGGACGACGTTCCAAATCCGCTCGTGCGTTTCTCCAAACCGTCCTTCCTTTTCGACGCCCTATGACCACGTCTCTTGGCCTTTATCGGACTCCCATCACCGACCTCCAACAACCCCAACCGATCAACCAGCGTATCAACACTCGTCCGCTCTCTCATCTCCACAACCCTCTTCTCCTGCCTCGCACCCGCCGATCCACTATCGGCACCCAGCCTCTCCGCCTGCTCTTTATGCTGCCAGCAAAAGAACGCCGCCGCTTCTCCGGTTTCTCGCTCCTTACTGTCCGCAGGCACGACGGCCAGCAAACGACCAATTGCAGCCGGCGACGCACGAGGAGACGGCGAGGAGCGCGGTGAGGTGGCAAGAGCACGGCGGCATGGGCGTCCGGCGGACGTGATGCCGTTGCAGGTCGTCGCGGGGTCTTTTGAGTCGGAGCGTGCGAGGAGGGATTCGGGCGTGTGGGGGATGAAGGGCATCGTGTTGTTGTTCGATGGGTCCTGTTTGGTTGTCAATGGACCTTTAGTCTTGGAGATAAGAATTGCACATCGTAAAGATAGTCCTTGGTAACTGGACACGAAGATGCTGTGATGGGTTTAAGGAAATGATGGAGATGATCAAGACTGAGGCTTGATCTATGTACTGAGAGATCGAAGATAGGGAGACGATGGTGAGGACCATCTTGGTATCGTCACGAGCATGATTCTGTACGGTTGATGCAGATTGTGGTCCTACTGCTGACGATTGGTTCGGTGCCTGTGATTCACCAACTCGAGCATTGCCTGACGCCTGGCCGAGTCACCTATGGGTGGCTGGGCCAATAGTATCGTGTGGCTGGGGCGCTTGGAGGATGTGGCTGTGAAGGCCGCAGCAACAACTTGTATATCATCAACTTGGTGCACCGTCTTCGGGGAATTAAGGACTCTGAGGAGATGAACTTTGCACGTAGAAATCATTAGATGTCGCTCGTTAACTTCGTGTATTACTCATTAAAGTATCTGGTCGCCGAAGGGTGAATGCTAGATACAACGGAGAAGGGTATCCACCGTCTGAGCCAAAACGCAGCACAAGTGATGAATCCAGTCTATAACATCCGTTGTTAGGGCCTTAAACACGCCCACGACCGTGCGCACCATCTATCCCAAACCTTAGCCCTCAAAGCGCACCAACAATCCCCAAACACCCCTCCACTGCACCCTCCAACTCCCCAACTCTCCTCTTTAATCCCTGATTCTCATCCCTCAGCACCCCGACTACATTCCACGCCTCTGCAGCATTGCCGCCTTGGCAGTTTGCGCAACCCGGTCGGACGGTGTCTGCATCATCCAGTGCGTGTGATTCGTTCGCAGTAGTCGTCGAGGTTGAGAGCCCTTTTAGGATCCTATGAAAAGTGGAGGCGCGTTGTGGCCCTAGTGCGGGTCGAAGGCTCGGTACCTGCGGTGCAGTCGTGACAGAGATAAACGATTGCGCGATTTGGAACGGTTCAGGCGAGGTTGCATCAGAGGCGGACGATATGGTCGTGGTAGGCGACGTCGTTCCATGTGTTCGAGTGAAGACGCTCTCGGCGGAGCTACAGTCGTCCTCGGATTCGAAGCCCGAGTCGCTGGCAATCGTGCCGTTGCTGTCTCTCTTCTTGTGTTGCCTGTTTGGCGGGAGTCTCTCGTCTGCTTCGTCAGAGAGTTGCGGTTGCTTCCGTGGTTTGCTGACTAGGATGATGCTCCGCTTCCGCGCCTCCTCTTCGTCGCGCCGTTGTTGCCTCTCCACCGTCAATTGATCGGTAAGTTCCTTGATGACTTCGTCGCGTTCTGCCACTTTAGCGGCCATATCGTCTAGTTGCAGCTTGAGATGCCGGGCGCGTGTTTCGGCCTCTTCGAGCTCTTCCCGTTGCGCGCTGTTCTCGGACGTCATCTCGTGCAGAGAGATGGTGCGTAGCTTGTATGCGGTCTGCAGACGGCGGAGGAGGCCTTCAGCGTTCGCGAGCAGGTTGTGGAAGGATGACGGCGAGAACGGATCAGCTGGTCCACCGGGGAACAGAGCTGTGTTGATGTCCAGTTTGATCAATTCGTCGTTGGCTATCGAGTCGGGCTGCGGTTCGGGAGCAGAATGTTTTGAGCCGAAGAACGAGAAACGACTCGCATTGGGAGGGGAGAGTTTCAGTACTGATTCGGAAGTGGTCTTTCTGTGTAGTCTGTAAGGATGCGGGGGAGCTGGATTCGTTGAAGGGCCCTTCATTGTTGTATCCTCTTTCTCCTTGGTGGGCGAGGGTAGAAGCCCGAGGTTAAATGGCTCTGAAGTTCCGTTGAACCAGTCTGCAAGTCTCCCACCCTTGTCCTCCAGTCGAATCGGTCCAGGCCGGTCACCAGTGAATGTGGGTATGAACGCCCAGCGCTCCTTCGCAGGCGACCGTGGAGGAGAGGACAGGGTCTCGGCGGCTTTCTTTGCTGACAAAGGTGTAGGGAGGGATAAAGTCGAAGCTTGTGCTTGTCTTGATATATCACCGCCAGGGCTACGTGTGATCAGTGGCGGAAGCTTGCAGGTTTCGAGGAAGGACTGTCTGAAAGTTCGAGCTGGTGGGCGTGACTGTTGTGACGTGGAGCCTTGCTCGGCCTGCGACGGGTTTGTTCGTAGCGAAGGGTGTGAAGTAAGAGCAACTGGCGGCGCTAGAATGATATCCTCGAAACCATTCTGGTCACTGCTGGAACCGAAGTGAAGATCAGGTCTGGTCGAGGGCAATTTGGTTGGTGATAACGATCTTGCCCGTGAGTGGTGTATCGACGCGAGTGCGGTGGGGAGGACGAAGTCTGCCATATTGAGAGGACGGAGTGGAGAGGTCGGTGAAGCTGACCAATTGGAATGCAATGTCCCGCCTTCGGATTTGACGAAGATCACAGTCCGGTTGACAGGACTAGATTGATGGACGAGAGGTATCTAGCAGCTGCTCCACCCTCAACAGAGCTGTTGAACCCGCTGGTTGCTTGAGATTGAGCTATCGAGAAAGGTCCTGTTGATCCTGGGGAGCTTGTTTATCGATAACGTAGCGTGTTCGCACGCCGGAAGGACGTGGTTCATGCAGAAGCGAGGCCCGCCAGAACTCAACCTCATACACAGATGGTGGTTTCGTGAGTCTAGGATTGCAAGAAGAAAGAGGAATGTATGGAGGTACTCTGCACATGTCTTAGGACTTATTTCTACGGAATACGTGGCATTGGGTGGCTGGAATTGTTGATGTTACTGTTGATAATCCAAGTGGCTGAAATCCACGCTGCCGAAGGTGGCTGGTGCCACTCTCCCGAAACCTGAACAAAAAAGGGTTCTAAGCCACCAACGTTTCCTCATAAGTCGACGTGAGATCTCGAAGCCTGTCTCTATGGCAGCCTAGCCTGTGCAGACCTCCTCGCTGCATATGAGCATGGGTCAACAGCCCACGCCCCGGAGGCCCGGAGGGTTCTGCTGGTCCACTGAAGCAGAGCATTAAGCACCGCTCCGTGGACATCGTCTTCACGGAACACTGTTAGCATCACTGAAGTGGACCGTAGAGAATGATCGTATGGTGTCTCACCAGTTCGAAGAAATGAATCAATCAAGGAAGTAAGTCTCGGACAACGACATAGATCTCGAGCGTATCGTTCTCCCACCCCGTTGCAGTTACAGTAACGGTCTCATCGCTTGTATCCTCTTCGTACTCTTCATACTCAAAGTCCTCGCCGTATGTGTTTTTGAGATAACTCAATGCAAAATGGTTGGCGCTCTCGAGTGACTTGTAAATGCCCAACACGTTTGTGCCCTCTCCGCTGTCGCCTCGACTGTCGCACATCACCACGTATACCTGCTCTGCGGACATCGCGCCGGTTGAGTTGCTAGAAAAAGGCAATGAGAGCTTGCAGCGGTTCGTTGACGAGTTCAGAAGACGATTGCTACCGCTGCCGTCAAGGATGATTGTTCCAGGTATCAGTTGTCGTTAGTGGCATGGTTCGGTATTTCGGGTCTACTCCATGATATGCATATTCGAATATGAGTGTATGGAGATATTGTATCTGCAAACTACGTGGCTGGGTGTATACTGTTACTGTTGATAATAATTAAGAGGGAGAAATCTTCCTCTTCGCTGCCGGAGGTGGCTGGTTGTCTCAAGTTCTAGAAACACCAACATGTCCTCAATACGACGACCTGAAAAGAAACCTGTCTCCCTGGCAGCCTCATCGGCAGAGTGTGATGACCTTCCTCCCCTGCAAACAAGCATGGCTCAAAAGCCAGCGTTGTGTGCCAGCAGAGTTGCGTACCAGGTGCGCTGCTGCGGCTCGTCAAACACCACTCTGTAGACGTTGTCCTGCGAAAGTAATGTCGGCATTACTGAAAGGACCAATATAGCACAACGTATCTCACCAGACTGACAGATACCGTTCTTAATAGAGCTTCTTTTCAAGGACGTTCATCTCGAGAACTTCATTCTCGCCCCCTTCTGCGTGGATAGAAATAGATCCAGCGCTTCCCGTCGTCTCTTCGTATTCTTCCCAATCGTCACCGTATTGTTCATTGAGATATGCCCGGGCATACTCGTTGGCGTGGGTTTGTGATTTGAAGATGCGTACAACCTCGGTGCCCTCCCCATGATCATCCAAATGATAGCAGGTCACCACATATACCTCCTCGGAGGACATCTTGCTATTCAACTGTGGTGAAGGAACAATGTTGCGGTTTGTTGGCAATCCTCGAGCTGGGAGATGCTGAAGGAGACCGCTGCATTTTGTTCCTGGAGCTCACCGCCCTTCTCGTTGGTGGATATGCCAAATCCCAGCATTTTTAGTGCCATGAGCTACAAAGAGTTGTTCAGGCGGGGGAGATCTGCGAACGTCTGCATCCATCCCTCTGTTGGTAGTTACAAATGAAGCAGATAGGTTGGACAATTTACGCAGTAGATTGTCGTCGATGTAGGCTCCCAGACTGTACAAGTACTCGTACTGAAGCAGCATGCGAGATGTCGGAGATCAATGTGCTTGCGTCGAGGCTGGTGAGGTAGCAACTGATTCGCTGCGCCTGGAACTTGACATTACCGAAGTACCTGTAGCTCACGCCAACCGGGCTTGAAAGACGTCAGGGCAACTGCTTTGCTTCTTAAGGCTGTCGCAACCTTCTGCACGGGCACCTGTCAAACCTTCCATCTCTTTGGATTCGGGAGTTATCGTAATCTGTTACCCTTCTTCTTCTCCTCACCTCGCACGGTGACTAAGTTTCTTAGTTGTGCATGTTCCTGTCCGACGACCTGGACTCGTACAAGGGGAGTCGTACCAAGTACAGTTCTTGGTGTTTTGTCGGTAGCCAATCTATCCTTCATCCTCGTACACGTGCGACTTTCGTCCACTCGCGTTTTACGGAGACTTTCTTGAGCAACAAAGGTCCCCATGCTGGTAAACCTATCTTCCGAGCATGAGGCGTTACGGTAGTTCAAGGCAGTGCCACAGCCTGCCTGCGAATCGCGGCTGCACACTGCCATGTCAGCTAAACGCCCTTACTGCTACTATTACTGCGAAGGATCCCAGTTTGCAGATATAGCAAATCTAGTCAGCTTGCCGACAGTGGTGCCTTGAACCATGTTATCGCTTCAAAACTCCTCCTCTGAGGCTATTTCCTAGCTCTGCATTTATCTCTTGCTCAGGAACACACGGGAGTGCTATTCGGTCAATAAGGACGTTGCGGAGGTCTCAGCGACCTCGGTGGCTGCTCAATAGCACAATCTCCCTCCGTTCCTCGTCTACTGATCAACTTACTTATTGTTGGCCAGACTAGAGTTCGCCAGCATGGCCGGGATACCCTCGATCGGGGACATCCTGATGCTGTCACAGCTGGCATGGAGGATTGGACGCGCCTTCACATCGGGCCGCGCTGGTGCACCTGCTGAGTTTCAAGAAGTTGAAAACGAACTGCACAGCCTGACCAAGTCTCTTACCCTCCTGGCGGAAGCCCTCGATCAAGACGACAGCATCATCTCACGCGCGGACGAAAGGACGAAAGAAGGGCTGGACAAAATCTTGGAGTGTTGTCGGCAGACGTTAGAAAACTTGGATTCATTCGTCAGTCAATACCAAGAGATCAAACGGCCGGATGGCGGAATCAACACGGCTACGCAACGATCGTGGAAGCGGCTGCTCATACGAAATTACAAGACCATCTGTTGGACAGGTGAGGGCGGGACAATCCAAGCGCTGCGGAACATGCTCCACATGCACGTCAACTCGATCTCTCTGACGATGCAAGCCTTACACAGGTGGGTTCCATCTTGTCCTGTCAATCTGATCCATGCTGGCGTCGCCCTCACGCGGCTTCCTTAAGCCACCACGTATGCTTATATACCATCCCAGCCGCTCTCTTTCGCGTCTCGAGGACACCATCGAACCGATGGCCGATAAGGTCGACGACATGCACGACAAGCTGAACGGGGATCTCAATGTGAAGATCAGTGAGATGCACCATCTCATGCTGTCTATGGCAAGCGCGGACTCGGTGCCAAGGGCTTGGTCATCCAGGAGCGAGAGCTTAGCATCTTCCGCTGGCGCACCACTCGAAGAGCTGCAAAGAACTCAGCTGAACTCCTTGGCGGCACCCAGTCTCAAGCCGCCAGATCATCCCTCAACCGACAACGAAACCCAGAAAGTGTACAACTCAGCCGAGCTCGGTGGTCATGAAGGTCCTATCCTGCCTCTCCTAGTGGAATCGGCGAGCCTCTGCAGTGCAGGAGATTCTCAACCTAATCGTCGAGAGTCTTCACTTATTCCTTGTGAGGGCTACATGGGTAGTGTTCGGGAGGCTCCTCCACAGTATGAAAAGCATCGACAGGCTTCACAGTTCGGCCCACGGAGCTCATCGGGATCAAGTTATGCCCTCGAGACTGATGCGCATCGAAGACTGTCTGACTTATCGAGTCCAGTTTCGCCGGGAGGCCCATTAATGTTACCTCTTCCGGCCGCGGGATCTGATATGGAAGAAACAGTTGATCACGCAAACTATCACGACATCTCCATGGTCACAGCCACCGAGCATGCACCGACGTATCTGACGAAGACCACCACCACCGAGGATCAGTACTTGGCCTTCCAGAAAGCAATCACTCAAGACGCTGCCGTACTCTGCCAAGTGTGAGCTACGATCCTATCGCACCGCAATAGAGTCTCTGATGCTAATCCACGTAGCCGTGGGAGATGTACAGAATACACACAGCCAGACGAAGAAGAACCTGGTGGCTTCAAGATGGTCCAAGCAACGTCCGAGTCTCAGATATATCTAATCACCAAGCGCCATAAGTTGTCGAATGGCCTGATGTGTTTCACAACCAGCATCTGGGTACTCAGCGACGATAGGACAGTACGCCTCGAGCAAGAGCGTAAGCAAGCCTTGGCAGAATTTTGAGGACATTGCTGACGAGCCGGCAGTTGCTGATGGTCAAGAGATAATCCCCTACACTGTATGGGGCAACAATGTGAAGATTTCCATCCGAGTACCCACTGAGCTTCGATTTCATGACCTCACATACGATGCCAAGCCTATTGCTGTGGCACAGACAAGCTGGGTCAATTACTGTTTCGAGGATGAACGAGGTAACGCCGTCTACGTGAGGCCTGTGAGTGGTATGGGCTCATATTAGTTAGGTTCAACGATCTTTCAAAGCGCTTTGATGGGCAAGTCCCTTATCTTGAGCGTCAGAACCACGAAGACCATGCGCATGCACGATGGCTTTACCGGCAATTTTGCCTATCAAGAGCAGATGTGCGCGCTCGAAAACCTCAGGATATGGCAGGATCCAGACACAGGGGGTGTATTGGCAATGATCCATTACAGCGCCCAGTTCCGTAACGGTTACATGGCATTCTACCGTACGTTATCCATCTTCTCAAGTTTCCATTGTCTCCGGCTCACTTTTATAGTCAACTCTTCTCGGGACCCCGTTCGAGTTCGTGATGATGGCGATAAGTTTGTCAAGCTCAAAGGGTTGAGTATACCTCTGCATAAACCGACTGCGGCGTGGCATAAAACTGGGGATCATACGAAATCGCCCAAGCTCAAGACTGAGAAACGGGTCACCGGGGCCCGGATCGAGTTCACCACGGATATGGATAAGAGGTTGTTTTTGGAGAAGTTCAGGGAGGTTCAGGGGACGTTTTTTGCCGGCGAACGCTGAATGGAGGCGTTAGTAGGGCCGACTGGGACTCGTTTAAGAAAGCATCTGGCGTTGTTGGCGGCCATCTGACCTTTTGCTTTTCAATCTGGTGTGCCGCCTTAGCGTGGTGTTGTGGTGTTTGAAGTTGGCTTACCCACTTTTGTTTTGTAGGTTACCATACGACTATTCAGCGCAATCTCTCAAGAACCACATACTTGTTCGCATGCCCGCTAGCCCAGATATACTATTGTCTTCATTGTATCACTGCCAGCCAGGACCAGACCAGGGATGGGTCTACCGGCGTGGCATCCACACTCGCCCACACAGGGGTATCCTACGATGCAGTACTCCGATGTGAACATCATGCTTACCTCTTACCGCTATAACCTCTATCATTTGCTCACCGTACAGCAGCTCGGAAGGCTCGATGGCGCTTGCGTCCATTCACGGTAAAGCGCTATCTGCAGACTCTCCATTCACTCTGCACAGCGTCGTCTATATCACCACCTTTCTTCCCGCACAACCTTCTTCTTCTTTACATCTCCCTTGGACACAACCGCATGGTCTTACCTCATCTTACCTTACCTCCCTTGGTCTTACTTACCTTAGTTGACTATTTATATGCCTTAGCATTGTCTTATTCCCATCGCAAGCTATTCTCAGTATGCTTCGCCTGCTCCTGGCTGTGGTTTCCTCCACGGGTAAGTGAGGTCAATACGACGCATCTTCCGATCATCAGTAGCACGTACTGGGAGAATGCCCGAATGTGTTATGTTGGCTGTCTTTGCTGCCTTGCCTACACATAGTGTGAGATCAATCTGGTTCTCCTGAACCTGGTCACTCCCTTTGAGTCGTTTTCGTTGTCTTCTCACTTTTCTTGCTCTTCTATGCTACATGGGGGACCTCAGCTTCAGAAATTTGAGGCCGTGAAGGGTTGAGCTTCGCGCTAGTCTCTCTGTAAGGAGAATCCGTCAGCTTGATGAGGCATGGTCAAGAACATCAAGATCCCGTTCGAATATGGTCTCTGAGAGATCTCCTTGATCATCAGTTTCAAATCATGTCGACTCTATTGCATATACTTGCATCGCAGCTGATTCTCTCTGCTTCTCTTACTTCTTTAGTATACTTCATTTTTTGTCACCTTCATTTTTAGACATCGGGCCATCGGAGTTGAGAGCAGAGATCGAGAAAAGCTTTACTGAGTCAGTTGAATGGAGTGTTGATTGAAGATCAAACCCAACTACAAGCTTGATTTGGAGGCAATCTGTTCGTTTTCTGGTTCAAATACTCCGAATGGTTTATAAGTTCAGCTCATGTTCCTTTTGGGTTTCACGTCCTCACAAAAAGAGCAAGGAAGGCTTTGACAGCGTGCCAGTGAGACTTGATAACTTGGCCGTGAGGGAACAGAGTTCTCGTTCGAAAGGAAGTCACTGTGTGACTCATTCTCAGAGATCTGGATCTCGTGCTGTTCCCGGTTTGGATTTCGATGCTTTCCAGGGATGATTTCCCGAATCCGGCATGTGCCTATCAGGATACCTTGTTACCACTATTGCTAACTGCCTTTCGAACCGACCCTTATACCGGCATCATTCGGGAACTTGCGCAGCGAGCTATGACTGAGGTGTAAGCAGAGATGATAAACCTTACGCCCTCATCAAGCAACCCTGCAAAAGCGCAAGAAAGCTCATCCACAAGAAGTGTGACCGATCGCAAGCCGTCGCCACAATCACGGTCTTAAACTGGTAATGGAGACCACCATCTCGCATCATGATAATTTCCGCTCCGATACACATCGGAGTAAGGCAACTGCAGAGATCAGGAAATTCTCAGTCCCAGGTGACGGAAAGATGACAATAGACTGGCATAAAGCTGAGCTTGTGGAGATAGCAAGAGTACCTTCCTGACCCACCGCGGTTCGGACAGACGCGCCGATAACGAAGCTCCCCGCGAGATTCGGCACCAAACGCCCGTCATAGGGGCCCTCAAGTCTGTCAACAAGCATGCCTTTCTGGAATACTTCCGGTCATCGCTTGGATAAGAATCACGCCGTGTCAGGCTCACTACAACATGTTGCGTAGCATTCTACTTCAACTACGCCTCCCAACGAAGCAACGTCCATACCGTTGGCGTGGCTACAGAGGAATTTGTTCGATGTGGCGGTGTTCTCAAGCGGGAATCATGATGGCAGTTTACTTAAGCCTTATAGGCGTCTGATTCGACAGGCTTGAGGAAACTGGATTGTGACCTTAGCATAGAGCGGGATTATGCTGACAGGCGAGAAAGAAGGCGAAACGAGACTTGCAGAAGAAACACAAGTCGCGGCAGGAAAGAGCAGAGTGACTGATGGCGCTTTCGTTTACTGAACCCAATTTGATCAGTGCCGCTGCAGGTGCCTTTGTCCTTGCTGTTGACCTGTACTGTCAGAACACTGGCATCAAGACAACTCAGTCCTACCGTTCAGCAAGGTGGGATCTCGGGTTTAGAACCTGGAGTGAGTGAGCGACAGAAGCCGGATGATCTAAAGTTTTTCGAGGCCATATTATTATCCACTATCTTCTGTTGTCAAGTTGATACCGACGCAGCGTCGTCTATATCTCACAGCGGTGCCTTACATATAGTGCTCAAGCAGGCAAACTTAAGATTTCTCACCTCGTTTGGTGCATGGTCAAAGATTTCAGATCAACGTCTTGAAAGAGCAATGGATAGAGAATTGCAACAAAACCCTAAGACGTTGGACGATTGGATCATACGGAAAGAACCCTCAACTCAGTTACTAAAGAAGGTAGTCTAAATACCGGCTACACATGAGCGGGAAGTACGCAACCTTTACCAGCAAGTGCAACAATGTCCAGATGCAAAGCTTGTACTTCTTTCTTAGCTGCAGCGTTTGTATAAATGGGCAAAGAGCTCTCTTTCAGCATACTCGAGATAGCTTGTGGGCTTCACAGAAAGAGACAAGAGATATATCCATTCTGCGTACTAGAAGCTATCCCGGGTAAAGGTATCAGCCACCTACTTGGCAAGTGAGGAAGAGAGATTGGTGATCCACTCACCATGAAATTAAGAGTTATGTCAATGGAAAGGAGTTGCAAGCTAAGATGGATACAGAAGAGGAAGCAGACTTGAGCGGCAGTTTAAGGTAAGTCCGGCGAGCGTCTGAGATGTGTGATGAGAGCGTGTGAGGTGAGGTGGCTGACATTGGGGAACAGGCTGAGTGGTCCTGTTGCTACTCTGATCAAGCCCTCCAATCTTCAGTTATAATGTATCAGAATGACGCCGCCCAAGTCGCGGTCTACTGGAATACAATCTCTACTTTCAGCGTCTCATGCACTTATCCACACGGTACCAACCTTCAAGGTCTCATGAACTTGTCTTTCAGGAGCATATGTGAAGTGAGCTGAGAACACTGTCAACCGAATGTCATCCCTAACTACGGAAAATAACTAAGCTTCGAATGACAGGAATTCTACCTTACTGTAGACCTCTTACTGAGCTATAGTGGTTGCAAAAGAGAAGGCCCTTTAAAGATGCTGACGCTATCCTGATAGGGCCAAATGCTGAACTCTTTGGGCTCTTAACAAGACCTCTCTGGTCAATGAGCCTGGAACTGAAGCAACTGGAGCAAACATTCATTGTCGCGATGGACAATGCCCGACGACAGGAATATGCTTTTATTGTACAATTTGAAGAGAGTGGCAGGGTGATCTACAGGCTCATTAGATTATTGGTATATCATTCGTGTTCACTTGTCTGTGGTTCCAGACATACTTTCAGCCAACAATTTCCTTGCTCACGTTAATCCTTACTTATACAATCTTTCCACTATCCTCAACTTGTCTAGCCACACTTCGAATCATATACTTCTAGTTTCAATCCGTTGCCGGATGTCATTATTTGTTCTTTTGCTATTATATCTCTGGGAATCACTATATGTGCGCTGCTGCCTTCCGCGTAGGGTGTCAGGTATGCAGTGTTTGCAGAAGATGATATTTCTACGAGCGAGATGCTGGGGCTGTATAGTGAAAACAGGAAACTGAACCTGCCACAGCTGTACGGGTGCTCTTGCCCATATCGGCGGATGTTCTTGCTCAAATGCCTCATGGTGCCTGCTCCATGTCCATAACAGAGGGTAAGGCAGTCAAACGTTCCTTGCTCACATGGAAACTACGAATGGGAAGATTAATGTCAAAGACACTCGAGAAGTAATTTGACGGAGTTGATTTCGTCTTGACAGCAATTCAATCCCATTTGAATATGAAGCTTGTCCCTCGAAGAGATGGAAGGGAGCAAAGCGCCCCTGCTGGCTCCCGTTGCCGGTTACTCGAATGGTTTGACACAAATGCGGCGCGAACCATGGTACCTACAAACCCGAGAAGCACCCAGACTGCGTGGGATCCGTGTTCAGCAACAAAATACAATGGCACAGCTCCAACCGCATGTCAAGGTTAAAAACGTCTTGAGGACGAAGATTATGAGTAAGATTTATAAAGCAAATACTGAGTCCAACAGCTTCAGCGGATTTTAGCATATATCGGACTATACTCTTTCATTTTGGGGTTGCAGAGCACACTCCTAATGGTTCTGTAGTTATCAACCATGGCACCAAACTTAACACTAAGTTTACCCACCAATTATCAAGGAAATATATATACCGGGCAAAACTTTCACAACAATGCGCGTATCACCCGGGTATGTGATGACTCTTTCACTCCTTATCTTGTGATAGGATTAACCCTCATATAGTGACTGTGTAGGCGGCATTAGGGGCAGGGTGGGGCGGTGGGGTGGCTGGGGGGCCGGGGACCGTCTGTTGCAGTCACTCCGACTGATAAGTGCTCACCTTGATCAACTGCTACTTTTACGACCGACGCACCTGGGTTTTGACTAAACAGTGCGAACTACATCCTTGGGTTCAGACCAGCTATATGGGACCAAACACATCCTCTCTGGGCTCAGACACACATGGACTGAACAGAACTCTGAGCTTAGAGCAGTTATACGAGACCAAACTTGCCTCTGGGTGAGCAGTGGGGCGACGTGTGAGGTCGAAACCGTGGCGCCAGAGCGGGGCAGGCGGTGGGTGGGCATAAAAATTGATTTTGCAGTTACTGTAGCTTCTGCTATCTGACATGTGCGGCTCAAAAGTCCCAAAAGCTGGGTTTGGAGGGTGGTGGGGTTGATGGCCCCTCCACGAAGAATAACGTCGAGAAGGGTGGTGAGGGGAGTGATGACCCCTCAGCCACAAAGTCTGGGGTACCCAGCGAGGACGAAGACGTTAATATGGAACCTCCGGAACCATTTAGCTCATAAATATAATACAAAGAACACATTTTCATTGGAATGACACTCTTCAGTCATATGACAAGAAAGAACCGAGGACTGTGGAGTTTGAATGCAGAAGGTTCCTGCAACACTGAGACAGTCTTGTGCTGTCTGTTGGCTCGCAACCTCAGAGATGAAAACAAGTCATGAGTTCTGTTCATGCCAGAACAACAATGGCCATCCAAGTATCAGGGCAGTAATACTGTTGCACTCCACCACTCCGCAAACGCTTGTCGTACCCCGAGGCCCCGAGTTTTGAGAGAGTAAATACGGTGGGCACTCAAGGAAGCATGCCCGACCTAGGACTCGACAACAACAACGTACCTGGTCTATTTACTGGAGCTCGCAAGACTTCCAAGGTATGAGAGTGAGGCGCGAAGAAGCCTTCAGATGAGCCGTATCAAGATTGTATTGACAAGTTCAACAATAGCGGCACTGATTTTAAGGGATGTCGAAATGGAAGCTCCCGAGCCTTAATGACTACCTCTTGGAGCTGGGGCAGGCGCGGGTACAGCAGATGGTACAGGATCGGTTGAACGACGGCAAATATTATATTCATCCGTCGACGGGCTGCTGGGTCGCCACCACCTCTCTCAACAACAGCGGGTATTGCTGCACAAGCGATATCAAACACGGCGATAGCAAGGCAGCTGGCTACCGGCATCCACCTCCCCCGCAACACGGACATGAGCTTCCTCCTCCACCGCGCGGCGTACCTGGCCCACCACGGCCAAGATGTTTCTGTGAGGAATATGTCCTCCCATCTATGTCCCCACAAGGCGTGCTTCCAGCACGACCATATCACGGACGAGTCCCAGGCCCAGAATCTCGACCAACAGCGGTGTCGGTGCATCATCTGGTGCCCCCACCGCAATCATCTTCTCGTCGATCTCTGCTACCACGCCCCAAAGTACATCTCCCTCCCGCCCCCTACTCACGTCGTAAAAATAATACAAGATTTTTGTTGTGCTGAATGTGTGATCATCGCGTGTGTTATGACCCTAAAGTCATATTGATCAAGCTCTTGTACGAGATCTACCACAGACAAGACAAGAAACTCAGTGATATGGAACTAGAGGTTTCATACTGCACAGCAACATCAACACTCACATGCCAGGTGCAAGTGGTTAGTCCTGGGAAGACACATCTAAATAGACCTTGAGGACTTGTCGTTGGTGATCTTTATGTGATCCTCTGCACTGTGTGTTGCAACCTTGCTGGAGGGAGGCCAAGAATCACTCTCGGGGGTGTGTATTAGCAAGACTAGAGCTTAAGGCTAGCTGGGAAGACAAGATGAACAAAGGATGGAGGAAACGTCAGAGGATACTGTATCTCTGCCTGGTGCTTTGTCGTCGTCAATGTCACTGGTCACTTGGTCGTCCTCCCGGCACCCAGATGTCTCCTGGCACGTCATCCGGCAGTCGAGATACCCTTGTCGCACCCTGGTCCGCTGTCTCCGCTGTCTCCGCGCCTCCACCTGGCCGTCTCGCCCGCCCGCTCGCCCTCCACCGCCTGGTACCCCTGAATGGTAGCACTCGGTAGAAGTGAAAACATGCTTGCGATTTATCAATTTCACGATACCTGGGATGTTGGACTCACAGACAGGCTCGCTGCTGCTTTCGAGCTCCCTTGCAGTATATGAAGCTGCTATCGAACAGAACTTCGAGACTGGAATCAAAAGTGATATGCACTAGCAGGACATGCACAATTGCCCGATCATCTGTTTTCGTGCTGCACAACAACGATTTCTTCAAGGGGTGGCAACTCAGTCAAGACCACTGAAGGTTGATAGAAGACGTAACCAGCGCCCATAATGGCTCAAAAAGTTATGCCGCTTCAACGCCG
Organism: Acarospora socialis; assembly: GCA_025617375.2. Lineage (NCBI taxonomy): Eukaryota > Fungi > Ascomycota > Lecanoromycetes > Acarosporales > Acarosporaceae > Acarospora > Acarospora socialis. The sequence goes on from JAMYGW020000011.1 coordinate 301,594, forward strand.
GCGGACTAGCAAAGGGTTGGCTGGTGGAAGTTCTACACTCAATGCTCCATAGTGAGCATTGAGCTTCATAACTCACTTCAACGGCGAGGTGATCATTAATCGCCTACATGCATGAATGAGGGCTACTCGTACCTCCAAGCCTCTTGGAACGTTTGAGCTGCCAAGAGCATATAAGAGCTTCCGATCTCGTTCTCCACAAGGATGCCCTCGTCAACTTTTGGCTTTCGCCTTGTGACTTGGGCACACAATTGATATTCCGGAAAGTGTTAATTCATGGGCACCAATCTACGATTCCAGAGATAGAAGACGAGCTCTTATGTCCGATATTACGGGAGTACGTCGACAAGGTCGTCATGAAGGCCGCACACATCGTCCCTATTGTCTTGGAGGAGACGTTAAGAAAGTTTGGGTTTGGATATATGGAAGCTTACATGAGAGGGATAAGAGGGGAATCTACTTCAGTCCTGAATCAACTTACCAATGAAATATTCGAAGCATAGAAGAGACTCCAATTGAAGAGAGCTCGACCTGCATAAGCCGTACCAAGCTACCATTTCACCGAAAAAGATTAACTTTCTGGATGCGCTGGTGGTCTGTCTACAATCAAAATATATGAGTGTATCACCACACCAAAGGCCTCCGTGCAGCAAAAGACGACGAACGCACGGTTATAAATACAGGATACTTCATAGTCTGCTTTGATGACAGGTGCAGAGACTTGGCTCGTGGCCCTCGCACTTTAACAGCTCATGCACGGCGAGGTCTCCCAGGATATAGAGCATCTGATACTGGAAAGATGGTTTGAAATCAACCCTGACCCAACCCAACTATCAAATCGAGGGAACCAGTTAAGAGAAGCTGAGCACACAGCCGCTGCTAATGGAGCACTGCTGTGGCCAGAGGTCACGACAAAAGTTATGGCTTGAGAAACCTAAGACAAACAAAAGAGAAAAATTAGCTTCTATAACACATATAGACAACAGTCTATGCTAAGGAACACACAAGGCCACAACTTTCCTGCTGCTGGAATGGCAGGAAACAATCTTGGTGAGCTGAAGGTCACGCCTCGAGAGTTCCTGTTTTACGTCGCTGCGACATCGGAGAACGTGTTTGCTGCCGTGGCACACTGCCCAATCAAATATTCAAAGAATAGAAATGCTGATGTGGATGTCAAAGGGATGGATAACGATCAACTGCTTACATTGAACCTTCCCATATTTGCAAGGATGTAATCGGTGCTGTCACTAAGGGCAATCCAAGAAGCCGGCCGCCTTCAGCTACCCAGGCTCCTCCGGCTCCGATCTAACAACAACGAAAGACAAGGGTCTGGTATCTTTACGTTGTGTTTCTACTTGTGTTGTGAGAGATGGAGCAATGGTTGGTCTAGTGATAGAACACTGCGAGAGATGCAAGTGGTTTCAGAAAGATGGTATGATTATCTGCTTTTAGGACCAGCATCATCAGTCACTCATGGTGATCCATCTACAGCTACACGCCTTCCTTCAACTAACCAGGTCTCGCGGCATAGCATCTCACTGCAGACCGCAGCGATTCCACCAACCAATTCTCATACATTGGTCCGTACTGGACGCGCAACCATCCCAGTGCGTTCATATCCAAGGAAGAGATTGTGGCAGGGGTCTTCTGCCGGCAATGATCATCTGATGGAGCAGGCAGAGGAGACTTCCTTGAAGTACCTCCAAATCCATTCTCCTTCCCTTGTTGGCTATTGAAGTCTTAAATAAAGAGACGCTGTGTTTGTTCAAGGAGCACTGAGCAAGCCCCCGATCAAGAATCCCATGGAGGACTCATGTGAGAAGTGAACTGAACTCAAAGCTGGGGCACAGTTTGTTGAGTCTTCGAAACACTCCTATGAGAAGTACTACGGAGAAGCTTGTGGAACAGAGCAAATGCTCTTACTATACAACCTGAAGGGAGAGTGGCTGATATGTACGGTTCAAGCTATCACTGTAAGCATAAAACAAAGCCTGGCAATGTGGAAGAGAATCGGTGGATAATCTACGGTCCCATCAACTTATCAATACATTATGTATGTTCACCTGTCTTTGGTTCCAGACATTGCCTTTGCTGTCCTTTAAACAAACATCCTCAATCAGAACTACGGCTGGCTCATGCAACTCTTGTCGGCACTAGCTGGCTTGATATGACTGTGTTCCTCTGCTTCTGGCTACCAGTTATCAAGGTTGGGAATGTAAGTATTTCTCAACTTTACAAGGAAACCTTCCATTTGTTTGTTCTTTAGGAAAGCTAGCATTCTGTTGGCTACTTGACACTTGATTTGAGAACTGTCCTACATACTCATGAAGAGCGCCAAAGCTCGAATAGGTTGGAGAGACTGGCAACGCTGTCAAGCCCATATGACCTCGGTTGAGGATGATTGTCTTTCTTACAGAGCTGAAAAACTGCTTGGACAAAGCAATCTGATAATATACAAGCTGTTGTGGGATGTATATGTCGAGAAAGAACCTCACTCGTCACATGAGTCTAAATACAACTCTCATATGTCCCCAGAAGAGGGAAGACCCGTGGACTTGACTACCCAACGACAATGCTCAGCTTGCAGCTTGATAATTGTACTTGCATCATGCCAGCGCGGCTAATGTGGAAGAACGGAGTTGAATTAAGTTAGGGCTGGCTAGCGAAAACGGGGAGATTGATGAACTGTTATCGAAGACACTCGACACGATATATTAGTCAACATTAAGATGTCCGGGCATCAAGAGAGCTCACAAAAGGCTGGCTCTGTATAAACCTGAATTCTGGGCTCGTGCTCGAGGGCGACTCCGGAGAGACACCGGCGACGCTATGTGCGAGAGCATATGAGGATTGGAAAAGGGCGTACAAGGTTATGCGTGCCTACTGCCAGTACCACTCCGAGGCGCGGAAATCACGGTCTCAAAGAGAACGAGAAGCGGCAGACAGAAAGAGTCAAAGAACCGTTATTTCTCCAGGATTCTGACTATGCCGAAGTCACACCTGACGAGGAAGCCAAGTTGACTGCAGTCAACTTGAACAGTTACTTGGAGCTCTATGATGAAGAATCTCAAGATATTGAGGAGAAATCGAGTGAAGTGGTAAATAAGGCGCCTGTGGACTCCAGAGAGCCATATATGCAACTGTACCATTAGCATGCAAGTTGACTGCAGTCAACCTCAACTCTGCGCTATACCGCATTTAGCTTAAATATTCATGTTATTGACTTCACAGCGAGAAATATATCAGTTTCTTCCTCGTCCACTTCCGCCATCTTTCTTAAACTTCACGATCGAAATCACGCCTCATTCACGAAATTCTTTTTGGTATTGTGTGCCTCCCATTGACCTTGACTGTTCCCTTCTGGTAACTCTACCACACTAGTGAGCTTAGCTCACCTCTGATTGATGGAATCAAGCTGACTGCAGTCAACTTAGATCACAATGCCGAGTGTGTGACATGCAGGATGATCTGGGTCAGGCTGAGCGAGCTTCCATCCACAGTCACTTATCGAAGGATTCAATGGACATGATCGCCAATCAAACGCGAGCTGATGTATACTTCTACGACGTCAATCCATACTCCACTATGAGGCAACAGTCCAGGAGAAGCGATGACACATGTTCCTAGATACGTCAGTCATCGACGTCGTTATTGTCTCATTTTGAGACCCTCCACCGATTCTGGTGCCACTTGAGCAGTACCATGAGAATGTATGCTGGGATTGTAATGACAGGAGGTAATACCAGTTTAACTTCGGTACTGCGTATGGCGACAAAGGACTCCAACACAGACCGAGTTCTTCAGGATCACCTCAACGTCGTACTGAAACCCGAGTCTAGCAACCCAGGAGCGGAGTTCAGGGATTTGTACCATTGAGTGTGTTGTCGTCCATGTCCAAGAAGGATGGCATAGAGCCGAGGTTGTGGGGATCGGCATGGAACCCTAGAACGCCGCAGTTGACCACAGATTCATTAGGCGACACTAGGCGTCGAGCACGAACGCGGAACGCTGATTTGATGCTCATGAAAGACAGAAAGAAATTTAATCTAGAAGTGAATTTGTTAAGCACAATAGGATACCGAAGGCAGGGTGTGGTTGGATGTCTGTTGGGTAATGGTGGAAAATGAATAAACAGGGAGCAAACAGACAAGGTGATCTTGACACAGCCCGTTTCTGCGATCGGTCATGGGGAACATATGGACAACTCTGCAAATCGTGAATGCAAACCGTGCTCAACATGAATGAAAGTGACATGAAGAGATCTGGACCTTGGCCAGGGCTGAGCGAGTATGTACCTATCATACATCCTTGGCTAACACCAGATTCTACTCCACCGCCTCTTGTCTGATATTCATGGCACGTACGAAAGGCATCCGAAATGCGGCACAACAAGACCATACCAGGTGGAGAAAGACCCAGGTGGATGAAAGACACCATGTGGAGGGAAGATGCGTGGCGGAGGGAGGTCCTGGGAAGAAGGAAAAACTCGTGGAGGAGGAACGCAGATAGTAGAGCGGAGGGAAGACGGGTGGAAATACGGAAGGGAAAACAGGTGGAGAAGAATGATGAACAGTCGGAAAATGGTGAAAACCCTCTGCTAATTAGCACTCATATTTCTGGGCCTGGATTTCATCAGATTGAAAGGGCTGAAGCCATGTTAGAGAAAGCAGAGCGTGATGCTGCTATCTCGAGAGAGAGACTTGTTGAGGTACAGGACATGGCAAAACGCTGAGCTGCGCAGGACCAAGGGTCCTCGTAACCCTGATTATGACGCTCTTCTTTGACGTCAATGCGCGCAGGGCAGCTGTTTTTTTCTGACGGAAATGGTGGCTAACAAGAGTGAGGGAAACACCGCGCGTTTTATATACGTCATATTACCATGATCATCCGGCCTACAGAAAACCTATTCTAGTCAACACTACTTCTCTCCAGGATTTAGCCCATGATACTGTGAAGTATATCCAGAATTAAGTAGTCGATGACGCTCTGTACTCTACGCCCCCTTATACATCTGACATTAGACGTTGTCTAGCTAGTCACAGGCAGCTTGGCAAAGAGCGAAGTGGGAGGTCGCCACGAAGTGGGCATCGTCTGTTTGCAGTTGATCTGGACACAGTCTATTCAATTCGCTCTGTCAGTCTCTCCCATTCGCGTGATGAGATGCGCTTATCTTTGCATGCTTGCTGTCTAGCATAGGGAGGGTGTACTAAATATTCATTGCTCAGCCCAATGCCCTTCAACCTTTGTTGCTTTGTCCCCTGTTAGCAAATTGTCACATCACTGTAATGGCTGATAGAACGGTCACTTCTCACGCTGGTGAAGTGGAGGCTTCGAGACAAGGTGCCCGAAATCATGTGAGGCTCGAAATGCTCGGACACGGCCGCATTGTGCCTGTTTTGTTAGCAATTTCAGGCTAATGAATCATTGCAGGGAAGGACGACTATATGCTTTTCATCAGCGAACATACTCTCATCATATCTTGGAGAATCTCTAGGTGCATGGTGGATGCTCTACAAGTTGCGATCGTCTTGAGGTCAAGATCACTTGGATGGCCGACAGCAACCTTAACTGGAAACCTGAACACGGGTTGTCACATTGGGTCGACCACAAGCTGGAGTATATTTTCGAGTCTGTTGAGGCGAGCAAGTCAGCTCCCTAGGACGGGCCACCTGATATCCAAGCACCAGCGCCAAAGAGAACCGAGGGCCAACATGGCCCTGCACATCTCAAAATAAGAGACGCAAGGAAGCAAGTTCAAACTGTGTCAGATCAACGGTCGTCTCAAGTATCTGCTGCTCTTCTCGACCATCCATTATACTTGCGTGCAAACAGAGATGAACGGCGAAGGCTGACGCTATCTTGAAGAACTATCTCAATGGCGAGCGCGAGAAAGATTGGTCAGTCGCATTCCAGTCTATCAGGCTGGAAGTTCGGTCTGTTTTCACTAATGCTTAAAGGCCAAAAACAGTCATTCCCTCCCGCCGTTCCGGGAATTTCCTGGAAGCATTTACACTGGCCCAAAGCTTCTGGAAGGGTAATCGGGTGAAAAAAAGCCCAAAGACATGCCAATATTCATCCAAAGAACAAGCGTTTGTACTCCGGAAAGGAGGGGAGCATGAACAACCTACGTCGCCTTAATCTCCTACCTCACGAATCCGAGCCTTCTACACCTCCTTAGGCCCGTCAGCCTCATATACCCATACCGACGTCGTCAACTCAGCCATTAGGGCATACTCCTCAGCCTCTGCATTCGCCACAGCCGACATCCATTCAGTCTATTCAGACCACTACATCTATACCGCCTCATACTCATATGGACACAATTAAGCCTAAGAAAATAGACTATTTCGATCTGAAGCCCTATGCCCACAAAATGACCGATTCAGACACCGAGCATGGCCCTACTACTCATGATATCTATCTATTCATGAATCATATAAAAGAAGTCACTATTCAAACAACTAGACTGCTATCCATCAAACTTAGTCTTCAAGACACCACCATGAAATGGCTTCATTCAGAACACAGGCCCAGTAAGCAGTCCAAACTTCATACAATTAGTGTGTGGACTGAAGCACTGACTCAGCAATTTGAACCTACTTCAGCCAAAGCCATGACAGCAATCATGAATGAACCTTACACCCGCAATGACGTCGTCAATTATCACAAACCCACAGCCTATATTCAGACTATTCTTCACCATGAAAGGGCAGCTACCCTGCCTATACCATTTGTTCTTACGATTACATACTTGAAACATCGACTCTGAGCTATGACAAGACCTTCAAGACCCCACCGAGACATCGGTATCCTCATTCGTCAAAGACATAGAGGCTAAGAAACCTATATCATTTGACCTTTATGCACAGTAACCCTAACCCTGAGACAACAACCGGCGAGGATTGACCAATCAGCCAAACTAACCAACCTAGACTCATCGATCTATCACGAAATCTTTCTCAAAATCTCTGGTTGTTATACATGGGGATAAATTTTCTGAATATCCTAGAAGTGAAGCTTCTCACCTCGACGAAACACTATCCTCAAACTGACCGTAATCTAGAGCATACTAATCAGACTGTCAGAAGATTTGGCCGTAGATCTTCTTACTTTCAATGAATGCTTAGAAAAAACCTCGAGATACATCTACCGGTATGTTCTTAACCAATACCCTATAGATCTCACACGAACAGCACGCTCGATGCGTTCCTCAGTCCAGTTAACTATAAATACTGCAAAGACGCCATTCTAGTTCATTGCATTGGCATACTTATGGAAATGATATCAGAGAATCATGAAGTTATATGCTATGACCGCCCTCATCCTAACCGCTTCCTCTGTATATAGGTTTATACCGGGTTGAGCAAGGAAACTTCGAAGATGGTGTGAGCAATCCATACTGGATCGTTCGCCGTCTCCGTCAGAAGGGAGGAAACTCAAGTGAAGAGACGAACCCAACATCAGTAAGCTTGGAGGCATCATTCACTATTTACAAATCGGAGCGGAAAGTCAAGAAGCTAGGCCGAAACATTAGGATGATATCTGGAGTACAAATGGCTGTGGTCAGGTACAACTTAAACTGTCTAGCAAATACGTGAAACCTCTCAGCTGTGTGCATTGTCAGCTACGACCAAAAATGTCTCCTCTGACACATCATGCGTCATTGCCTGAGAAGGTAGAACGCTTCTTGTTTCAATCAAAAACGAAGTCAAACAGCAGCACTGGTGCCGAGAAAACCAGCATTTGTTATTCAAGATTATAACTAAAGCCAACTACACTTCCAGACAGCCAAAGCAGAAGTGCCGACACAGCGGAAACTCCTAATGGCCAGTCCGCCCCTCAGCAGTTGAGGCAGATTCAGAGGAAATAGGGCCCCGTCGGGGCATTGGTCTCCCGAGTCGTCGGCGACTTAAGGCAACGAAAGTACTGGGTGGACGAGGCCAATAGGGGCAACAATGAAACCCGGCCGGACGAGGCCAATGGGGCAATTGCTGCATCAGAGGCAAATATAGTGGGATTGTGGAGATTAGTCATACTTGGGTATAGCATTGAAGCGACACCATGATGAGCTTGTTCTTACTTGAGAGCCTGGGAAGAATTGATTACATGTAATCCATTACCTCCAATGGGGGGAGTGCTGCTTCATGCCCGAGAAACCAGCTCTCAAGGCTTGGGAGCGTCACCGGCAAACTTTGAAAGAAACAGTATTCTAACACCACACTGAGGAGGTGACATCTCCTTTTGGTGAGATGGACACCTGGCTGTGTACAAAGAGAACCTTGCGCAACAGATTGACGCTGGAGAACAAGCTGCTTGGGTGGCCATCTCAAAACTCCATTGTCTACTACCTCGCAATTGCCACATCTGACAAGGAGACCATAACCCTCGTCCCACTGCCAAAGACTCTCACAACTTTATCAATCTTCGAGTCCTTGATAGGCCGAACTTATAGCAGTCCTTTATCGGACGTGTCTCTGACGCCAATGTCGCTACTGACTTCGAATGCCTCTCCAAATGCAACAGATACGAATAAAGGGAGATGGCTCTTGACATCATGACACTCTTTCGGCCAGCGCACGCAACATATGTTTCGGTCATTATGCCCAACACACCGGTCAAACGTGACATAGAAGAGAAGACAAAGTTGCCGCCAAAAGTGTCTAAGACTGGTCTATTGAGCGAAGCGGTTGAAGAATGATTTTATTGCAAAGTAACAAATGACAAGACCAGAAGAGATGGACAAAAGGTTCTGCATCTGTCATTAAGCAATCATACGACAATAGCCGCCTCGATAAACCTTCCGGGAAAGAGAGTGAACAAAGGTTACAAAGTAGCAAGAGGCTGCAAAGACGGGATAGCCTACGATCCCGGGACGCGATGATGGTATTCAATACGAGTGGATGGCCCAATGGTTTGATACTAGGAGGATGAAAGGAGACCATAGGGTGATGCGTATTCAACGACAACAGAAAAATCCGGTTGGGGTTGAGCTGAGCTGAGTTGGCTTTGCTGTGAGTCGTTGGTAGTGAACAGCTAGGGCTAGAAGCATCACTGCACAGGAGAAAAAGCAGGCTGCCAGGAAATTGTCGACTAAGAGAACCGGAAATGATCTTCCAACATTTGATCACACTCATCTAAGATTTTCTGTCAGATGTGAATCAACAGTCACAGTAGAGCAGGAGCACGTTGGTGATCCGATGTTATCTGAAATGAATCAGATATGACAAAGATAAAGATATTGATTACGATGGGCGTGTTTTTCAGTGCCCGGGCGAGCCACAAGCGAGCAACATGGAGTTGAAGCTCTTCGAACTTCAGAACTGGTCACAATATCACACAGGTTGAGAGAACTATAGAGCGTGTAGAAGTCATTCATCAGTTGTAAGTGTCTGAATTCACTTTGTGATCTATAGTCCACTAATTCAGCGACAGTTCTGGGTGTCATATCAGTGTAAACACCATGGTCCTCACTTATGGCTGAGCAATGACGAGGTAGGTCAGCAGCGTTTCTCTAGTGATTGAGAATGCATGGGGCAAAAGAACTCGCTGATACTAACGTCGTTCCGGGCAAGACGGTGCCACTTCTATCTCCCCAGTTGAGCGGTCACGGACGTGGAAACCGCGGCAGAGGTAACTAGTTACGAGGCGGTGGTCCGAAAGTCTTCCAAAGTTCAACGGCAAGCAATACGAAATCTTGCTGACTCAAAGCATAACATCTACTATTCTCTTGACGAATGCCCTGGGGGAGTTCTGAGGAAGAGACGATGTAAAAAGCCTCCATGAATGGTTGATTCCATCTTTGAGTAAGAGGCTTTGCATTTCTCGTCTTCCGCCTTCATTTTCAGTTTGAACCATTCTTCCAACCACCACGCCGGTGCCAACTCGAGTATAGTCATCGTCTTACCAGAAATAATACTCAGAACAAGCGAGTACAACTGAATGGACAGCACTAACAAACTGAAGCTCATTCCTTGATTCCTCCCCCGTTCCGTCGGTCAACTTTTTAGTTGCCCTTATTGCGGATATACATCCATTTTTGTCCTATCTTGAGGATGCAGCCAACCTTCCCTCGTCCAGAACTCACAAATTCCTTTGGTCGGATAGCAAACGGAACCTATATTCTACCGAACGCTTGTCTCATCTCTTCGAAGACGCTACTGATTCAACCTTTAGTCGTTAAAGGACTCCAGAAAGTTGTCCGCCGTCAAGAACGTCAACGCACGGAGCGAGAAATTCGACAATACTGGCTGTGCATGGTACTACAAGCATTCTAGAGCCAATAACTTCTCTTCCATCTCTTAGGACTGTGTCGTCATGAAGTGGCGTTTTAAGGAGCGTGTTTCAACTTGAGATGGAGAAGAAGCTGATGAGGAGGAAGGCGCTGAGAGGAAGAGTTGGGAGATCCTGATGATGACTACAAAGTACTTCTGAAGCTTGCTCTAACTGTGATGAAGATGCTCAATGAACTTAAAGCTAGCGAGCGGTTCAAGCTAATAAAGACCATAAACGTCGGCGCCCGGCCAGGTGACCTCTTGAAGAAGTCATAACGTTTGAGGGTTCTGCCCATGAACAGTTCGCAGAATGCTCTCTTCCCTTCTCCCGAAGTCTGTTGAATTCTTCTGGCTTCCGTGCCGAACGCTGTCTCACCTATCCCGTACATGGATAGTGATGCGGTAAATTATGTTACTGTCTCGTCGCCCAGTATGTCCTTCCAACTCATGGTACCGAGCTGATTCATCAGCATGTCTAAGATATATTCTACGACCCACATCAATGGCCCAACTTGGGTACAATGAGAATGCAGATCCATATTACAGAGAGTATAAACAAGCAATTTGAAGGGTGGTGCTACGCTTTTCTCCAAGATTGCCGTCAAGAGCGTTTCTACACTGAGCCGGAAGAGAGAGGACCAGGACTCCAAGGGCGGAGCAACTGCTACCTATGGACGTTAAAAGGCCCGGATGATGTATGAGGCGATGAAGAACAAGAGTGAAACAGGGATAGAGATGTATGTCTTCCGGACTCTGACTTTTTCAGGGCTAAAGATGAGGGCAGCAGCAGCGTTCCCCCGTCTGCAGACTTAATGCTATTAAATCTCTCTTACATGGGCGTCACGATTCACCTCCGAAAGAAGATTGGACAGCTATTGAAGGTCACTGGTGTGGTTAGATGGCTGCCTGGTCAGTCGAAGGGTTGAGCCGACACAAACTCCAGACCTCCAACGAGAGAAGAGCTCTATTTCTGAAGACCTTTGTATTGAAGCAAGCGAACACCCCTTACCATAGGACAGATATTCGGCCTTAATCCCAAAGACATCTTCCGCAGCAAATGGTCAAAGTCATCAAACATGTGATTTCTTTGGTCCTCTCCACCCCAACCCACTCAACGATGCTGGGGCAAAAGACAGAATCCCGATCAGAGATATAGCTAACAACGACGAGAGAAGAAAGATTGCTAACGTAAATAGAACAAGCTCATCAAGAGGAAGCGTCGCGCAGAAGTGACAAATGCGGCGAGGGAAATGGAAGGTCGATGATAGGGTTGCTGTAGCAGCCGATGCAGATGCAGCAGTATACTGATAACTTGGATTAAATCTGCCAAAGGGTTATCTTGATTATGCATTCATCGGCGCGTACATCTTTGATATGTCGTTTGAAGTGTAGGTCAACGAGCGTAATCCCAAGATTGTGATTGTTCGTCTGTAGTCGGAACACTTCAGACTGTACATCAACCGTATCCTGTTGATTATGAGTCTAGTATCCAACTAAACATATATCCCAGCTTCGTCGGCGCTTAGAAGGTTCCATTGATGGATGAGCCCTAAGTCATGACCGAGTAGACCGAGTAGACCGAGCACACGCTATCAACAGTTCCCTTCCCACAGCAGAGAGATCATGTAGCAGAGAATTCGGTGATGCTCGGAGGCGTGACGATCTACATTTCGTCATATTGCAGGTGCAGTATAACAATTACACTACATACAGACAAACAGCAGAAGAGAATGCAGACGCAATGGCCACGTCGAACGACAATGCCTTATCTTCGGCAATCCGACCACTTCTATCATTCGGGTATCATGTAGTAAATTTCCATCCCGACTCGTACGGACTGCACCCTCTTGCATACCTGGGTTGCATTCGTTCTGGGACTAGAAGGATAAGGAACCGAGAAAGGCATGACGAAAACGCAGTGCATGCGAACCATCGCCGCATCTGCGTTCTGCACGGCGAAGTTTAGAGTCCAGAATGGAAAGACATCTTCGTGTGGCTGCCTGACGGAAAACCTTTTGTCGACCTGAGGAAGCGCCGAGCGAGGAGGTTCCAGCTCGGAAAGTCAACGAAGATGCTCAAATACTGTCTGGACTCTGGAGTACTCTGGGATCTTATATCGAGAGCTGAAAGGCAGGGACGATATGCTGCACGTCGATAAGCACGATCGGGATACTTGATCTTTCCAAGTTTACATGCGGCTCAACATCCGGTCGGCGAAGCGTCGTGGGGTTTTTGACGGATTAGGATGACCTCGGCGTTGTGGCGGGGTGGGAAACAGTGCTAATATCTTTACTACGGGGTTGTATATTCAGACTACCGCTGCGGGGCTACCAGAAGCTGAATCCAGTTCTCGGCACTTGCTACCTAAGTATCTGGGCGGGACGATTTGCGCGGTACTGGATACAATTGGGCTTGATGTGGCGTCTGAAGGTTTGGAATTAAGATTCATGGCACGACGAATGGGATCTGGACTGTACTCGTACCTTTCACACGGGCCAGATTTGGAACTTCGCTTTTCGTTGCTAACTTTGAGAAGAAGGACTTGAGAGAGAAAGAATCTCCGAGTGTTTCTCCCGAGCATTTGTCGAAGACTCTGTCATGGTTCAGAAGGACTCGACAGGTACCACGAATACGACACGCAGAGGCCGGCGGATCGCTGACCTACCAGTCCCTTGGGATAGTGATCATCCCCTACAGGACGCTTGATGCAAAGACCCTGCTGCTGGAAGTCGTCGGACCCGCCACGGACCTTTCCGGTCGTCTCCTCTGTACTGTTACCTGCTTCGAACTCCGATGAGGGGTATGGACCGTGGGGAACTGTTATTTGATAAGCACATTGCTGGTGCTTCACGCACATGCTTCCCATGATTGCATGCAAAGCACCCAAACGATATCTAGGATCATTGCCGGTTACTTGTACGTAGTACAGAGTACAAACTTGCTTGGAGTAAAGGCAGAAGCTGGCAGGCACAAGGGACCCGGAGTCTTTGCGGAGCCCATGTGAATCTGTAGGCCCTGTGCGAGCAATATATAGGCCCGACTGCAGTGACCCAGGCGTCTCTTGCAGACATGGGTGTATGCGTATCGTTGTAGTTTTCATTGGGAGCATCCCGACCCAAGCATATGGAGGTTCAACGAAAGGCCATGTCTGCCTTCGCCCAGTAGCTGGCGACCTGCTGTGCCTTTCGGGATCAGCGGCGCCTACGATTGCTCTACAACACCGCTGGACATGTAGATGGTGCAAGATTATCTCTAAGGCGTGTGAACCCCGCTGAAGCCTGGGCTTATTCATCGACGCGTTGAACGGGGGAGACTCTGTGCTAGGAACAACATATGGACAGGGTCTTGAAAAACCAGTTTCCCCTTTCTCGATATGCAATCCTTCGTTCAGAGCTGGATCTATCGGAGCCTCGAGAACCCAACAATACGAACGATAGGCCCCAAAGAGTATACTTACCCAACCTAACTCACCTTTACCACGGCTCCACCCAACAGCTATCTTAGGTCCGAGAAATGGATAAATTTCGCAGTGACCCAGAAAGGAAGGCGATTCTGCACTTTCATAAGCTCTTTGCTACGACCCATTGCAACATAACCACCAGCGACCTTGCTGCACAACATAAGAGTACGAGATAATGCGTAGAGGACAACACCCAGGATGAGTATTACAAAGTCCTGCAGGCACGCAGACAGAAGCCTGGGATTGGATACCAAGATCCCTACCAAGGCTTGTTGCTGCAGGCTGATCACCGTGAATAGCCTGTATCGACGAATTAATAATTTGAATTCAGGGAGCTGGCCAATCACTACTCCGTATATTCGGCATCAAAAGATTTACCAACATGGCCCGCACTCTCAACCTAATCTACTACATGATATTGTGCGAATAAGTTTGCGAAGACTTACTCGTACGTACAATTTGTTTTGTCATCAATCATCGGCGAAGACTTCCATGACCGTAAATATACTCTCGAAAGGGGAAACAATCCACCTGCTCGGGCGGGCGGCAGCGTGGGAGCTTCTTCGGGACCGCGTGGGTCTCCCTAGGGAGTTGTCACGCATGTGGTTTTGGTACTCCGGATTGCTCCATCAACACCCGTCTCAAGAAGGGACAGATTAAGGAACCAATCAACCGGGCCGCAAATCCTTCGAGATTCAAGACCAAACCTGGCAGGACGCCAATCGAGGCCCGTCGCTTCCGCGGCAGAACCACGCGGCTGGTTCTTCCTCGCCCAACCGCATCACCGAGAAGTGAGAGAGCACGTTAATGGCGCCGTCTCGTCTCCGACACTAACAAGTCCGGCCTACGCAGTACAAAGTACGTACAATAGCTAATAGCCGTAAGGTACCTTAGTCATGTATCTGGCACGAGACTGAGTTTGGTGCCAGGAGTGCGCATCTCCAGGAACACGCATAAACTTACTGTAGCTAAGTTTTCATTGGAAGAAGGGCATGGATGGCCCTGCATCGATTAGACAGACCATGGCGACCAGGGCCAGCCCATCGGATGGGCATTGGATACTCACGGTACCTGCCTCCAACTCATGCGGCATAGCTCGAGTCCTGCGGATCGAAGAACCAGCACTGCCTCTGTGATACAGGACAGCATGACAGCATTCACCCCAGGACTGCAGCTTTCTAGGTCTTGTTCCTGCAGCTCAAGATCAAATCCAGCGATATGGACTGCATCCGTACAAGAAGAAAGTAAATCCGCCTTCAGCTGTCATCAACGTGTTATCAGGGACCTGAAAGGGCTCAAAGAGACAACCTCAGCAAAGTGAGATACCTTATCCAGCTACCCACGAGCATTCGATCCTTTCCGTCGTGGCGTCGCCGTTGTGCCGCGAACTTATTCTCGGCAGAGCCAGATTGTAGGCCGCATGAGGAATTTATTACCTCAAAGCTGTCAGAGGTGCTGCCCTTAACTTAGGGGCGGAAGGAAAAGTTTCAGACATTTTGACGACATCTCCGCCATCTGAGGAGCACCAATGATATTCGTTCAAATAAAGGCACTTCAAGATCTTAGCCTACGCCGCGACCGTCAGACATAGCATCGGGGAAGCTTATGCTGTTAGTTCTGACCTTCATCTACCCTCGTTCCAATTGCTCCTTTGCATCTCCTCTTTCCGTGTGGGAGAATTTATATCAATATCAATATTTCAGTCTTTTGAGCTTAATTCTCTCGGCCAACCTTGTAAGGAGCATTATTGGTTTTTAGCACCGAAATCTTTAGCTAGTCCGCAATCCCAGCTTGCTGATCAGTTCATAAACAGTCCGGACCCACGCTTCAACTTACCATTGCTGATTTATCGACCCGGCCGGCCTTTGACCGAGCTGTTACCACGAGCTTTCCTTCAAAACGGTGCACTTCTGCAGTGACGATCTATTTTCTTGTTTTTCTTCGGAACGCTCAAAGACTCTTATACTCAGCGGTCGTCGGTGGCGCAGGATACAATTTGCTCCGTTGCTCCTAGTTGCTGTCATTTTTGCTGGCTAGGCTACTCGGCCGTTGTTCAGTAGAGGACTGCGAGTCCAGCAATGTTTTTGTTTAACCGAAGTGTCTCGTCGTCACAGCACTCGCGTGGGACTTCCAGAGACTCGGTACAGGTCTCACAATCGCCCCTGAGCCAAGGTACACCGAGCCTTCGGCCGGCTACGTCCAGCGAGAAGTGGTCCCCGCAACGTCGGAGAAGGGACACGGAAGGTGCAAAGCGTATATCTGTATTTGGGTCACGACAACGGAGTAACACCATTGCGTCCTCGTCGTCGTTCAGTCCAACAGCATCGTCCACACCGGTAACTGGCAAACGTTGGTGGCGTGGGTCTCGAGACACACATTCGACCACATCGAGCATGTACTCCTCTGGGGAACGATCGGAGAGTATGGCCAAGACGTTACTCTCGCGGAGCAACAGAATGTTGAAGCGTCGGAACAGCACTTTGACGTCGTTGCGAACGCTGGATGGAGTTGAGACATCGGATCGATGGAGGGATGTGCATGAGGTTCAAGAACTATCTGGAGGGGCACATATGCACCATGACCGCGCTCAATCGATAGAAAGCGGTAAGTTAACGGCTTCACATTATAGGGCGAGACTTGCTGAGTTGAGTTTGTAGAGACGATGATCAAGCGGATTATATCAGAACCATATAATTTCCAACACCTCGCTCACGCCAATGCAAAGCACTTGCCGGAAATCCATCGGGCGACTCAACACGAACTCGTGACCGAGTTCTCAGCGATACGTGCATCTCAGGCGCCACGCCGAGGACTTCGTGGGATTAAGGCAGAGAATCTCCACTTCAGGAACTTCTCTTCTGAGGCACTACAGCGCGAACCATCGAGTCCGGACTCTGTAAACCCTATCACGCCGCCACCATTGAGCCCGACAAGATCAATCGAGTTCATGAGAAGAGGATCGCCGTCACCACTTGGTGCTAGGAAGGGTACACGCCCTACGCGCTCCGTTGAGAACTTTTCCTTGCCCGGTCCCAGATCGCCACGATCTCCCTATTCTCCCGTCGTTCCACCACCCAGAACGTCGTCGAGGGCCGCAGCAACCATAACTTCGAACCAGTCACTGGTTCACTTGGAATCACCGACTGCTCCAGAGTTTGGTGGGACATTGTTCAGGTCCGCAACATTGAGCCCCGATAAGATTGACTCTGGTGCCTCTCTATTACCTCAGGGGCCGCCAATCAGCATAAGTGACGCGGCTCATAACCTGATACTGCCCCACGCGGTCACTACTCCTGATGATTCAGCATTGCTTCTGCTACCTCTTCCCTTTGGTACGCCTGGTACGGAGTTGGCAGACGTACCGGAAGAGGATGAAGACTACTTTCGGAGAAGAGCTTCACTACGCAGTTCGCGGCCATCAACTGCCGGGTCAGCTCTCCGGCACGCACAATCCTTTCCTAGTACCAAGTCCCCATCTGCCCACAGACCAACCTCCCATCATCCCCTGCGAGAGCTGTCCGATGCTGAAGGCCAGCAGCGGCGGCCTACATCAAGTTCATCGGACGTCCTTACTTCAACCTTTCGATTGGGCTTACCAGCTAACACGGCTCGCCCAGCCATGCCGGCTCGCAGAGTGTCTCGAAATCTAAACGGAATAGAAGGATGCTGGGAAGATGCCATTGACTACTGCTATCAACATGCGGCAGAAGCAGATTGTGAGTATGATTGGGATCGTCGATCGAGAGATGGGGGCGAAGATGAGGGCTTTTCGACCAATACCCGTGGCTATAGCTATGGAGCCACGGAGTCCTTACAGAACAATTGCCTAGACAACGACGCAGCCCGATTCAGGTTGATGAGAAATGCACTCTTTGTTGAAGACGTCCAGCGATCCCCATTTACCTTCCGGTCCTCTGATGTTACCATGCCAGAGCTGGAGCCTTGTTCAGCGATATCTGAATCTACTAGTGGGGTGGGACCGCTCACCCCATCCTTGGCACTCTCTCCACCACCATCGATTGAAGTGTCTATCCCAACTTCCAAAGCTAAGGGTGGCTTTGGCCATGGCCCGTCTTCTATGACCCTGCCGGATTATGACGCTCAAATGCTGGAGGAAACAATGTATCAGGTGCTACTCGGAGACGCAGCCAACAGCGATCAACATTATCCATTTTACAACCGGGGTGAGGAAGGTTCAAGAAGTCGAACCGACTCGCCTCTCAGCAAGTGTACTTCGCTGGAAAGCATGATCGTCTCCCGAGCCGCATCAGCACAGCAGAATCACCGGTCCACGCATTCTTCCGGTAGTCTTCCCGAGCTGGTTCATTCAAAGAACAGCCGCGAGAGGTTCGAAATCGCGGCTGATGAACTGGCCCAGCATATCGCGTCTCTTGGCACTACCGAGCTTCCAGTCGATATTCAGCCCAGCATCTCACCACTTCACAAGCGGACAATCAGTCTAGCGAAAGAGGTAGCGCATCAGTCAATGCTAAAGAAGGCCACCGGTAGTTCTGGCGCCGATGAGGATGAGGTCCCTGCACCACTAATACAATCAACACGACGGCGGGATCGGTCTTGCTCCGACGAACCTGTCAAGGGCACATCTACTACCTCGAACGTCACAACGAAAAGACTGCGCTCATCAAGTACCGCGACCGCGGCCAGCAGCCGTCGTTCCAGTCGAGTCTCATACACTCTATTTCCTACCTCTACCATACGATCGACCTCCTAAGTATGGATACCCTGCTCTCCGCGACTAATCGATCTTCTACCACGATACCTACTCGATCTCTTACCGCCATGCCTACTATGTGCTATTCACTTGAATGTTCCACAACGTACTTTCACCATCTTCCTGCCATCTTATCTACCTCCGTCCTCGATCTATCCTAATCTTGGTGTCTATATCTGAACTGCTTCAGGAATGTCCGTCCCACGATTGTGTCACATGCATCAGCCACATGTATCCCCTAGAGCATGTTTTCCTGTTTTACATACGAACATTATGAGTAATGTTTCCCTTCGTCACACCCAATGGTATTGACGTCGTCGGGCCCCTAATGATGTTAGAGGGTTAATGGTGCTGGATTCTTAATCGTTGTACGACTTCGAGTTACTTGGCGCGATGGGAGTACGGAGCAATGGGTCTTAGCATGGTTGCTTCCGGAGTCCTTGGATGCTGGGCGGAAAAGTGTACTTGGTAGTTAATCAAATCAAAGTTGAGCCTTGGTCCTTCAGACTATATGTGCACTTCTTAGTGCTATCTTTGAAAGCAGCACTATATGATGATGACTACCTCACCGTCTCTTATATTTAGAACTGATCTTGAGTGAGTCGATGCTGTTCTGTGGACTGATGCATAAAGCACAAAACGCTTGAATCAAGGATTAAGTTTCATAAGCATGACGTCCCAGTGGTTGCTAGGGGACGGAAGAGCCCCGCGCCGTTTGTTGTTCCCAGTACGGAAGCGCTCTACTCTCTACCGTTAGGCCTATCACTTCGCATAAATATAACCACCCAATCACTGCATCTCCGATTCTTGTGTATGAGGTAGAGCAGATCATTTCGCGCGATACGGAGTTGCAAGTGATCGCTACGCCGGTCCTTCCATGAGGCAATTGTTGAGATGGCCTTGTTGGAACAGCAATGGGTGACGGTGCAGCAGAAGACTTTTACGAAATGGTCAGACACCTAAATTGATATGGAGGATGGGAAGCTGATGGGAATCATCACAGGCTCAATTCCAAGGTCAAGCCGCGAGATGTAGCAGTCAACGACTTAGTGACAGACCTAGCCGATGGAGTGAGAATCTCGGGCGCTTCCAGTCTGCCCTGACAGTGGGCAGTGTTGTCGTCTTATCACTGACTTTCAGCCTTCCAGGTCATATTGATCCATCTCCTCGAAGTTCTTGGCAACGAGTCCCTAGGCCGCTATGCATCCAAACCCAAACTGCGCGTGCAGCGCTTCGAGAATGTCAATAAAGCGCTCGACTTTATCAAAGCCCGTGGAGTACAAATGACAAATATCGGGGCGGAGGACGTGGTGGACGGGAATCGGAAGATAATACTGGGCCTGATATGGACTCTGATCCTGCGATTCACGATTAGTGATATCAACGAGGAGGGCATGACGGCAAAGGAGGGGCTGTTATTGTGGTGTCAGCGAAAAACGGCTTGTTACGAGGAGGTGGAGGTTAGGGACTTCTCGGCGAGTTGGAACGATGGCTTGGCTTTGTATGTTTTTCTGAGGTGCTGTTGTGAGATGCCACTCACTGACCTCAAATGCAGCTGTGCTTTGCTGGATATTCATCGACCGGACCTCATAGATTACGACAGCTTGGATAAAAACGATCATCGCGGCAATATGCAATTGGCGTTTGATATCGCGTCGAAGGAGATTGGGATACCGGCCTTGCTCGACGTCGAGGATGTTTGCGACGTGGCAAAGCCGGACGAGCGTTCGCTCATGACCTACATTGCGTACTGGTTCCACGCCTTCTCCCAGATGGAGAGGGTCGAGAATGCCGGTAGACGGGTGGAGAAATTCGTGACGAACATGCAAGGAGCGTGGGAGATGCAGAACTCATTCGAGCGACGCATGCGCGAGCTTCTACTCCAAATCGCCGAGCAGAGACGGCAATGGGAGGAAGCCGAGTTTGAGGGCACTTATGCAAACGCGAAGGAGCAGGCAAGCAGGTTCACCGCATATAAGCGTGGCCAGAAGAGGAAGTGGGTCGCCGAGAAGTCGGATTTGGCGGCCTTGTTGGGCAACATCAAGACCAAGATGAGCACATATCGGTTGCGGGCTTATGAGCCTCCGCCACAGCTACGGCTGGAGGTTCTGGATCAGGAGTGGGTGGTCTTGACAACGGCTGAAAGGAACCGAAGCCAGATCATCAATGAAACAATACGCGAGTGAGTCAATTCCGCGAACGCTCACGAAAAGATAGTAATCCAAACGTTGACATAGCATCAAAAATGGTCTGCGTCGCTCCTTCGCAGACAAAGCCAACGACTTCGCTCTAACCCTCAACACGCTTTCTCTCGCAATCTCCGGCCTCGAAGGTGACGTCGAAGACCAATTGAGGCACGTTCGACGACTGAGCGAGAATCTCCCACCTCTCGACGCTTTTCTGGACACCATTGACTCGATCGACCAACGATGCCAGGAAGCGAACATTGAAGAAAACGACTTTACCACCTACACCTATGACGAACTCGAATATGAGCTCGGCCTCGTTAAATCCAGCGTAGCCAAGAAACTCTCCTTCCTCGAGAACCAAATGGTGGCGCGAAACATGACCAACCTCACCCCCATCCAGCTCGAGGAATTCGAGTCCGTCTTCCGCCACTTCGACCGCGACCTCACCAACTCCCTGCAGGAACTCGAGTTCTCCGCCGCGCTGGCCAGCCTCAGTCTTGTGTACGATGAGGTGGAAATGCACGAGAAATTCATGGAGACGAGCGGAGGGCGCGATTTTGTGACCTTCGAGCAGTTTATTCATTTCATGGTCAGCGTCACGGAGGATCAGCATACGGCGGAGCAGGTCTTTCAGAGTTTCAGGGAGGTGGCGGATGGGAAGGTACGTACTTTCATTCTCTTCCCCCCACATCTATCGTTCAGCATTCCATTCCCGTTCCGAGGACTAAAAGGTTGTGCTAACGTTCTCGGACTTGTGAAGCCATACGTCACGGAACTCGACCTCCGCCACTCCCTCATCCCCGACGACCTCATCGCCGACCTCGTTCACTCGATGCCCCCGCACAAGGGCCCGGACTTACAGCAGGATCGAAGTCTGCCCAAGTTCGATTACATCAGCTTCATGGAGAAGATCACGCAGGATGGGAGACCGGTGAATGGAGGTCATGATGGGGCCAAGGTCAATGGCACCTGAGGAAACGGAGAGATACAGACAGTCGTGTGCTGTACATATGCGGAGTTTCTACTCCTTATTGGCTGCTAGGTTGGGGTTGCTGGATCGTTATGGCTAGTTGGCCTCGGCCTGTATACTGTCAGTGGTGCTTGTTTCTTGCACGCATACGTATAAAGCGCGGTTGGGTTGACTGGTAGATATTGGCATCGGAACTGGCATTGGCATCATCATTAGCGTTGGCTTTGACGGTGTAGTGTACATTGGTACTGGCAGTTGGCATGCATTGGGGTTCGTATATTGTTGGGTAATACATAGCCCGAGGGCCTCTCTACCTCCTTTTTCGTTCTCGTTGGGAGAGGAGTTGGGACCGAAGAGAGGAAACAACTGTAGATAGCGTTATGATCAGCCCGTATCGGTACCCTTGTATTGGTTGAAGATCCGTGACACTGTCGTCTTTCCCTTTAAAAGTGCCGGATCGTTCGGCTGTGAGGTTCGAGTGGATTCCTGTTCATTCGTGCTCTTCAAACACTTCTTCAATATTCAGCGTTTGCCGGGACGACTGACTACCAGGCTACGCAAGGGAATGCTGTGATTGGGACCTCCAGTGTAATAGACCGACTTGACTTTAGCAAAGTTTACAGTCGTTGAAAGCAGATCTCCTTCTATCGAACAGAGAGATTCTATTCAGCCAGATGCTCTACTTCCTTCTCTACGTCTTTCCCCTTCCCGTCACAAAACTGCACAACAGCCCACTTCCCACTCCACGCCCATTTCCTCGCCGCACTCTCCCCGCCCTCCGCCCCCTTCAACCTCTCATCCACCCCCTCCTTCAACCCAACCACAACATCAGCCTTACATGTCCTCAACGCCAGCGTCCGCAACCCGGACTCCAGCCCCAGCGGTCCGAGCGCGGCCGCGAAGGGCGTTGTCGCGGGCCATTGTGCCTGTTGCATCCAACCCCATCTAGTTAGCGATAACGTCCTTTGTCCCATCTCAAACGGCACCTCCAAAAGACAAAGAGGGGAGAAGAGAAGGGACGAGGGAAGAGAGGGATGCTTACGTCACCGACCAACTTCCGATAATTCAAATCGCCCTTGAAGATCACCAGCTCAGAGTCCTTCAGATCGGCGTAGAGATCCGGGTCCGTAGATGGGAGGCGCCAGTAGCTGCCAGCGTGGGTCCAGAAGCGGTTCGGGCGGATGAGGAGCTGGCCGTCGGCATGGAAGGTGCTGAGGTGGTGGAAGAGGAAGGTCAGGGACTCGACTTCCGTTGTAGAGAGCGGCTCTGGTGCCTTCTTGCCGTCGCCGTCGCCGTCATCGGCTGATACGCTGCTGTAGAAAGCCTGCGGGTCGGCAAGCGCACTGAGCAGAGCGGCGAAATCGGCGGGCACGACGTCGGAGACGAACCAGGGGATGGATTTCGGGTGCAGGACGATGGTGGTGGCGAGCTTGGAGGAGAGCAGGTACGCGGCGAGGATCAGGTCGACGAAGAGCTCGAAGCCGGCGTTGTCGAGCACGATATCGACCCGTCTGTCCTTATCCCTGCGGCTTGGGTCGTATTTCGCGGCTCGGAGGACCTCGTACGCGGCAGGGAGATCATTGGCGAGGATGTTCTTTTCTGATGCCTTACGCGCGGAAGAGCCTTGTAGTTTCTGGATGTCTTCGTAGGTCAGGGACGTTAGGAGGGAGAGGTCGGTGGCGTTGCCCCAGAGGCAGATTTCGGCCATTTCGATGAAGAGGATCTTCTCGGCTTCTGCAAGCTCCTCTGGGGTTTTGGAGGCTGTCGTGGACTTGCTCTGTTCTAGTTGAGAGGCTAGCTCTTTGTATTTCGCGGCTAGTTCGAGGACGGCGGGGCGGGAGGATTTGAAGGTGGAGATCTTTTGGCGGGAGAAGACGTCGTGTGTCTTCCAGTGTTGAGACAGGGCGAAGAATGTACTGATCCGTCTATCTTGGACGTATTAGTTCTTCTGGGCAGGGTGATGAGGGATGAGGCTTGATTGTACCGATAGAGGTAACATTCTGCATACAGCCATGGCACGTCGAACCACTTCGGTGGTCCTAGTGCCTGTAGTTCGTCATTATAGGCCGCAATATCTGGCTGTCCGTCGTCCGGGAGAGGCCTGCTCAAATTTAGCCAAAACTGTTCGATCAGAGGGCAAAGTCGAATTCACGTCAATTGTCGGTCATGCTGCAGCTCGTATTTGAGCTTCGCAAGACCTTCCACTATCCGTTTGCCTTCCTCCTGCTCCTCCTTCTGTTTCCTTCTAGTTGTAGCTCGGTGGACATCGTCAATGGCACCGGTCTGGAGGTCTTTGTTTAGTATCGTTCATCGTCCTTTATCAACCACTCCGAGTCTCATACCACGATCACAGGCCATCGGTCTCGGGCTGAAACATAGGCGAAAGACGTCTTATCCGAGGTTTTGTAAGGAGCTGGAAGCAGGTCAGCCTTAAATGAGTATATGACGAGAGATTAGCTTACGGGTCTTGGTATCGTACTCCATCTCGCCGTGGTTGTCAGCGTTCACGAATTCAATAAGATACCCACATATGGCACATGTCGAAGTGTGACGTTATGGATATATATTCAATAAACCCGACCTTGATCATGAGTCAACAAGTACCCTTGGGCGTGTGGTCTAGTGGTATGATTTTCCCTTAGCATGCGTGAAAAATGGGAAAGGTCCTGGGTTCAATTCCCAGCACGTCCAATTTTTTGGACTTTTTTGGCATTGCGCAACGCTCTTTTTCTCTTTTTTTACGCATTCTGGCATGCCCCAAGGTCTCTTCGAAGGTGGGACCTTCAAGCCGAGCAGATTAACTATTTTCCGTTCCAAGTTCTTCGGAATAATCTTTTCCCGACCCGGAACCTTCTCCAGGTCGGTACGTACTGTGTACTCGGGAGTTCCTCGCCGAGCTTCGGAATACCCATCATACCTAGACTTTGCTACTCTAGAGCACTCCAGTAACTCAAAGAGAAATCATAGCATCAACAATGAGATTGAAGCTTTATTATATGGAGGGCTTCATAAAGGTACATCAACTGATCTGAAGTCTTTGAAATCTATACAAGTTATATTTGGGGGCTCCTCATATGAGTAACGTGTAGCAGTTGGCAATCATATCCGACCCAGAATCATAGGTCGTAAAAGAATTCATCTACGACCTGGAACCATACATGCCGCTTAAGGAGATATGCTCAGAATGTAGGTATTCAGAAGCATGAGTTTTTTGAGGTACTCTGGGCAAGCAAGAGGTGCTCCGAGATACAGTGCTATTAGAAAGTGCGTGGAAACCTGATGGACAGCCCCTCATAACCTTTTCTTTAGATATGACCTCCCACCATAGAACAACAATCACACATAGAGATTTTAAGCTGCAAATTCAGGATCTAGTAGTAGCCCTGACTGAGTGCAATTGATGCTCAGCTTTTGTAGTATGCAGTCACACAAGTTGGTTGAGGTTTTACGCTGAATATATTCTTAAAGATTTTGCGACTGAAATTTTTAACACATTGATTGATATCTATGAACTATATACAAAACACACTGTTTCTGATAGCTGTCCATGTGAGAATCAATTGCACTCAGTCAGGGCTACTACTAGATCCTGAATTTGCAGCTTAAAACCTCTATTTGTGATTGTTGTTCTATGGTGGGATATTTATTATATCTAGAAAAAAAAGTTACGAGGGGCTGTCCCTCAGGTTCCACGCACTTTCTAATAGCACTGTAGTTGCGGTCCTCCGAGCGATATACTTCCTTGAGATGGCTACTATGTAACGTCAAGTCTTCGCACCGAAGCGTGACTGTGGAGTGGTTCAATGAATCAATCTCGGCGATGTCAAGGAATAACACGGCGAGGGAAACTGCTCGTCTCCAAGCGCACATCAGCCCGCAAAGCATTTATTGTCCACCAAAGCGACCAAGTTCCGATCATGGAGACGAATATCACATCTTCTTTATTACCGGCAACCCTGGCCTGATTGCTTACTACCATACGTTTCTGGCCTATCTGTCAAAACTCTTCGATGAAGATCAAGAAATCTCAGATGGCGTTCACATCTACGGACATTCGCTGGGAGGCTTCGAGTCGAAAGCAGATAACGAGACGAGAGGTACCCCATATGGCCTCCAACAGCAAATCGATTATGTAGAAACTACCCTGGAGAACTACGTTGGAGCACAGTATATAGTACCCAACAACCAGCAGGCCTTCACTACATCATCCCACAAGCCCCTGAAAGTCATACTGATAGGCCACTCAGTTGGCAGCTACATCTTACTGGAGATACTTCGAAGACATCGCAAGAAGCTGTCACTGAGAAAAGGAACGGATATGGAGATTGTTGGGGGCGTGTTACTGTTTCCTACCATCACGCATATAGCAGAGTCCCCCTCAGGGCTGAAACTCGGTGTATGGCTCGCTTTCATCTGCTCCTTTGTCGTTTAGGCTTATTGGTCTTTCAGTGGCTCCTCAAGCTTCCTTGCTTTGCGCTCGTTATCGGCGCACTCGTCCGTCTGTTGACGTTCCTTGTTCCGAGAGGCGTACTTTGCAGTCTCGTTAAGCTCGCAACCGGCTTCCCGGCAGATGCTGCTGAGACGACGACTGCTTTCATTAAGAGTCCGACGGGCGTACGTCAGGCGCTGTAAGTCAAGACTTCATGCTCGACGTCGAGGATTGACGAGTGCTGACTAGTCAGGCATATGGCTCGAGATGAGATGAGAGAAATCACAGAAGATGCGTGGGATGAAGAGATCTGGGGCGCCTCGGTACAAGGTGCGGTCTCGGCGCGGGCGAAACTTATCTTCTATTTTGGCAAAAAGGATCATTGGGTCGCGGACCGGACGAGAGATGATCTTATTCGCGCGAGGGCCTTCAGGGCCGATCAACCAGACCAACAGAAACCTAGGATGATCATTGATGAGGCCGGGATACCTCATGGATTCTGCATCAGTAAGTCTCTGACAACTGAATGCGCGGTTGCGGCTAATACTGGTATAGAACATAGTGAACTGGTAGCACAGAAAGTTCAGAGATTTGTCAAGGATATCATTGTTAAGACCAAAGTTTGAGGAAGCTCATTCCTTCGGCAAGTTCAGAAGCGCCGAGAACACCCCGCCATGTCATTCATGCGCCATCAAATGCCTCCCTTTGCCTTGACCGCAGATAGTCATCCCTGGAGCGGACCAGTCCTGAAGTGGACGCGCTACGGCCCTTAACGGGGTTGGGCGTGTCGTTTCGTAGTCCGGAAGAACTCCGTATCGGCGGAAGGGACGAACTGTGGAGTCATGGCCGGAGTCATGTTTTGCGGGCTGTGGTGTTTAATGCTCCATCCATCATCTTGCTCTCGCTGTTGCCCAAACAAATCTCTCAGCGACACCTGCCGACCCATCGCCTCGCTCTGTGGCCCCTCCCGTTCCACATCATGACCGTTTGTAGAGGCACGGTATTGTTCCTTTGTGATCTTCCTGCTGGTCTCTGCCTGCACCGCGCAATCACGGATAACCTGCGCAGTCATGGCTCTCGTATTTGCTGTCGAGGATGGCGGCGGCTCTGAGAATATCCACAATCCGTAGATGTGTTGAATATCCGCTTCGTCATCGTAGACCCGCAATATCACGTATTCATCCGTTAATTGAACGTCTTCTCCGTTCAGTAGATCGACTAGGAGATTGGATAGTCCTCTCCGATTGAGTACTACAACGGAGAATCTATCGGCTCCTGCTTCTGTTGATGACAGTTGACACACGAAGAGAGTCCCTTCGGTGCCGCTTTTCTCCCATTGCTGACTTGCCGGTGAGAACAAGTATATGACCGCATATGGCGCGATGGAGATGATGGATGTGACTGATGGAAGATAGCGGCGGATGACGGAGAAGTTGAGTTCGGCATTTGTACGAGTCACTGAGGGTGGTGGCGGTGGAATGTCAGAAAGGTTGTTGACGTCGCTTTCATAGTCGGAGGGATGGATGGCGATTAAGTTTTGGTTCTGCCGTGTCTTGGGTTTTCGTGGCGTCATCGAGAGAGTAGACGTGATGCCATACAACGATAACGCGTGTTCCAGATCACAATCGTAATCTGATGTTGTTGTTTTTGAGAAACTTGTCGAAAGTATTGTGATGGCACGAAGTCACATGAAAGCGGCTCTGTTAGAGTTCAGCCGGCACTCAGCCCTATCAGTAAGCGAAAAGCTAATCCATGGTTAGCACTCGAATCTTGATAAAGGACGCAGGTTCGGAGCACACGTAGTCGTCGCTTCCTAGCTTGTCAAGCATGCAAGAGGGTGTTGCCCAGTATGGACCTTATAGGGTAGTTACCCACCAAGCTCAGTTCTTCTCCGCCGTCGACTTTGTCATTTGAATATCTCAGACGAAAGTTGGACGCGTTAGTGCCTACGTCAGAGGCTTTGACATCATGTCGCCTTTAGTAACAGTCCAAGCCCACGGTCCCTGAGCTTGCAACCAGCAGTACTATATACATTTGTTACTCTCAATATCCAAAATGGCGAGTTCTCGGGACTCAATTGCCTCGCCTGGCCCTTTAGCCCGCGCCCTCCCAGGCGCTTTTCCTGGCGAAGGTGCAACGCCGACCATCATTTCCTCGCAGTGGTCACTGGCGCAAGCTGTACACGCACGTCGAGCCGAGTATACCAGGACACATAACATCCGCGTCAAGGTTGGAACATGGAACGTCGCATCTCTCAGCGGAACGGAGAAGGATATCGGCGGCTGGTTCGTACACGGCAAGGGTGTTTCCGAGGGTCTCTCTGGGTTGTCGGTGAGCGCGGAGGATGACCCAAAGATTAGAGATGATGGCGTGCGGTTGAATGGGGACAATATGGAAGGTGTCGCCGAACAAGAGGCACGGAGAACCAAGAAACAGTCAACGATACCCAAGAATGATCCCGGCTCATTACCAGGCGGCGATGACATAGGCATTTACGCGCTAGGACTGCAGGAAATAGTTGATATCGGTTCGGCAGCTGAAGCCCTTCGGCCCTATAGCGATCCTCACCCGGTGAAGAAATGGAAGCGTGCAATTGGTCAAGCGTTACCGGAAGGCTACCAGTTGATAGCTGAGCAGCAACTCATTGGCTTGTTACTGCTTATATACGCTTCTCCTACCATAGCTCCCACAATTACTTCCGTGAGCACTACCAGTGTCGGAACAGGACTGATGGGATACATGGGCAACAAAGGGGCCGTCACCGTAAGGATCATCTTGGGTGAAACTACACGCCTTGTCTTCATTAATTGTCACCTGGCTGCGGGGACGGAGAAAGGAAGTTTGGAAAGACGGAACTGGGATGCTGCTCAGATCCTCAGTAGAACCAAGTTTGACCCAATAAGTAACGAATATGGTGTGGTGGAAGAGTACGGCGAAGGCATCGGCGATGAAGACTTTGCCTTTTGGTTTGGAGATCTCAATTACAGATTGGAGTCTATACCGCCAGACGACGTGCGAAGACTGCTGATGCTACATACGCGGAATGAATATGACATTGGGCAGCCCTCCGAGCAGAAGATCGAGAGGGAATTGGCCAAACCGACTCCCTCACTGATAGTCCGAGAGAGAGAGGCGAGGAATCGGTCATCAGAAGAATCCAACTGGTCTTCCTCGACCGCTGTGGACCAGCTCTCGCAACACTCAACGGAGTCATCCAGCACACTACCTACAAAAGGCCCACCAGATCCTTACTCGGACCCCACATCGTTACAGACGACACTTGCTTCACTCCTAACACATGACCAGCTACGTCAACAGATGCACCAGCGAAAAGCCTTTTATGATGGCTGGCGTGAAGGTCCGATTGAGTTTCTTCCGACCTACAAATATGACGTGGGCAGTGTGGGTATGTTTGATTCCAGCGAGAAGAAGAGAGGGCCGAGCTGGTGTGATCGCATTCTATACCGTACGCGGCGAGATAAGCTTGAATATGAAGTAAAAGTCAGGGAGGAAGAGGAAGCCAGAGGAAGAGATGCGGAGATGGAAGCTCGGGGAATTTCTAAGGCAGCGGCTGAAGACGAAGGCGTACTCTTCGACTATGACCCAGAAACAGACGGCATTGGTGAGGATGGAGACTCCTATGAGAACGGAGATACCAATGCCGACCCGGAGATTGTAGTGACCAAGGAAGGATTCGAAGACAAGCTTCATCTCGATTACTATACCTCTCATCAGCGGGTGCTATCATCAGACCATAAACCCTTGGATGCAGTGTTCACCCTAACTTACGAAGCAGTGCTGCCTGAACTCAAATCGAAGGTGCATCATGAGGTTGTTCGTGAACTCGACAAAGCCGAGAACGAAGGACGACCGGTGGTGACGGTCGTAGTCGATCATCACCATCACAAAGAATCGGATGGGCTGCCGGATCTGCAAGAGCCTTCTGCTAGCTTTGAAGGTGTCGACTTTGGAAAGGTCAGGTACGGCCATCCGAAATGGCGCAGTCTCACCATTGCCAACACCGGTGGTGTACCCGCAACATTTGGTTTCGTGGATAGACCCGTAGAGCAAGGCAAGCCAAGTGCGATCTCTCCTCCTTGGCTTACTGTCCAGTTCGATCGATCGAGCGACAACAACAATGCCAACGCAAGCGCCCTCCGTGAATACACCCTCGAGCCCGGTGACGCCATCAACGTCGAGCTCACCCTTCGCGTCGACGACGTGGCGCACGTCCGCGCCCTCAACGAGCAGCGCGAAGGCCTCGAGGACATTCTCGTCCTTCACGTTCACAACGGCCGCGATCATTTCGTTCCCGTCCGCGCTACTTGGCTGCAGTCTTCTTTCGGTCGATCCCTCGACAAGCTCATCCGTCTTCCCGAAGGCGGAGTCCGGAAGCTACAGCATCAGCGACCAAGTGGCAGCGGAACCGGTGATGGCAGTCAAGGGGTAAAGTGGTCAGCTCCAAGACAGCTATTCCGACTGACGGAAACAATAGAAGAACTCGTGGAAAGATGTGTTGCGGAATGGAGTATGACCGGCGCGAACGGAACGGCGCCGTGGGAGGAAGTGGTGGGCTGGCCGTTTGCCGAGTCGTCATGGTCATACATGGACAGCAAAGGGAGGGAAGACCTCAAATATCATGTCCGAGAGGCTATTGATACAGACCAACCTCTCAGCCCGCTCTTCCCGGCTGAAACACCATGCATTGCCCGCACCGAAGTCGTCGCGGAGACGTTACTAACATTCCTACAATCCCTCGAAGACGGCATCATCACCACACCGCTCTGGGCAACCCTCCAACAGACAATCCTCGCACGCGAAAAGGCGAAGCAACAGCTCTCGGACGACGACAAGCGTGCCGAAATCCTAGACGTTCTCTCATCCTCGCCGACCCACAGTCTCGCCTTTACATTTATCACATCCATGCTAGCGCACGTGGTCAACGAGCTCGCACCACTCCATCATCTTTCCGCGAGTACAGATGCTCGATCGTCTATCGACTCGACCTCGAAGACCAGACAGCGGGCTCTAAGCCACGACCCTGTCGCCGTGAAGCGGAAAATGGTGGAACGGGTTGTTACGGGCATCTTTGCTAACGCGACTATTCGGGCGCCGGTGCCGGGCAGGGAGAAGGATCGGAAGGCGGTGGAGGAGAGGAAAAGGGAAGTGATTGAGGTTTTTGTGAGGGCGAGGGAGCAGAATCGATGCTGATCTCTGTGTCGAGTATTCGTTTCGAAAAAGGGTATGGGGTTATCGGTATAGGTTATAGAACTACGCTTGGGCAGCATGAAATTGGTAGTGACTTCTGATGCAGCGTAGCAGTCACGAACGTCATGGCATTCGTCAGGGTATTGTTAGCTTTGGGATGGTAGAAGTTTAAAAATACCGAGCCTGAGTCGCAGTTGAATTAGAATAGTACATCAACAGCTCAGTTTAACCTCCCAGTTCACGAAGCTCTGTGTGCGGACGATGATGTAGCCAGCAGGGATAATGGAGTCCGTGGCAAAGGGCAGGCCAGGTAAAGATAGCATAGCTACCCTTAGCAAAGCCCACACCTCTATTAAATTCAGCTGTGGTGAAGATGCGACCTATGCGGAGAGTGACCGGCCTGGCTTTTCCCAGCAACACAAGCTGGTCCAGGACGATATCGCGACTGGCAATCAGATAAGTTATACAGATAATATATACACCGAGATCACTCCTATTGAATGCCCCCAGAACGCCTTAATCAGAAACAACGACTTGGACTCTCAACCTCAGTGCCACTTTGCGAACTGGCGAACCTCGATCAACCAGCTGCAGCAATACCATCATCAACCATGGGGGTGTTACCGTCACCGACCGGCGTGCCGCCGTTGGTATCATCGACCCGCAGCCCGGACTCTCCCTCCTCTCGAGCAGGCGTTGGCGGCGCCAAGGCTTCATCTCCGTCTTCGCCCTCGTCCTCGTCCTCGTCCTCATCATCCACACGCCTCGCGATCTTCTTCCTCGACTTTGGCGCTGCAGCGGGCTCATCGTCATCGTCATCGTCATCTGGTGCATCGTGCATGGACGTATCTGCACGTTCATGGTCGTCATCAGCGACATCGCCGTTGGCAACTCCGTCCTGAGTCGGATTGGCCTCCTCCTCGCTCTCGGACTCGACCACAATCTCGCTGCTCTTGAACTTGTTCCGGTCCTTGGCGGCGCCTTTCCGTTCCAGCTTCCTCCGCTTTTTCGGGGCTCGCTCCTCGTCGCTGGTTGCCAGAGCGCTATTCTCCGTCGTGCTCTTTCCCCTCCCTTTCCTTCTTGTCTCCGCTCCAGTTCCTTCGCCGTCCGTGTCGGAGTCCTCGCCTCGCTTCTTCCGCTTCCCCCCGCCGCTGGTTTTCTTCTTCTTCCTCTTCACCCGCTCGCCCGTTTCCTCGTCCTCGGTGTACTCGGCCTCTTCCTTCCTGCGTTCTTCTTCGGCCCGAGCTTCGGCGAGCTTCCGGCTGACTTCCAGCATTGCGTGTCTTTCCTCTGCGATCTTCTTCTTCTCCTCCAGAGCCGCTTCCTCAGCCTTCCTTCTCGCCTCGTCCCGCTTGCGGATCTCTGCTTCTCGGATGTCACGAGCCTGCTGAAGCTTTTCGGCATTCTTGTTTTCGTACTCTCTCTGGCTCTGTATGGCCCGCTCTAGTTGGCGACGCATGGTATTCCTACCCATGTTTGCGCGCTGCTCGATGTCATGCTTGGGATACGGCGGGTTTTTTGACTGGGCGATCATAGTCAAAGACTCTATTGCCTCATCTAACCCGTCGGAAGCTGATTGGACGTCTTGAAGTGTTCGTTGGGATTCGGGGAGTGTGTAGATCATTTGGGCGACCTGTATTTGGACAAAAGCGACGTTGAACTTGAAGTGAACCTGCTCGGGAGCTAGTTCCAGGGCGCGGTTGGAGAATTCCAGCGCATTCCTCATTCCAAGAATGCTTTTGTCTTGCTTCCCTTTGAGAAGCCACACACGACCCAGGCATGCCAAAATTTGTGGATCATGAGCTCTGTCTTTTGCTAAAGCTGCTTCATACTACAGAGCTGTGTTAGTATATGCCATCTAAAGTCAATGACTGGAGTACCCACATTTTCGATGGCTCTTGAGTACTGCTTCAGCTCAGTATAGACGTGCCCTAGATTGATGTAGACGCTGGCATCACGTATCGTGTCCTTAACTTTCGAGAATATCTGGACAGTTGTCGTAAAGTCCTTCTTATCTTCAACCAGAGCAATCCCGACACCCTGCGCAGCATAAGCATTGCGTGGGTCCAGCTGAAGCGCCTTGTCGAAGAACTCGACAGCCTTCTCGTACGTTTTATGTCGCTTGTCCTTGTCTTGCTCCGTATCTCTCCGCATCTCTCGCGCCGTGGTGAGATAGAGGTTTCCCATCCCCGTCAAAGAGTATCGATCATGTTTGTCGTGATTTTGCAAAGTGTGTTTGTAGTGCCTCTGCTCCTGGTCTTCGGCGATGTTGCTTGTGCGTTTCTTCGACTTGCTTAGATACCACCCGTACAGAGACCGTACTTCCAGGTTGGTATTGTCTGACTGATATAGCGCCTGCACGGCCTTTGGTCCTTCGTCAGTCGGATGCTGGCGCAATGCGATATATGCCAAACGAGTACTGGCGTCTGTATAATCGTTATGCCGCGCCAAAAGACCCTCGTACACCTTATGAGACTCGTCTAATAGACCTGCCGCCTCGTACGTTCGTGCTAGGTTGTAGCTGATAGTAGTAACGAGAGCATCGGTGTCTATGCCCTCGTCCTTTTCCGCAGCTTTGACGCAAGCATTAAGTGCCGTCTGAAACATCTCCCTTGCAAGATCGTACTTCTCCGCTTGATACTGAAAACATCCAATATTGTTCAGCAGCTGCGGAGCGAGCTGCTCGCGAAGCGCCGCAATGGTTTCTGCTTCGTCCTCCATATTGTCCGGTCGCTCATTGTCGGGAATATCTTCAATGTCCATCTGTTCAACCTGCTGAAGACAACGTAAGCTCTTCTCTGGCTCATCGGTTTCATATAGACGCGCAAGGTACACCAGTACTGTCGAGTCAGGAGTGAGGTTTTTCTTAGGGTCTTTCCACGCCAGTCGGACAGCTTCCAAGTACATGATCGCTTTCTTCAGCTCTGTCATTTTGTCTTCTTCCTTATGGCCAGCAGCTCGATGCGCGAAGACTTCTTCAGCATAGAGCGTACCTAGGAGAATCATAGCTTCGAAACTCTTCGAATGTTGGAGGATCTTTTCCAATCGGAATTTTGCTCCGTCCAGATCTTGCTCCAAAACTAGTACTTGCGCAGCTCCAAAGCGAGCCGGTAGAAAACCCCTATCCCCGGCCCCTCTTGCAGAGTCGGCTCTCCCGTAAAAGTCGTTTGCTCGAGAAAGTTGATCCTGATAGTGCTCCTTCCGCGCAAGCAAGTACCACCCGTCACTCGCAATAGCATTGACGTCAGTCAGCTCGATGGCCCTGCGGGCAAGACTGTCGACGTAAGCATAGGCCTTCTTCGGTAAGAAGTAGTTTCCGAAAGTCGCGCAAGTAATTGGAAACTCTTTGTCGATCTTGAAGGCTTTCTGAGTATACTGTGTCATCGCCTTCATGTACACTGGAGCGAAAGCGGGATCACTCGTGGCATAGTGAGAGCTGTTGTCGAGCCAGTACAGTCCCACCAGTATAATTGCGACTTTTGACTCAGGATTCTGCGGAGTTTGTCAGCTTTCTACCAAGCACCATGCTGATTCGACCAACCAATTCCAAGGCCCTTTCCCAAGCGTCTCTCGCCTCTTCCTTGAACCCAAGCTGCCACAGACAACACCCAATTCCTATGCGAGGATCAGGATCTCGTAGGTCCGGCATCTTCATGAGCACCTCCTGGTAGCTCTCCAGAGCGTCTGCGTATTTTCCAAGTGAGTACAATGCTCTGGCCTTCCCTAACATAGCCATCATGTTTCTACCCACAGACACTCTTATTGCATCTTCGAAGCACTTCAGTGCCTGCCGCAGCGTCTCGACCCTTTCCGAGTGATCTGCGGAGCCTGGCACAAGCGATTTCGAAGGAGGCTGTAAAGAGGCGCGAAGAAGGTATAGTACTCCTCGCGCGAGGAAGAGTGGCGGAAACGATGGGTTGATTCGTGACGCTTCGTTGAGTGTAGCTGTCGACTGTTGCAAAAAGTAGTCCTTAGTGAGCGCTTCGGAGACAAGCTGCCCCTCCGGTACCACCCTGGGTGCTTCCCGACTCTTCCACAAGTACAGCCAACATAAGCAAGTCAACAAGCCCAGCTTGTCTTTTATTCCCCCGTTCGACAGCGCAGCGAGTCCCTTTGACAGCAGCTCTATGGCATGGTCCACCTTCCTCTGCTTTGCGTAGGCCAGCGCGATGATCATCCAGAAATTTCTCGCGGCGCCCTCATTCTCCAGTAACGTACAAAGCTCTGTAGGATCATCATGTAACTCTTCAAGATTAACTTCGACCGCCTCCTCCGCCTCAAGGCCTGAGTTTACTGGAATGTCGATCGCAGAGGGAATGTCGGAGAAACGCTTGCTGGCAGCGGTTCCGAGTTCGGGAGGACTCACACGCGCATGACCATTGACTTGGCCATTACGCAATGACGCCATTTCCGATACAGGCCGTCGACGATAAGAAGAATGTAGTAACGCGCAGAGGGCGAGGTGGATGTGTGTTAAGATGACCGAAGATTGTGAAGAGGATCGCTTGGTCAGAAGAACATGGAATGAGCGAGTAGTCGAACAGAAACAAAACGAAGCGGAAGGTAGCTGTTCGACTGATTGAGTGACTTTGTGTCAAAATAAGACAAACAAGGTGACGAGGGAGGAGTGAGTATGAAGTACGGAAGCCAGTATGGGCATGTTTGAGGCTCAAAAGGTACCGAGCTAAGGTAAGCGTGGTTCTATCCTCGCAAACACGGGCCTCTCGGATATTTGTTTTCCCACTCTCCGTTCACATCTAAGAACAGCCTCCCTCGGCCCTTTGACTTTATTAAGGCAATGAAACTTTGCAAACCTGAAAAGTGACAAGAACCAGACCCATCTCTAAGAAGTAAAGCGCCATGGAGTATCACTTAATGTCATCTATGCTCAGATGTCGACCAACCTCTGGGCGTTCTGATCACGCCGGTTTGGTACCGCCAAGCCTGCCGTGGACCACGAAATTCCAGATCTTCAACAACACATTGGCGAGCATTGCAAAGCTTGCTAGGACCACGAAAATCTGCCCCACTTCAAACCAGCGTGCAAGCTTGACCTCGGTCTCAATATAACCTGCACCCTTGATCACTTTCGCGCCAGCTACACCATTGACAAGCTCGCCGTTAGACTCGTATCGTTCATCAGCTGGGAAGCGTCCGTTTTGCATATAATGCTCAAGCAGAAGCTCCTTCTCATCCCACCGTTCTTTCACCCAAGCTTCAAAGGCCTTCGCGTCGTCAAGCGGGATGGAGGAAATCGCGAACCGACGCCAATACATGTTGACCGACTTCGGTGGGCGACCCTGGAAGAAAGTAGAGCGAAGGGTGAAATAGTCTTGGCCGTATCCACCGCGGCTGGTATGCATCAGCACATGACCCGGCTAGAATAGATATCGCTCCTATGATCGGAAGGTGACTTACGGTATTCCCTCGTACGCCACGGTGCAGTCATAGACCCAGTCCAAGGTTCCCCTTAACTCCTGTAGGCAATATAGCAAACCTGTGCTCCTTGGTAGAAGCTGATACTGCAAGTCCTTTATACCCTGCTTTTCCGCCCATTTCGCACTCTTCTTCCTGGTGTTGCCGGAGAGGTTAGTGCCCTCGGGGAAGATCATCAGCCACATCGGGTCTAAAGATTCTGATCCAGACATCGGTCCACCATGTCGGGATTTCAACTTCTGTAACCGATGTTGTAAACGAGGCTTGTCTCGAGCCCAATTCCGAGCCATGAAGACGAACCCGTAAAACATGATACCTGGACCGATGATGGGTATGTATTTCAGAGACTCCTTGAGTATGATGTATACGTGCCCATGCATGCGGTTGGTGTAGGCGATCCACCACAGGTAAAGCCAGTCAGTGTATAGTTGATGGTTGGCAATCATCAAAAGCCGCTCTGGAAAGTCCATTTCGAGTCTCCCGTCCTCGGTTTGCCGTAACTGCCCCTTTACACTACTATCTCCACTGACCCGCACTACCGTCGGACTGAACCACTGCGTGAGGGTGATGATCAACAGGCCGAATGACTGTTTCGTGAGGGCCATGTACGCATAATAGATGTCTTTGTTGATCAAGTATAATGGCGTTCCAAGTAGCTGCGTAGCATGAATGCTGACAATACAAAAGTTGAGCCAAGTCGCGAAGGCCAGCATGCGCAGCAGTTGAACGATTCCGCCATGTTTGACCCTGCCGGCTGGATGTGGTTCTTTCGGCTTGCCCTTCATACCAGCACCAAGGTCAGGGAGCGGTTCTGATACTGATAGCACATCTTCATTTTCTGGACGCTTTCGAACAGACATTTCAGGAACTATGAGACCGAGTCGGCAGTGCCGTGTTCATTTCGGGGAACTGGTCTGCAGGGCAATCATAAGCTCACCTCTGATATATTAGGCAACTCTGCCTGAAGCCGCAGAAGGAACTCACCTAACATGCCGGCCGGATCCAACCTATATTAGTACCCATACTCAATACGAGATTTCATGGTCGGCATCTGATCCCGTTGTCAGCAGACGATCCAGGTACCGTTTCCCGCATGACGCAGTATGCTTGCGCACGGGCCATATCTCAAAGCTGCATGACTGCTGCTACCCTAATGTGGAACTCAAACCACCATGAAAGTACCACGCCGAAAAGTGCTATTTGCATCGTTATGGCAGAGACAATTCTCCATGACCGCACGAAGACGCGAGATCAGGGATATCAAAGATCTGCCGGACTCGGTCCGTCCCAGATATCAAGGTGATTGTTTCTTACCACCGACATGTGACCCTCCGCTAACAGTCGCAGAGACTCGCAACAATGACCTACTCTCTCTACAATGGCCGGCGCCACCAAGAAACATACTGCTCGTCAAGAAGGACTGTGTCGCCGCCGTCACAGCATCCTTGATCGAGTTCGCCAAGTCAGCCCCACCAATTGCACTCCATGCGCCCACTACTGACGGATCAGCAGCCACGTCCACTCCACCTACCCGAACCTCTCCCTCATCCTCGAACCCCACGTCGCCTCCTCAATCCAATCGTCTCTCCCATTCCCAATCTACACCACCCCGACCGCGACCTCCAGCCCAAACTCTCCCACCAACACCACCTCCCCCTCCCTCCTCCACACCAAAGTCGACCTAATCACCACCCTCGGCGGCGACGGCACCATCCTGCACGCCTCCTCTCTGTTCTCCACCACGCCGCGCGTGCCCCCAATCCTCTCGTTCAGCATGGGCACGCTGGGCTTCCTCAGCGAGTGGAAATTCGCCGAGCACAAGCGCGCCTTCCGCGAAGTCTACATGTCAGGCGCGGGGATGGGTGACCGGAGCGGCGCGCTCGGGGCCGTGGAAACCAAGCCGCCAGCCTCCGCCGAGCACACCGACGCCGTCCCGGCACGGAGCGGAGAGGGCGGACTCACGGGCTGGTCATCGGTGCGCGGCAAGTCAATGGGCTCGCAGCGCGGGGCGAAAGTGCTGCTCCGCAACCGGCTTCAAGTCGGCGTGTTCGACGCCGCGGGCGCACACATCAAAGACCCCACCACCGCCTTCTCCTCCTCTTCCTCCGCCACCGGCTCCGGCTACACGTACGCCATGAACGAAGTGCACATCCACCGCGGGGCCCTCCCGCACCTCGCCATCGTGCAAGTGTTCGTCGGCGGGCGCTTCCTAACCGAAGCGGTCGCCGACGGCATCATCGTCAGCACGCCGACGGGCAGCACGGCGTACAGTCTCAGCAGCGGCGGCAGTATCATCCACCCGCTGGTGTCGTCGCTGCTGCTGACGCCCATTTGTCCGCGGAGTCTGAGCTTCAGGCCGCTGGTCCTGCCGGCGAATACGCCGGTTGTGTTGAGATTGAGTGAGAAGAATAGGGGCAGGGAGGTCGAGGTTAGTGTTGATGGGGTGAGGAGGGGGAGGGGGGTGGGGGTTGGGATGGAGGTTAGGGTTGTGGGGGAGGAGGTTAGAAGGGTTGGTGGGAAGGGCGGGATGGGTGATGCTGGTGGGGAGTGGGAAGGTGGTATACCGTGCATTATGCGTGGAAATGCTGGGGCGGACGCGAATGGTGATGATGGGTGGGTTGGCGGCTTGAATGGGTTGTTGAAGTTTAATTATCCGTTTGGGGAGGAGAGTTAGGATTCCATTGATAGGGATGACTACCGAGTGCTGGGTACAAGTACGTGATGTATTGAATAACAGTTTCATCAAAATAGAGGGAAGTGCAGATCTCCCTCACGACGAGAAGATTGCATCTTGTCGTAAGCTCCCCAAGCACAATCACCCATCACCACGCGAACAAGTCATTCAAGTCTATATCCATTGATCGAATCATATCATCTATCTAAGTTTCCATCATCATCAGCTTCGTACTATACTCCCTTGCCCACCAGCTGACAGGAGTTTTATCTGAGCCGCACATTGCCAGGTAATGTGAAGTGACATGGATATCAACACAAGGCAACCCTCGTTCACGTATCATATCGTATCGAATCGAATTCGAACCGCACGCCTGCAGACCCTACCGACATACGCCCGTCGCTAAGGGACGCCACACGAACCACACCACGAAGAAATGAAAATCGAATTCAGGCATCAGAAGACATGGCGAGCAGTCATTGCAAGTCGGAAGAGCGAGTTTCTCCACTCAGTGCCCTGACTGTTTCCTGAACTTCAGCAAGTCCGCCAGACTCGCCAACGTACACCCGTTCTTAAGAAACTCGTGCGCCAAGAGTTCGGCCGCGCTGGCACGACTCTTGACGTCGACACAGAGACAGACGCTTAGGAAAGCCTTGAGCTCGCGGCTGAGTTTCTCAGGATTTTTGAGACGGGGCGTGCCGTGTGTGGCAATGAGGTAGAGGGCTTTGAGTGGTTCTTCGTTCAGGTAGGGGGGCTCCGACTCGATCATTTCGATGGCCATGATGCCGAGCGACCAGATGTCGACTTTCGGGCCGTATTCTTTCTGCTTCACTACTTCCGGTGCCATCCAGTAAGGGGTACCGACCATGGTGGCGCGCTTGCTCTTGGATTCGGTGAGCTTGGCGCAAAAACCGAAGTCGGCTGGTGAGAGGAGGTTAGAATTATGTGTTTTTCTCTTGAATAGTTGAAATGTTTACTTACTAATCTTCACATGTCCACGACCGTCTAGCAGAACGTTATCACTCTTGATGTCCCGATGGATGATATCTTGGTCATGCAGGTGTGCTAATCCTTTACACGTCTGCACGCAGTGAGTCATGCCGCCTACTTCCGCAGGAGTAAGAGGGAGAAAGACTGACCTCGAAGCATATAGTGGCGATCTGATCCTGAGTAATGACGGGGTTGTTGTCAATCACATCTGTCAAAGCTCCACCTTCCATGAATTCCATCACCACCCACAACTCGTTGTTACTCTCTTGCAGAAACGAGTCTAGGAAGTTGACTATATTCGGATGCTTGCTATCCTTCATCACGATGATCTCATTGACGATGAGCTCCTTTCTCGGCTGGTGCCTCAGATCCATCTGCTTGATCGCGACTTGACCTTTTGGACCTGCTTGGCGATACACTTGCCGGGCTATGGAGGACGTTGCGTTCTCTCTTATCCGAGCTACGTAAACGGAGCCAGAGGCACCTTGACCGATCTTCTTCTGCTTGCTGTACGAGTCAAGTGGGTTGTCCTTGGAAACTACTTGCTTCAACTTCTCCATCACCTCTAACTCGGTCATACTCGACATACGGACCTCCTTCTGGCGATTCTCATCCGGAGGTTTCGACGTCAGGGCAAGCTCGGCCTGACGGACCGAATCGGGAACGTTTTCGTTCGCTTCTGCGGTAGTATCTGTGGCTTGCTTTGTCGCCACATTGAGCGGCTTGACTTGATTCGAAGGTCCCGGAAGACGACTAGGCGGCGCAGTCTGGTTGCCGTTTGTTGGCCCACGAGTATGAAGAGTTTGAACTTGACCATTCGCATTTGCGTTCGTTTGGTTCCTGGCGTTAGGCGACGGCTGGCGAGCATGCTCCTGCTTCGCAACGGTGCGTAAACCTTGTCCGTTAGTGGCAGGAGATGGCTCCCGCGACACAGAGGGTTTTGGGCCATATGGAGTGCGTGGGATGGTAGCGTTGCTGGAATTCTGGCTGGTTGGTATCGACGGGGCTTGGCGTTGAGCGCTTGCTTGACGCAACGATCCGGAAGGTTGTTGACGATCTCTAACAGTCCCAGGAGCAGCCGGTGCGTTACGAGAAGGATTGTAGCGATCAGCGCTGGAAGAACCCATATCACCAGTGGCGCTCCCAAACCCGCCACCGATCTCTTGTTTTGCGATTGGTACACGCGTCTTCGGTATGGCTGCGTTGTAAGCATCTTGTTCCTGACGAGTTTGCTCCTCTTCCTCACGTTCACGGTCACGTTGACGCTGCTCACGCATCTCCTTGACCCTCCGAGCTTCTTCTTCCATCCGGCGGCGCTGCTCTTGTTCCATCTTCTCCCTCGCAGTCTGCATTTCATGTTGAGTAGGCTGAGTCGGCTGACTCTGATCGTTGCGATCACCGCCGGAACGCTTGCGTTGAGCTTGGGTTGGAGTACCGGTAAGA
The DNA here is from genome assembly GCA_025617375.2 of Acarospora socialis. Classification (NCBI taxonomy): domain Eukaryota; kingdom Fungi; phylum Ascomycota; class Lecanoromycetes; order Acarosporales; family Acarosporaceae; genus Acarospora; species Acarospora socialis. The sequence continues at coordinate 343,393 of JAMYGW020000011.1, forward strand.
GAACGTGAAGGGCTGTCACGCATTTCCGCGGCCGCTTTGAAACTCTCCAGGCGTTGCATACCCCCGGGTGGGATTGGCCTCGGCGGCGCAATCGAGGTACCACCAGATCCATGGCCAAGCTGCATATTCTGGCTGGTGTGAACACCAGGGGTGGGTGTCAAGCTCGGATACACGTCGGGGTTTTGCGCGCGTTTCGTAATGTCGGAGTAGAACTCCAGGACCTCAATCACAGCTTGAGGGTTCTTCTGGTAGTCCTCCTTGGTAATAGCAGACGCCGTCAAGAGTTTCTCCCACTCGACAGGCAAACCAACAAAGGCTCCACTCAATGGATCAAACCCAACATGGACCCGGTGGTTAAAGTTTGTAGGGTTGCTGACACCGCCTCCACATCGAGAATAGATGTTATCGACCCAGTCATAAAGATCGTCATCACTCTTGACTTGGCAGATGATCGTCTTCTGGGGTAGGTCACGGTTGATGAGGGCAGAGATGGCGCTGTTGGTGCCTGGGTTTGCAACACGGGTGACCTCAAAAGCACACGGCGTAGTGTCGCAACGATTGACCGCGGTAACGTCCTTGAGCTGGATAGTCAGTGAGATCCTGCCGGTTTCGCCCTTCTGAAAGTCCAGCTGGTGGCCGCGCAAAATCAGGTACTTGTTCTTCCACATCCAGCCGCCGAATCCGTCCTCTTTGCATCGGGCCCATCCTTCCTTGATAACAGAAACTCCACCGGACCCTTCGCCGCTTGTCTTGCTACGCACCAGCGGTAAGGAACTATTAGAGGCCCCCCTCTCCATCCCAAAGGTCGACCGCGTTGAAACCGATGGAGAGTGTAAACTCATCTGGGACATATTTCCTGGGATGTTCGTGGTTGAAGGAGTTAGGTTGAGACGAGGGCGGTCAGTAGGCGGACGAGGAGCCGGACCAGGGTTCATGAACTGTTCCGGGGAATATATACTACAAGCGCAGTGGATCAGCTCAATCGCGGTGAATAGAGAACCAATACTGATAACACAACACGAAAGCAATCTTGAACATCAGTGTATGCAAGGCATTCCAAAAGCGTTGCGCATCGACTGGAGGGCGACGCATCCCACGAGTAAAGTCGCATGATGCTTGGCTCTGCCTCAAAGTGCGCAGACAAGAAGGAGGGGAGCTACCTTGAAGACTGAGAGAACGCCATTGTTGCTCCACGGAATGCTTAGGGTTAAGAATCAATTTGTTGGAGTTGGTTAGGAACTTTGTCTGCGGTGAGGGCTGACCTCTGAAGCGACAGGTGAGCAGCGTGAATGTCAGCAAGTGCACCAACGCCTTCAGTATGGGATTGGAGTACCCGGAAGATATCGTTGTCGCACGGAAATACGTCTCAGCCTTGGTAAGAGCAGAGCCAACAGTCAAGATCGGACTGGAGCTCATGCGCTCACCAAAGACCTCAAAACTTGCCGGTTGCGGTCGCAGTAACAATGGCTGGGGTTGTCAAGAGGTCGTTAGCTGCCGGTGTTGACTATAAAAGGTTATCCAGCGCGCGATTTGGCAGCTACGAAAGTAGCTACCAACGTTGGTGTGTTGTGGTTCAAGACGTTGGGTTTAGGGATGTGAGGTTGTGAAGAGCTGCAAGCAATGTTTCACGCTGGTCGGGCTGCTCAATACGTCTGCCGTAGTACCAACCTTTAAACGGTACGGTGGCCAGAAGGGACCAGTCCCGACGCAGTTCTGGAGGAGGTTAGGACAATAAGAATGGTTTGACTATTCAGCAATTACAGCCATAATCATCCTACCACTGAAAGGAAGACAAGAGGATAAACAGAAAAGTCTTTAGGTATCTGACCATGGAAGTCATCAGTCAAGCCAATCTCGGTTACTGTCATGCATAATCTGTTATCCCTTTGCCTTTCCTACCTAAGGTACCTCACCTACTGCGACGGGACGTTTCAGCCACTGGCGGACCGCCTCATATCACCGCCAGTGGCTGCCCCACCGCCTTAGTGGAGAGGTGGACATGCCCCTTCGGTCTCCTTTTCCTCTACCTTACGCACTACTACTCCGTCGGTGGTTAAGGTATACTCCATAACTAAGTCCAACGGATCCGTAACGGCTTCTCGAAAGAGCTCTACCTAGCTCGAGGAGCTTAACCGAAGTTGCATTGACCTGAAACTTTCTCCTAAATACATGTACCTAGACATCGGCATCGACATCTCCTCTCGAGACAACAACCAAAATCGAGGCCTAGCTAGTTCTCTATATTAGACAGGATAGCGGGCCTTAGATTCAATATCAGAGAACATAGAAATATTAAGAATACTATCGCGATATAGAGAATTCGTCAGTATCGATACCGCTTGACATTACTCTTCCACCGTATAGCAAGAAAAACCCGAGGCGATAGGGTCCCAGTGCTCAATCAAGTCCATGTTCGACGTTCTGTTTCTCGACGGCATTGTCTCGTCGTTACTTGACGTTTCTGTGAAAGGCGCGTTGTCCTCAGCCACCATGTTGCAACAGCATATCTGTCCCTTTGTTCGCACTACATTCAAGATTCAGAGTACTTGTAATTATGGGCTACTTTACGCTATCATCCTTCTCATCAACTACTCAGCACAAATGGCCGCGATTTCCGCCAATAAGCCCCGTCTCTCAGTCCTCACACATCCGTGCCTGCAATGCCAGCTTAAGGGCATGAAATGTGACCGCAAAGCCCCCAGCTGCAGCCGCTGTCTCCGAATGGGTGAGCTCTGTCTCTTCCAAGCGCGGGGCAACGGCGAGGACTGTAGCGTGCAGCTGAGACGGTTCAGCGGCGAGACCACGCCTGATTTCCAGAAGAAAGTGGAGTTGCAGGCTGGATTATTAGAGGAAGTCAGGGAGGACCGAGAGAGGCAGAACTGGATCCTGCCGATACCGATGTGGGAACGGAAGAGGGAGCCGCCACAGGGAAAATAGGTCATAGCTAAGAAGCTTGCATCGTCACATTAATCCTCGTGTGCGTAACCAACGTCTCCAGTAATCCTGCCCAAATTCAATAACCTCTGCCTCATACCTTCCGCCCTCCACCTCAAGTCTTCAGGCTCCATCTTCCCGAAATCGCATCTCTCGACCCATTCCCCAACGCCATGCTGTAACACATTCCTGGCTCTTAAACGACTCCCTTTCACGTGGCCCATGCTCCCATGTAACGTCATTCTCTCAACCCTGTGATTATAAACCCCGCGATGGAGAATGTTGTTATTGTAGAAGACGATATCGCCCGCCTTCACCTCCACAATCTTCTGCCCAGGCATATCCCTCCCAAACGGCGCCACCGCCCTCTCTGCCTGCGTCCTCGCTCGACTGTGCGATCCCGGCACGACGACGAGAGACCCATCATCATGGAGCGCCAGATTCCACTGCGCATGCCAAGCCGGCTCCTTCAGCCTCTCCATTTCCTCCTCCGCACTCGCCGTCTCCGCGATATCGTCTCGATGCCATCGCAGCTCAAAGTCCCGGTCGGGTCGCACCAGCAGGTTGAACAACTCCATCACCAAGTCTTCTTCTTCGCATTGCAGTAATGTCTTCACGATATCAACCACTGCATTGGAGAAGTATTTTGAGGAGAAGAGATCTTGGTGGAGTAGGTCAGGGTGCATGAGATGTTGGACGCCCCAGATGCCGTTGGATGGATCCGAGGGCCAGGGCGGGAATTGCTTGGGGAGGGTGCGGATATTGGGCCATTTGCCGGCATGGGCAAGGGCCGTAACTTGATCGCATGCTGATCGCAGAGTGTTCAGCTCAGATTGGGTCAGGATCGATGGAATTAGGACGTAGCCGTCACGGTTCAGAGTTGTTAAGAGTGAGGTCGCCATGAGGGTGCCCCTCAGTTCAAGAGCGGGGTGTAAGCGAATTGGCGCCGCTCCAATCGTGACAAGATTTTGGCGAACGCACGCATTTCAGAATCGATATAAGTTGAGGATGAGTTCTCATACCATAACTGCTCGTGACGCTCACTATAGCTGGAACTTTGTCCGCACCTTCTCGACCGCGCCGCGCCACTCCCACTCCTGCCCACTGCTCCTCTGGATACCTTTATCTATCCGCCTCAACTTCAACGTGAACCGCGGGCCCAGCTCCTGAAGGCCGGCTCGAATACCCTCCACACCTTTGACTTCCTTCCCATCTGGTCCGACCACATTCTTCTCCGTAGTCCGCTTTTCCCGGAAGACGTACCGGTGCCGTCGCAGGAAAATGTAGTCACGTTGGTTGTGGAGCGTAACTACCTGTCGACCCTCGATTTCAGGCTGCGGCGGAAACATGGTGCGAAACAAGTGGGCAGTGAGAAGGCCGAGGGGGGTGCGGAAATTGTTGAGTATGAGCTCGGGGTAGTGGTTTGTAGGATTGCCGTGGCCAGGTAGCTTTTTGCCCTCAACCCAATTGCTAATGGAGAAGTGAAAAGTAGGCCCTTGAGGGAGGTGTACGATTGTTAGGCCATTCGGCTTCTTTTGGTCTTCGTTCAGGACAACAACAGCTGTAAAGTTGCGATTAGAAGCAAACGATGAGATCTCCCGGACCGAGAATTTGTGTCCGTAGCGATGCGCAGAGCGAGGTAAGTAGACGCTGTTTGGAAAGAGTGTGGTGAGGAGCTGGGCTTCATTATGAAGGTTCGAGTTTATGGAGGTTGTAACAAGTACTTTGGGTACAGGAGGCGGATCCGTAGTAAACAGAGTAGGAAACTTGGCTGAAAGGGCCTCTGGCGTAAGGTCTAAATTCGTGCTCATAGTCGAATGCGTAGGGCTTGTGGCTCGTTCTGTTGCTGTTGGCCTCGACGTCTTTCTTGGCTGGTCATCCAACTTCTCAAGCTCAGTCTCGTCTGCTTCGTCGTCACTCGCTGGGTCGATCATGCTGTCCCGGTCATCCTCCGAACTGCCCGCCCCTTCCTGCTCCTCCGCTCCTTCTGCAGCTTCAGATTCAACCTTCTGCCGCTTCAGGCGTTCCACGTCCACGCTCAGCCCAAGACCGTCTCCGGCGTCTCTGTCTATATCGTCCCACACTCGTTTCCGTTCCAGCGTCAAGGGAACATTTCGCTTCAGTCTTTCTTCCCTTAGTCTGGGATCTTTATCTTCCTCTCGCTTTCTTCGGAATCGCTCATCTCGTGTAATGCTATCTCGCGCTCTCTTCTGCTTTATGTGAAGTGCCTGCCTTTTCTCTTTGTTGGCAGTCTTGAAATCCAGCGATGCCTTTGAAGATATTTTGAGCTTTTTGGAGGCCATTATTGTAAAATTATGAAACAACTGTGAGAGTGAGAGGAGAAAGCACAGGAACACAACTGAAGGCCTCGATCCCAAGAAATTGCAAGGAAGATAATTCCACCGGACTCCGATGATCCTTGTCTGCTTTTGACTTTCCAAAGCTGTCTCATGCGACTGGTGGAACATTTTATATCTGTCTCACAAATCTCCGTCAAGTGCATCAACTTCCCCACGTAATTGTGCTACAACTTCCCTGTGTATATGCGCTCATTCTGTCGATTGTTGCGCCTCGACCGTCAAGTATTCCGCAACCAATCGTTGGTATTTCGCACTTTTGCAACAACCCCTTCGACACGCAAATACCAAGTGAACACAGTTAGTCACAATATGGCGACAACCACAACCAAGACCGGGCAACCGTTCGACCGTCAATCGCTAGACTCGTTGTTGCGGCGTCGGCTTTTCTATACGCCTTCGTTTGAGATCTACGGTGGAGTTTCTGGTCTATACGATTACGGCCCTCCTGGCTGTTCGCTGCAAGCCAACATCGTCGATTTATGGAGAAAGCACTTCGTTCTCGAGGAGGATATGTTGGAAGTGGACTGCACAGTCCTAACACCGCACGAAGTTCTCAAGACGAGCGGGCACGTGGACAAATTCGCCGATTGGATGTGCAAGGATCCAAAGAGCGGGGAGATATTTAGGGCAGACCATCTAGTAGAAGAGGTGTTGGAGTCACGTCTAAAGGGAGACAAGGAGGCGAGAGGTCAAAAGGTGGAAGTGGACGAGGAGAAGGAAGCGAAGAAGAAGAGAAAGACCAAAGAGACTAAGGCCGTCAAACTGGACGATGCAGTTGTTAACGAATACGAGGAAATTCTCGCCAAGATTGACAATTACAACGGTGACGAGCTGGGCGCCCTAATAACAAAGTACAATATCAAAAACCCCTCCACCGGTGGTGATCTTCAGCCTCCAATCGCCTTCAATCTCATGTTTCAGACGTCAATCGGTCCGAGCAGCAATCTTCCAGGATATTTACGACCAGAGACCGCCCAAGGTCAGTTCCTTACGTTTCAAAAACTCCTCGAGTTCAACCAGCAAGCCATGCCCTTCGCCTCGGCCTCCATTGGAAAGTCTTACCGGAATGAGATATCCCCACGCTCCGGCCTACTACGCGTTCGAGAGTTCTTGATGGCTGAGATCGAGCATTTTGTTGACCCAGAAGGTGGTAAGAAGCATCCGCGGTTCGACGAAGTCAAAGACATCGAGCTTGCCCTTCTCAATCGGCATGTCCAGCTCCAAGGGCGCACGGAGGTTGAGAAGATGAGCATCGGCAAGGCCGTGTCCACAGGTCTTGTAGACAACGAAACGCTGGGTTACTTCCTTGCACGAATACAGCTCTTCCTCAAAAGACTGGGCGTTGATCAAAACAAAGTACGCTTTAGACAGCACATGGCGAATGAGATGGCTCACTACGCCGCGGATTGTTGGGATGCAGAGTTGCTGACCAGCTATGGTTGGATTGAGTGCGTCGGCTGCGCAGATAGAAGTGCTTATGACCTTACCGTACACGCAAAGAAGACTGGTGCGCCATTAGTGGTAAGGGAGACGAGAAAGGAACCCCTAAGAATCGAAGAGTGGCAAGTCGATCTTGACAAGAAGAAATTCGGTCCAAAGTTCAAGAAAGATGGCAAGACTGTGGAGGCTGCAGTTGAATCTCTCACACAGGAGATGCGAGAGAAGCTATCACTTGATCTGCACGACAAGGGCGAGATTGAGATCGAAGTTTCAGGTGTCGGCAACGGTCAGGTGAAGTTGGATAAAGAGCTCATTAACATCGAGAAGCGGACCAGAGTCGAAAACATCCGAGAATACACACCAAATGTTATTGAACCTTCATTCGGTATCGGTAGGATCTTCTACAGCTTAGTGGAACACCTCTACTGGACAAGAGAAGGTGACGAAGCTCGAGGAGTAAGTTTATCGTACTTCTGACATTGAAAATATTTTGAATCTAACAGAATCATTTAGGTCTTATCATTTCCACCCCCGGTCGCACCAACAAAGGTTCTCCTCGTTCCATTATCGAATCACGCCGATTTCGTGCCCTTAATCCGACGGCTTGGCCAGAAGTTACGCCAACTTGGTATCTCAAACCGTGTTGACGATTCTTCTGCCAGCATCGGCAAACGCTACTCTCGTAACGATGAGCTAGGGACGCCATTGGGCATTACCGTCGACTTCCAGTCCCTCAAGGATAACACTTTCACACTACGCGACCGGGACACAACCAAGCAAGTAAGAGCCGATGAGGACCGAATCTGCACTGCCATTAAGACCTTGGTCGAAGGTTACCGAACGTGGGATGAGATATATAAGGAACTTCCTCAGTTTACGTCCCAGGAGGTTGACTAAGTAGTTTGGATCCTCTGAGGCGACTTGAACACGGTGCAGACAGTTGATGTCAAATATTTTCGCTAGAGCAATGCTTTCCTCGGATTCCACGCCGTTTCATTCCGGTGTACTGGCCTCGCAAATATACTCTCCGGCGTCTGTAATTCCCTGGTAGAGCAAAAGCAATTGGTGGGCTTCAAGGCTCAAACAGTTGATAGACCTATCTAGGCCTGGAAGAGCATCCGGCATCAAGCATCAGTTGATAGGTTTATGTACTTCATTCTTCGCGTTTGGCCTCTGCAGATAGACCCCTGAACTCTTCTCACCCCACTCCATGACTACCTAGAACATCGACTTTTGACCTATAGCAATCTAAGCGCGCGATGCGCTTGTTTCGCTGCCCGCAACGGGGAAGGCTGCCAGTCCGCGCCGCTTCCCCGGACACTAGAGTATGGCATACTTCCCTGTCGGTTCTGCGATGGCATCTGTGGAGCTGAGACTTACGACATCACAATCAACGGAGCGCATTGAGAGGATTGTAGTTGACTTGGTGCCTCGAATACACGAGCAGTATCGTCAGGATGTTGCCTCAACACCTAGGCTTACTCTTACTCATCGGTCGGGGAGACAGTTGGACATGGATGTCTGAGAGGGTAACTCACTTACCTAAGTACCTTAGCTTCTGCGTGGTATCACCGATACATGCAGAAGATGCAGACGTGCATATCGCTATGACCGCAGTGCCCACTTTTACATGCGGGCCGTGATCCCAAAAGATAATTAGCTTCGCTGTTCCTGGGTCTCGTTACCAACGGCTCTTCGGTGGCATAGCGTGGCATGGTCTCCACGATCTTTGGGTGGGGTTAACGACATTTCCACCTTGGCAGCATGTGCAAAGTCACCTTTACTCACTGTCATTATCATTGCTTGAATGTATACCTCTTTTATATGAACAATCCGTTTCTCTTCTCACTGTTGATTGCTACTGCCGCCATCAGGCAGATCTCCATTGGCCCGTCCAGGCTCATGTCTATAAGAGCGTATCACGCTTCTAGCCTTGCGCACAGTAAATACGCGGTGGTTAGAGTGGTATAATGACTGAGGATGGAAGGAGAAAGGCGGAAGGTATTTCAGCATTGGAGGTGAATGATGAGGATGAGGAAGCTGCCGATCAATCCGAGAGAAGTGGAGCCTCGTCCGCATCCGCACCTTGTTCCCCTTCGGGGAGGTCACAGTACGCTCTTGCTGTGTAGCCATCAACCGGTCACACTGACGTTGATAGAGCTTCCACCAAATCGCTCACGGAAAGCATTTTGATACAATCTTCCGAAAACGGTCGTCGTTACTGCAACGAGAGCTACTTTATGCCTAATGACGACACCGAAATCACACGTCTCAGCATCCTCCATCAAGTTTACCTACTGCTTCTCGGTGGTGAGCTTACAACTGCTCCTTCGCCTCATCGATTCAAACGTGTTCTTGATGTTGGAACCGGTCCTGGAGACTGGGCCATCGCGATGGGCGAGAAGTATACCTCGAGCGAAGTAATAGCAACGGACTTCAGTGTCTTTCAGCCTACGGATGTGCCACCAAATGTTCTCTTCCAAATCGATGACGTTACCGAAGAATGGACCTTTACAAAAACTTTCGACTTCATTCATGTTCGGAACCTGTCGGGTGCCTTCTCTGACTGGGACGCGATATATCAGGAGGCATTCAAACACCTTAAGCCAGGTGGTTACATTGAGATCATAGATATTGAACCCCTTCAGATGCCGGCATCGACCCCAAACTCATATGGTAGTATCTTCGCTGGTGCGGTGCAAGCCGCCGCCGACAAAGCTGGACGACCATTAGGCGTTAGACATCTCAAGCGATCCGATCTAGAGGCAGCAGGTTTCAAGAATGTACGAACGACAGTCCTTGATGTTCCCATAGGGACGTGGTCGAAGGATCCAAGAAAGCAGAGCATGGGCAAGATGTGGTTGATTGCTGTTTTGGAGGGCCTAGAAGCTACAAGCCTACGATTACTGACCCGCGAGATGAACTGGAAAGTAGAGGAGGTGAGAGAGCTCTGTGATAAAGTGAAGGCTGAGCTTGTTCGGGGTGATGTCGAAGCCAAGACGCCGTTTCATTTCGTTGTCGCGAGGAAGCCTATGATCACTGCATGAGTTATGTCTTCGGTTGACGTGAGCCATATACTCCACTCTACAGCCTGGTGCGACCATGGCCGCATATTCTTCTCCCTATATTGTTGAGCGCGCTCATACAGAGGTAGGAGCCGCGGCAATTGGACATTGCCCACAAAGATAGTTAGCTTGTTGATATGGGACCATAGCTACCAGCAAGTCTTAGACATATCTCCAGTTCTGATGTACGATACTTACACAGACTGATTGACTTTCCCAGTGTGGACCCGATACAGCACCATTACAGAGAACCCAGTGTAACCCTAGAAGAGAGAACCCTGGTGTCTGGAGCTGGTTCCGGACGCTCTCTTACAGTAACGGACATGGTAATCTTACATAGGAAGACAGTACTTTGGGTGCCTGTGTCTCGCCCTGATTCTTTTCTTCACTTGTGCATGGATGTGCATAAAGTTGCATTTGCATGTGATTGACATATGCAAAGTCACCCGTAGCCAACGAGTTCTACGCCTAAACCGGTCATCAACGCTCTGCCTCCGTATCTCACCCCCAGGGAGTACAACCTTGCGCTCATCACCCATTGACGTACGAGGAAATCTCATCGCTACACTCCTATCCCGCCATCTGAGCCCAACATGCCTGCACACCCACATACTGCGAAATTGACTTTAACTTACCCACTATATTGCGCCGATTTCGATCACCACAACAGCAACTTCCTACTAGTCGGGGGTGGAGGAGGGGAAAGTCGCACCGGGGTCGGCAACAAGATTGTACGTTCATGGCGTGATATGGGAGAACTAGTATTGACAACAGCTCAACGCCCAGACGCTGCTGAATACCGGCCGGAAGAACGAGATCTCAGAAGTAGTGGACATCGAACTATCCCGCGACGAGGATTCGGTCACATCTCTAGCGGTAGCACAATCATCGCAGGACTCTGCCATAATTCTGGCAGGGATAAACTCATCCACGATAGATCAACAAGCGGGCAGGAACGAACATCTCCGTAGTTTCATTCTAGAGTATCCTCCCAGAAGGAAAGTGGTGGAAGACGGCGCATCGAGCGGCGAGGAAGGACAAACGGGTTACAAGGGCAGGACAACAGCTTTGGGCCGAGCGTCCCTCTTCAGCCCATCCTCAGCTGCGAAAAAGGAGACATATCAGCGAGTGTTGAGACTGTCACCCGCGCGTCATGGCGAAGGTCCCCGACTTGGGGCAGCGGCTACTGGTTTGGCACCAGAGGGAGAGATCGTACTTTTCGACTCCAGTAGAAGCTCACCGCAGTCCACTGATATCTGCGGCCGGATAACCCTTGCAAAGGGGGAGGAAGCCGCAGATGTGGACATCATCGAGAATAAACCGGATGATTTCCGTATCGCCTATTGTACGGACTTCGAAGTTTACCTGTACTCTGCGTCTATCTCCACAAAGCGAGATCTATCGACCAAGCCTCGATTCTTGTATGGCACACCCCATCCTGACACGTTCGCGGCGGGCAGTGCCCGGCCTACCTTTCGCGCCATACGCTTCTTGACGCCAAAACATCTTCTCCTTCTCCAAAACAGACCGGGCCGCTCTGGCGCGGAGTTGTTGATCATTGATATTCTGGAGTCCGGTGGCCTCAGCAATATAATCTTTCGCAAGCGCCTGCATAAACCGATGAAGGCTGCCATCGGCCTTGATGTTGCGATTCTTCCGTCAGACTCTAAGGGTGTTTGGCAGACAGTCGTTGCTGTGGCGGGTCAAGACATCTCAATCGAGCTGCTGACAATCGACTACCATCCGGTAAAAGGATTCAGCAAGTTCAGGCTACACTCTGTTTTACGAAACGTCCATCCGCTTCAAATGACCAAGATAACATTCTCTCATTTCCAACCACCTGCACATCCAGCAGCTTCAGACCCTACCCTTCAATACCTCAAGCTTGCATCAGTCAGCATGGGCAACACAGTCGTCGTCCACTCACTGCCTCTCACCCCGTTTCCCTTGAAGTCCAAGGAGCCGCACTACGTCCTTACACCACCGGGGGCGTCAGAAACAGCCCAGATGACGTTCTCCGTCCTCGTATCCATCATCGTCGTCGCGCTCGGCGCGTTCTTCATCCAAGCCTTCACCGAGATCCGCGGCGGGACCCCTCCGTATCTCGGCGCGACGAACTGGTTATCCCCCCGAATGAAAGACTGGATCGCTCGGCCCTACATGTTCGAGGACATCACCGCTCCAGTTATTACGACACACCTTCCCAGCGTCGAACACGCCCGGGACGCTGTTCCCGGCGTCGAGGACATCAAGACGAAACTCGGCCTCCGCCACTTACTGAAATGGAGATCGTCCGGCGACACTACCGGCAAGGCTATCATGGTTCGGAACGAGGGCACTGACGTCTCCGCTGAGGTTCACGACGACGAGGGAATCGTGCGCAGAGAGGCAAAGAGGTGGGAGGACTTGGAGGAGCATGAGCGGGAGAGCTGGAAGCGGAAGCTGATCGAAACGGGACACTGGGTGGCGGAGGAAGGGGAGGCGGTTTTGAAGGGTGTCTTCTTCAGTGAGATTGCGGGCGCTATTGGGCAGGCTGTTGCGGGGGGAGGATAGATGTGTTGCATTCATGGGTGTTTGCGAAGTGATTGGGAGGATGTTGGTGTTGGTATAGATGCGTAGATGCAGCGTTTGTGATACCATCGTAGCTGCTTTGAATACTGAGTAGAGGTATTTGCAACAATCATTACAGAGGTTTATACATAGCATGCTTAATATCAGAATCCCTTGAGAAGCTCACTTCAAACGCGTGATGAATTACGTGATCACATGTGGGGCAGAGGGTGGCAGTCACGTGCAGCCTGGCATTACCTTCCAAGTTACCTTAGCGATCTCGCCTCTAACACATCGACCCTCACCGGCAGGGCTCACCTCACAACTCGCCCACGAGGGCTGCCTGTCTATACGGATCATATATATATCTTTTACGAAGAGTTGGACGATCTTGCCACGTCGCTCTACATTTGCACGCACACACTATATCTTAATGCCTACAAGAATGCGCCGACAAGAAACATTAATTACTTGTGCATAAGCAATCTAGGCTGGCGGGGGCTAAGTCCATGCCAAAATAACAGATAGTCCGGTCACTGATCCTCGCCGTCCGCTTTGGTAATAGATGCGGCTGTGATGTGTGTCTTCATTGAGCCTCTTCTACAAGGAATCTCATGCCAGTGCTGATGAACAGCCAGCATGCAACTCCGGCGACTGCTGCTAGCAGAGTTGATACAGACCAAAGACCATTGTGGTCGACAATTCATTTCGGTGACTGCTCTACAAAAGCTGATCAACATTCAGAATGTTCGAGACTGTCTTCACGCTTGCGGTATCATTAGTCAACCTGACCTCATTATTGCGATTGTCACCAAGGCACCAAGACTATTTTCTATTCTGGTTCTCATTGAGCGGGTGTATCATGTATCCAATCTCATACTAAGTGGGCTAAATGACGAAGACCTTCCTCTTGAAGAGGCTGATGTGCCGTTGGAGGGTGAAGGGGGACAACATGAATTCTTTACTGCTCAGCGGGCATTTCCTCCAATATTTGAGAAGCACAGACGTTTAGAAATCTCTCAAGATATTGTCCTACCATTCCTTGAAAAGACCTATGTAAATCACGGAACGTTTGGGCATATCTACAGAGTGGAAGTGGCTTACGGTCATCTCCCAGAATACACATCGGTAAGACCGTCTAAGCTTAGCTCTAGTCGGCTTGGCCCTCATTAACGGCCATTGCAGAAAATTGTAGCCTTGAAGACCGTGGTCAAAGGAAACTACCAGACGTGGGACACCATCATGCGGGAAGACGAGACTCTTCGTAACCGAGAGCATCCGAACATCGTGCCCTTACTGGCCTCCTTCACTTTGGCTTTTATGGAATCTGAAGTTGAGATGAAATCCCTCAATCTCTTATTCCCATACGCTGACATGGACATGGAGAGATGGATGCATCTCAACCGGACTCCGTCATGGCTCAACGACCTTGGATCAGAACAGCGGCGACAGTATCTATACCAGTTAATGTACTCGCTTGTGTCTGCGATGTCTTTCCTTCATCGCGAACTTGATGGGATGATAACGTCTCACCACGACTTGAAACCTAAAAACATCCTTGTGATGGGTCGAACACTGAAAATCTGCGACTTTGGCCGTTCTCACATGACTCCTTTGGAACTGGGGTCCGAGACTGAAGGTCGACGTGGTCTGGGTACCTTTGCTTATCAACCACCTGAATATTTGAATGACGATGGTTCGCAATCTGCAAGAGCGCATGGACGGGCCTTTGATGTATGGTCAATGGGCTGCATTATGATTGAGATAGCAACGCTTGCGGTTTATGGCTGGGAGGCTCAAATGGTCAACACATTCAGGGAAAATCGTTTGGCTAATGTTCACCGCCGACGACAATTTGTGCGACAAGGTCATCAACCCGACGACTCCTTTCATAACAATATGTTTGAAGTGAATCGGTGGGTGTCACGTCTAAAGCTCGATCATGGCAGCATTCTGTTAGACCAAATCCTGAAGACGACGGAGGCAATGTTGAATGATATGCCGGAAGGACGACTCTATGCATGGGAAGTCGAGTTGGATCTATACGACTTCCTTCATCCAGACAACCCCAGAATTATCCGTCTTGAGAGAGGAGCAATATGTGTGCAAGGACCACCCCAAATGCTTAAAGATGGAGTAGAGACGCCTTTGCATCGAGCTGTGAGGCAGGGAAACCAGGACAGGGTGGTCAAGCTTTTAGAAGTTGGCTGGCCGCCGAATACAAAAGATAGATCTGGCATGAGTCCTGTACACTTGGCCGAACGGGGGGGATACCAATCAATCCAGGACTGGATCCAGGCTATAACAGAACCTGCATCGAGAGATGTGTCTGTGGTGGACCACGATGACCCCAACACACAGAAAATGCACATTGTAGACGACCTTGTGCCAAACTCTCAAGCCTCCAACATGATACACCAACCAGCTTCCCCCCTTTCAACTCCTAGCGGTCGAAGACTTCCCCATAGAACCCCAAATGGCAACTTTCAAATAGGTCTAGGTCCTCAGCAAAGAGAAGATAGGTCATGGTCATGGTCACGGTCCATCAGAAGTGACTCCTACAGTGAGAACGAGAGCAACAGGACCGAATCCCAGAACTCTCACCTGCTCTCAGACTCTCTTACTACATCAAAGCTCCCTGAAGCCGCCCGGAGCGGCTCACTTGAAGAGGTGCGGAGCATCCTTGGGTCAGTAACTTGCCCACTTGAGTTGATGGAAGAACCGGATGATACCGGCTTGACTCCATACCATTGGGCGGCCCGATCTGGCAAGGGTGATGTCGTCAAGTTTTTCTTGGAGCAAGGCAAAGGGGATCGGATGATCTGGCTACGAGATTGTCTTGACAAGACAATGTTACACCACGCCTCCGAGAGCGGTTCTGCCCCGGTAGTGCTACTACTGCTTGAGGCCTGTAGCGACCCGCACTCTCTATTGTCGGAGAAGGATTGTAATGGCAAGACCGCACTACACTGGGCCGCTCAGAAGGGATATGATGAAGTAGCGAGGGAACTGTTGAGTGGCGCTCAAGACAAGGTTGCAATGACTAGAGACATGGATGACTCGGGACATACACCACTGCAACTGGCTATGAAATACGGCAACATAGGTGTAGAACATCTATTCAGGGAAGTGACATAGTGATGCTACAAATACACTTTGCAGGGATTCGAGCAGTCTATCCATGAATGTTCCAACTTTTCAACTTGTGCAGACAGAGTCTTATATTGTGCATCTCTCGACCTCCTCAACCACACGTCTTGAAAATTCGCCCAGCCATCTGTCTGGCCCACCCACTCCGAAGTCTCCCGTCAAGCATACTCTGATCACCTCTCGAAAGGTATCTCCGGCCCTGAAAGCTATCTTCCGCGGAATGTTTTCTTGCGATTCGTCGAGTAAGATATCACGCACCTTCCGGGCGTCATTCTCGCCGCAGTCCTCTCCTTGCAGCATCTGGTGGTCCCTCAGAATTGTCTTGATGGATCGCCACACGGCTATTTCCACCAATACTACCCCAAAGCTATAATAGTCATGCAATCTCGTGAAAGAGATACTCGGATCGCGGAGTGCGTCAGGGTGTCGATAGAGGTTCATATGTGTGTCCCTATAGCAGTAGTCCGTCAGCAAACTTTGCTTTGTACTCGCGAGAAGAATGGTCATTCACGCTCACATGCGCTTTTCGGAATATTGACCGGGCTCATCTTTACGAGCAAAGTCGAACCCCACCAGACGGGGATGATCGATGCTCCTTTGGCCACCTGTTGTCTCCGGGAAGAAGATCACATTGTCACTGCGGAAGCCCTTGTGAAGATAGCCCGCTTGATGTATTTGCCGCAACGACTGCGCCAGCAAGTGGGCCAGGCGGACTCGAGCGGTCACAGATGGCTTGAAGCTGGACTCGACGTAGGAATGGAGAGATTTAGGCAACGCAGGCTCTCTGCATTCGGTTGGCAACTCCATGACAAAGCAGAACTGGCCCTTGGCGGCATCCTCGAACCAGCCTTTGCAAATCAATGTCCGGAATTGGTCGTGATCCCATCCATGCATGATGTCGGCGAGCTCCCTCACCCGGTCATAGACTTTCTCACCCAGCTCATCGTCGGGGTTCTCGCCATAGTTTTTGGGGTCGACGAGTACGAATCCGTTTTCGTACTTTGCCAAACGACGTAGTCGGTCGTTTTGCGGCTGGTTCATAGGTATTTCTTGGAGCTTTATGCTCCTCAGCAGTTCCGCCATGGCCCAGAAAATGGTCGAGCGGAAGAGCGCTCCTCGCTGCCAATAAAAAATCCTTTTCAGCCTCGTTTCCTGGAGCGGCTGATGAAAATTTATAAGGTATAATCCAGCTAATCATGCTGGACGCCGCAGCCGTTAGAGAATGATGTAATACATACGGTCTGAAATGTGAAGACAAATAGCAAATGCACAACCTGATCGATCTACATTTGTTTAGGAAAGTCAAAGGCCTAAGGATATATCGCGAGGAAAGGCTAGGTTGAAGTGCGTTCGGTATGACAGCCAATTGAACATCAACTCTCCATACTAACATCCCATCACAACACTAACTACTCGTTCTCCATATACTACTGCTCTTAGCAAACATGATATTCCAGTGCCATAAGCGGCTGCTTAAGCAATATATTTATCCGAGCACTTGCCATCCCTCTTATCCTCGCAACTGGAGAGTAAGATAAAAGCCTGCCACTCAGCATCCTATTCAGCTTGAACGCGCTTCCTTAAATTCAAATCCGCAACCAGGCGAAGGTCACCACTCTTTTCATCTTTAACCTGCAAATTCCCATCAGCATTGGTACTGAGAGCATCCAGAGGCGCAGGGACCAAGAGGAGAGGCTTGCGTTGAATCGTGGTGACCCTTCACTGCTGCCTCCCTGTCCCTCTACAACCCCCTTTCTCCATTTGCCTAAGATTCTCTTCTGAGGGCTTTGACCGTCAATCAGCAGCGGACCGGACTTACCAGCCCAAAAGTAATAGACCAGGTCTTTCTCATAATACCAGCTCTCCTCGGAACAATCGCTAGGCGGATCTGGACGCGGTGGCATGACGAATACAAGCTGCACATGGACCAAATCCAAGCCTGCAGTGATACTTGCGCACCAATGGATCCAGATCCCGGTGATTTTATATATCACCGGATGCTCTCCAGAGAAGGCTGTTCTGTATGACCCTTGTCTATGAACGGACCATGCTTACGCTGCGGTCAGGTTGTCGGAGGATAATGACAATGCCAAAGAGGATTGTAAGGTATCATCCATGTCAAGACATTAGACTCATAAGGTAAGGCTCGAAAACCCCATAGGCAGAGGTCATGCGTGTGCTCATTTGCCAACAACCCGGGCGTGACCTTGTTCTGCTGACCGAGTTGTATAGGATAGAGGCGCCCTCGAGCTTGCTTGCCTGCGAAGCTGATACGCCCCAAGTGGCCGCTATGCAGCCAAACACCGCAGCCATACCTTACCAACCACCCCGCCCGAGGCCCTGTTGTTACGTGTCTCCATGTCATAGAACTGAAAGTGGACCAATAATGGCGGGACCGCTGCCTCGATCACTTACTTCATGAGGCTGGAATTGCTACCGGATTGGTGGCACAGAATTTAGGCGCAAACCGGCCCCATGGAAATTTTGAGCCTTGCAAGAGGAACGGGAGGCACCTGCAACGATGTTCAAATGCAGAAGAGCCCGGCGAAAGTTCGAGGCGCCACGCGTCAGAAATCGGACAAATTGAGATAAGCGTTGCGTTGCGCCCAGCTAATTCTTGCCATGTGGCTTCGGTCTCTGCGGTTTTGTAGTTAAGCATTCCTGTCCTATTATCGAGTAGCCGATTTCTTGTGCGACTGGGCGAGAACTTTGCCCGGTCTATATGGAGTTCGCCTCTACCTTACCTTGGTACTTGCCCTTGTAGGTACTATACAGTACTGCGCCTACATCAGTAGTTTGCCATTGCATGGTCTGGTAAACCAAAGGCTCTCCCTTTTCATTCGGTGGAGATTATTGAATTTCTCAGAGATACGGAGGTAGCCTCGAAGAGATTACCTGCATGTTTAAAGTACACATATATGCAAGAGAGAGGAAGTGCAGTGGACTGCTGCGCTGTAATTTTGCAGCTCTACAAGGGTTACTCCAGGTGTTCAGGATTCATGTGTGTAATCGAGTGGCGGTTCGGCCCGTGTACCCGTTCCATAAACTATCCCTGGAATATGGGGCACCCGATACGTTACATGAGGAAACTACAGGTGGACAGTAAGGCTGCACAGCCACAATGGCTTAACGTAGCCCCGACTTTCATGTGAGTGGACGGTACTTTTACCTTTTTCGGAAAATCTTGAGGTGTCATACAGGTCCATGACACTGCGGGCTGCTGGTTGCATATGCTAAAATGAGTAACATAGTCCTGAACTCTTGTTTCCTCATACAAATTGTGTCTGTGCCAGCCGGGATTAGCGGATGTTCCATATGCAACCAGTAGCCCGCAGTGTCATGGACCTGTAACCTTTGTCAGGCTCACCGGTGGCGAAGGTTTTTCATCAGCCTTTGGCGGCAAACACGGTAGATATACCTACTACCAGCTCACCATGATAGTCCTAGAATATGGAGTCAATACGTCGCATGCTTCCTCAAACAACATTCAGCAACCTCCGTTGTGAGGAAGGGTCTTGAAGATGGGTGATCCGCTGTCAGTTACTGCCAGTACATTGGCGGTTGTCAATTTCGCCGGGCAATCTTGCCAATTCCTCTTCGAGTTCTTCCGCTCTGTCTCCAAAGCTCCGAAAGAGATTCAACACCATCTTGCCGCCCTCGAGGCCCTAGGTTCTACCTTTGCCAACATCGAAGCGCTTGGTCAAGACCTTCCTGCTCATTCCGGATTCTCTCCTGCCTTCCATGCTCGGCTAAGCGACTGTATGCTCGACTTCCAGTTGATGGAAGAAAAGTTTCGCAAGTTGAACGAGCAACTTGACAGGAATCGAATGTGCAGGACTTGGGCTCGTCTGAAATGGCCGTCTAGGGACCAAGACCTCCGTAAGTTCTTCAGTAGGGTTCAGACGTACCACACAACCTTCTCGTTAGATCTGTTGATACATCAAATGTTAGTAGAAACCACACTCCAGATGCTTCTCGCACAACATAAATGACAAGTTCCTCTCACAGTAAATCAAGCATTTCTAATCCTGGACCCGTCCTATCGACCAATCCTGTCTCACCCAGAAGTGAAACAAGTACAATACCGGACACGAATACAAGATATGAAGCTTGGGAACTGGCTCAGCATTGTAGAGCTGCAAGAACATGCCCACCATCCGTGGAACAGAGCTCAATACCGCAGCGAACCTATCCAATATCCCCCGAGCTTGTACGAGGCACAGAATATCAGACTGTGCAGCAAGACATGCAACGCTTGATAGCAAGTGTATCACGCCTCGGGAAATCTAGTACCATGGATGCTTGTTCCAGTAATGCCCATAAGGGCGATCCGCTGGATTGCGGTGACGCTGGGCAGTCGGCACGCTTTTTTGGGTCGTATGTCAACCCAATATCGATTCGGATTAGTACGTCACGGCATTATGAAAACTTTTGTAGCAGAGTATCTCTGTGGATGGGCCCAGTAATGGTTCAGCGATGGAAGAGAGGTCAAGGGCCCGTTTATGAAGTTGTACGTCCCGCTCATGGGTTCGGGTTCTCAATAACACTCTCGTCGTCATTCGGCAAGTTGCGGTTTACGACCTATTTTACGAGAAAGGTTAGGTGGCCGCAAGACACCCTTTCCGTTCAATGTACCCTTGCATTCCCTGCCGTTGTCCGGAAAGATGCGCCAATCATGCAGCTGGCCGGATTGGGCGATCTCAAAGCCATGAGAATGATGTTCGAAGCTGGCAAAGCAGCTCCAACAGACGCAACTCCCAGTGGTCAAACCCTCTTACATGTTCGTCTTCATACTAACTTTCCTTCAGGAACTGACCACTTTGCTAACTGCTTAAAGGTCGCTGTGAAAAATGGCAACGTTCAGATGGCAAACTTGCTTCTCAATGAAGGAGCAGACGTCAATGCCCCAGATGCAAACGGCAAGTGAGCAATCCTTCACATCCTAACCCTTGTGTGACCTGCTCTAAACCTCTGCAGGACTCCTCTGCATGTTGCCGTCGCATGTACCAAAGTTTATGATTTGACGAGGCTCCTCATTGCGAACGGTGCTGATCTTGGGAACCGCAACATTGATGGGGGGACTCCTCTTCATACCTTTTTCAATGAAACAGTCGCCGCTATCTTCAGATACCATGGGGATATGGTTGATGAAGAAATGCGAGATGCACAGGGCATGACTATACTTCACTTCCTGGCGTGGTCGAGCAAGACTGAACCTGAAATCTTCGAGAGGCATTTAGCCCGTGGCGAATGCAACCTTTGGTCCAAAGATGATGAAGGAAGATCTGTTCTACACTATGCAGGACAGAGGGGTAATATCGCACTTCTCGATTATTTTACAGGCATTACGAGGGATGCAACCATTGGGGAGAAAGATTTCCAGGGACGAACCGCGCTCCACTACGCAGTGGCCAGCAAGAGGACTAAGGGCATTGAAAGTATCGTGGATACTAGGTTAGATATCCGAGAAGCAGACCACAAGGGCCGAACCGTACTACACCATGCGGCCTGGCGTGGTAACATCGCGGCAGTCGAGCGAATTGTCGCGCTTGGAGGTATAGAGGACCTCTGGTCAATTGACAAGAGCGGGAAAACACCTCTTTTGCTTGCATCTCAAAGAGGCTTCACAGCAGTTGTAGCATATTTGACGAAGCTACAACGTGAGTCAGTCATGAGTGATGGAGCATACAACCAGCCCTTGCTTTCCGATCGCTCTAAAACACATCCAGACTCGGTGTGTCTCTCGCGGCTACAGAGGGAGCAGAAACTTTCAAATACACTGGTACCTCTGGAAACCGAGAGGAACGGTGAAGATAAAGTCCTGCAGCGCGACTGGACTGCCTTGGGATTCCAGTCACGATTTAGACACTCCAGTATTACCGAAAAGCTATTACTGACAACCTTTGTCGTGGCAGTGCAGTGGTTTGGACTCTATACATTTCTTGGCATGTTATCTAACTGAGTTTGTCGTCATGAGATGGTTCGATCACTCAAGAGTACAGGAAACGGCCTCATCATGATTCTGTCTCCTAGAGGAGGACCACAAGATTGAAGCACTTATGTGCAAAGTCTCATGGAAGCCAAAGGAATGTCTCCTCAGCAAGAGGGACGTCTTCCGACTTTAGTGTACTACCCACGATTTCCACAACGTTAGCATTGCCCCCCACATAAGCGCTATGTGCTACTTGAGAGACATACGCTATGCTCCTCTCAGCTATGAATGTCCCAGAGCATGATCCATCAATCCCCCCGCACCGCTTGAGCGCCTTTTTCAATCTCACTTCCTTTGAATAATGTTACCATCCGTTCCACTCTCTTTTTGGCGGCTGCCAAGGTCTTGACTCGAGGTACTGCGGTGTCCAGAAATTTAAATGAGTGCGGAAAGTAAGAGAGGCAGTCTCTGGCAATATTTAGGGCGGTGAAACCATCCGCATCCTTCAGTGAAGGATCGGCTTTGGCAAAAAGTAAGCCCCGTGCAACCGGGTAGTTTGAGTGCAACGCCGCAAGATGCAGAGCGCTATAATTCTGATCTGTGATTGTCATATCCAATTGGGATTGATCTGGATCGAAATTCGTCAAGAGGCAATCCAGTATCAAAGCGGAGGCACGATCATCCTGTTTGCGGTGCGGTGTGCTGGCTAGTGCGTGGAGCACACTGAGACCAGAGTCCTGAGAGACCACGAATCTAGGAAGCAGCTTAGGACGACGCAGAATGAAGTTTAAGCACACTACTGAATTTATTGAGCATTCTGCGATGAGATGACCAAGCGTCGACATGGCGCGATCCCCGGCAAAGAACAGGCCGGCGTTGTATTCTGCATCGATATCTGCGCCATTTCGCAACAGGCATCTCGCAAGCTCAAAACATCGATTCCGTAAGGCACAACCAAATGGAGTTTCATAGTCAGCTGGCCTCTCATCTACAGGTACGCCCAGATCTATGAGGTTTTGAGCGACGTCGGCGTTGTCGATCCCATGCCAGGCGCATTCGTACAGGAGCGTCACCGGAACAGTTCCATGCAAATGATGCAGAGCCTTGACATTCGCCCCTTTTTCCACCAAGAGGCGGAACGTGTCCAGTTTCCCGGAGCAGATGGATTCCGTCAACGGTGAGCGCCCCTCTTCAGGGTCTGCGACCACTGTCGACGGTCTGTTGATGTCCTCGGCACAACCGATCTTCAGCAGGTGCTCGACCAAGTCGGGTTCTGCATAGCCTACAGCAAGACCCAACGCGGTCAAACCAGGCAAGCCCGGAACATCAGGGAGATGTTCTCCGGCTCCATGGCGAATAAGGACGTCTAGAGTCTCTCGAGCTGCATCGCGCCAGCGGGAACCGTGGCGCTGTACCCTTCCGAAGAAGGATCCAGTTGGTTCTATGCAACCTCCGCGAATTGCTGGGATTAAGAGGGATAGGCCACTGGACTGGTCGACTGTCCGAGGTTCATGCCGTGACTCGGAGAGCAGGAGTTCCAGTGTATGCGGTTGATGCAATTGGGCCGCTAAGAATATGGTTGATGTGCCTTCAACACTGACATTAGGATCGGCTCCAAGTTCCAATAAGACTTCAATGACTTTGAGTCGTTTTCGGCCAACAGCGCGCATCAGAGGGGAGCCAGCGACGAATTCATTCTCTTTGCAATCAGTATATCGAAATGCTTCAGCCGCAGCGTCCAGTTCAGCACCCCTCTCAATCAACTTGCGGGCAACATCCATGACATGCTTGTCCTCAAAGGAGGACAACCAATGCAAAGGCGTATCTCCGTAATGGCTTGCGAGCTTTGGGTCGGCGCCGGCCTCAAGAAGTACCATTGACGTATGGTAGTGACCAGAACGGCAACTCAGCAACAGAGGAGTCTCTCCATTAATATTTCTTGTGTCTACACCGGCTGGGTCATTTGCAACCAATTTCTCTGCCGTCTTGTTCAAGCCGCATGAAGCCGCGAAGTGTAGTATGCAATCTGCGAAACGATTCACTCGGAAGTTTTTGACGTGAGTTACGGTTGATGCTCTTTTGCTAAGATCTTCATCGAAAGAAAAGCCTGCACATGGAAAACCCGGCCTGAATAGATCATCATCAAATCGCTTTGCTCCAGTTCCGCCGTATATAGCTCCTAGGAGGTTTGTTGCTTCGCTGATTGAATCCTTCAAGCCCAATTCTCTTAAGTCTTCCAAAGCGGTGAAATAGCCCTTAGATCCGGCATCAAGTAGCCATGACTGGATATGGTTGATGCTCTTGGCTGGTATATCCGATCCAAATGCTTTGCACGCTCTAAAGAACATCGCTTTGGCCCTGTCGTTGCCTAAATGAGCAGCTTCTTCAAGCCACAGCAAGCCTCCTTCACGGCCCTTGTGGCTTCTTTCATCGGCGACATGCCCATTCATTATTAAAACTGCTAAACCGTAGGTGGCTTCCGAAGCTTCCTGGGGCCGAGCAGTGTCTTGTGCAGTCTGAATCAGCTCTGCTGCCACATGTTTGGCGATTGCTGGGTCAAGACTGTCAACACCAACAAAGGAGAACTATTACAGATACGTTAGGTTGATGTCTTAAACTTGAATACAGAGTTCAAGCCACGGAGTACAGTACCGGCAAAGACTGATCTCGTAATTGGTATTGATGGCGTGCCAGACCACCGAAATCGGGAGGAGCTCTGATGAAAATAGGCGAGCAAGTTCAAGACTCGGATACCTAACTCACCTCTGCTGGTCCAGCTCGTCATGCACAAAGCTTTTCACTTTGTCCAAGCTTCGAAAGTTCGAGTTGAGGCGGACTGTCCAGTCCAGAATGTTATGTAAGGTGCGCATGTTTATGTTACCAGGTATGTTGGATATAGATTTCATATAAGCCAGTAGATTGTCCTCCCTCTTCAAAGACTCGACTTTATCCCAAGCTGCGACGGTCGGGGCTGCATCTGGTGTGAAGCCGAAGTCAAGAAATGGGTGTTTTCCATCGGTGACGATTCGCCAGAGAAGGAAGCCAAGGGAGTACAAGTCCGTCTTGAGGAGAGATTGTGGCTCCAAAACATCCTGCCATTCTGGAGCATTCCATGGCCGTGTGCCGGAGGGCAGCACGGTGGGATGCTTGAGATCAAAAAGGATACCACCAAAGTCTGCCAATTTTGCAATGTACGGTCGTCTGGCGCGGGTGTTCGGATCCGAATTCTCGAGGACTAGGACATTCTCAAGCTTCAGGTCGCCATGAAGGATACCACATGTGTGCAGGATTTCCAAGCCCAGGACAACATCCAAGCACAGTGACCATGTTACGTCAGGTGGATAGCTTTCACCTTGTTGCAGAAAGTCCGTGAGCGTCCCTCTAGTGGCCTTTTCCATCAGAAGTACCGGCCATCGTCTCAGCTCATCAAAAGGATCAGTCTCCCAAGCAATGCCAAGAAGTCGGACAATATTTTCATGCTTCCGAATAGGGTCATGGGCCAGGACCCGAAGCTCATTCATCAGAGAATGGATACGCTTCTTAACCTGTGACTCGCTTTGATCCTTGAATTGCGGGATTGAGCGCTTCAAAACGATAGTGTCCAGGCCGGGAAAATCTTCCCCTTGCGTAATTGTTGACACTAGAAATGTTGAGCCATAACCCAGCAAAACTAGATGTATGTTGACGCTCCCAAGTCCTTGTTCCTTAGGCGATTTGGGATATAGCTTGAGGCCGGAGTTTCAGCAAGACTTAGGACAAGCTCAAAGGCCATGGACGCAAAAGCTGAGAATAGCTGCGATCTTCGGGAGGGTGGGTTACCGGCTTCTCTATCGACGGGCTGCAAATGTGCGATGGGCAACCCGGCTTCACTGTTGACAGTCCGGCGAGTTGGGCTGGATGCCCGTTCATCATTGTTGTCCGCTTCTGAATTGAATGTAAGAGGATACATGAACCAGTGGGGTGGGTTTCCCACATAGTGTTCGAAGTAGCATACCATGATAAGCCATGCGTTTCGTAAAAGTCCTGAAACTTCAACCGCGCTGTGAGGGTGGTCCAAATTAGTTTGTTTCGTGGAGCTATGTTGGAGTGAGGTTGAGAGGGCTAAAGAACATGAATCGATACAGAGGTTCCAACACAGCAACCTTAATATCAAATTTCCCTTGAGACACCTCACTTCAAACACTTGATGAGTCCCATGATCACGTATGGGGCACCTGATTGGCTGCCGTTACTGATATCTGCCAGTGAAGCAAGAGGCTACCCGTGCGGCCGACAATTCCTGATACCACGTGCAGGCTACGGTACGCTTGAGGATAAGGGTAAGCGTACCGTAGCCTACACGTGATATCAGGAATTGTCGGCCGCACGTGAAGCCTGGCATTACCTTATCTTAGCGATCCCACGTCTAACACATCGACCCTCACCAGCAGGGCTCACCTCAGAACTCGCCCATGAGGGCTGCCTGTCTATACGGATCATATATATCTTTTATGAAGTTTGGACGATCTTACCACGTCGCTCTACATTTACACGCATATATATATAAACACCTACCATCTCTGCATATGCCCAATCTCCACAACAACTACAGCATCTCACCCCGTCACGCCCTCACATCACGAACCTCGCATTTACGAAGCCCACTTTAGTTTAACTTGTTTTCTTGATTTTTATGTACCGATACAGCTTTACTGCACGCCTTCTCTAGGCGGCCCTGATAAACGCCCCGGTCCGATCGACGCCACGCTCCCACCAGGATGCACGAGCCTTCCCTAAGCGGCTTCTGATAAACGCCCCGGTCCGATCGACGCCACGCTCCCGCCAGGATGCATGGGGTATCTAAGCTATGCTGGAATAAAAGGAACACCTAAACGCCCAACAAAGGAGAGAGGCAAGACTGCCGTAAGCGGCGGAGAAAAGCGAGGTCTAGCTGCTGCTTTCTCGACCATCGACCGTGGTGAGGGACGGGAGAAGGCGGTAGCTACCTGCGCTCGGAACCGGCGGGTTGGACGTCGCTGTTTTGGTGGTGGTACTTGATGCTGGTCAAGAGTTTTGGATAAGGGTGCTGTGGGCTTCCGACCCAGTGTTGTAACGCCGATAACGCCCGAAGAGAGTGAAGAGGTGAGAGGTGGAAGGTGTTGCTCGACATGGCTGCGTCCCGGGGGACAATATGCCAAAGTCGAGTGGGCGAGGTTAAGAGGAGGTGGTGGTAGGAGTTGCTCTCTTCGGGCTTTGTCGTCGGGAGCTGCGCTGCTCAGCCTGTCTAAGAGAGCCAGAAGTCCGACCCCTTGGTAAACATCTCAAAGGCTTCCGCTACCCCTGTAGTGTGAAGGTCTTCGGGGCAGACTGTCTGCTCAAATGGAGTGGGTTGCAGACGGTTTGTCTGAGGCGCTTGTGGATCAGCGAAGAGAGAGTCGTCGAAAGAGCTGTTGTCTGGGCCAGACGCATCGCCGAAGAACGGATCATCACCTGTAGGATTTGCCGGCTGATCAAACGCCTGGCGCGCTGGCACAGGTGGCGAAACCGGGTCCGAAAGCTCCGCAATCGCAGATTTTAGCAAGCGCGCGAATTCGATATCCTCTGCATCTTGGTGACTCGCGCTTTCTGAATTGGCGCTCGGATTGTAGGCGTCACCAGCTGCGGTACCCAGTGGTTGATCAACTGGAAATGGCCCGGATAGTAGGGATGGATCGATTCCCTCAAACGGGTCGAAGTCCGCTGCCGGTTGAAATCCAGCGAGTGGCTCGGAGGCCACAGGAAGGTCAAATGTGGACGGTGGTTCGTCATCTAGGATTGACTGAGATGCCGTCGCGTTGCCAAGGTTCTCCCGTCCGAGATTTCGCCAGTCCTGTACCATACCTGCCCTCGGAACATGTTGGTTGAACATCTCCGCGGGTCCACCACGAAGCTCGGTCTCGAGTTCATCGATTAAACGCCGCCCGTCTGCGCCATAAGAGTTCAGGAGGATATCAGTACTCTGATTCCATCCCAAAAGCCCCGGAATCCACCTGGCAAGCCCTACGAGGACTGGAGGCGGATTCTCTATCCCAGTTTCACCCCAGACGATGTTAAACCCGAGTTGGA
Source organism: Acarospora socialis (assembly GCA_025617375.2). NCBI lineage: Eukaryota > Fungi > Ascomycota > Lecanoromycetes > Acarosporales > Acarosporaceae > Acarospora > Acarospora socialis. The sequence continues at coordinate 370,908 of JAMYGW020000011.1, forward strand.
GCGAGGTGTATTGTGAGAGATAACTCTCTCTTGGGTTGGTCTCTGGTGCGCGGAGACCGGTAACGAACTCGTATTGGTGACGAGTTGGTGCGAGGGCGTTCTGAATGCGGGCTTGCTCGACCGGTGAGATGGGGATCAACCCTCTGTAATCGATGGCCCAATCTGCATCCTCCGAATCGACTTCTCCACTCTGATGAAGGGAGGTGTCGCCTCTTCGTCTCGATGGCTCGCCATATTCTAACGGAGCAAAATTCTGGACTCGGCTTGTGTCGGTTGGCCATCTGACATTGTCCAGAGGCGATGCTCCGTTTTCCCTGTCGGGAAGAGGAAGGCTCATCCCAGGCGTGGTGAAGCTGAACGCGCTGGGTAAAAGGTCGAGGGGATAAGACTGGCGATTTCGCTTGAACGTGCGCCCCTGGAACACTCTCGAATTAGTTGTGCTGGTTCTAGCTACATTGCTGGATGAAGCTTACCTCGTCCGCCTCCTCCTCGCCTGAGTGTGCAACCCCTGCTGTCCTCTTCCGCTTCTTGGCATTGAGGACTTCAGGGAAGTTTGAATGGCTCTCGTGGTTGCGCCCTTTTTTGCTTGGGCGCTCCTGGGCAAAAGTCATGTTAGTTTACTGAATTTCGTTCTTAGCAAGCAAAGGGGTTTGTATACCTCTTCCAAGAGCTCATCCACGTATCCTTGGAGACTCTCGACCAGTCTCCCCTCTGTCGTTCTCTTGCGCTTTGTAACGCTAACGACATTGTTGTCTGTGTTTGACGGACTTTCGAGAGATCCAGATTTCTGCTCGGTGTTTTCTTGCTTGAGTTTGGCTTCAGCCTCAAGCTTCTTCTGGTTCTTTTCTCTAGCCGTCTTGAATCGCAGGGCCCTGACATCGTCTGGTAAGGCACGTTTTCCACTCCTCGCAGGAAATTTACCAACTGTATCCAGCTGCAATTTCTCTGTCTTGGCCGAAGACAAATCTTCAAGCTCCTCAGTGGAGTTGCGATTCCTCATGTCAGAGGTCATCTCGTCCCTGAGCTGGACCTCGTAGAAGTCGCTTCCTGCCCTCCTGTCCCAGGCCAAGCAACGACCTCTATTTCGGAACCGGGTCTTGCGCATGCTGATGGCATTGGCGCCCGGGAGACCGTCCCTCATCATCCGAGCTCTGAAGTCGGATATGGCGATTCGCGAGTCCAAGCGCGATATCGCCTCCATACGGAACCCCTCCATTTGGGAGGAGCAGAGCTTTGGAATATCGCGAAAGTCGCGAACCGGCAGGCCATCTGGTCCCAAGACGATTCTGCCGTTGTCCATCCAGATCCCGACTTCGTAGTCGGGATCTTCACGCCCGATCCTCTTATACTCGAAGAGGATTTTTGGGCGTTGGTCTCTCGCCTCGCCCCACGACTTGTGGTCTGCGTGGAAACTCGTGACATCGAGTGGCCCGTTCCCTTTCGCAGGTGGGTGGTCTGGAAAGATTAGCTCAAAGTGTTCTCGCCAGACGAAAGGGGCGACTTACCGTACGACCCCTGGGCGTTCGTGTCCTGCAGGACCCGATCGCGGATCTCATCGAGATAGACCGCAGGCACTGGTGTATGTTAGTCGGGACTTCATCTATCTCGGTCGGCTAACAGGGATTCGACTTACTCCACCCGCCGTCCGTCTCGATTTCGATACCACCAATGGCATCTCTAACATTCGCTTTCATCTCGATGTCTGTTTCATATTAGTCCAAAAGATCATCTGAGATTACGTTATTGTTCATACTAGGCTGCTTCTTGGTAGTATCGACGGCTTTTCCTCTGCCCTTAGCACCGGCCTTGCTTGGGCCAGCGTTACCACTCCCAGTCTTCTTGGTGGATGACATCTTGATCAACGTTTGATCTCGTCCGACTAGGGATGGAAGATGAGGCTGGATGAGAGGAAACCCCTATTGAACGAAATCTGTGATCAGTGGATGTCATGATGATTACAGACGCTGGCTCTTACCGTTCGCTTTGGCTTCTCCCTCGGTGGTGTTACTGCTACTGAGCAAGGTTACTTTCACCTCGACGCTGGATGAGAACGATATTGCTATCGCTCAGATGGAGTCTTGACGATAGTAGCTACTTACTTACAGGTAGCAGGCCCGAGTTGAGGAGAAGGTGACTGGTGGTAGATGGAGGTCGTGGCCTAGGTTCGTATGGCCGAAAGAGCTCACGAACGTCGTGTTGACAACTGGATCCAACGACAAGGTATCAAGGTCTCAGCGTTTGGATTCTCAAAGAGTATGATCACAAAAGCTTGCTGAAGCTTGGATGAGAGTCAGCTTGATGTGGTTGGTGGTTGGTGATGTCGGTGGATGAACGTTGGTGATGTGTATGAAGGAAGAAGGAAGGGAAGGTTTCCAAGTTCGGAGCCACGGTTTTGATTGCCAGACTCCCCAATTCACTGAGGGGCGGTGAATAGCACCAAGCGAGCATTCATCGCTGCGAAGTGTTACAACAAAGAAAAGGTCAAGATGACTCTTTCCAGTGTTGGGAGGCGAGGAGGGATGGTGGGGCATGATCGCTCGACACCTCCCAGGAGGAATGAGTTCTTCATCCCTCTGAGCCAGCCCCTGAGCGTAAGGGCTCAACAGTCGCTTTTCGAGCTGTCAGAGCGACGAGGAGGGCAATAGGACCGCATCCGTGTGATGGGAGAGTGTGAACAATATTATACGGTGTTATGGGATGACTTACACCTTCCCGACGACGGCCTGCCCACCTCAGGTCCATGACTCGTTGACGAGGATGAACGGAGCGCTGGGCGCTCATTTCGCTGTTCACCTCAACAATTTCACAAAATTGCTGTCCGCTCCGTTGCATGCCCGCTGTCTGGTGTGCCCCTCGAGTGGGGCTCATCCGTCGTGAGCGACTTTCTAAGGGCACCATGTGGTCCTTTCACATCTTATTGAGCATCCATACTCAGCCCTAAATCAATGAAATAAAATCGAAAGTATATTTTTATATTTATATACACATGATTGTGTTCGAACGTCTACTCTTTGGGCGGCTATCGATGGTACTTGAATCCGGACATGACGAATTTACAGTGTTGATTACCGTAACACACATCTCTGACGGGCACACGTGCTACTCTAAGATACGGTACTCGTGCTATTGAGCTCTTGCGATGTCACTGTATAATCTCCGGTTCGGAGGTATTCATCACCAATGTTGAGACCGGACATGGTATCGGACATGATATCGGGCCGGGCCGACCGTTGCCGATAATGCGGCTGGAATGTTCAGGATTGGCTAGCGCGCACGGGTACGCTAACTTTCTCTCAACGTCAAGTGAATGAGTCGCCTCGGCAGCACCCGTCAATCGTGTCGTGATGAGTCATCATTACTGCAAGTAGGTACGTTTATGGATTCTAGTTCTAGAGTAGACCTTTGCAAAACACACGATTGCAATGAGGCCTCCTATTGCAACATCCTATCAAGACTTTCTTGCTCAATATCGAACAGAATATGAAGCCGCCGTTGCAGCGGGGACAGCGGCTCCATTTGTGTACCCTCACGCATCCTTTGGCGCACTGGTGCTTATGATCTATTTGATGATCCCGAGAAGGGCAGACAAGTTGGCAATGTATTTGAGATACCCAGTCTTTGCGTACATCACGTACTTTTCTATATCTACAATCAGAAATTGCCGAAGCCCTGATCCTGCCATCGGCTTTGCAATCGGACTTTTATCTGCATGGTCGATACTGTGGTCTGCGACGTTGATGTTATTCAATGATGCTAGAAGGGACTTCAAGAGAATTGAGAGGAGAGATGCTTCGACCGATGCGAACGGGGCCGCTGTTATTGCTTCTAATGGGACAGCGAATAGTGCAGCGACCACTGGAGCACAGACCAAGTCAGGATTGACTGTCAGGACCGGCTCCTCTAAGAGGTCGAGCAGCCTCGGCATGCAGCGCTTTAATAGCGGTTCAAACCGTCTTGTGTTTGCGCACAAGTCCGGCTCGTTCTCCTGGCAGACTCTCCCGGAGTCCCTCACCGAGCGCATAGACTGGGTGTCAGATCTCGTCAGCAACTTCCGCGGGATAGGCTGGAACTGGCGCATATCCGGCTTACCACCTCCACCGTCCTGGGTCCAGCAGCAACTGTCTCTCAACGATGGCACCAAGCCCGAGAAAGGCGACACGCACGTCGGCCCGACCGGCAACGTCCGCTACCACACCGCCTCCACGCTCCTCTCGCAGAAGCTCCTCGCCTTCGTTATCTGCTACCTCGTCCTCGACATCTGCAAAGTGCTCACAATCCAAGACCCCTACTTCTGGGGCGTCTTCGACCTCCCCCCACCCTCCTACGTTCCCACCCCAATCGCCACCTCCCCCACCCTCCTCCGCACCTACCGTCTCACCATCATCCTCCTCCTCATCTACACCTCCCTCCAAATCCTCTTCTTCATGGCCCCCCTCTCCCTCGTCGGCCTCATCGGCCCCGCCCGCATCGGTGCCCGCGCCGAACCCTGGATGTTCCCGGACGCCTACGGCAGCTACGCGCCTGTCTTCGACAAGGGCCTCGGCGGCTGGTGGGGCGGCTGGTGGCATCAAACGTTTCGCTTCGCGTTCGATTCCGCTTCGAAATGGGTCGTTGCGAAACTGCACTGGGACCAGAAGAGCGTCAAGGCGAAGACGCTCCGTCTCGCACTCGCGTTCACGATTAGTGGCGCGCTGCACGCTTGTGGTAGCTACACGATGTGGCCGCCCACGCAGCCCTTACGCGGGCCGTTTCTGTTTTTCTTTGTGCAGACTTGGGGGATCCTTGCGCAGATTCTCGTCACTAAGGGGTTGAAGTATGTTGGCGTCTCGCAGCGGGTTCCGAGATGGATTCGTCGGTTGGGGAATTTCGTCTACGTGCATGTCTGGTTCTACTATACGGCACCGCTGTTCATAGATGATTTCGCGAGGGGTGGGGTGTGGTTGTTTGAGCCTGTGCCGGTTAGTGTGGTGCGTGCTTTGGGGTTTGGGGGGAAAGGGGAGGGCTGGTGGCGGTGGGGATGGGTTTATTTGAGATGGTGGAGGGGAGGCAGATGGTGGGAGAGTGGGGTTGCGTTCTGAGGCGGACAGCCAAGGTATTTGGTTTGAATAGATAGATTTCTTAAGGGGTTTTGGTAGACGGGTAGATGATTAGATGGTTCATGTTTATGGACTCAGCATGGGATCCGTGTTATAATTCAAACCTGTAGATCTTAGATCTCCTTGATTACCTCTGGTGTACAGACAGCATTCATCACCTCTCTACCTTCGAACTCGACGCAAAGCAAACGTAATGACGAACCTTTCCCACAACACACGTGAGAAGACGAGCTGGTAGACTAAATCACCTACTCTCCTGGAGTTGTATCTGCAGACTGCATCAAATTCCACTAAAGCGCAACGAACAGCGCATGCGTAAAGTGGGTAGGGCTTTGCCCTAACTGCTCAGAAGCTCAAACTCGGGCTGTTATTAAGTTGTAATTGGGGCCTGACTGCCATGTACTTCGTCTATAACTTGCATGTCATTGGCATTGCTATGCGTTCCCCGAAGATCGTCGAGGTCTAAAAGCAGAGAATCAGGAAACCTACAGCTCTCCATCCTTCCGCCCTCCATGAGCGGTAGCTAGCCTCATTTATCTGGATTTCGCAGTTAGGTGATCCGTCGCTCTAGGTGAAGAACATGGATAGCGCAAACTTGTAATACACAATATGTTGGGACTTCTAACTCAGGGAAAACGTTGTCTGAGGATCAGCATCGCCACGCGATGAGCAGATGGGAGGGGGGCCTGCTGACGAGGTTCACAACGTCTACGAGTACGTATCTTCAGATAAAGAAGTGCTTCAGGCATGGGAGATTATGTGAGTGGAGTTACGAATCCAGATGGGTAGCTGTCTGTCGGGTTGATGTGCTTTGTGTAGTGGATGGATGTTATTCATGGGTGTGTATTCAGAGACTGGTAGGATCTGCTATTGTTTGGGAAGCCTCCTATGAATGTGGGTACGAGAAGATTGTATTTGGCACATGCAACTCATTGGCTTGTGGACGGTGCATACGGGGATGGATGGAAGAGCGGCAGATGGCTGAGTGAGATTAGAGAATTAGTTCGCTTTCATCACTCTGGAATCGCTAATCTACTCTGTGCGGTCTCTGACTTTGATATTCTTCTTCAGGTAGTGTGCCATGACAGTGTTTTTATCATCTCAAGTTCCCTCGGACGAGTTGCAGATGTACCCAAAGCACCATACACTAGTGCTCTCCGCTCGCTCGAACGATATCAATGGTTTAGCTAACCAATACCCTCACTACTTACCGCAAACCTTCTTATGCGCGCTCCACGCCTCCTTCTGACACGCCTGATCACAGTATCTCGCCTTTCCACACCTGGCGCAAGTTTTCAGATTCTTTTTCTTCTTGCCACAATTGCTGCACTTCGTCGCCACAGCCGATGACGGGACGTTAGAAGGAGGAAGACGATTTTGCGGCAACTGACCAAGTGCACTTGTTGCCGAGTGGCCTTTCGGATTCGGGTTTGGCGGGCTCAAAGATTCGACATACGGGACTGCAGAAATGGGCGAGATGGCGATGCGGGTAACGTATTTGGCGAAAGGCTTGCACTCGCTGCGTTTAGGGAAAGCGTCGAGCGAGAGGCCTTCGCCGCACGAGCAGAGCGGGTTCTCACCGTGCACAGTTGAGAGAGGAATGCGTCCTTGTACGCGATACTCGCAAGTCTTGCTGTGTGTCCAGTCATGGCGGCATCGTTCGGCGAGTGCAGGGAGCAGTTGTTTCCAGAGAACACCTTCTTCCTTAGACATGGCGATGCTGAGCGGTTTCGCTTTGCCGTAGTTGTGGATGGCGGGAAGCATTCTAGTGATTCGCGCGTCGGTCAGGGGCATGACGTAGGCATCCATGACTAAGGAGCCCGAGTCGTGGTCATGGCGAAGGGCGGAGGCGAAGACAATGGTGTCCGAGTCGTCGTTTTTGTCAGTGCGTGTGAGCTGGAAGTTTCTGACCTGGCCGTAATTGTGGTTTATGCCGACAAAACTTTGGAATATTGCGTTGAGAGATTCCTTGAGGCCTAGTAAGCCGTTGGGTGGTCTACTGTCTTCGTCGAGAGCGTTGAGAACGCGTTCGCGTTCGCTTAGGCTAAGGCCCATATGTCCCTGCATCCACGCAAAGTCTCCACAGATGGGAATCAACGGTTGTTGGTCTAGCCTGACACGTGGGATACCCCAAGTCAAGAGCTGAGAGCTGTCGAAGACGACAGGAAATGGATTCGAGCTGTAGCCACCTGAACTAAGAGCTGCAGCCACCGGCACGATTACTTCGATCCATGAGCTCTTCCGAGCTACCCTAACTTTGGGCAACACACCGTTCACAGGGAACGGATACACGAGGCGGCGCGCTGCAGCGTTTCCAATTTTCAGCAGAACCGTGCAAGGTGAGCTTGGAATCACCGAGACTGTCGCCCCATTGTCTAGAGGTTTTGACTCGGCCGAATCTCTGGGTATGTTTGTGTGGATCAGAATATTAACCGCCCGAGATTCTTTGTCAAGGTTCACATGCGGGATTGAACTATTCGCGTCAGCCACGGAAGGCTTTTGCTGTGTATTGTGTGAGGAGTCTCCATCTCGGCGAATCGCTCCGGGTGCTTCTCGTAGAATACTGATATGCTTCTCATCATCCAGACCACATTGAAACACAATCATTTGTATTCCCAACTTCTTCACAAACTGTACAGTGGATGGAGTGGTGTTGACTGTTAAGCCAACCCGAATTCCTTTTCGCGGCCCAAGCAGTAGCGTATATGCTGGGACAGGACAGGTCACGATCAAATCCGCTGAGCCAATCCATCCGCTGTCATCTTCTTCAACATCACAAGTCCAACTATTGTTCGGTTGTGGCTTCAACTTGCCAAAGAAGCACTGCAGAGCGAAAAACGAGTTCTCAAACCCTAAGTCTAGGTTGCCGACCGAGATACGCAAGCCTGGGGTCCCGAGAGGCTTCCGTGATTGTTTTGTAAACACCTCAAGAGTACTCCGTGGAATGACAAGAGCAACGAACACGACTGATGGAATGTCATGTTGCCCTAAAAGTCCGGTGTCAAAACCTGCCGGTCTCAGTGTTCCAAAAGGTGTCATGCTGTGTTCCCTGGGAGGCTTGATCAACATCTCGCTATCCCATAATCCGAAGAGATGAAGGTGAAGATATAGCTCCTGCAAACTGTTCGCGCCAACCAGTAATCGACTGTCAGTTGTGACTTTGTCAACGAAGCATTCCATGCACTTCTGCCAGTTAGTGAGAACGGCGCGCTTTACAAGGCGCAATAGGACGACTAGATTGAGTCGTGTGTAGTAACGAAGATCGGCTGCCAGTGGAGATGTGGCTTGACGTAGCACTGAAGCTTGACCCATTCTTGACATCATCGCCGATATGTCCTCATAAGTGAACATCTTATGGTATATACTGAAGAAGCACTCAGCGAGATGTTCGGCATCAAAACTGACCTGATAACACGAGTCAGAGCTGCCGTCCATTGAGCTTGACAGGTGCACGTCGCCAAGCTGGGGCAGCTTCCATGAAACACGCATCCGGTATTGATCTTGCCGCCCAGACGTCTCTTGGGACATTGTTAGTAGGATGGTCTCCGTGCCTACAAAATCGGTAGTAATTCCAAGTAAATGTCCAATAGGGGTAACGCCAATCATGAGCGACATGGTTGTAACGTCAGAGCAAAGCATTGAGGTGAGTGCAGAAGTGGTCTCTTCCGAGGCTTTCAACAAACTCTCCATGCGTAAGACAGAAGATGCGGTACGGTTTAACAAGGGTACAACAGCGGGGAGCACGTTGAGCGGCCCGACATGGTCAACCAGATTTGACGTGTCAATAACGTCGAAAAGAACCGGGCGAGAAGGATCTACCAGTCCGTCAAGAAAAAGCAGCTTCGATGTCCACGGCGCCACATACAGTCGTGCGAATTTTTCAGAGGCATGGCTATACGTGCCATAAGCTTGCAGTTCGTGACATAGCCTGATAGCCTCTCCGCAGTGCATGTTGATATGGATGCGATCGTTCTTGATATACGCCGCAAGGCTTTCGCACCAATCTTGAAATTGAGACTTGGCAAGCCGTACGACCCGTTCGATCGCGGCATCTTCGGCTGTTGCCGTATCAAAGGCTTCTGCCAAGTGGAAACCAAGCAATGGATCACTCCCATAGTGCACGGAGAAGCTCCCAGTAGGGGCGGACGAAATGGCGAACATTGGATTCACCCTGCCTTTGCCCTCCTTGCTCAGAGCAAGTAGATCTTGGCGAGTGCCACCTGCTACTCCAGTCTTCCAGTATCGTTTGAAGGTCGCCGACATTGTGCTGATTCCCTTAGCCCAGTAAGCGCCAGCTGCACGTGCTCCATGGAGTGTGAGACCTGCTTGGCCGATCTTGCCATCATATATGGCGGCAATAGCAGCCCTTGTCTCATCTTCATACTTCTGTGTCTTCGGGAGTCCAGAAGCCTTGTTTTCGGCGTAGAGTGACCAAATTCTTCGCAGTTGATGAAGAGTATCCCGGCTGAGAAAGCGGATCCATCTACCATACGGCGAAGATGCCCATGCGCCCATGGACTTGGAGCATCCCAGGAGTTTGTTTACGTGAGCTTGGAGCAGTAGTAGATGGCTTTCCGGAATGTAGAAATGGTAGAAGATGTGCCAAAGCGCTGCGGCTTGGTCAGAAACCTGGCCGGAAGTGTTACTTGCCTGGGCTTGGTCGGCAACGAAGGTGAAGAGGACGACGTTTCGAGCTATCAAATACTGTAAATCAGAACCACAGGTAGATAAGGCTCGGGTTGGACATAACTCCGCTTTACGCACCTAGTACCGCAGCGTCCATGTCACAGCAAGTGAAGTCAACCGTGTAACTGGCATCTACACCCTCTCTATTAGCCTCACAACTCGCAAATGAAGGGAGGTGAACACTTGCTTTTCCCATCCTCGCTCCACAATGAGAAGAGGAGGTTCCGGGGATCGCCACACGCAATGGACAGCAGTTTTACTGTCTGTGGGTCCTTGCCACTGCCATCGCACAAGGGCTGATCGCGGAGGAAGTTCACAGCTGGAGTATTGCCGATAGGATAAAAGAAATATTGGAGGTTCACGTAGGTCGGGGTAAGCATGTTTGTGGTTCCTAGAGTAGGCTCCTTCGTGTTGAGGTTTGTAGTGGAGTGCAAGTTGACAGAAGATAGGTGGTTCTAGCTGATCAGCAGAGAGCAAGCCTTCAGGATGACTTTGAGTGAAGTTCTATTTCAGATGACGGAGAAATGAGTAGAGGCCGCAAACAAAAACATTTTTACACCTCTTGAGCTCGGCTGGTAGCATTACAGACAAAGCAGAAGATTACCGATATGTATGCGACTTCATGTTTAGAATACTGCACCTCTTGATACTACTTCATGTGTTTAATCAATCTGCACGCTTACCCAAAGTGTGAAATCGAGGTAGCAGGCAAAGATCCGTCCGACAGTGCAGCGTCCTGTCCAGGCGTTGACTTTACCCGGAAGCGTCAAGCCTGAGCGCTGGCCACAGTTATAAGGTATCAGCACCACGCCTGAGCAGTATTAGACTGCCGATCTTTACGCCTCAATGTTGGTTGTAGCAGAACACCAAGCTCAGTCGCAGGTGAAGAGTAAAGAGGGTGGTGAGGACAGACGCGAGGACGGAATGTGGATGCAAACTGCTGACTAATCCAATGCCCCGGCACAGGAGTCGAAACTGGGAGCCTGATATAACACTTAACATAAAGATATTATCTACTTGGAGGAAAGCTGCGTAGGACCATGCTTCGCACAGATGTCCCTCGCACGTCTAAAAATCCATCCTAAAAATCCATCTTAGAACGCTAAAATCCCTCCCCTTCCCCCTGGTCTTCGCTTTCGTCAGTATCCGAATCCATGACAAGCGGTGGAATCTCAATATCGTCGTCACTGTCATCACTTGCGGCACCGAGACCAGGTACTGTTGAAGACGCCGCAGCTGGCACACCCCCGCTTGTGACGTCTGGATGAGTCACCTCCTCGGCATAGGACGGTTGTACTCGAGCAACATCGACAGCTAAGTCTGACACTTGCACTGATGATACACTGGTGCGTTCAAGTTCTAAGCGCAGGCGCTTGTGATCGGGAGCGTTTTGGTTATCAACGGTTGCTGCTATAAATTGCCCGGACGCGGCAGATGTGTTGTCGGCTTCTGCAATATCTCGGTGCCGCTTGTTCGAAGCGTTATAGATTTCCGTATCAGAAGACAGAGCCGGAGGGAGTGTTTCATTTGTCAAATTCGTGACATCCCCGGCGGCGGGCGTTGTTGTACTTGTTCCTCGGTCAACCGTTGTGGACTCTGAATGTCTAGCCCACGGTTCCGCGAAGGTTGGTCGGTTTGGAGGATTGTTGTCCTCTTTGAGTTCAGCCGGATTACCTGCGTAGTTATCCTCAAGCTCCATAGTGTGTGGGATATATTCATCGTTGTAGCCCTCGACCGAGTCCGTCTCGCTATCGACGTCTTTACCAACCTGTAGTATGGGCATTCGTGGTCTCAGCAAACCCTCTACCTCTAAGTCGGTGCCGAAGCCGCGGACAAGAAGTGGCATTATACTCTTATAGCTTCTTGTACCCTTTTGGTTGTAAGCAGGATTCAAGACGCTGACTATCATTGCTTCCTTGTGCCGTGTGAGGACTGCCGTTCGATCAACCTGGACACGAAGCGGGTAAGGAAGACTTTGTGGAGCAATATTTGTGAAAAGTAGTGGTAACAGATGAAAAGCCGCGCAGTAGGTGCTCCTGGTATTTAGTTCGGACTGCGCCTTTGTGCCCGAAGAAGTCAAAAAAGCATCGGCGTTAATCGTAGATGCACCCTTCGTCTGGTCATTGCCCTTGGAAGTTGAAGCTACTACTGATGAAACGGTAGCCGCTGACGGCGGGAGTAGGTCATCGCAACAAGACTTGATAATACCTGTAAGGCCGGACACTGACGATCGTGTTAATGATGGCCCAATGAGTCTGAGAAGTTTCGCCACAAGCGTATATATGGCTGTCCGGACGTCGCTATTGAACTTCTCGGCAGCAAAGACCCAAGTAATTTGGTCTAGAGCACCTTGGGCAAAAGGCATGAAGGAACAATCCAATCGAACAGTAAGCGCGGATAGAACATTGAGAGCCACCACATGTATGTTGGGTAATGCAGCCCACAATCCTTCACGCTCATCCCTCCCAATTTCTGGATTCAATCGGGGGCCCTCATACCGGTCAGCCGAGGCTTGCTTTGAGGGAACAACGAGCGAGAATAATCGTGCAAACATATCCGTAAGTGGTCCGAGTGGAAGAGAGACCATTGACGACGTTGGGGTAATAAGGAAGGCTTTAAGAAGAGCAAGAAGCCCACAGAGCCTTTCGCCTCCGGCTGATATTCCTTGCCAACTGGGTAAACCCAGAAGATCCTCATTCATATCACTAATATGATCTCCGAGGTTCCTTGTTTCTGAAGCTTGGTAGGTTGATCCAGCTGTAGCTTCCCAGTCCTCAAGTACGGCTCGAAACGTTTTATCAGCAGTGTGATGGATGTTGGCTATAATAGTCCGCATTGCCTTGCGCCACTCCTCGCCAGACGTATTCTTTGGTGCACAACAGTGTAAAAGGGCAAAAAGACGCTGTGCCGTATCCAGCAGATCTCGAGAAACAGGAGCGAGCCCCGGGGCCAAGATGTGAGACTCATGCAATGGCAACAGGCATGACGGTGTCGGTGCTAACAAAGGAAGCAATAAAGCTTGGATTTGAGTTGTAAAGGGTCGGAACAGAGTTGGATGACGAGGCAGTAGATGGCAGAAGGCGTCTAAAATTGTTGGTAGTAACTCAGTTCTGGCAGACACTTGATATCCTCTTGAGGAGGAGGGTTTCGGTGACACAGTGGTCAAGCATGTACTTATCAACGAAGGTAGGTGTGGTGTTGTGATCTCTCGTACCAGAGTTTGATAGTTGTGCGTCAGAAGGAAGATCTTAGTTATTGTGATAATGCAGAGCTTCTTGGTCGTTACGGGATCGGGTCTCTATAAGCGTTGGAGTCAACAAATGGCCTGCATAGCTGGGTTTATAGCAACACGTGGGCAAAGGACAAGCAGAACTCTGAAGACGTTCATGGAGAGTAAGCCCCAGTCAAATCGATAAGAAAGAGCATGATTTCATGCGTTGGCGCCAAAGCAGGAAGCAGATGGTAGCTAAGCCGAACAAGCTGACACTTCGACAGCGACGGACGTACCCCGAGTAACCCTAAGAGACCTCGAACCCAAGCACCAGAACCACGCAGAACCTCCCAGCCGCCAGCCTGTATTGTCGCTTTGACCAAAACCACAGCAGCCCAGCGAGCCTCAACAACCTTCTCTTGCAAGAGCGCTGACAGTTGGCTTCTAAACTTATGGACCAGCACTGAGGTCTCCGAAGCCTCTTTACCAACCCCATGACTCGTCGATGATGACAGAATCTCCTTGCAGTCTAAAATGGAAGCCGCCAAACACGGAGCTACTCGAGCCATATGCTTCGCTGGAGTCGAGCTGAGACGTTGAGTTACCACCCGCAGTGGAGAGAAGCCCGAAACTTGAGGAGCCATTGGAAAGGTACAAACACCTTTTCTTCTGCAATAACTATCCCGGCTTTCTCATGATTATTAAAGCATCACAGAGCTGTTAGCAAAGTTCGAGTAGCCTCTATCGTATAAGCCGTCGTCGTGGAGTGAAGGAACATACTCTGTATGCTAGGCTTTGTGTATCAAATTTCTCGTAGTTGTGCACAAACTCACGCATAAACTTTATGCTTATGAAGACAACAACCTTATGACGCTAAAGTAATATATCGATGCTCGTCGAACTCCAGGTCTCAATCCGTTCAATTGAACGGTTCTCAGATAAATTCTGTGATGTTGCCCTTCCCTATAGCTGACCGGACTCTAACGAGTTGGGCCTGATATGATGATGAGTGTTAGTATCTTACCTGGGCCCCAATGATACGTTTGAGATTCCCTACACTATCGCATCCTCACGCAGCAGCAATGGCTCAGTTGTTAGACTTAAGTGCTAATATATAATAAAGCATCGAGATCCAGACAAAGCAAGGCGCTACATAAGCCTGTTGGATAACGCACGATGTAATGGTAACTGGCAAGAAGTGCCAGAGCTTGTACGGAAGGTCAGCAAACATGCGCCGCAAAGAAAATGTACGAGAGTGACGGCTCAGCAGCTTCCTTTCACTGGCAGAGGAAGTCAGCGAAACGCGACGTCTGACTGTCCCATTCCATAGGTCTCATCCTAGTCGCCCAGTCAGAACTCGAGATAGTGTCACAGTCCTCAAGGCGGCCTTTGACCTCTCCCTCGACCGCTTCCCGCAGTCTGTCGCAGCTAATCCCAAGTTTGCTGACAGCAATCGAGCACGAGAATACAATCACCGAGGATGCTTTTCAAGCGCAAGTATGCTTAGGCTGGGTTCATTGGGCCTTGGGTGAGCCAGCGCTTGCTATATCACGGTTACCGAAAGATCATGGGCGCATATTCCTAGCATTCTCAGAAGATGGGAGGGAACCCTCGGGGTGGACGCGCGTCTGTGCTGTCAAAGGAGCGTTCATTAGGGGTGAGTCATTCTCTCAAAATCTCACGCCTCATAAGCAAGATACTGATTGCGTCCAGGTGCTTCCCAGGAGAAGGTGTTCGGTGCCAAAGAAGCATTGGAGACCTTCAGTTCCATTCTCCCGTTACTTCCGAGTATAAGTGCATCTAGTCTGAGCGCAGAGCAGCGATTATGGACTGAACGTCTACTCGCAAGGTTCTGTGTATTATCAAGCCAAATAATATCTGATTTTGGAGCTTCGCACACCAGCCCCGTCACCGACCTTATGGCGTTTCGTGCCTGGGCGACCTTTTGGGAGGGTCGGCCGAGTCAAGGCATGACTGAGATCGATGGGCCCAGAGTCGAGTCTGGAATCTTGCGCCGGCACATCTGGAAGGCCTATTACGATATATTGTCCACCATCTTACAGCGAGGGCTGCGATATGAACCTCCATCGAACGCTCTGGATGAAAAGTCAGGCCAATCTGTTGCGACGCGAATGCTTCAAAGAGCCGAACTGAAGCGCGCGGAGACAACGTATGAAGGTCTGATGTTGCAAGAGATACGCTTCCCTAAGGCAGACGAGGTAAACGTGGAGGTAGAAGAATGGGTGGAACAGGTAATGCGGAATTGGCGACTACTTTGCGGACCGACGTGGCACGACCAAGAGCTGGGAGAGGGCGAACAGGAAGCTGCGGGCAGAAATGTCCTAGATGTAAGTCTAGTCTACATCATTTCTCATACATGAATTCTCGAGCCGTCCAAATTGTGCCCCATGGCTAACACGGGTTCCTTCTAGATACTCTACCGAGCCGCCATGAAAACCTTCCACTCAACAGCTGTTTTGAGGCATTTATTCACAGTACATACTTATCTAGCCGAATTCGATGTAGGTTTCAAAGCCCTGGATACCTACTTCGACATCGTCACCAAGGGTAGGGCTCGTGTTAAGAAGTCGGGCGTTCTCGAGAGCAGTCTTGATGACGATGAAACGGCAATTAGAACTGCAGCGGAGGGTATCTCGATTCTCTGTCGGTTTGGTTCACGGGAGCAGGCGAAGAGGGCGCGAGACTTGGGTAGGATGCTTGAGCAATGGCTCCAACAGTATAACCCGGACAACTCTCTTCAGTCGATATCAAATGGACAAGAATCGGCAATGGCTGTTTACGAGAAAAGCTCAGAGAGGTCAACAGTCTCCCCAACGGGCCTAGCAATAGCATATCGTGCCATTGGAATTAGCCAGGCACATTGGGCAGAGATGACATACGAAGCCACCACACGTGCGGAGATTCAAGCAACCGCCCTGCAAAATTTGCAAAAATCCCTTGAACCAGAATTGGGCGCCTCGGAAAGCCTGGAGACACTTTTTGCTCTTGGCATGCTCTCGGCGAAGACTAGAGATCTAAGCACAGCTATACGAGTTGTGAAGCGCGCTCTGTCCTCACTTCCACGAGGCTCAACCTCGTTGAGCCGACACGTCGTATCAGCGGAAAGGGAAGCACCGATTGGGTGGGACCCTGAACAGAATATCATCCTACAGAAGCGTAGGCTTATTCCCTTCTGGCATCTTTTGACGTTACTCATGAGTGCGGAACAAGACTGGACCACCGCGTTACGGTCATGTGTCGCTGCGTTTGAGCAATTTGGTGATCCGTCTTACCCCCTTGGAGCGGAAGACGTCTCGATATTCAAGGAGAAGTTCGAAGACGCCACTGTGAGCTCGAATCAGCGCGCTGAATCGAATCGTGCAGGCAGAGGTCCCGTGGATGACATGGACCTCTATGAGACGCACGGCATGGTTGAGATCAAAATGACGCAGCTGGCGCTCATGGAAGTGCTTGAGGGACCAGAGGCGGCTGTGAACGCTGGCAATGAACTACTTGTCCTCTTCACAAGACTTTTTAAAGACCTCGATGTCTTGGTCTCCCAAAAGTCTCAAAAAGAGGTCATCGCTCCGCCCCAAAGCTCTAGCGGTACTGTCAAAAGCATGCGGGGTAGCCTGTTTGGTCGATCAAAGACCTTGCATAAGAAGAGCCATAAGAGCAACACCAGCGTAGACTCCGCAATCGATCCTGGCACTATCAGGTCCAGTGATTCCAGGCACTCTCATGATGGCGCAGCAGCTCCAACGATTCAAGTGACTGGTGAGGACGGAGAGGTCCCGAAAACGGAAGCTCACCATCGTCACCACCATTTTCACCATGAAGCTAGTACTAAAGGACAGAAACTGCAGAAGCGAAGCGGAAGTCTCAATAGCAAGAAAAGCTTTGGGAGCTTTCGGAGGAAAGGGGGTTCCAGTTCAACGAACTCTGTTATCATTCCCAGCCGTGACCAGGTCGGGGTACCTGAAGTCGTTGAGGAAGACAAGGTCGGTGTATTGGAGCGAACACCGATGGGTGATCGTATCGTCAAGGATGAATATCAGCGGGCAACAAACTTCACAGCCGCATCTACATCACCTCGAGCTCTCGGTGTAGCCATGTCACAGAATCTTCCTCCTCCGGCTTCTCCTCCAGGCGAAAGCCACCACGAATCTCAGAACGCCACACAACCTCTATCCCGTATCGCACACAACTTCCATCCTCGACAGCAACCACCACCGCTCTCTCACAAGCACCAGACACCGAACCAAGACGTCCGGCTTCCAACGATATCTCCCCACTCCTCATCAATCCAACCCGGCCCACATTTCCCCAAAGCACGCGAACGACGTCACGCTCTCAGTCTGCTCGTCAAGATTTGGCTACTACTAGCAGGTCTTTACCGACGAGCCGACATGCCCGAGGACGCGAGAGGCGCATGGGACGAAGCCTCGACGCACGTGCAGAGCATCGAGGCCGATGTCGCGACCCAGACATCCAGCAGCAGCCTGGCCTTCGAGGCACGCGACTGGGGATGCTGCAAAAGCGTCGATGAGCTCTGGGGCGACGTGTATACCGAGCGAGGTAACCTCGCA
This sequence comes from Acarospora socialis, assembly GCA_025617375.2. Lineage (NCBI taxonomy): Eukaryota > Fungi > Ascomycota > Lecanoromycetes > Acarosporales > Acarosporaceae > Acarospora > Acarospora socialis. Next base: position 388,490 of record JAMYGW020000011.1, read on the forward strand.
CAGACGCTGGCAGCACCTCAAGAAGCAATCGAGTACTACGAACGAGCCCTGTTTCATTGCATCGACCATCCTGCTGCAACGGTCGCGCTGGCGAATCTCTTATTAGATATTTATACCCAACCTACAGCGACCGCTCCATACCCGACATCCATCGGATTCGGTCCGACCTCGACTCCATCATCCCATGAGTCTCCATTCTCAAACTCAGACCCCTTCGCCCTCGACGACAACGACATTACCAAGAACAACCCCGGGCCTATCCCGCACGACCCATCTCATACGAAGATACCTAGCCTATCCACCCCCGCCCTTGACGAAACCACCCTCCTTGCTGGCCTCGCCGCCCGCGACCGCGCCCACGGCCTCCTATCGTCTCTCACTAAACTCGGCACAGGTTGGGACAATTCAGAAGCGTGGTTCGCTCTTGCAAGAGCGTATGAGGAAGGAGGGCAGGTGGACAAGGCGAAGGAGGTGTTGTGGTGGTGTGTCGAGTTGGAGGATACGAGGCCGGTTAGGGGGTGGGAGTGTGTTGGGTTAGGGGGGTTCGTGCTCTAAGGGTATTGGGCAGAGAGAGGGAAAGGGAAGGCGGGGAAGAGGGTGTGTACTTCGTTATATCGATGAATAGGTGGTTCCTCTGTCATTGATAGTTGTGGGCTTGACACATGTTGTCCGTCTGTGACTGCCCAACACACTAAGGTATCCTGAGTGCTGACTCGATCACTATCTCGCACACAGGACAACGGCGCAAGAGAGCAGAGTGCGGGAGGCAACGCATCGCCGGAACAGAAACCTCCCATTATCTCAAGGCGCCCATACCGAATCATCCTCGATTCAGGTGCCACCTTGCCCTGCATAGTTCCTTTCCGAACAAGACCACCAGAATGAGATCCATAGCCCTTCAGCACCACAATTGCCATCATCCGCGTGCACACTTCGCTTCTGTCGCATGGGCTCGTTAACTCCATCACATCCCTGCCCATATTCCCTACCTTATGTTCCATGACCGACCCAATACGAAATCTTAAGCGTTGTCGCCCTAATCACCCCAATTACGAACCAACAGAACAGGGATGCTCAACTACTCATGACGCCGTGCTGTTATCATCCAGTTTCTTAAAGTACCTCTCCTATCTATCGAAGTGTATACATGTACATGGGGTGGTCGGAGCAGTGCGATCGTTTTATCTTGCTTCTGGTGCTGTGCGTTCTTGCGAAGCCCTAGGCATCATAAGTTCTCGTTTAGTCTGTCATATTGCGTGCTTGGCCAGCCTTGTTCTTCATTCGTAGCAGTCTTCGTGCTTGCGTGCAAGCGTGGCCATATGCTGCAGATATGGAGTACTTGGAATGAACTCTTTCCGGACATGTTCGGATGGGAAGCGCTCGGCTTTCCTCTGCTCTCCCAAGAGTCTTTCGAGTACACTTGCGTGGAGTGATGTGATAATCTGACGAGCGCTGATTGTGGAAATCTCACAGAGCAGTGGGCGATGCTTCCCGCATAGGGGTTGCTAGAGCTGGAGCTCTGCAGCTCAGCTCAAGCTTTGCAATCCCATTAATTGGTTTGCCCGCACCTTGAATGGCTGCGGTTGAATCCACCGCTTTGATCTCGGTAAACAGAAGATGGGGTTCCAGAGAGGGCCGATACAGTTTGGTTCTTACAGCGAGGTTTTGCTGATCAAGTTCTTCTCGTTTTGAAATTCTCGGAGAAATGCAGATCCTCCCCCTCCAGGTGTCGCATTAAGTTTCCACTCTTCCATCACGGCGAAGGTGATATTCGCATTGAGAGACCTGACGGTGAGACAAGTGAATACGTTCGGAGTCCGCCCATCTATGCTTCGGATAGCGAACGCTCTCCCTTCTGTCTTGTATCCACAGTTTGAAACTTCTAAGGTCCTCGAGATCTGAGAAGGGCATCCGCTTGCCCTATGCCTGGGCGCCGATACGTCTATCGGGAGTACGGCCAAGGAAGCAATACGCGCATGGCGCGGCTCATAGATGGCTTGGGTCGCAGCTTGATGTGTTACCCAGAGCGAAAGTCCACCGAGCCTCAATTGAGTGAATGTTGTTGTGGCCAAGGTACGAAATCCGCTGCGTCTGATTCATTGAGCACATCAACTTCTCCTCAACGCAGAAATATACAATCTCACCCACGAAACGTTGATTTCATCGCAACTCCTGCCTATTCTAGAAGAGTATCCGCAAAGCATTCATCTCATCATAGCTCTTCGTTCAGTTTCTGACCGGCTTTGAGAACTTCACATACCTCAGGAGTCTCAGTTTATCTCGTGATAGCACTGAACGTTCTCGATTAGGACGAAAGTAGGCAACGATGCCAACGACAAAAGATATCCCAAGCTATCTGTCCGACCATGCTAACACGGGTCCTGCATTATCACCTGGTAAGTCAACGCAATTTACCTTTACCAACGTACTTGAAACTTTACTAACTCCAACAAGCTGCGAATCGTCTCCAAGGCGCGAATCAACATGACTTCACCTCACACATGCCCAGCCAAGTATCGTGGACCATCGACAGTATGCCAGATATTCTCTACCAATGGAAACCCACCGCAGCGAACATCAACACGGACGAAGTCGACTTGAAACCATATCTCATCTTCGGCAAAGTTCTGCGAGACTTCGACGTTCTACCAGACAGGATCTCATCCAACGTCGAGCCGTGGCTGCTTCAAGCATGGTTTCGTCTCGACTCACGGATAAGATGGGAGGACATCACAGACCGGATCGAGCCCAGTGCCCGCCCTAAGTGGAATACGATCAACATGGATTGTGTCCGTCAGCGCGAGGACTTCTTCATGCGACCGTGGTCGCCGTCGAAGGGAGTCAGCACCCGAACTCGAGATAGGGTGTTCGAGAAGGTGTTACGTAAGGCGGGTATTGATCCGGCTCGTAACACGACTCGTGGGCTCACTCCTGGTTTGATCGATCCGAGTGCGGGACCGAATAGCGCGAGGATTCCTGTGCCGAAGAGGTGGACGAAATCACGGAAGCAACGGAAGGCGGAAGTAGAAACGGTTGTTGCTGTGAAGGGTGAAAGAACCAACTCTGGCTCGCGCATCTCCCCACGAAATATCGGTGGGAGGATGTGGAGAGCAATAAGAAGGAAGGAGAATGGTAATCACAAACCTGGCGAGAGGAAGCGGGGAACTCCAACTAATGTAAAGCTTGACGTAGATGATCAGACCAGCTTGGGCGAGCAGAAGGCACGTGATAGCCAAGCCCCATCAGTCAACAAGGTGGAGGGAGTCAGTGGAAGGCAGCCACGTAAACGCAAGGCAACAACAATCGAGACTGAGGAAGTGGATGAAGACAGAACACCAAAACGCAGGGATATGGGAGTGGCGAAGCAGCAGCGGCCGCCGGTGGAGACACCGCGAAAGCGAAAATCTCCAAGGAGCGGGGAAACAGAGCAGAAGGAGCAGGAAAGACCTCGAAAGCTACGGAAACTGCGGCCAAAAGCAGTCGAAGAGCTAGAGCTTGAGCTAAGGAAAGAGGCAGAAGATTATGATGATAGTCTTTATCCTGATTTACGGTCTGCTCAAGGCCGTAAACGGTTACGGCTTTCAGAGCCAGACTTTACTGCCAGTCTCTCCACAATCACGGAAGCAGCTTATGGCTGCCAGCAGTCGTGTCCTGACTTTATCCAAAGAAAAGCAGGCAACCGATATTGTCGACGTCGGAGCAAGGAGAGCTTACATCGGATACTTACAAGCGCCGGTGGTGGAGCCGAATTATGTACAGATGGAGAGCATGCGTCGAGAACCTCCCGCTGGGTTTGCCAGCAATACAAGCGGCTATCCTCCTCTCGTCCACTCTCCAGCTCTAGGAACAGTCGATTTCCGGGTTTACGCAGACACAGAGACCGAGCATTCAGCTGATCTTTCTCTTCCATCCGCAGTCATGACACCTCGAGACTTAGGGGAGGATATGATATCGTCGAATCATTCTACCCAGTGCGATCTCTTCGGCGACTGCATGGTGGATGATTTCGAGGACATTTTCCAGCGCACCTTCTACAATACAAGTGCATGAACCTCGATAAAGATCAGATGATCGCCTGCGTCTCTTCTGCCCAAAAGAATTCCAAAAAGTATATGAATTGAATGTTGTGGACATGCTGAACTCAGGACCTTTCCCATACTAAGGGAATATCATGCCGCTAGACCACATGCCCGATGTGCCTGTTGACGTGATTGCAACTCGCAAATTGTGGTTGTGTAAAGAGTACATGGCCACCACCAGGAGATTGCTGATCAGCCAGAATTGAGCTTGGCTGTGTTTGACTTGAGAGAGAGGATCAGATATAAATCTCTAAATGCTAGGGCAATGGAGGCTATGAACGTGCAGGCGAACTTTCAGCGCACAGTCAAATACAGTCACCATGCCACTAGTCGTATTGGCTGCAGGCGGGCAGCGACTGATGGAGGGTAAGTAAATCACATTGACCGGATGAAGGACAACTATGGAGCAGCAAGCAAAGCCACAGTTGCTGCACCTCCTTCTGTTCTTAGTCTTATCAATCCAAAGCTTCCACAACCAGTTCCACATAAGAGTAGCTTTCCTCTCACTTTCAAGCAGCTACGAAGCACAAGTGACTATGAACCCAAAACAACCAAACTTAGAACAAAGAGAAGCCCTTTGTCCATATATGTAAGCTCTCCACACACAGAGATTCTAGGATAAGGCCCCAAGTGATTACTAGCAAACGGCCCTGAACTATTTACCATAGAATATAAAGAAGCTACGTTACCATTAAGCCAGCCTTGACCGCGTGATATCCACGAAGCTCTGATCACAATGGCTCTATTGCCAAGACAGGTTAGAGTGGACGTGACTTCAGATTTGCGAGAAATACCAATGGCATCTCACTAATCTCACTTTGCTTTAAACCAACATACTGCTGGGACCCAGGCTTCAATGAATCCAACACACTTCTTCCACTAGCTCCTCTGAAAGAATGAATACCTATCAAAGAAAATCAAAGAGATTGACAAGCGAGTATTGCGCTGCAACCCGCTCTTTTGATTGGTAGATATGTTGAGATTACCGATCAAGAGTCACGTTGCGAAAGCCGATAACGGAAACAGTGAATTCATGCCTCCTCGTCCTTATAACGCCAAACATTGCCAAGTAATGACATTGTGATAGTCAATCAGAGGAAAGAGATGGATTGAGGGCGTGGCATCAACTCACTTGCCCTGGGCTTGGCGCAATCCACTTGGGATCGCCACGGTTGAAAGCCTCCTTTTCTACTAGGGCTAGGTAGCCCTACCAAAGAGGTGGTGTTCCGCGATGGGAGAGCATCTGGAGTTGGTCACCCGGTTCGTAGATTGAGTTGCAGAGCAAGCCAAACAGTGGCAAATGCTGCGCCTGGTCTGTGAAGATGCTGATATGAAAATATGGAGATCGGGGATGCAGATCCTCTGTGCCTGAATAGGAATTATCACCACTTCTCAGCAATGAATGTCGTGATCAGCTTCGATCTAGACAACCCAATAGTGATGGATAGCTTCGGATGAGAGGCGGTGATGAGAGATTCGGTAGGTACAGAGCTCACCTCCTGTTTGCGTCTCGAACTCAAACGTCTGTATTCACATCAAACATCTAATGTGTTACTCGAATGCTAGTATTCACCTCGTCAGAGATTTCGTCACTTCGCCCTTTAAGTACCATCGAAAGGATGAAAAGCTGAGCTTTCGAACTCATCATCTGTCAGACGAATCAGTTACCTCAACGAACACGGTCTTCAAAGCTCCTTGCCTCTAGACTCAACGTAGTGATAGCTGATCAGTACCTCGCCTCCAGCTCGGTGACCAACCCTGACGGCAGGAAACGTGCGAGGAAGACTTATTCTTTCCTCAGACCATACTCTCAGCGAGTGATATTCCCATTTTCTGACACCTTACTCATTTAACGCACCAAGCCAGCAACAATAGAAATACGAAAGTATTGTTACTGACTCTCGAAATCCTTTCGACATTATCCACGAGATCACTCTTCCTCCCCATCCTAAGAAGAAAGCAACTGAAGAATACGTGGATCGAGCAGCTTGAAAATGAGTAATACTCACAACTCCAGAGTACGTCGGGTCCTAAGGGGCCAGGCGCTTGCCGAAGCCATGCAAAACTTCTCTTCCGTAAGACAGCTTGTGGCAAACGGACAGCCAGTAGAGATATGTCCAGATGGAGATGAAAACAACCCCTTCAACGAAAATAGTGATCATCCCGCTGAGGCAGGATGGTCGAACAACAGTCTTCCAGATGAGCTTGGAAGGCTCAATCCTCCTGAAGAGTGGCGCAAAGAGGGCAAGGTTCCTGACCTTGTTATCAATGGAGTGACGCAGCGTGATAGCAAAGGACGGCCAATACGGAACTTTGGGTTTCTTCCACGCTACTTGTCGAGCGATCTGCCGGGAAAGAAGATCGAGACATACTTCCACAAAGATTCGAGAGTTAGGTACGATGATCTTTGGGCACGGATGCCCAGTTGCACCCCGCCACTGACGAGGGCTATCAAGAATCATCGTTACAATAACAAGCGAATTCGGGAGGTCAGAGCGCCGTTTCATATCCCGTGTTTTACCACGAAACGTACGACCATTACCAGAACCGATGTTGAGATTGCTGCAACATTGACTCGTGAGATGGTGCGACAGGCTACGGTCTGGCCTGTCACTCCACAAGGCATCCAAGACCCAAGTAATCCAACGAGATTCTTGCCTCTAAACTCGTTTCTGGAATCGTCAGCTCAGTTTGACATGGGAAGTAAAAGGACGTGGAAGTCAATATACCTCCTCTGTGTACTGAACGTTGTCGCGAAAGTCAGAAACGCGCCTGGAGACTTCTCCACACTCAGCAGGAAACATCTGCCCAAGTCTTGGAGTGATCGCCTTTCGGGACGTCGTGCGGCGGTCCTGGAGGAGAGCGCAGACAGCGATGGTGATGATCGGCGGGGGAACTCGAACCACCGTACAACAAGTCAAGAACAGTCGGCTCCGGAATTGTCAGCCAGTAAGATTTCGACTGAGGTGGAGCGCAAGCGTTCAATCGAAGAGAGGACTAGTTCGGATGACCAAGCAGCCGAAATTCTCCAGTCTTCACCATTTAGGGGGACAGGTGTAACACTGAGGCTGGGACAACATCGAGCTGGCAGCCCGGATTCCAGGAGCAATTTAAACAATGATGCTCTGATCAACAATCGCAATCGCACTCGATTTCACAGCCAGAATACGAACAGCTACCATAACCCGATCACTAGGTCAAGGCAACTTAGCTCGCAAGCACTCTTATCCTCAGAGCTGTTTGAGCGAGCAGCCACACTCCGGCAAGATCGAGATTCGCAGATTCGGCATCCTCGAGTTAGCCCTGCCACTCCGGAGAGTATGGGTCGCAGAGCTCCCAGAGTCAGTGTACAGACTGAGCCGCTCCAAGCTTTCGGGACGGGGCGTATCCTCCTAGATTATGGTGCACGTTACGCTTCCGGTAGCGCCAGGCAGAATGGCCACAGCTCGGCATATGGCGATCGAGAACAGTTACAACCACCAAGCCATGGGCTTCCCGGTCTGCACGACTGTGACGAGAATATCGATTTCTCGCGATATGCGCCGGTCGATCTCGAGGGTCTTGATGACAGCAATCCATTCAGGATTTACTAAACTCTTACACCTCGATTCCTGTCAGACCGTTGCGGTAGATAACAATCACAGTGGTGATCTACATGGGTAATTTTTCTTTCTTGCACAGCTCTGCATGTTGTTCAGATGGTTATTTGGGTTCAAGAGCGAGGCACCACGACTGCAGAAGATCCTGTTGGATAAATTTGATATGCACGCCACTTTCCATCCAAACCGACTCTCTAAAGATTAGCCTTAGTTGTTCCGGGCAATCGAGTAGCTGGTGACACCAGATGTGCTCTTTGAATCCGTCGAAGCCACCAACAAGGGGAGCAGATAGCATTGCAGCAACTAAGCCACCGGCTTCCATTTTCATGACTGCGACGATGCAAACTTATCGTCGATCTCGACTGAACCGGGAACACAATTTGACATGGGGAGCGAGAAAACATTGAAAGCTGTATACATGCACTCCATCTTGAATGTCGTTGCGAGAGTCAGAGAAGCGCGCAGGGATTATAGGACATTTGGAAAGGAAATGCTTCTCAAAGTCATGGAACAACTGTCTGTCAGAAAGTCGTGCAGTTCCAGAGGCTAATCCCAAGCGCTGAATGAGAACAACAAGGGACCATTTCGGTAGAAGGATTGTGTAACGTGAGAAGAGAGGGTCAACAACAAGAGACACAGAAATGCGAAGGCATTTTGCGTTCGCAGCGGTGGAAAGTCGAACCATATTGATCTCTTTCCTGAAATCATACCTCTTCTCCTGTCCAGAGCGACCAGCAAAGCAGAGTTGATTAGGCGACCAGCTTGTGAGAGAAAATGAGCGGATGTGGGAAGGCCCATATCAGAAAGCCGCCGAAGCCGGATAAAGGGCATGGGCAAAGGCCCGAAAGCACTTAAGCCTGATGACGCGGTCCATGTACAACGAAGTTCATGCCGACCTAGGACAAATCCGTTGGTGCTTAGGAGCAAGTGTCCTCAAGTATGGATATGATGAGGAGAATAAACGATTTACGTGTTCTAACCCAATGGTCTTCATGCAGGAGGAGTATGAGGCAGCTAATCTTGCACTGATGCTGGATGTTGAGGGTAGAACGAGCTGATAGGGAACTCAACTTGCAATTTAGTCAATGCGAGTGTCTTCATGAATATCATGAAGAAGCTACTAGAGCGGTTTGAACCAAAGGATCTTGCACTTATCTCACCTTACTAAGCACAACATGAGGTCTATCATCATGCACTACATCAACTACAGCCCAAGTTCAAGAACAAGGATCTGCGTGCGATCCAGAACAAAATCATTGACTCATTTCAAGGAAATGAGACTACTATTATCATTCTGGATCTAGTCATCACTAAGAGGCTAGGGTTCACCCACAAAATGAAAAGACTCAACGTTACTCTGACCAGAGCGCAGGTTGGAATGATCATGATAACAGACATAGCTGCCAACGAGAGCCAAGGTAGCCATGGATTTGCACGTTGGGTGAGTAAACTCAAACATAAATCATGGATAGTCCTCTTCAAGAGACGACCTGGAATTGAAGACTATAACCACACATCGGATCTCTCTCACTTCCAGCAAGGTCTACGTGTGCTATTTCGTGAACGTGCCACCCAGTTGAATCCTTTCCTCAATTTCTCTCACCTTACCTACTTCACATTATCGAAGCTAGAGTCACTGAGAGAATTTTCACAACTTCAGCGAATTTCACTCATACAATGCACACAGCTGACACTGAACATGCTCTTCTGATCAACAACACAACGGACTATTCAATTACTGTCTTTTGAGATCGACTATGACTTCCCAGAACCAGAAGGAGACTTTTGGAAGAGCTTCGCCAAGGTAGCTGGACTGACTGCTTTTGCTTATGCATGGCGTGACAGCATTAGTCGTGACAGAACCAGTCTTTCAGATCTACAGATCAAATTCGATGGTCATCAGCGTTTGCAGCACATTTCTGCGAAATTCTCCCTATGTCATTGGATATCATGAATGAGTTTCTCAACTCAACTGATGACACCAAAGGTAAGAAAACGATATGGTTCTTAATCTGGTGGCACTACGGCAAATCAGACTCGTTGACCAAAGGATCCAAATGGGAGAGAGACACAGAGTGCTTTCAATGCAATCTAGTAATGCCAGGAATGGCATTTACAAAATATCAAATCAAGAAAGATCATAGTTGGTGTACGAGATGTCAATGGATCAGTGAGGAAGATACCTGGCTGACACTATCAACAATATGAGAGTATGAATCAAGTAGCCCACTCGATGTTAGCAGGAGACATCACAAATCTCAGAGACCTTGTGGACCATCTATTTCCGTTCACAGTCACCCCATTGCCCAACCCAGGCAATGTGGCTGCGGCGGTAACAAACGCACCACCAGCGAGCCCAGCAAACCAGAGCGCAAATGGGGTTCTCAGATGCCCAACTCAAGTCAGACGTTGTCTCTGGGTTAGCCGGTTAAGGAATGAAGATCTCGAAGGGGAGAACAAACGACGAGTGTATTCAAAAAAGGGCAGTAACTGCCCTCCGCAGTGGCTATATATATACACCACTTTCCCGTCCAACCTAACTCTTGACACTCTAGTCGGACAGAAGGACATGATAGTACGCGCACCACCAGGTCGGTACTCGGTATCCATTACAGTAGGGATTATCTCACACTCGTTAGGATTAGGGAAGATGTTCGCCTACCTCATCCCGTCAGTGTTGTCTCTTTCAAAAGTCAGGGCGACACTACCCCTGATCGGAATCAAGGCCCCAACTCAGGGGCCTGCTCGTCACCCCAACATGCGAGCTTGCGATTCAGGTCTTCGAGCAAGTTGTTGATCTATGCAAGTACACACAGTTACGGCCTTGTGTCGTGTATGGAAACATGTCTGTGAAGGAGCAGAAAGCTCAACTAATGGATGGCTGCGACTCGCTTGGTTTCTTGAAGATATTTGTAGTGGACGAGGCAGATGAGATGAGTTCTGAAAGCTGGGAAGAAGATTTAGAGAAGCTGTTTGCTATTGAATTTGACACGAAGTCAGAGATGCTGTCAATCTGGTTGTTATCATCAGAAATTCATGACGAAGTCAACCAACTTGAGGACAGATGGCTCACCAATCATTTTGTGAGGGTCAATCTCCACAAAGACCAGGACCATGGCTTAGAGTTGATGCAAGATTTTATTTCTGATTTCTGGGATGAAAATTTTGAGAAACTCAATTCCACTGATCTCAATACACACTCAGATATGCTGTCGGTCTGGCTGTTGTCAGAGTATTGTGAATGATTGATCAACATGGAGGAGGAGAAATGGCTGCCGACGGTGCTGTGTGCCAATTGGTATCAGTTATGTCACAAGACTGATTTCACACTCCTGCCATGCCGCAAGGGCCAGATCCGCGTCTCTCTACCACATCTACCACACGGAGCACATTCAGCAAAGGGCACACGAAGAACCATACTGCCGTGGTATATTGGCGTGCCTCCACGGTGGCTATACATATCCGCCACCTTTCCATCCAATTCAGTTCTTAAAAACTTTAGCCTTGAAAGAGGGCTGGTACTGACAAGAGCACAAGTACTTCGGTGCAATCTTGATTGGAATATATGTCCAAGAGTCCGATCGCCATCCCAGGCAAGTAGCTGGAGATGACCAACATAGTAGCCCGGTATCGCCTAAAGATGTAATACCGACTATACTCTAATCCGCTCTTCTCCACTCCAAGATTTACTACTATCCGCCAATCCGCCTAACTCGCGGGCACCGATTGGTACCGGTCATTGTCACACCACTGTCCGGGGTCATTACGCTAGACGTCGGTCCAACTGCTTGTTTCAAGGCTTGAGAAGACCAAGGTAGGTTACGGGAAACCGGCCGAAGACAGAAAGTCGATGAGGAAGAAACGCCCTAGCAAGAGGAAACAACACGCTTGGACGCCGGCCCGTCCGTACCTTGGGGTCTGTTGGCGCGTCTGGTGGGACCTGTACAAGAACCCAATAGCGGTGCCGGCGCTGCACGCGGCGTGGGTACAGGGCATGAGCGCTGAGGTTCGGTGAGGGGGGTGAGGACGGTTAGGGGGCGGGTCAGGACGCAGATGAGGAAGAGGTGTCGGAGGGGTAAGATACCACGGATGCTTCCTCATAGCGTCTGCATGCCAATTGGAAGACGGACCACCTGAACAGGTAAAGCGAGGCAGTCTTACCAAGACTTTGATGTGGTGCAACGCTTCCACCAACAGATATGAGACGCCTAATTGTGATGCCTTCGGAACGGCTTGATGAGTTCCAAGATCTTTCAATGCTAAGATGACAACCAAAGACCAAGAGGAATACAACCAAGAGGAGATGAACCACTTGCAGCTGCTAATCTGAAGCTGTTCCGCGGCATGGTAGCCCGGACACAAAGAGACGATTGAGCGATCGGATTCGTGGAACGACCTTTGATAATCGCTCTCCTGGTTAGGTGGTAGGGACCCAGCAGTACTGGGTGCTAGCCCTTACCACGAGGTTTAGGTGGCGGGCACTGCTGCGACACCGCGTTGGCAGTTGCTTCGGGCTCGGTGGTATTATACATTCTGAAGGGTTTCTCTTTGCCACGAGGATGGTGGAGTAATCGGGACACCAGAGCTGAGATTCTGATTTGGTTTTTCGCTGCGCGGTTCGGGAGGCTATACACTGGGGATATCGTCACCATTTGCGTCCAGAGCAGGCAGATTCTCAACGCGTGATAGAGGTTCTGAGATTAGCCCACTAAGTAGAAACCAAATTTATCATACAAAACTAAAACTCTGAAATAGCGATGATGATGATGACAACAGAGATAGAAGACCGTGACACTAAATTGGTGAAATACTGAGAAGTGGGAGACCTCATCTTGATGCAAGCAGTTACTATGAAAGAACGGCGTAGCGCGATATCTCCTACACAGAAAACGTGCACAAACATGGGAAATCAACAGGTTTAGAAGCTTGACGCTGTTCCAGGTGTTGTTGGTAAGAGCAGGGCTGTAATATAGTTGGCAGTGATAGATGAGGGTGGAGGTCTGAGGCTTGGCGCTGTGCAAGCACGCAGGTGGGTGCGGTGTACAAGCTGCGTCGAGCGTTCTGCAAACTACCTTATCCTTCGAAGCCTGAGCAGACTACTTTCCATACGCAGAGAGTACGAAGCTATAGTTATCAAATAACACACAGGTCAAAACGCAGATCCCATTGTGCTCAAGCTTCCACTGAACTCTTATGATGTAACGTTAAACAAGACTCTATCCGTTCTAGTCTATCTCATGCATCTACTTGAGCTTGGAAACAAGATACTGCTTTATGACATCCATCCCCTCCTTCGCTATCTCGACCTGAGCCTGCGGTAACATGCAGAAGCCATGCGGTCCGCCCGGGAAGATCTTGATGATAGCCTCGGCACCTGCCATCTGCCACTTGACGCCCATGAACACCGTGTCGTCCAGCAAGCAGTCTTCCGTCCCGCACGTGAAAAGAGCCGACGGCAGTTTCAGCCCCGTCAAGTCCTTGTACATGGGACTCATCGAAGGATCTTTGCGCTGATCCGGAGTGCGTCCGGGGAGGAATGCTTCCATGAAGTGGGTCATGATGTCGAGGTCAAGGATCAGGGGGACGGGTTTGGAGAAGTTGTGAGCCTGGGGCAGGACGGAGAGGTCGTAGGCACCGAAGTTGAGGACGAGGCCGGAGAACTGGAACGATGATTTCGCGGAGAGGAGGTGGAAGAGCGTCAAGGCACTCAAGTGTGCCCCAGCGGACTATGAGCTCGTCAGTAACAGATCCGTCTCGGCATTGGCTAACAGTCTCCCGAGAATGAGCTCACCTCTCCACCCATGAACTTCAGCTCGGCTCCGAACTCAGCCTTCGCATGGTCCACGAGCCACTCGGCAGCGTCGAAACAGTCTTCCGGGCCTTGCGGGAACGTGTACTCGGGCGCAAGTCGGTAGCCCACCGATACGACCGCCACGTTCGTGCCGGCCGCAATGTCCATCAGCATCGGATCCTGGCTACCATTCTGCGTTAGCAGACCCTCACACGTGGCTATACGGGTAGCCGCGACTCACTCTTCCTCGGTTTGCAACACCCAACCCCCGCCATGGATATGCATGTAGACCCCATCGACTGGCCCACCGTGCTCCGGCCGCAGCACCCGGCACGGTATCGTTCGCCCCGCATCTCGGCTGGGTATCGAGAACGACTTGCCGGACTCAACCACTACTCGCATGGGAAGCGGTGTTTCACCGTTGATACGCATTTGCCGGTATTGCTTCGCACCAACCTACAGAAACATAATTAGGACAATGTGTCGATCCCTCAGGGCACGATGAGCTCAGGATTACCTCGTACCATTTTGGTGCGCCATCCATCATGTCCATGAGGCTGCGATTCAGCGCATGGGTCGCGTTCGTGATCGATTTCGGGTCGAATTTCGATCCATCGATGGTGATGTCGCTTTGGAGGGCCATGATAACTGCGGAGAAGCGATTCCAGTTGAGTTGAACGAGCAGAATGTGTTTTGATGTAGAGTTTCTAAAGTATGGAACTATGTAGACGAAGGTGCCAGATATAACTATCGTGCTGCATCCGAGCAACCGTATCAAGATATGCCGGATGATAGCGGGGTTATGTGGGGTGAAATCTCTCGCTCGGGTTTACCTCGAAGCCGAAGAATGCCTTGGGAGATATCGACAGCAACATATCATATGGATTTGGTTGCCTGATAGCCTTTTGCAAGACTTGCCACGTGAGAACGACCGAATCCTAGTAGTGGTCGAGGCTTCATATACTCTACGCGTTCGAATTGCCCATAGCTCTTTCCTACAGGTCTTGGTCGATCTGGAACGCTGTAGAATAGCATTGGTAATTCTGATAGTAATTTGTGAAATCGGAATCGAATTGTAGATGTAATAGCATGGATATATCCTGAGACGATGGCCTCAAGATTCGAGACGCAGGGCAAGCCGCCATAATCCTCCCTCGAGACGCCAAAGCTAGTCCGCCGTTGCCCGCAGGTAAGCCCGAACGCCAGACATCACGCTACCTTAGCAGAAATAGCACAACCAAGAGACGTCTGAATGACCCCCAGCTACTGACCAATCCGCGCCGAAGCCCTTATACTGATCTTTTGACGCTTCTTCCTGAAGCTCTAGACCCAGCCATCCTGCCGGGCTCGCTATGTCTACCGGCTGTTCTCATCTCCGTTTCAACTTTTTGGCTCACCAATCCTTTCGCCACACCCAAGACTTTGCTGCTTAGTCTTGCGGGCAGACTTGCAAACTCCCACAGCGCTTGGATTGGCAGTACCATCGCAGCAAGAAACCACTGAAATAGTATGGCAGAAACTCCTGGGCTTGGATTGTGTTTGCTCCGTTCAGCGGCAGCAGCAAGCGTTATCGCATCGTTCATGCGAGCTTCAAGGTCCTGGAGCCGGGACTCTGTCTGCATCGTAAGAATCGTCGCTCGCTTCTCATACCTCCTGACGGCGCGGTTGAGAGCATCCAAATCTGGCTGCAACGCACGACGGACTTCAGCGGTAGCTTGGGCTGTCGACGTAGCACTCGCGCCACCTGTGCCCGTCCCGGGACTTGCTCCAGCTGCATGAGCCTCGAGCTCTTCGAGCCTCTTGCTCAGGTCTAAGACCCTTTCTTTGTCAGGCTTCTCGTCTTGATACGGGATTGCGTTCACCAAACGCTGTAGATGAAGCGTCCGTGACTGTCCCAATTTGATCAAGTGGATAAAAGGTCGAAGCTCCGAGCCTAGTAAGAAGATAGCCAGGTTGTAATTGGACACGAGGCCCTCGGAGGGTCGGGAGAGCTTTCCACGGATGGCGTGGAGCATCCAAGCTCCCATAACGGGGAAGAGAAAGCAAGCAAGAAGAGCAAGTAACTCATGTACGCGAAGCTCTCTGCTCGCGGAGTCCCTAGCAGCAGACTGCTGACGGGAATGCTTCGTTGATGGAGATGATTTTGACTTGACTTCTGAAGGCGAGGCTTCGTTCTCACGTTCGTCTTCACTACTCTCTTCTATTATTGCATCGCTAGGATAGAAATGGTCCGAAGACATAGAGTCTTGAACACGAATGGATTGAGCAGAGGTATACCAGTCCCTGTCCCTACGGTCAGCATACCATCGACCTAAAGATGGTGGAATGGAAGAATCTCACCATGGAATCCTCACAGACCAATTCAGAAACACGGCTGCTAGCCCCAATAGTGTCACGTCGGTGACCACCGCGCTGCCGTCTTTGAAGAGCAGGCCGCCCACTGCTGGCAATAATGCCAAGGCAAGCGGTGCAGAGTGCCAATGTGAAGGCTCTTCACTTGCATCGTATCGAGAGCCCCGTGCTTTAGGCAGAAGAAGATCATCGGTAGAGGAACGAAACGATTGCTGTGTTTCATCAACAGAGTCCGAGAGAACAGAACTTCGTCTACGGCCTGACGGATTAGAGATGTCGGCAAATGTAGAGGCTCGATTGGGAGGCCTTTGGCGTAGGTTAGACTGGCCACTGATTCCGGCGCCAGTGCTTGAGGCATGCGGTCTTTGTGCTGAACCTTTATCTTCCGCCATCATGCCATACACGAGTTACCACTGGTCAAGCTTGAAGATTGAGCCCACAACAACTAAGTCAAGCCTTATCAGATCCGCAAGGCGTTCACTAGACCAAGCGCTGCAACTCTGGCCCTTCCTCCATTCAGTAGGTAAGTATGGAGTGCAAAACCCCAGGATTGCATTGCTCGTGTGCACGGCAGGCCGCACTTCCTGACCCAGAAACTTGATGAACGCATTACCTTATTAGCGAATGGCATGACACTTCACTCACGTAATGCACGCTTAGTAAGCAGACTAGCTCGACGGTGTTCACCTTCCCTCAACCGCAACCCTCATCGACGTATTACATTGCATCGTCACACAGCATAGACAGAGAGAGCTACGGCTCTCTCCCGATGATCTATTCATTTCATTCAATCATGTTCTCTGGCTGGATATCCGATGGAAGCATTGCCCATGGTCGGAAAGCTACAGGCTTCACATGGCGAGGCGAGCCACCAGCTGTGGTGGTGCGTTTGAAATGCCTTGATCATCGGATGCTACTCAAGAGATGTATGAGATCTTGTACGATGAGGACCTCTCTTGTTGATTTAGGCTTGTTTCGATTGCCCGTGCGCTCATGTTTTGGTGTTTGTTGTGTACTGTTCTCGTCGTTTAAGATCTTATTGACAGTCTTTCTTATTGAAGCCCCAAAAAGGAGATTGTCAACCACAATCCCATTGAAACAGCACAAAATGTCTTGACTGCAAATGGATGTCAATAGTCACCCGCTGAGTACCACCTCGGTTGGTTGGATGTCAATTACCGAAAGTCAGAATCTATTGGGGTTTCATTGGCACCGTTTGGAGCACAGTCATGGCTATTGGCACCGGCCCTATCTATTGGACTGTTACTTTGCCAATATGGATGCGAATCGACACATCTTTCCTAGATGTGATCTGCTTCTAGACTTCTCATCGACACTGACCTCCTCCGTCTTACTCAGTTCACATACAACGTCTACTTCTGCACATACCCTTCTTGTCTTCCTTCCACAACCTCTCAAATACAGACGCCCAATCCTCTGCCAGATTCAACTTCTTCCTTCTTTGTCCTGTTCAACCTTCTGATTAAACACCTTGCTTCATATCATCACCGTCACTCAAGCAGTTGAGCTGAAGACGAGCAGAACTCGGGGCTTCCTGTACAAGGTCCGACTTCAGCCTCTGGCAGGCATCATCGTTTCTTTCAAATAAAACTCACTTCGACACCGCTCAAAACCCACTATCAGTCTGATCTCACTCCAAGACCTTGCCTCAAGTTCATCTCAGATACGTCGACATGGACTACCTTGACTTCGGTCGGTCGCCTGCTGCGATAGCAATCCCTGCCTTGTCAATCATCGCCATCATTCTATGCCTCCCTCCATTCGTCTGGCACGTCAAGAACCGCAATCTTGCAGCGTCAAGCTTGGTGTTGTGGATCTCCCTCGACAACTTCTTCGCCTTTACCAATGCACTCATCTGGCCGACCGATAACATCGCTTCCTGGTGGAACGGTTCCGTGTTCTGCGATGTCGAAATCAAGCTCATGCTTGCAGCTACAGCTGGCTTGACTGGCTCAATGGCTTGCATCATGCGGAATCTGGCCCAGGTGATGGACACTAATCGCACCGTCCCGGGGTCAGGCCTGGCACGAAAGAAACGAGAGCTGGCCGTAAACGTGTTGTTGTGTTTTGGATGTCCCGCATATCTTATGGCGATCCACTACGTCGTTCAGCCCAGTCGATACTATATCTTTGCGATTTCGGGATGTTCTGCGTCTTACGATAACAGCTGGCCGAGTATCGTGTTAGTCTTCATGTGGCCTCCTATACTCTGCATTCTCGCTGCGTACTATTGCGGTGAGGGCTTTTCTGTTGAGCCACAACTTCATATTCTCCTCACTAATGTAATCTGTCAGTCCTGGTCATCATACGCCTTCACAAATATCGCCGCGAGTTTGCCGATATCCTCAGTTCCTCCGGTAGCAATCTCACCAAATCCCGCTTCATGCGACTGTTTCTGATCGCTCTGATCTTCATCATCGTATGCCTACCAGTTCAGCTCTACGTCTTCTACCGCAACTGCGCCGTTCCTCACCTCCCATACTCTTGGGACCTCGTGCACAGTCAAGAATGGTGGCACATCATCAAGATTCCTACCCGCGGGATGGTGCCATTTGATCGTTGGATTTGGCTCGGTTGTGGCTTCCTGGTCTTCTTCTTCTTCGGTCTGGGTAAAGATGCAACGAAAATGTACCGGAGATGGCTTGTCAAACTTGGCTTTGGCAGGTTCTTTCCTAGCATGAAGGAACAGTATGGAACGTCAACAACTCCTACCTCCCGCAAGAGTATGTTCGGTTCCTTCAACAGTATGGTTAAGGCGCTCTTCCGCAGGACGCCGTCCCAACAGTCAGAGATACCCTAGTAAGTCACGCCTTTTCCGTTCGTCCATACCGTGACCTACTAATACCTAATGTAGCTTCCACGACAGACACGGCTCCGTCATGACCGAGGTAGTCACTCCGTCTCCTTCCGATCCGAAGAAGACTTTCGATCGCCAGTCCAGTATCTCCAAGTCTTACTCTCCGACCGCGCATCTTCAAGAATACGAGAAGACAATCCTACCCTATCCAGTTTGCTTGAAAGAGCCGTCCCAGTTGGGGTCAAAGCACGAACAGCACTTGAGTAGCGAGGCACATGTGCTATCCCGCACGGCTGTTACCCCGGAAGTGAGAGCCTTCGACGAGCCCCAGGTAGCCGGACCGAGGTCTGGGACCGGGAGCCGCAACGCGCGAGTCACGAACGAGCTCGACCAAATTGCCGAGCACTCTGGTGAGAAGTGATGCACGCAACCGCCGGGGAACGTGGCTTGCTGGGATTATACGCTGGGTACTCTATCCGGCTTAGGCGAAGCACATCTGGACTATTCGGAGCCGAGTTTCATGTTATGCATTGAGCGAGGTACATATAACGACTTTTTCTGCGATGCTGTCACGTGCGTGTGCAACCCTATCGACCCGCACCGTTGGAGCAACGAGTGGATCTTTCCCCACATTTCTGGACCCTTCGCCGTTTAGTTGGGCGAGTCATATATGCACAGTTCGAATCGAGTGTTCTGGACTTTGGTCGAGCGTCGTACATGGGGGCTACGAGAACCTGGAAGTCTGACATGAGTCAAGGAGCTTGATTTTTGCTACAGCTCGGATCAGCTAAACTCGGACTATCTGTGTGCTGACATCAATGTCTCTCTCATGATGACGTATCCTAACGAGAAGCGTGCGATAGTCTTTGGTTTTGATACCAGTCTTTTTAAGGCTTTTCTGTTCATTTGGTTTACCGAGCCACGAGTGGCACTACATAGTCTCAATGAAGCGTGTAACATGTTTCGCGAAGTCCGATTCGAGATGTGGTGACTCTGAGCTGCTAACAAAGTCTACCGAGCTGCTGACATCCGGCCCGAGTTCAGTTATAAGCTCTGATAAGAGGATATATGTAGACATTCGACCACCGCACCCTCGACACAGCCGGATGCAACCTCAGATGCGACGGTCCGATGAGTTGAGTTCCATCTTCTACGCTACCACGACTGAGAGATACCCGGAACGTTCCAAACTCCACCCTCCTCAATATTCTACATTTTACAGCTTGCCTACAATATAACCCTAGTGTGCCTCAGGCAATTCATCAGACTTGGACTCGGGTCGCTTCAGCACCTCGATACTGCCTATAATATCCACCAATCAGCAAGGGCCTTCAAACACGAGAGGTTGAGAAGAGAGCAGAAGAGGGAATAAACTCACGCTGCGTGATACTCAAAGCCGACTGCCTCCTTCCCTCGCTATCGTCGTACTGCCGCATCCGCGCGTCGCCTTCCACATACACCAATGTCCTAGAACACCACAAATCGATTAGCCATCGTCATTCCCAACCCATCCCTAAACCCCTCCCATTATCCCACTTCATCCCTTTCCTCTCCAACCCATCCACACCCCACCCCCTTTTCCACCCTAAAGCCACCCCCTTCCCACCTCAGATAAAAAAAGCAGAAGGACTCACCCCTTCCCCAACCCCATCAAATGATCCCTCCGCGGGCCGGCGTCGACGAAACTCGCCACCCGGAACCAGCTCGTCTGCTTGTGGTCGCGCGGGCCGTAGCTCGTGCCCACCACGTACTTGACGATCTCCTGGCCATTGCTCGTGGCCGTCAGTTCGGGATCGGCGGCCAGGCGGCCGACGATGGTCATTTTGGCGATGCGCGAGGGAGTGGTGGTTGAGAAGGTTCGGAGGATGGGGAGGAGGGTTCGTGGGGAGAGGGTGCGTTGGGAGAGGAGGGGACGGCGGAGGAGGAGGGACATTGTGTGTTTGGTGAGTGGGAGGTGGGGTTGTTGGGGTTTGTTGGGTGAGTTGGTTTGGGACGCGTAAAGGGGGAAGGTAGGGTTTGGTGTAGCGCGAGTGGTGATTGTGCTGGTGTATGGAAGTTTGCGCGCAATTATTGACGAGGTTGGGATTGGTTAGGGGTCCGGTCACGTGGGAGGTTTAATCCGCGCTGGAGTAGCGTGTTGATGAGTAATCAGCTGAGGATCTCCATGGGCGTGCGTCTAACTCAGGCATGGCCTGCATACAATTCAGTGAGAAGGTTCGCTTGAATATACGCCAACTGATCGTTTCATGCCGGCTCGGCACATTTGTTGGTTGAACAATTGTAGTAAGCTAATCCTGAGATGATATCCGCGTTTTCTGGTCTTTGAAACGGGATGATGGTCGGTCTTCTCAGGATATACCACGTAAGTAACCTGAGGTTGAGGCATCATGCTGGCCATCAATGAAGCGTGTGGTCATCTCAGAAGCCCTCTTTGTTAGAATGTCTTCTTTTCATTGACTTGTCAGGCTACGTTGCCAACCCACAACAAGCGACAACATATTTGGTGCTGCTTATAGAAGACTGTGTGGCATAAATAAGTATCTCAGCTGTTCTGTGGAGCCAATCCTTGACCAGGAGTGGATGAAGATCGTGGAGTTCTCCATGTAGCTTCTTACGAGTCTGTCGAGAGTGCGCGAATCAATTTCAAGCTGCCATCGATGTTAAGTCCACCAACAGTTCCGTGGGCCGGTCCCATGAAAACGCCACCGCTCAAACTTCCAAATTCGGCACGCCACAACTTTCCTAGAGAGGTTGGAGGGCTAAAAGCCTACTCTTCGCTCTTGACGCTTGGTCGTCCATCGTCGCCAGGGTCTGCACCTCCACCCCGACCGTGCAAACGAAGAGGACCTCGCTTCTCCTGCAAATCTATCACATAATCCGCATTATGTGATGTTGGAGCTTGAGACAACAGTCTCTGTATCAACGGCCAGCGAAGCAGTTCCGGGGCCGAACTAGTACGCTCGAAGAGCTTGGGCAACTCGCTCACGTCTACGATCGTCTTGGGAGACGCATCCGGTTTTTGACCATCCTCTTTAAACGAAGTTATCCCCGACATCAATTGGAATCGCGCTCGTTCGTGTAAAAGTGGGATTGGCAATCTCGCTTCACCGTGGTTGACCGCTTGCCCTATCTACTGAGTACTTTCGACTTCTATCTCCAGCGCCGCCGACGGCGTTGCAGAAGGTCTAGTGTCGGCCCGATGGGGCTTTCCCGAACAATACTCATGGTGAGAAGCTGCGACTTGCTGGTGAAGAGCATCGGTGGCCCCTTCAGAACCGATACCCCTCTTGTCACAGTCTCTTTCCCTTCTGTCATCTCGTTCATTAACATCTGCGCGGTGCGATCTGGCTTGTTCATGTATCAGAGAAACGTTCATGTGAGAATGTGTGATTATGAGGTCCTACTTCTGCGGTTGAACTTCGCGATATATGGAAATTGACCGTTCTCCAGGCAGTATAAGCAAGAAGGTCTACCTTTATCACACATTCCTTTGCGATTCCGACAAGCGTCGCAGACCTGGATGTATGATCAGTCACTGTACTGTAGGTTCATGAAAGAAGCACCATACCTGGGTCGCGCGGACTTATTTCTTTCGCTGGATCCCGTATGGCACCGTGTTTATCGGTCGACCGAATACACCACCGGCTCCAAAGTAGTTGGTCTCGGCGTCGGCTGAAGACGGTGCATAGCCCCACCTCGCCCGGGCGATGGATCGCGCATCATTTCATGGTTGTCGGCGGTTGATATATCGTGGGAAAGGTTTTGGGTTGAGATGCTGGGACTATGTTCTCATTGAATGCTACTACTTCTAACTCAATGTCAAATTTCAACGGCAGTTCAACATCCCGCCGTCCATGCCCTCAACTCTGACAGCCAACCATGTTCAATAGGAGCAAATTCTGTTGTCCAGAAGCAATAGTCAAAGGTGGCAAGCGGTATAAACATCCATCTTTGCGAAAGAAACATGATTGACCCATCCCGCAAAACGAGCTCTGGGAACCACGGAAATAACATCCCCAGATCGCAACTTGCCGACCCAATCCGCCCTCCTCTGTGCTTCAGGATCCGAAGATTGTTCGTCATTACGAACCATGTCAACCACCCAGTTCTTCGCATTTCTGTCCGCCAAGATATTGGTATATAGTCTCTCGAACTTCCTAGGCATCCTATCCGGGCCGTCGGCGACGACATCGAACCACGTCCAGTTCCCTGCGTCAGGTCTACTGCACCAGCCTTGATCATGGCTGGCAATCTTGAAGACTATCTTGCGCACCGGGAACCGTCCCACCCCGGTGATGGGGCTGGTTGACAAGTAGGGCCCGACAGGCGAGTTCTCAGTGATATGGACTGTTTCCTGTCTGAATCTCGATGTCTGGAGCCAGTATTCGGCATGGTCAAGGATGGAGGAGATGATGTGTGGTACAGAGAGACGGAAGCGGCTCTGAAGGAGGAAGATGGTGTGGAAGATGGCATGGGGCGTGTAACCGTCAACTGTGGGCTTGTCAGCAGTGGGACTGCTCGCTTTGAGCGGAGGCCAACCTGAAACGAGGATGGGTAGGTGTTGCCCCGGAAGATCCGGCTCGTATTGAACATCCATGATAAGAGGGAAGATGTTCTAGGAAATAGAGCTAGGATTTAGTGCTGGAATTCTCGTTACAAATATGCCTGCTTCATGTTGCTGTGAATTCGTTCGAGATGGAACAGCATCGCAAGGAAGGCTCGGATGGAGACCTGTGTGCAACTGGAAAGACGGTCCGTAATTGGAACGCATGAAATCAGCAGCCCCGCCCAAGCGTTACGTTGAGGAGATAGTCATGTCCATCACATGCTGGATCAATTTTTTGTGGATCGACCACCGAATAGTGGTATATCACCGACTGTGCAAAGTACATGAGTTGCAACCTCCAAGAGCTATACCCAAGGCTGTCCAATGACTGTCTGCAAGGAAGTGGTGATGGATTTTGATAATGAGTGAGAACGGCTCCAATCGAACTGTTTGAAGTCTGCTCTACATAGTAGATAGGTATATGAATAATGTCGGATCTCAAGATACTTACCACAGAAACAACTGAGAAATTCTTCAATAGATAGAAGTCAGTAGATACTCCTGAAAGATGATGTAATCTCAGATTTGAGCGTTGTTGGGTGTCGGATGAGATGAAGAGCCCACAATATATCAGAAGCTAGGATGACGCTCAGCTCAGGATGACCGCGGTGTCGGGATTTCGCAGCCATAATTAGGTCATGGCAACTTCAACGTCAGATCTCTTTGCTTGGTAGAAATCGCCACGGAGGCGACTCTATATCCACGACGTGGTATGGACTGGACATTTCACCTCAGAGGTCGGGTACCCCATACTTGATATCCATATCAACGGTCGCGTTTTGGATTAAGGAAGTGGCAAGATATTCTATTCTTGACATAAAGCTTGCACAAAACAAGTTATGAAACGGCTGATCTTCTGGTGGATTCTCAGTTCCGGTTTTTTGCACAGACAAGTAACCCCTGAAGCCTTAGATGCAACCGATTCGCCGACGAGGCGGGTCTCCAACCTCAGACTTCCACTCACGACAACTGCCAGCCACTCAAACGCAATTTCTGTCGTCAAAGAAGTCTCTTTACGACTCGAGGCAATCTCGTTTCTTAACCAAGACAGCTTTAGTACGGCCTATAATCGATGAGGAAGACATCGATAGTGGCAGCAGTTCCGAGCCTTTCAGTAGCCTAGCCTCTTAGAGCGCCCTCATCTCCCACTGACGTGGCGGCCAGGCTCGATCGTTCCACTCGCTACTTATGCCCATGCGCCAACAAACCTCGTGGATGGTTGTAAGGCAACGGTGCATTTGTTGCAGAGTGCATTGGAAAGAGGAAAAAGACTCAATCTCATCGGAGAAGAGTACTCGTATTACTGGACAATCAGCGCGGATCAGTCAGATGACAGCCTGCCAGATCACGGTGCGTTGTGATTGGGATTTTGAAGGTACTGTATATTCGAATTGGTACCGGTCCTCTAGGTAGCTGTGACTTGTCAGAGCTTCCGGCAATAATGCGTCCTTCTATAGAGCTAACGTTAACGTTCATGCCACTCGTACTTCTACTTCCGGGCTGTCCTTAGCCCAAGAAGGGCATCGTTGAGCGGCGAGCCCAATGTTCCGGGACATCGCAATTTAACATCGGCGCCATGGCGTTAACTTGATTCGGTTCATTATCCTTCAAAGAGATATCCTCACTCAGATATCTTTTTCCTTTCTACGCCCTTTTGATTTTGTACTGTTTGGCCTCTGGAGACTTGTCCAGCGTGCGGCTTGTCGTTGCGGGGATATACTGTAACGTCCATGGAGTGCTGATGCTGGCATTATCATTGAGCCCGCCCTTCCGTTCCCTGACCCTAGTACCTTGCTTCGTTGGCGTCATCCTGATCTTCCGAGCAAGCTTCCAATCCATACTTTAAGGCGCTGCCGATCTAATTGTGCAGCCGTTTGGAAGTCCTTGCCGTATTCTTACACTACACTCATCTATTCGTCGTTCATGGTCGGATCTCGTGTGTATCTAGGGAACTCTGCCTGGAGCTCAATCTGAATGCGCTACATCATTAAGAAGACAGAGCGGGTGCCTTGCTCGAACCATTCGGAGGGTATCGGACCCATATCTGGACCTTGAACTTCAGTCTCCAACGTTATCAATCCCTTCACCGTCAGCTTAGAGCTTCGAAAGTCGACCCGAATGCAGCATGCGGGCGAGATGGTCCCTTCCATACGCCATCCTGTTCGGGCTTCTGTGCGCGCAGTCAGTCACGTCTGAAGCCTTTGCCGTCCAACCTCGTCAAGATGTCGGTGCATCCCAATCACCAAGCGCAGCTCAATCGGCGGCCCTTACTGCCGCCGGCAGCTCAGGACCACGCCAGTCGAGCAACAATGCGGAGTCTACAGCAGAGAGCCCGACAGATGGGTCTTCTGCTCCTTCAAAGGCGACAGCTTCAGGATCGGGTATATCCAGTTCGTTGGCCTCAGAACCGTCGACAGGCACAGCTACGTCTAGCAACACCGCACCGTCGTCAACAATCCTAACAAGTTCGAGCGCACCGAGTACATCGCCCGTCCCTTCGACAACAATGGCAGCGCACGATCTTCCTCCGTCTGCCTATAAGGGTCGGTGCTCTCAAATGTACCACCTGATTGCATTGCTGACATCTGCAGGGAATCTCTATACCGACCCGAACAGCCTTCCTCTTCAACCCAGAATCACACCAGCTTTCTCGATCGCTGGTGTCCTAATGATGATTGCAGGCACCGTGTATGCGTTAATTGGTATCAAGAACAAGTTGTGGGTCGCACATTGATACGGTTGCATGTAAATGCTGACAACGATAGGATCCACATCTTCCTTTCTACGGCTTTTTTGGCGAGTTTGGCGGTTACCGTAATACAATCTCTCTTTGACTGCTGTATGAATGCTAACGGTCATACAGGTACTCATCGTGTACGTGATGAACCCACCGATCAGTAATGCGGTGCAAGGCGCATATTTCGTTGCTGCCGTGGTCACTGGCATCATTTTCGGTGCTGGCTCGATAGTCTTTACCGAAGTCACAGAAGGGCTCGGGTGTCTACTAGGGGGCTTTTGTTTGAGCATGTGGTTTCTCGTTCTCAAGCCTGGTGGTCTTCTATCCTCAACTACCCAGAAGGCCATTTTCATTGCGGCCTTCAGCCTCGGTATCTTTGCGTTGTCATTCAGCCGTTATACAAGGCCCTACGGTCTTATTGGGTCGACCTCCTTTGCTGGGGCGATGGTGCTTGTTCTAGGCATCGATTGCTTCAGTCGAGCCGGTTTGAAAGAGTTCTGGGTCTACCTTTGGTGTGAGTACTATCTCGCACATGACGACCGGCGCCCCATGTAGTCGTCTGATGACATTGCGGCTGATCTGATTTATAGCTCTGAACGGCAACCTCTTCCCATTAGGAACTACTACATATCCCATTACCCGCGGCATCCGCGTCGAGATCGCTGGTACAATCTTGTTCTTCCTTCTCGGCATCCTTTCGCAATCCAAACTATGGAAAGTCATCAAAAACCGTCGAGAAAGGAAAGCCGCAGAGCGCCATGACCGTGAGGTCCAACGCGAGCGAGAGGAGGAGGATCTTGGACGGCGGTTAGAAGAAGGCAACCACCGGGAGCGCGCAGAGTGGGAGGCGGTTTACGGAGACAAGGACAAAGCCAACGATGATAAGGCCGACTCTGGAGTCGGCACTGAAGCTCCAGACAGCAGGAAGGTCTCAGCAAGCATTATTGACACCAAGGATTACAGATACTCTACAGGTGAAGCTATAGAGATGGACAATCTGGATGGGTACAAGCACGCCAGCCATACCGAGGCGGCAGCGAAAAGGGGGAACAGGGCAAGGGACAGTGCAACTCCTACAGTCATGTTGGTACACGATGATGAGGAGATCCACGAAGTACAAGATCCCGGCCAAGAGATCGGTACCAAACCACATCAGCGGTTCTCAAGGTCTTCAATGAAGATGTCTACTCCTGATGGCTTTCTCGACGTACCAACTCATGGTTCCTCCCCTGCTCGCAGTCAGAGCAACAGTCCAAAGCCTACCGGAAATACTAAACGAAAATCTGTACCGCCCGCTCCTGAAGTTATCCCCTTACCTTTTACAGTACCAGTGGCAGAAGAGTCTGACGATGACGACCGTTCCTCTGCAGTGACGTATGCAGAGTCTGATCGATATCCAGCAACTCCAGCGAAACGTCTCTCCGGCAGGTCCATTCTGAAAAGGCTGTCTGGACGCTCATTGCTCGAGCCTTCTCAGTCAGAAGAGGCGCTGGTAATCCCGCATGTGGAAGATGATCAAGCGTCTTCTATTGCTGCGACAGTCGACGAGGACGGCGAGGAGATAAGCTCTACGCAGTCAGAAGAGAACGTTGGAAAGTGGCAAGGGGAGCGGTTTGAAGCTGGTAGGCTTGACCCATCAAATAAGACCAACCTACCGGAACTCCCATCCTTCTCAGTCATGAACGATCTACACCCCTTCACGGACATGTCGACGCCTGAGAGTAATAACATTGGAGATATACCAAAACGCAGTAATGACGATGTCACAGCACAAGGACCGGCCATAAACAACCTTAACTCGACAAGTTCTTCTGAGCTTCCACCTTTACACTCCTCCGGTGAGGTATCAAAAAATTCCCTCAATTCAAGTACAGATCTGAGGAAGGATGATCGTATCGAACAAACGGAAAATACTGACCCAATGCGACGGTTCGATACGACTTTAGACGCACAACAAGTCGATACAGCCGAGCAACGACCGAAATCTCCAAAGTCTCCCAAGTCTATAGTGCGCTCGGAAGCATCTGGGAGGCGCTCATCCAAGGCAAGCTTCAGTGAGCAACTACCTACTAAGCTTTCCAAAGTCGTCATGTCTTATCGGACGAACGAGTGGGCTAAGCATCTGAGTGACGCTGAGAAGCCCGAGCTTGACGAGTTGCGGATTGCAGAGCAACGCAGGGATGACCAAGACGCCGAGGCTGCTGTGCCCGTGCACCTTGACGAGCTACAACAAACTGCTTTAGATGCACAGCCACCCCCAGCATCTCGAATCTCCTCACACATGACCTCTTCAGACTACCAGCAGCCCTCGGCTCTGAACAGGAGCTCTTCGAGGTTGTCATTACAGGATCAGCAGCCGAGGGTATCCTTTTCTAATACCCCATACGGGATCATCCCATCGATCCCACCTTCACAAAGTCTCTTGGCAGCAGGAGGACCACAACAATTACTGGCTCTGAACACTCGCGGCCTCCGCAGTAGTTCCACACCGCTCACCAGTGTACCGCTCGTGGAATCGCCACTCGAGGAAGGCTTAGAGTCTAGTTACACATCACGTTTCACTCCCTCGCCCATACCAAGCAACACTCTCCTTGCCAAACGTGACGACATTGTTCGCAACAGATACTCATCACTTCCCTTTAGCCCATCACCGGCGGCATCAGCGCTGCAATTGACACCGAACGACTCTGCGTCGGTCCGCAATTGTCAGCTCAATTCACCAGATGACGACGATGACAACATGACCCTCTCCCGGCGGAGATCACTCATTCAACAGCAGCGACAGCTACAGCAGTCATCTTCACACCTCTCACCACAAGGCCAATCCTTCGATGCTCACCAACCTCAGCGCTATTCCAGCCCAGTGAACCTGGACAGACGGGAAGCAATGCTCGCGTCATGGCGCCATTCAGTCCGTCAGGACTTGGCTTCCAATCAGCAGCCGAACTTCAGCGTCGACGCCCGCCGGCAAGATCTGATGATGGAGAAGTATCAGTCGGGTCTCCATCAGCAACAGCAAGCGATGGCGGTAAACTATCGTGACAGCGTCTTCGACCAAGCCATGCGCCGAGGAGACATGTTAGACCTGCACAAGGAGGCAATCAGGAAGATGCAGGCTAGTGCCAACAAGCACGTTTGATCCGTCACTTCCCAATCTCCGCTCATTCTCTTCCTTTTCGTTGAACATATTACCCCTTACATGATTTATACCGGGTGTCTCTGGTGACGGATACACATATACCCTTGATTGGATTCCATTGGACTGTCCTTGGCATCATTATCCGGCGTTTCTGTTTTGGGGGAAAATTGGGACTGGAAAAAGAGGTGGAAAAAGAGGCAGTGAAAGAAACCTCAAGGTAGCCTAATATATTCTGAGTTCATACCTTCGTCTGAATTTCTGATGACCCTCTTGCCTGGTGACAACTAACAGCGCTTTTGGTACTGAGAGGTCCTCGAGTTTAGCACCAGCTGTTACACTGGCCATGCTGTAGATGGAGCGTAGAGGTGGTTTGACTTTCTAGGCATGTGCTCGGACTCCAGGACCGCACTTACACCTCCCACAGGCAAATCTAGAGTACCTCGAAGTAGAGTTTAGGGGCAAGCCAGAAACGCTAACTAAAGTAAAACGATCTGAGTTGCAGATCATTCGTACTCTACCTGAAGGAAGATCATTCAGACTAAGATCTGGATGTGCGAGTAAGTCGAGCATCTCAATGATATACACTGAAGGCGCTTTCCATATATGACTGAGATTAATAAGGATTAAGGATTGCGAGGTGATCAATGTTGGGTTTATTCGACGCAACAAGCGATATTGGCAGCTGCAAGACAGTCACATTGCCAGTCAAGACACCAATGGGACAAGGTGTCCGTAATGTACATAGGAGCACGAGATACCTACCTGCTCCAAACCGTGAAGGTTGCTCATGAGCCGTGGTACTGCTTCGTCCTTGCTGCCCAACAGAGCGATCAAGATGGAAATGATACCGTTAGATATGCTCCAGGGACTCCCTATAACGGATGGTCGCTACTGATAATTACAATAAAGACAGGCAGTGTCGACTATGTCAGGCCCCCATTTCCCGCTGAGGCACAGTTGGAATGCCAACATCAGTGATTCTATTCCCAGACACAATCAACATAGTCACTCCTACACCGAACCTGGAAATGAACTTCAATGGCAATCAACAACTGTGATATTCCCCATTCTTCGAATGCATCTCCCATCAGCGGCGGTATCGTGCAGCGACGCTAAACCCAACACAACCTCGCTCAGATCCTGTTCGCGCCGGAAAAC
Source organism: Acarospora socialis (assembly GCA_025617375.2). Taxonomy (NCBI): domain Eukaryota; kingdom Fungi; phylum Ascomycota; class Lecanoromycetes; order Acarosporales; family Acarosporaceae; genus Acarospora; species Acarospora socialis. The sequence continues at coordinate 418,769 of JAMYGW020000011.1, forward strand.
TTCCTCGCCAATCACTGTCACCACCTCCCTCTGCACTTCGGCCTTCGTCTCCACTCCGCCACGACGGCGACCGCGGAGCATCCGACTTCGACACCATCACCCTACGCGGCGGAAAGACTACCTGTACAGCAGTCAGAAACTGACATATCAACCGGCGGCGGACCTCGAAGACCGGAACGTGCTCATCGAGCGCCTGAACCGAGACCGCGACACCAACGACGCTGGAGCGCACGCCGCAGTCTTTTCGGCAGCGGGTCGAGGACATCCAATCCACGACGGTCGGAGGCGTCGAGCCTCTGGAATCCACTTAATACCTCTTCACGCACATTCCTCCGACCGGCCCCATCTCATGCACCTAGCGCACACCGGCAGGGAGTCACAGGAAGCGGCTATCCGGAAGGAGGCGACGAGTATCCTCTCCTGACCTTGTCGGAGCAGCGAAGGAGTCGTCGGCAAAGCACTCCCAAACCTTTACTATTAGAACGGAGCATCACCAGTGGTGGCGAAAGCAGCAGAAGGAGCATAGGGCTTCCGAGATCGACGGGCAGACAGACTCGGCTTGGGCTCGGGATGGATGGCGTCCAGCGCAACACGGATCTCAGCCACGGCGGGACGACGGTGGAGACCGCGATACAGGGTGGAGGAGCGGAAAACACACGCATTCAGGAAGACGCCAGCCAAGATCTCGAGCAAGGCCACCCTCACCACCACCCGACGACAACCCCACCCGCCCCCGCCAATCGCGCCCCTTACCCCACCCGCAGCCAAACCTCCCTCCACTCGCACCCGTCCGCCGCCAACTCCAACTCCGCCTCGCACCACACGCCCGACCCCGACCGTAACCCTAACCCGGCCGACGACTACGCCTGGGGCCCTTCGCACCCCTGCTTCCCGCACCCGAACCCACATGTCCCGCTCTCCTCCCCCCTCTACACCAGCACACGCGTCATCCGTATCAAGCGCGACTGGCTGATCGCCGGCGACGCCGCGCCCGCCTTTTCGAACCTGTACCCGGAAATCCTGGAACCCGTGCTCCCCGAACAGGAATTCCGCACTATCATCAAACACGTCAACGAGGAGCTGGTCGCGGCGTTCGATCCGTGGCGGTGGCGGAATTGGATCGATGCGTTGCTGGGGTTGCTGAGTGGGTGGGTGTGGGAGGACCTCGGGTGGACGGGCGTGAAGGGGCGGTTGAGGGGCGTGGAGGGCTGGTTGGAGGAGTGGAATACCAGGGCGGGGGGGAAGGAGGGGGTGAGGGTTGTGGGGTTGAGGCGGACGGGGTATTTGACGGTGAGTGTGGTCTTCCGGTCGCAGTCCTGGCATTGCGGGGTCCTTCGTGCGAGAGTGGATGATGGCTGATGTGCTTGGTGCGCGTAGTTGGACATCCAGATCCCGGACCCGCATGTTGGCGTCGTTAGGCCCGGTCCGGATAGCACGCCCGCTACTGCGAATCCGAGTCGTCCTGTCACCAGACCGACGACTGCTGGCGCGCTGGAACCGAGGGTTGAGGGCTAGGTTCGGTGGAGACTGATACGCTTCATCAAGACATGGCTTCTCACACCGCCGATATTGCTTTGTTTCTTCCTTCCGCCTCTATCCGTCCAACATTCAGAATCTCTTCAGCATCTGTACTTCTCGGCGTTCGGTTCGAGATATGGGCTGTGATGGGATGTGAATGCATTATACCAAGGTATATCAGCGAGATCGACGCAAGGCGTGGTGCAGATGATGTTGATCAGTTACTGTACTTTAGATAGGACGAAACATATCACAGTATCGTCATGGGAATTGTTGCTCTGCTCTCCGTCCGTGCTCAGATGAAGTAGGAGGACTCACTTCTTATCTCTTGTACTCTAATTTTCTACTCCACATACACACAGCCGATGTATCTACAGCCCCTGACAGTCTCCCATCTACGGTGCTCGTACTCTCCTCGTCCCTTGCCGGCGCAAGACTTCACCCCTTCCCGCTCTTCCTCCATCTTTCTCGCCCCGCTCTCCCATCCCACGGCCATTTACCGGCATCACAGTCGACAAACAATCAAACAAGCAAGCAACTATCCACGGCCCCAAACCCCGCCGCCACGCCCCCCTCCTCGCTTTCCACCCCTTTCGTCCGCAACAGATATCCCGCCTCGAAATTCTCCAGAATCTTTATCCCTCCCACCCTCATCGCTCCCTCTCCTCCTCCCTCTCCCACCTCATCTCCTTCGCTAACCGCCTTTCCGGTTCCCTCCCCCTTCCGCCAAAGACACACCCCATAAACCCCCAATTCGCCAATAACACCTCCCGTCTCGACCTTCCCGTTCCGCAGAATGGAGTTACTCAGCGCCGGCGGCTCGATGATTTCCATCAGGATATAGCCCTTCCACCTGTGTTCGGGGACAGACGCCAAGAAGGGCGGGATGGCGGCGCGGTAGACATTATTGCCGCCGCCCTCGCGCTGGGGTTTGAGGACGTAGCCGGTCGCGGCGCGCGGGTCGGTGGCGAGGTTCTTGGCATCGCGGCCGGCGGGACTGTCGTCGAGGGGGTAGATGGCGGCGAAGGTGTGGCGGACGCGGGCGGCGGGGGCGGGGTCGGGGAGGAAGCGGGCGAGGTGCGGGGAGGACGGGGTGGCGAGGACTTGTTGGATCTTCTTGCTGCCGGCCAGGTGGGTGAGGATGGTGGGGCATTTGATGGCCGCGCTGCGTTCGAGGTGGTGGCGGGCGGTCCAGGTGGTCGGGGCGGGGTAGTCGGTCGGGGAGTAGCCGGCGCGGAAGTAGAGGACTGTTACTTCGTAGGGGGTGGTGGGGGAGTGTGGGGGGTGGTAGTGGAGGGGGCGGGTGCGGGTAGAGGGGGGAATGCGGGTGTGTTGGAGGGCGGAGGTGAGGGGGAGGCGGAAGACGGGGATGGAGTGCGTGGTTTGCAGGGCGTATTCGAGGTGGCGTTGGTCGAAGACGTTGCGTTCGATGGGTTGCACGATGAAGAGGATGCAGAGTGGGAGGGAAGGCGTGGACTTGGAGGGCCCGTAGGCGGCGTGCGCGGCGGCGAGGCCGGAGGTTAGGGATTTGATGGTGGGGTTTTCGGGGAGGGAGTTGGGGGTGATGAGTGAGGATGTGGTTTTCGGGAAGCCGGATATAGAGAGCAGGTATCTGGATTGCCGGTTACTGAGATGAAAGAGAAGTAGGTGGGATGGTAATATACTTGTGGAGTAGTGAGACTTGGGAGGAAAGACCTCCGAAGGAAGACGCGATGGTGTTGAACTCGACTTGTCTGATCTTCGGCTCTGGCGAAGGACTTGACGGGTCGACGTGGACCATATAGTCGGAGCGGAAAAGGCCAAGGGAGAGATCCTGCATATCTTAGACTTCATAGTTAAAGAAGAAAGTATGGGAATTACCTGGACGTAACCCTCTTTCTTGACGCTTAGGTGGACTTCCCACAGCTTGGCGATAAAGTCGTCCACGTCAATGAGCCTAGTGGGTTGATACTGAATAAGCAATGGTACTCGAATTTGAAGTATATTTGGAATACAATAAATACAAGCACATATGTCAAAAAAACAGTTTCTGAAAACAAATGGGAACCATCAGAAGCAGCCATTGGTAGAACATAATGAAGTCAAGCCTTACTCCTTTACAATCTCCCTTAACCATTCCTCATCGTCTGCTATGGCGGCATACAGCTCGTTATAAGCTGTTTGTATACCTCGAGCTTCTTCAAAGCAGGCGGCAGGAAATGGACTTGGAAACAGAGTAATCGGGGCTGTATTTGCCAAGACCCCGGAAGGGTCGGTTTCTTCTGCAATAAAGGCTGGAGATGGCCGTACTGCAAGGCCATGTACTATTGACCAGTCCTTCAGATTAGACAGGAGATACTCTAATTCCTTGGGTGTAGTTTCAGGAGGGTAATCGGGATATATTGTAGCTCCCATCGTGAAGTCGTTGTGAGGAGAGGTATCGTCACCGATAGGGCAAGGACGTCATGTGAACGCTAATCCGATAAACGGTATCAAGATCTTGCCCAGATGTTATTCGTTTTCCTTCCGTAAGATAGAAAATGATTGATGACCCTGCATTGAGTATGCTTTGAAATCAAAAGGTAGGGCTATATTAGCCGCTTTTTGTCATCTGCAAGGTGAGGTAAGCTGGCTGCCGCAAGGGGTATTTCTGTGGGATACGAATGCGGCTCGGGAGAACCTGGCTGAGAAGGGAAAAGCTTAAGGCGGAAGAAAGCGGCAGAAAATCAAGGTTTCTTCCGTTGTGGGGGTTCGCGTGTCGCACACTTCGAGCAATGATAGAGCGCGAAGAGGATGAGCTCGCCTTATCGTCGACGGAGCTGATGAGACGTCTCTGCGTACCAACAAACATTGTGATTGTGGCCGTATATTACCATTCGTCTGAGCTATCTTTCATTTTCACTGACTTCAAACCTAACGTTACCGTTACCCAACGCTCATCTATGCGTTAACTTCGCGGCGTCTCCAGCTCCATCTCATGCGCCTACCTCTCCCGTCCTGCATCGTCTCCGCACGACCTCACAAGGCTTTCTTTGTTGTTATCGTCGAGTATCTTAGCCTTCTTATATCGCTGTTATCCATCCTTTCACCGATAACACGTACTCTAGACCCCGCTGGTGACTTGGCCCAGTGTTGTCTGCTCGCGCTCGCACAGCACGGAGACCTGACAACGTTTTTAATCATATCCGACTGGTCTTTGGGGTTCCATCTTCAGAGTCATCTTCACCTGCAACATCATTTAGACTAGACTTTGGCATCAAGTCTGACTTCGACGACTTGAGCTACTATTCGTTTCTACCGGAGTACTGGTCTCGTCGTGAGTAAGATAAGACGTGCCGACTCGGAACCTTTACTGACTTGAAACAAGGCTAGATCTCATTTCAGCACGCTGATATGTTCAACAGCCCATGCCTGGAACTGTCTTTCGCTCTGGTCAACTAGACCTACACATATTCGATCCTATCCTTCTAACCTCCGGACCGGTGGCCTCACTTTGCCTAACATTGTCCGGGACCTACATTGGGACCTACATTCGCACAACCAGATTCGATTGCCGAGAATGGAGACACCGGATGCGGAAGATCCTTTCGATTGGAATGTGAATCAGGTGGTTGCAGCACTGTGCAATCAAACGGCGTCATGGACCAAATCGAGCTCATTAAACCCACTTCCCGAGCCGACACGGTTCGAACAAGCCCTGCGCGAAAATCGCATCGACGGGTGTATGCTCCTGACGCAACTCGATCATGCTTCGGCTCGTGACGATTTGGGCTTGAAGGCCCTTGGAGAGCGCGGCACGATCATGCATGCTGTGCGGATTTTACGAGCCCGGTCACAGAAGTATAGTGAGTATATTCAAGAGACGGCGTCCCAGATTCCACTGCCGGGGTCAAGTGCATGGACCAATCCTGTGATCCTATCCAATCATGGATTCGGATCTTCTTTTTATGGTTCGCCAGCTTTTACAGCTCCTGCAGTGCCCTCGGTACAGACTGGCTCCCGTCCGTCCCCAGTCGTGTCGCCTACACGGTCTGCCACCCTGCTCGAGGCATCGAATATTCCCCAAGTAAAGCCAGATTATGATACATGGAGTGAAGCTTTTGCTCGTACTCCTAAATTAGCTCGGCCCGACCAGCGACAGTTCATGGAGGAAACTAGAATATATGCTCCAGAGTCTCCACTTGGCGCCAATGAAACCCACCAAACATTATCTCCGATGCAAACTCCAACAGCAAAAGCCCCAGACGCACATGAGTTGAAGACCAAGGAAGCTCTCGACCACATCAACGCGACGAGCCAGTCACAAGCTGTGGACAACAATCATCGTGCGGCCGAGACGTACATAATCGACGAGTCGGGAAGGAAGCGGCGGAAGCTGACGCTCGTACCCAGCCATTCGAACTTGGATATCCACGGTCTTGAAACTGCTGGCTCGGATGCTGAGAAAACTAGGTCCCAACCGAGTTCACCTAAGGCTGGGCAAATGATAATTGATTTGGACGGCCGGAAACGAATGAAACCAATACCTATTTCGCAGCCTGCCGTTCCATTTAGCAGTACGCCTGACGCAAGTCCGCTTTTCCCCCGAGATACTTCCGACAACGTTCAAGAAGTCGAAGAGCTGGATACAAACGAGCAAGTGCGGGCTTCGAGCAAAGGTCCTCGTTTGGCTTACCTAGGATCCAAGGCATATCCGGTGGACGAAGTATTCTACGCTGAGACGATGGTGGGAGAAGAAGTCAAGACCGATGTTGACTACGGTAATATAGCGGAAACTAATCTCCAGTCCGAGTCGCAAACTTTTCTTGTCTCAAATCCGGGTCGTTCGCCCAATGGACAGCGGCTCTATGTACATGGGCTTATGAAGCATTTCTTGACAGCCAGCGAGCGTAGAGACTTTAGTCGGAATGGCCAGTCTTTCACAGCTATCTTTCCATACCCTGAGAGAATCGGAAGGAAGCACTTGAACCCGTCGTTCACTTTGCTCTCTCACACACCATCCGGCATTCGTGCGACACGGGAGGACCGAACGAAATGGTCAGCCGCTTATCAAACAACAGCACCCACACGCACAAGCCAAATCGATGTGAACTCGGCGGTCACTCATTTCAGTGTACCTCAGGACAATCCCTTCGCTCTCACTGAAAGCCAGAATGAGAATCATGACTGGGACTTCCTCGAAAAATGGCGCTATATTGACCAGGCTGAGAAGCTGTTACCCATCTATGGGGACTCAGGTAGCGAAGGTGAGTATGACTTGGATACATGGCGAGAGATAGAAGAGGAACAAGGCACCATCCAACGACCGGTCGGCAGGCCAAGCAGGAGCCAGCTCACCCAGGAGGAGGTTTCAAACGCAATTGATCAGGGTATCGACGATTTGAAGGCGAAGTGGCGGACGCAGATACTCCCATTGAAAGAATCAAAAGCATGGCGACTCTGGACAAAGTCGAGGAGGGACAGGAGCAAACATCAGCAGATTGAAATCGCCACAGCCCGCATCGTCTATCTCAGCGACGTTCGACTGCCCAAGATGCGGAAGGAAGTAACAAGTGAGGTTTGGTCGAATGTGATCCAAGTTAAGAAGCAATGCAGGATATTCGAAGAAACCGTGTTCGAACTCGAAGACCAGAATTGGCGAATATCAACCTTACAACTCAAATCCGCGCCCCCGAAGCCATCCTATAAGGCAAATATACGGCCGGTCAAAGTACCGAGCACCCACGGATCCCTGGGTGACGACGAAGAAATACTAGAGAGCGAGCCTGAAACGGGCCAGAGTACTGATAACGGCCTGGACGGGTTCATCATTGATGACGACCTTGATGCACATGAAAGCCTCTCAGGACTCGCGAATCAGATACCGTCAGACGCGGACAGAGTTCAGGATGGCGATGACGAAGAAGTAGAGGACGTGGAGAATAAGGATACTAGCAGCGAAGATGACATTATGACACCCACTTCCAGAAGGCGACGACATGAACGTGGAGGTAAAGCTCCCCATCCGTATGTGGATTCAGCTGACGTCGTCGACCCAGAGCAAACGCCTTCGCCAGAGCTTGACGGCACATCTCGTTCAGGTGTAAAGCCTGACTTGGAGAGTCCAGATAATCTCGGTCTGCACCAGGGACGGCCAGAACCTTCGTCAGTCTTGTCGTCAGCTAGATCGATGCCAGATCCATTTGCCAGCACGCCCCTGAAGACAAGAGATATGGGAAAGCCGATCAAACAGCAAAATTTTGTTGATTTGACCATGTCCTCGGACCTCCCTGAAGCGCCTTCACCAGAATACAAGTCGGACCCTTGTCTTGACATCCGCACGCCTCCGGTGAACCCACGAGACGTCAACCCATTCAGGGACATAACCAAGCCACGGGCTGAGTTCCGAGACCATCCCATGCATTCCTCCGTCATCAACCTGGAAAGTGAATCGAGTCCAACGTTGGAAGAAGATGCCCCGCTTGAAAGGCATGATGAGCTTCCTGACTTGTCAGACGTTGAAGCGATTTCACGCCTCAAGCCTTCGTATTTAGTAGAACGTCAAGACCGCAAGCGTCTACTGATCTGGTACATCCATAGGCTGTCTTCGCATGACCGTCAAGGTATGGTCGCTCGGACAATCGCCGCAACTCTTGAGGAATCTCAGATTGACGTCTGGAACGGTCTCTCCGCCATAAAGGGCCACGCCCGCAAAATAAGAGGTGCCGAGACGCGAACGTCTGATGATATCATGCGCATATCCCAGTTGTACATATGTTGGTCCCAATGCATGAAATACTCATCGAACGGATATCCACAGAAGTGTGTCGAGAAAACGATCGAAGACGAAGCCGGTTTCGAGTGCTTTTACACCTTTCTGTGCGACCGATTAGCAAAGTATGAAAACGAAATCGTCGAAGAACCGGTTGTCATCGAAAGTACCCCAGAGAAGAGCATACGAGGACGGGGCAAGCGCAAGCTTGGCGGAAGGTAAGTAGTCCACAGCTGGTTGTATCTCAACGCCAGGCTGACTGATGATAGTTTTGCTGCACGGTTGAGACAAGATGAGTCTGACGATCTCTTGGGTGAACGGACTCCCCATAAGAAGAGAAAGAACATTGTTCAAGAGAGTGTTGAGGCTCGTGATCTTCGCTTCAACGATCGTCAGCGCGTGGACGACCAAGAACGACGGCGTGCCCAGCTCATGCAGCTTCAACGTACGGTCATGCGCGACGGGAAAGCGCCTCCTATGATTATCAACGTGAGTAAATTCGAGCATCAGGACCTAATCCATCTTAACACCGCAATCACGACAAAAATAAAGCCTCATCAAGTCGAAGGGGTGCAATTCATGTGGCGGGAGCTAGTTACCGACGAGCGGTCGTTGCAAGGATGTTTACTTGCTCATACAATGGGTCTGGGAAAGACCATGCAAGTGTAAGTCCTCCGCTCCCTTGTTCCGTACAGCGCTAATGTCCATAGGATCACACTATTGGTCACCATTGCAGAATCCGCAAAGTCCCAGAATCGCAATATAAAAGACCAGGTTCCAATGGGTCTCCATGACTCTCGGACTTTAATACTCTGCCCTCCGTCTCTAGTGGACAACTGGTGGGATGAGTTTCTCATATGGGCACCTGTACCGATGGAGGACAACGTCGGCCAGCTACGCAAAGTGGTTTCAGGGTCCAAATCAAGCGAACGACTACACGAGATAACCGCGTGGTATAATGACGGCGGAGTGTTGATAATCAGCTATGACCTGTTCCGACATTATGTTCACAACAAAACCACCAAGTCAAGAGGCCCGCCACTAAATGAGGAGCAGCACGCCAGAGTCAGAAGGGAGCTACTGGAAGGTCCCAACATCATCGTTGCTGATGAGGCTCACAAGATGAAAAACATTTCGTCAGCAACTACCATCGCTGCGAATCAGTTCCGATCTAAGAGTCGCATAGCCCTAACAGGATCTCCCTTGGCAAACAACCTCGAGGAGTACTACGCGATGATCAATTGGATTGCTCCAGGATACCTTGGTGATATTGTTCAGTTCAGGGCCAGATATGTGGAACCGATCCAGGAAGGCTTGTACCACAATAGCTCCGCACTTGAGAAACGTGAATGCCTTAAAATGCTGCAGGTCTTGAAACGGGATCTGGATCCGAAAATCAACCGAGCCGATATCACTGTTCTCAAAGGAAGTCTCAAGGCCAAGACGGAGTTTGTCATCAAGGTTCCATTGACGAAACTACAAGATGATGCGTATCGGCTCTATGTTCGGTCGATGCTCGGTGATGCCGGTGACAAAGAACCTGGGAACGCAAGACTTTGGGATTGGCTTGCGATCCTTTCTTTGCTCTGTAATCACCCACTATGCTTCAGAAACAAACTTCTGGAGCGGGAGGCTGCAGCTCAGCAGAACTCCGAGGCGGCAACAATCAAGGCTAGGCAACGGGTGGCCCTGGAAGGCGCTGTCAATTCTGAAGACGAGTTGCTCCCTGGGGATGAAGTCGTCTCCAAGCTCGGTGTCTCACAAGCGACCATTGATAAGCAGTTGTCTCTGCTCAATAACGTGGCTGTGGCCCTGGAATCCATAAGCCACTCTCATAAAGTCGAGATCTTCAATCAGATCCTCGACGCCTCGATCGCAGCAGAGGAAAAAGTGCTTGTGTTCTCACACAGTATCCCTACTCTTAATTACCTCGAAGATCTCTTCAAGCAGACAGGTCGGAAATATGCCAGGCTAGATGGTAGGACTAAGATGTCAGAGCGCCAAAAATTGACGAAAGATTTCAACTCGGGCAAAGCGCACGTCTGCTTGATCTCGACACGAGCAGGCGGTCTTGGTCTCAATCTTCCGGGCGCGAACAGAGTTATCATCTTCGACTTCGGATTCAATCCGATTTGGGAAGAACAAGCCGTTGGACGAGCATATCGCATCGGGCAGGAGAAGCCAGTCTTTGTTTACCGTTTCACAGCGGGTGGCACGTTCGAGGACAAGCTGCACAACCAAGCGGTCTTCAAGACTCAACTGGCTTCCCGAGTCGTCGACAAAAAGAACCCAACACGATTCGCTATTAAGGGAGTTCGGCAGTATCTCTTCGAACCAAAGCCGGTTGTGCAAAAGGATTTGTCTAGTTTCATTGGCAAAGATCCTCTGGTTTTGGACGGTATTCTGGCTAGGTAAGACTATGAGAAAAGGTCTGGAATATCTAAAGCTCTTTATCGCTAACGTTACTTAGCGAAAACTCCATCCGGTCGATAGAACTTACGGAGACCTTCCATCAGGAGGACAACGAGAAGCTAACTGCAGAAGAAGAAAAGGAGGCTGAGCAGATCCTGAAGGACGAGCAACTGAAGCGGACTAACCCAACCGCCTACCGTGCGATAGTCAGTGCCAGGGACCAAGCACACGTATGTTTACTGCAGTCCTTTCTTTTGCGAGCAGATAATGCTGACAACGAAACAGTTCATGTTTAATCGATACCATACAGCCAAAGGATCAGCAATGCCAATGGCGCAGTCCTATATGCAACCACCTTCACAACCTTTACAGACTCTGCAGAACCCTTTGTTAACCAGAGCCAACCAAGGGATCAAAAACCCAGCAGCTACAACCCTTACCCATTCGTTAGGGTATCCAAACCTACCGCCTGTAACAGGAGCGAGTACACGTGTTTTTGACGCTGCTCCAGACACGACATTTGCGCAGGGTTCATTACCTCGCCAGTCTCATTCAGAGCAACGTCATCAGAGCAATCTCACAGAGCCTGAGGACCCCGTAGAAGGCAGGGAAGGTAGTCATACGGGCAAGCCTGCTCAGGCTGCAGGACCATCCCATGTAGGCGATGCACCGTTTATTACATCATCTCATCCATCATCGTCATCTGCCAAGGGTACCTGGCTAAGATGGCTGGCTTCAAACAAGAGACACTAATCACGCATGCTACAGTCTAGCTCTATCTCTGAACAGCTTGGAACTCCCCTGAACGCACGAAGCGCGGGCCTTTCGCCGCCTTCGGTGGACTGGGTCACGAAGTCAGAACTCGAAGCGAGCATTCCAACTGAAGGAATTAACCCCACTCAGCTTATACCGATATTTCAACACCGAATCAGGAATGAAGAGGAGTTCCTGGACTGGTTGACCGCGTGCGCAAAGTGGGATCCTAAGGCGAACATGATTTGGCCGAGGGCGCCGTCACAGCGCGACCGACCGGACACCTTGCTTGATCTTGGCAGTTAGACGTGTTCTGGCTACCTCATTATGCTTTTTCCTTTCGTGTTGAGCAATTTAAACCTTTTCTCTCTTCATCCCTCGACGACTGATGGACTCTTTGGATTGGCGTTGCACGATACCCCTGGAGCGCTTTTCGCAAGTGCGTTGCATTGCATTTACAGCACATGAGCGTTACCCTTGGCTTTGGAGGGACCATGGCTTCTCTGGATTCTAGCTTGGAAGTATGCTTGGGACAGCTTTTTGCTCAAAGATCAGCGACCGTTCTGCAGCATTGTAGTCGCTGCAAGTAGCAAATGGCTTAATTTTAGAGTTGAGCCATATCGATTGATACACAGGTGCTTATGACCACCTACTTATGGATTAGTTGTTCTTCCGTTTTGAACTCTTTAACTATCTCAAGATATCTTATAGTAGCGTGTCTTGCTATGCCGTTACTTCAGAATTCATGCCAGGGCAAAGACCCATGATCTGGTACCTTAGTAAGCAGACATACTTCGTCGTCACCGGATGCTCGAGATGCCGAAAGTCCCTCTGACTAAGCCAATCAGAACAGACAACCAATCAGATGAGGCCGCTTTCCCTTTACTAAGGCACAGTCTGCCTTTGCCGAATATGGAGAGTCGACCCTAGTTCACCACCATACTTACATAATTAATCGTAATATCACCAGATGATGACAGCCTCCTTTACGGAGTAACTTTCTCATTGTGAACCACAACTCTCCCATCAATATCCGTACCCATAGTCATCAGCCGCTCAGTGTTGCGCAGTCACTGAAAAGTCGCCACAATGGAGGCTCTTATTCGTCAATCGCGCTCGATGTGTCCGTTTCTGAAGAAAACGTCTCCCGCCACTCTACGATCTTTGTCCACCGCAACCCGATATGTCTCTCCTGGTGGAGGGACCATGTCCAATCTTCAAGTACTCGCTCGCCGTTGCCCAATCATGGGAAAAGCAATGGCGGTTCAGAGTGCCAGAGCCGGCAACTCTGCCCTTGCCGGCGCTTTTGGCGGTGTGAGGGCTTATGGCGGCAAGGCCAAGTTGCACACTACCAGGGCCAGAGAAGCAACTGTGGGCGCTGGGGTCCTCCACCGACCTGATGATGGTACGCATACCTTTGTGTTCGTTGATCGACTTGCATTGCCTGAAGGCGCACATTAGCATTGGACCATGTTGAGAAGGCTCGCTGACACGGTACGATTGATAGCACCTGTGCCGACTGCCCCAAAGCTAGCAACAAAGACTGCACAGGATACTGCGACTCTTGGGCCCAAACCTGCGGCTCCGTCTGTCTCGAAGTTCGACTACGAAGGCTTCTACAATGCGGAGCTTGACAAGAAGCACAAAGATAAGTCCTACCGTTATTTCAACAACATCAATCGCCTTGCCCAGGAATTCCCTCAGGCCCATATGTCTGCCAGGAACGAGCGTGTCACCGTGTGGTGTTCCAACGACTATCTGGGTATGGGACGAAACCCACAAGTACTGAAGACCATGCATGAGACCCTTGACATGTACGGTGCCGGAGCGGGCGGCACAAGGAACATATCAGGTCATAATCAGCATGCCATGGGGCTCGAGTCGACCATCGCCAAACTTCACGCTAAAGAAGTCGCGTTGGTATTCTCTTCCTGCTACGTAGCAAACGATGCCACTCTCGCAACGCTCGGCAGCAAGCTCCCCAACTGTGTCATCCTTTCCGACAGCATGAACCATGCCTCCATGATCCAAGGCATTCGGCACTCGGGTGCGAAGAAAATGGTATTCAAGCACAACGATGTCGCCGATCTTGAGGCCAAACTGGCCTCGCTCCCTGTTGACATCCCCAAGATCATCGCCTTCGAATCGGTTTACAGCATGTGCGGGTCCATCGGCCCGATCGAAGCGATCTGTGACTTGGCCGAGAAGTACGGCGCCATCACCTTTCTCGACGAAGTCCATGCAGTAGGAATGTACGGACCACACGGCGCCGGCGTAGCAGAACATCTCGACTACGACGCGCACGCCGCCGGTCAACCAAAAGGCACGGTTATGGACCGCATCGACATCATCACCGGCACACTCGGTAAAGCCTACGGCTGCGTCGGCGGTTACATTGCCGGCTCGGCCAAAATGGTCGACGCCATCCGCTCACTCGCACCTGGCTTCATCTTCACCACCTCCCTCCCTCCCGCCACCATGGCCGGCGCCAAGACGGCGATCGAATACCAGATGGCCTACCAAGGCGACCGGCACCTCCAACAACTCCACACTCGTGCCGTCAAGGACGCCCTGACGGCGCGCGACATCCCTGTCATGCCCAACCCCTCGCACATCATCCCCGTCCTCGTCGGCAACGCCGAGGTCGCGCGCCAAGCGAGCGATCTCCTCCTCGAGGACTGGAACATCTACGTCCAGGCTATCAATTACCCCACCGTGCCTGTCGGCCAAGAGAGGTTGAGAATCACGCCGACACCCGGCCACGTGCAGGGCTTTAGAGACACGCTTGTGCAGGCCGTCGATGCCGTCTGGACACAGTTAGGGATCAAGAGAACGAGCGAGTGGGCGGCGCTTGGTGGGTTTGTCGGGGTTGGGGAGGTGGGGAAGGGGGTCGAGGAGCCGCTTTGGACGGATAAGCAGTTGGGGCTTGGGAGTGAGAAGACGGTGGCGGATGGTTCTAAGAAAGGCAAGGGGATGGCGGAGGTTTTGGAAAGGGAGGGTGAGCAGAGCGTTAGGACCGTTGCGGCGGCTGCCTGAACGGGCAGCTTCGGGGCAGCATCGCGCGTGGATGGAACTTGGGGTGAGGGAAGAGGAGGTGGGAGACATAGCGTGGAGAGATTCTCCGAACCTGGTCTTCTGATCTGCTCGTTATCTGTCGTTACCGTATCTTTCGGGATTACCCAGAGATCTACTCTATACTTCTAAGTGGATCTGATTTGGTTATAAAGTCCACCTCGCATCTACCTTGTACTGTCTTCCATCCCGCCCATGTCGGTTGAATTCTTGGCTCCCACGTAAACTCGACATAACGGACGTTGGTAGTTGAGCAAGCAACTAACGTTGTGTGGATCAATTGTCTTTTCGTCTAACCTGCTGACCGAGTCACAGCGGGTAGATAGGCAGGTATGTGGACGACAGATGCCTCTGCGATTCGTCAAGGACTAGGTACCCGTACTCATACCTCGTAGTCTGCCACGAAGACCGACCCTGGGTCAGTCAGCATCGCCGTTCTACTCAAGCGCCATGTGCCGTGTACTCACTGCTCAGATACCTCATGGTACAATGAGTGCAGAAAGGAAATTATCTATCTCAGGCATACTCTGGGGGATTTAGACTGTCTCTGATCCCTCGAATCTTGCACTCACCCGTGCTTAGTAATATCCCTACTGCTTGGCTTTTGATATTCCTTAACAAGCGCTATAGCACTTCCGTGTAAATCTTGTTCATCTACGCGACGATCCAAAGAGATCAAATTTGATCCTGTAAGATCATCATGCCATGCAACGTGGGCGCACGAGATGTACCAAGGCGACTGGCCTAACTCTCCGCCAGTTCAAGACTCCGGCCTACCTGCTGGAAGACCCTTCAACATTTTGAATCTTTGCCAGTATGGCAACTTCTGAGACTTGGAACATTCTGTTTGAAGATTTGGATAAGAGAGAAACACGGTGCTAGCTTGATTGTCAGAATCTATGTAATATCATTACTATGTACTGCGTGTGTACTCAAGGAGCAAAGTCGTGGGATGGCAGAGAGTTTTTGCAAATCACCTTTGTACCACTGTGATGTAATTGCTTTCTGCGCAGCCCGTTCGCGCCAATGGTTGAGCCTCTGAATATCAGGCAAGGCTGAGTGCAACATCGGGCTTGCACCCCGCCGGCTGGACCGAACACAGCCTCTATTGATGCGCTGGCGTCGAGAGGGATCATATAGATATGGAGTCTAGCGAAGTTGTTCTCAGTATTTTCTGATTCATTTTACAACATCGATTAGGTCTGTAGCAATCTAATTTGCGAAGATGAAGATGACCATCTATGTTGAGTGCCGTAAGTCTCTAGCCAGACTTTCACATGTAACCCCTTGATGGTTCTGAGACTACATGTGGATGAAGTACTCCGCAAGTGTATGCATTTTTGTCCTTTTAGATAAACTGTATTTTACTCTTCATAATTTTGTTAGGGAGGACCTCCATATAACACCGCCAGCTTTTCTTAAGAGTCAGATTAGTTGGTGTCTTGATGTATTGGAGTGCTCCATCGGCATTCACTTATGACCCAGAACTAGATGACAGTTGCGCTAATCTAGCCATGTTCAGTGGACGGCCACCGGCATGTTTTCGAAGTGTGGCCCAGCGACACAGTTGAGAGCATCGCAGCAAAAGTTCAAGATAAAGACGGCACCCCCCCGGACGCGCAGCGCTTCATCTACGCTGGCAAGCAGTTGGAGGTCTTCCGCACTCTCGACTCATACAACATTGGGCACGAGAGCACGGTGCACCTCGTTCTGCGCTTGAGAGGCGGACAGGCACCGGTGCTGCCTATCCATGCTCCGAGGGAGAGTCTGTTTCAGACTGGGCAGGTAGCGTATGGGACGACGAGGGACTGGAAGGCCTTAGCGGATTTGGGGGGCTTTGACGCAGACACCCATATCGTGGATCCGCAGGCGCATTATGCCGTTCTGGATTCACTCGAGCATACAATTGTGACGTCGTCGGAGTTGTATCGTTGTTCAGGGGTGTACCGCCTAAGCACTTTCAGAGAGGCTGCAGATCTGTTAAGTTCCACACAGATGTCTAAGGCACCTGGATGGATGCAGAGACTCGTGCTTAACCTCCATAACGACGGCGATGCAGGAGCGAGTGGCACCGTTGCCAACCTCTGCGAGACCTACTTCATCATGATTTTGGTCCTTGAAAGCTTCGATCTGCTAGTATCGAGGCAATTTTGTACCTCATTCTTCAGTATTGTTGTGGAGCGATCCGACGGTATAGTCGCCGAAATTGTCAAAATCCCCAGGGAAGTCCTTATCGAGCTCATGGAGGCGCTTAAGGTAGCGATTAACGTTACCTGCGAAGAAAAGACGGATCCTGAAAGCGATCATGAGACGCTCAAGGACTGTGTTGGGCCGGCTGTTCAGGGGTTCATCGACTTACTCGACTATTCGCAGCTTGGAACATACGCACCTGTCAGCAATACTGTCCCTGAAATGCTAAATGTCTGGCGAATGGTGGCTTGTATTCTGGATCTAGGCTTGGTCTGCTATGTTGGATCTCATGGAACGCGGTTTGATACGGAATACTTCCGGCGGAATATGGATCCTTTGAGATTTGACCAGGGAAACAAATTTTCCTTCGATTGTAGCTTGCGGAATCTAGCCTGCCTCGACAGCTTCCTCGATGCGAAATCAGTCTGGGTATTCCGAGCTGGGGTCAACCTCGCGCCAGCTTTGCCACAAGGCAAGAACCGGAAGAAGCTCTCCATCCTCACCACCATCGATGCCCTCGCCGATATCTGGGGCCCGGTGTGGGCCGAAGCCGCGGACCAAGGCATCGTTGGCGAGAAACCTACACGTATCAAGAAATTCCATGTTTCAAAAGGGGTCATTCGACGTGTACAGGAAGGGGCCAAGCCTACTGTTTCTGGGGCGGTCAAATGCCACTGGTATAGCTGGACGCAAGATCATCGGCGGCGGTTCTCAACTCTGTTCACGAAACCCGAGGATCTGTCTATGGCGCTAGATGATAAACTGCTTATCGGGAGCGACATACGAGTCAATCCCGGTTGTGCTTACACCCTCCAGGAGTACGAGATGAACTATGGTGACATGATAAGCAGCTTGGGTACGAAACCTTCCACGTGGAAGCTGGATAGCGCCGCCGTAACCGTGCAGTTAGCTGCGCCAAAGGTGGTTACTTTCCAGATCCAAGGAAATGTCAAGAAGATCCCCGCCACTACGGTCAAGCAGTTCATATGGGAGAAGTGGAACTTCGAACCCGAGCGCGCGAACCCGGGGATGTTGAACAATTGCTTCGGCGTGGAAATCAGCCACTGCACTGGCAACGCGAGGAGGATACCCATGAAGCAAATCTTCTTGATGGAGCCCATGCAGGAGTTGCTGGAGCGCCAGATACCGAACTGGCGGTACACACAATGGGGCACGGCCTTCCACGAAGCGCTACAGACCGAGTCCAATGACGCGATATTCCAGTTCTGGAACAGGCACACGGCCGAGCGGCGGCTCGTCGGGCAGCTAGTTCAGTCCGTCCTAGACGTGCTCGACAGCACAGGCAGAACCGACAGTGGCTTCCGCGCGGCGTTTATGCATCGGAACCGCGAGCTGGGCGTGGATCTCGAAATTGACAAGAACGAGTGGGCGGGGCTGCTGAAGGACTCGTATCTAATGGCCACTTACGCGGTCGTCAACGAGGTCTGCTTGGAGTGCCGGCGGCCGGACCATACGACTTCGATCTGCGGCGACGAGTCGCGGTACACCGTACTGCAGACGCAAATCGGGCTGAAGACGCAAAGACTGAAGAAAGGGAGAATCCTGACCGAGCGCCTGAAGATCGAACCGCACAGCCAGACGTACAAGAAAGTCGACGACGACGAAGCAGCGGGCGCGCCCTACTTCATGAACCTTCAGTCCTCTATCAAGTCCAAGTTTCTCCTGAACTACAATCTCGCCGTCGCGAAGGAACTGTTGATTCACCGACCGTACAACGGGAATTTGCACACGGCCAAGTTGATACTCCGCGCGTCGGCGAGGGGTTACGGAGGCATGAGTTATAAGCGCGATCGCACGCCGTTGAGCCGTGCTGGCAGTGGTGGTGCCGATGAGATTGACGAGACGGCGGCGGCGCAGGAGGCGTTGAGGCAGGTGGAGATGAGGGACATTGAGCCTATCAGAGAAGATGAGACGCAGGGCCAGGGAAATGTGATTGTTAGGTTTGGCAGGTGGAAGTGGTTGCAGTTCTTGGGCACTTAATGATTGTAACGAGATGACGACAGCGACATTTGAAAAATTGATGTATGCTCATATTAAATGTACGTCATATACTTTATACTGCTTCTGAGTCCTGCCGTACCGGTTTGGAAAACAATATAGATCTGGTGTTAGAGCCATCTTACCACTTCCTACTTCGGCCGTCTTACTGGCTCACAATCTTCTGAGTTGCTACGAGTACAGCAGAGGGTTTTGCGATGATCAATCATAAAATTTTCAAAAAGTAGCAGAGCGAGGAGAAACATACGGCAACTGAATGCTGTTGATGCTTGCATAATGCATACCTTCTTGTGCAGAAGGCTGAGGCGCGTTTGCCGTTGTTCAGGCTCCACCTTGCCTTGCTCTGAGCGTGCTCAGGCGCTCAGGCTGAAAGCGGCAACCGCTCAGGTCCGAAGACGGAAACGGACTTTGGTAAGAACCAGTTTCGTAACAGACCATAGAGATAAATAAGTAGGTGCGAAGTCGGCGCACAGAGACTTATGTCCACCGACTTCGTACTCGTACGGTAGTGGATGGGATGAAAGGATGCATGTCACGTGTTTATGGTGGGGTTATCTTGTTGTACAGAGTACACGTACGAAGTAGAGACATGCCCCGCTAGCTGAGGGATTGAGTATGCGAAAACCCTCACTACCTACTCGTACCTCTCTTGGCTGGAGGTCTCCAGCGTTTGTAGTCGGAGGCGTTTGCTGGGACTTTAGTTCCTAAATCCGAGGGTTCTTGGAAATGCAGCTGCCTAGTCGGTGTTACGGAGATGAGTTCTGGTAGGCGGCGAGGTGAGAACTCTCTACTGTTGCACTCAAATTACGGGGGTTCCAGAGGTTTGTTTGTTAGAGTTTGAGTTCATGCAGGTAAGAGTAGTTTCAAGTGCCGCCTGATCATCGGTTGTACGGGGATGAGGTTTGTTGGGCAGGCAGTTACTGTTTGAGCATCAAAGCAACCACGAAGAACATATTGTAGTCTGCAAGAGAGTCTTATTCCCTAGTAGCTAGCCTCTAAAGAAGTAGAGTACAATGAGTCCGACGTAAGCCACCTAGAAACAGAGCAATACCGTTGCCGTCACGCCTCCAGCACGGATCGAGTCCGACACCCATGAGGTTGAACGATGATGATGTTCCCGATCGCTGGACTAGCGTTATGCGTTGCGGAGAGCTCTAGTGCTTGGCAGCCTCCTTGTTGACGTCGGCCTTGGTCTGCAAGTAGCGGAATGGTCAGTATGCCGGTACAAACACGTGCGATGAGGGTGGGAGGAGACGTACGTTGTGCGAAGTCTCGTCGACCTTGGCGCCTAACGCGTCCTTGGCAGCGGTGGCACGGTTGCCGAGGGAGGCATCGGAGTCTTTGGCGACCTCTGGTTTCGAGAACGAGACAAGTCAGAAAGGCTTCCTTTGAGAGGGGTGAGGGTGATGAACGAAGATGAGACGCACCGGTGTTGGCTCTCTTCTCGGCCCCTTTGCCGGCACCCTGGATGCTCTCGGACACGTAGTTGACGGCGTTCCTGTTTGACACGTGTCAGTTCGGTCTCGACGACAAACGACACAACGGTCAGGCGTGGGCAACGACATACTTAGCGGTCTCCATTGCGAAATTATATGTGTTTGAAGGGCTTAGAGGGAAGATGTGTTTGAAATTTGGCTTGAAAAGTCTGGTAGGTTGGAAGTTTGCGTTGTGTTGAGAAGGATGAAAAGTCTGGATGCGAGCAGCCCCGCCGAGCTTTTAAAGTGGCATGGAGGGGTAAAGTGGGCAGGAGCGCAGCCGCCCCACTACGCTTGCGAAAAGCGAAACAAGGGATGATGTCACGGTCACATGCCGAGGTCAGTACGCGCGGTAAGGTGGTCTGGTTCTGGAATGTGACGCCTTTCGGGGCGCTAAGGTAACGCTAAGATTAAAACGCTCAGCTGGCTTCGGTTACAGCCGGTTTCAGCTGCCTGTTCTGGAATGTGACTGATCCTCGATCCTGTTATACGCAGCAGTGATTTAGGGCTGTGTACCACGTTGGACGAAGTATGTCTGTATATTGTGATAAAATAGGCACACAGTTGGACGATCATTTCATGGTAGGACTATACATCGTCTATGTACGAGTAGAAGGTTCGACAACGTGAAGCTTACTGTCCTAGAAAATGCTTCGGCAACAACCGTAAAGATTCTTTCGCACCGCCAGCAATCACCAATTGGAGCACTCCAGAGGCAAGGCAAAGTATCTAGCAACCATGTCTGAGAAGAAGCGCAAACGTACATCTGAGACAGTCGATCGTCCTGGGAAGAAGGTTGCTGTTGATGCTTCTCCATCTGTGGTAAAGGTCTCAGTGGTAGCGAGTAATGATGAACTAGCCCCAGTGATAGGTATGTCTGGTGAACCTGCTCACCACCAAGCCATATGTACATGTGCAGCTGCAATGGGTAGAGTACACAATGTTGATGCTGACGTTCTCCAGCATCCACACCAGGCCTCTCCCTTCCGACGAAGATTTCATTCCAACCCTACCGCAAGACGCAGCGTAATGCATCTATACGAACCCCAAGCAATAGACCTGGTAACACGTCTGAACTCCTTTTGCACTCCTCAACCCATCCCAAGGTCGATTACACCGGCCGCGAGGAAGAAGAAGGTGGCAGCAACAGCGTCCTCAAACACTATGTCGGCATTTACGACCCTACGACGGGCGAGTTACAAGTCACGCCAGCACGGAAGCTAGTCGTTCGGGGAAGCGTGCGTCAAGAGGACACAATTGCTGCCGAAGATACAGGTGGTGATAATGGCATGGAATCTGCGCCCAAAGTACGCCTCTCCCTATAGCTGCCCTTTCCACACCTCTTCATAGCGCTAACGGCTACCAGCTCTCCTCGCGCGCCGCTCTCGGTCTGTCCTTCGGTACCAAGAAATCCCAAAAAGCCATCCGCGCCCTCACTGAAAACGCCATCTCCCCCCGCAAGCCTCCTAACGGGACCACCACCTCCGCCTCCGCCTCCTCCAGCCAACCCCTCGACCCTCTCGCTGCAGCCGTCGTCGACTCGATGGCCAGCACGACCTCAACCATGCCCACGCGCGAAGAACTCCAATCGGCCGTTGACGACGCCAAACCGCGGCCGAAACCAAACATGCAAGCGACTACTCCGTCAGAGGTCTACTCCGTCTCGGATCTGGTGGGTGGGGAGGAGACATTACGGCTGCTTGTGGTCAGAGATTGGCAAGACGCCGTAGCCGCCAATAAACCCGTGCACACGAAATCGCGGTTCGTGAGCAAGCGCCTGGCGAATCTGGCGCAGAGCGGAGACGTCAAGAGGTTGAAAACGCTTCGCTACCTACTAATCCTATTGGAGTTCTACGGCAGTCTCGGGTCTGGGCCGAAGGGTATCAAGAAAGTGCCACAGAGGGAAAAGCTTCGGAAAGCGATGGGGAACGCGAACGAAGGCATGACGGAAGGCGTGAGGAGGAGGTTCGCTGATAGCAAGTACGCGCCTCTAATTTATTCCTTTGCTCCGTCTGCGGATGGAATGAACTGAGACCGTTACCAGCACCCTCAACAAATGGCACACCGACAATCTCTTAACCCACATCACCGCCCTGGCCCTCACAATCGACCATTTCGACCTCGACCTCTTCGACCTCCGCGAAGACCTCAAACTCGACCAGAAAACGTACTTACTCTTTCCTTCTTCCCTTCTATTCTGGCGCTTGCTTTTCTCCAACATACCTGCAGACCCTCACTAATATGGAGCAATATAGTATGACGCAATACGCACACGAACTAGGCTGTAAGATTTCCGCACTGACGGAATCGGAACGCTCGAAAACGGGCCTGAACAAAACCGAAGCGGCGGCACACCGCATGGCGAGATTGAGGTTGCCGTTGGAGTTTCCGAAGACTAGGGTGCCGAAGGCGGGGAGGCGGTGAGATGGACATGAAGGAATGAGGAGTGGCGGCAAGATAAAAGGGACGGGAGGAGTAGGGAATAGGTGGAGAGGAGGTAGAGAAGAAGCAGGGAAGGAGGCAAACTACTGCTCTGGAATAGTCATGAATACCGTGAGCGTCTACGGTGGTGAGTGTAGTCGTGTGTACAATGTGTACAGTGATACATTGTCATGGATTACCTTATGTGCTCTCTGCTGGGCTCAGACAATACCAACTGTGCTTCAGATGGAGCCTCTCGAGGCAAGCAGTGTCTTAGGTAGTCTGTATCTAGCCTCTCCTCGAGTAGAGTAACCATTTCACGTGTTGGGGCATCGAGCATCGCACGCATATGAAGACAGACTTCAAGTTTACAATAACTAACAAATATGAGCTGAAGATCGTAAGCGTCAAGCCACTTTAGCAGCCATCAAATCCACTGCTGCAATACTCAAGAACACCCGTGAACTTTCGACGATGATATTGACCAGCACGCTTCCTTCGGCACGACCTGCAATCCGCCCTACCCACTCCACCACTTCCACCCCCCTAACGGCGTAAAAGCAATTCGGACGGGACGTTTCGAGATAGCGTTATGAGATGAGACGAGTTGGTGGCAGTACTTTCATTGACTTGTCGTGACGAGAAGGCTGCAAGCTGGGATCGAAGAGTTGCGAGGTGTTTACTTGCTGCAGGCCGAAAGACGATCAGCACGTGTTTGATCGCCCAGAACACAACTATGCCCACAGCGACCGGGAAAGCCAGCAGGAAGCTGCAGGAAGAAAGGACATGACATACCTTCTCGCTCTGGTCTTTCTCCTCTTACGCTTGAGACGTCGGACGCGCTTCTTCCTCCACTTGGCTCTCATCTTCGATAACTTAGTGAACTGCTCATTCCAGCCGATCGGTTAGCCACTGACACTGCGGAGGTCGATGGAGGGATTCTTGAAGTGTCTGCTTCGTAGACGGGGAAGGTCGAGGTGGAAGGGGAGATGGAAATACGTACTCGTTATGTGGGATGAGTGTCGTGTTGGTGGAAGAGCTTGGGAGGAAGCTCAGGCGGGGTGGGAGATGTGTGCGCGGTCGCTTAAGCGAGATGGCGCTAAGGGCTACTGGCGTTCCCGTTCCGGTTTGGCTTAGTAAAGCGTATCGATTTCTACAGTATGACTCTATATAATGCTGAACTGGTGCGCATGTTGTATGTTTGGTGTTGGTTAGTGGGAGTTTGATGTGGCAGGATGGACGAGGGGCTCGGAGCGGAGAGTAAGAGTCCTAGAAGAGTAGTTGGATATCTTCGTAGTTATGTCGATGGCTTTGACGAGCAACGTGAGTGTTGACTTTTGGAGATGGGCATGCACTGACTTCAAGATAGATGAGGAACCGATTTATGCGAATTTTAATCTACGTATGGGTCGAGACAAGAAAAGATGGTAACCGACATGAGCATTTTCCGTATAGTCCAAGTATTAAACTCTCACAGCGATGTTGTTCTTGAAGATCTTACTGTTTCTAATCAACACATACGAATTTACTGTATTCAGTTCGAGCAGGAAGATGTGTCTGATATTCCGCCACTTGTCTATGCGGAAGACCTTTCTAGCAATGGTACCTACTGGAACGGAACCTTAATAGGCAGAGGCAACGGAGGTGTGCTCCTTAGCGATGGAGACGTGCTGCGCATCAGTCCACGCCTTTCGTTCAGCTACAGTGGAGCGGATCCATTACCACCTGAGCCTCGTGATGAGGTTCAGGAACGAGAGAAGAAGGTAGACTGTCTTAGCCAGGACGACCGACTTAAACACTAACTCGAGAAGCTATTCCAACGTCAGTATGTTGTTACCGAACGCAAGATCGGTGCTGGGGGCTTTGGGGATGTTTATGTTGCGCTGGATAAGGCTAGGGGTCGACAGCTTGCGTGCAAGATCGTAAATTTACGGAAACTCAAGGTGAAGCATCTACAAGAATGTCATGTAAGTACGATTATTCTAGCAGCTACACACGAGGATGATAGGGTATCACTCACAAACATCTGTACCAGGTAAGGTCACTGCGGAATGAGACCCTAGTCGACCAAAAGCTCAAGAAGTACATGCGGGAAGCAGAGATATTAAGAAATCTTAGCCACGTGAGACATGCAAGAGATTTATCGGAAGATTGTATGCTCAATGGGACGTAGCCTAACATCATCGCGCTGGAGAAGGTGTTCAAGACTGACAGTACGATGTAAGGCCCATTTCCCTGAATATCAGGGGCTCACTAAATTTGTCCGGACTGTAGATATATCTTCGAAGATCTAATTACTGCTGGCGATTTGTTCTCGTATATCGGGTACAAAGGAGGGAAGCTGCAAGACGTGGAAGCAGCGGTGATAATCAGGCAGATACTCAAAGCGCTAGAATATCTACATGAGCGCGGTATCGTCCACAGAGACTTGAAGCCCGACAATATTCTCGTTACCTCGCTGGCCGAAGGGTCGAGGGTGGTGCTGAGCGACTTTGGGGCTGCAACAGTTGTTAGCTATCAAAAAACTCAGCAGCAGAGGATGATGACCCAGATCGGTACATTGGAGTACACAGCTCCGTAAGCACCAAACCCAGTTTCTCTTCTTAAGCTTGCACTGATTCTTCTGGATCCATAAGCGAAGTCTACGGATTCAACAACATGCAGACGGGCAAGAGCGGATATACGAAGGCTGTGGACATGTGGTCACTCGGTGGTGTTGCGGCTACACTTTTAAGCGGCACGTCTCTCTTTGCTGATTCCAAAGACGACAACTTCAAAACAAATCCCGATGAAGTCATCGCTAGGCTAGCGGCGGAATGTAACCTGGCGCACCTTGATCAGAGTCAAGACTGGCAGCATGTAGGCGAGCGTGCGAAGGACTTTGTCCGAAAGCTTCTGGTATTGAACGAGACGAAGAGGATGACAGTCAGGGAAGCACTGGAGCATCCGTGGTTCACCAACGAATACCACCGGAACGAGTTCGAGGCCGTATATCTAAGGGCAATCAGACACTGGAAGCCTCGACCAAAGAAAGCTGACATTATCGAAATCTTGGACGTTAACAAAGCGAAGGAAGGCCCATCTCCGAAGCGCCAAAGACTTAGCCCTCTTCCACGGCCATCCAGCAAACGAGCACTCGTGCCATTCGAACCGCCCTACATCCCTTTTCACCGGCACATCAGCAAGTTGAGTTCTCCTAGGGCGGAATCTGGGTCGCTAGCTGCCTTAAACGATATTTCTCCAGCGCCTTGGAAGGCTCCCGTCGGATGGATCCGCTCACTTCACGATGCAGCTCTGCTTCAGGACAAACCCATAAGGACCGACCTGGCTTCTGTAAGGCTTCGGTGGCCCACAGCTTCGACACCTGTGACGCTGAAACGGAAGCTCGAAAGCAGACCGTCAACACCTCAAGCTTTGGAGTCAAGTAAGGCGCTCTACCCTGGTACGGAGACGGGCAGCATTCCGTGGAGATCTATTAGTTCCGACGCGGATGAGGATGAGGTAGCGCTTGTACCGACCTCATCATCGGGACGCAGTTTGTTAGCATTACTCGATGATATGTCAATGAGCGGCATCGCATGTCCCACGAATTCTGATAAGATTGAGGATGATGACTTGGCGCACGTGGAATCCTCAAGCACGATAAGAGAAGTTGGTAGGCCAATCTTTCGAGAGAGCCAAAACGGGGACCACACAAGAGATGATTGTCCAGCTCGAGACGCTCTACGACGTTCGTACTGAAGATGTTATGAATTCTATTGGTCAACCTGTCCAGAATCTCAAAGCAGGTGTCCTCGCTCTGGTGGACCTTGGTAGACCTAGCCGAATAGGGCTGACAGAAAGCTTGTTGCTACTGTTTGCGGGTATGTGGGTGAGACGACATCAGTTCGACTGATAGGAGCTGTGTTTTGACTCGATCCATAGAGTAGGATTCACCTGCTGCTGTGTCTCTGATGAAGCACAAGTATGACAAACAACCACTAGAGGTACGATCTGAATTAAGGTTCTTTGCGTCGCGTATCTCTTGCTCCTTGAGGTATCAGATTTAACTACCTATTGAGGAAGACGAATGCCCAAGAAAGCCACTCAGCTTGATTATTCAGTCAATCTGCATACAGGTATGCAGTCAAGTCCAAGTACTATATGCTCAGATCCGAACCGAGCTCGAGCAATACAGCTGCAATGCTCGATAGCTGCCTAAGCATGTTACATTACATGTCATGAGCATGCTTGAGGGCGTGGCACTGCCACAGTTCTGGCTATTTGCAAAGTTATTTGGTGTGGTGCCGAACAATTCTTCAAGTCCACAGTATTTTTGAGGTACTCATTTGATGGCGGTGCTTAGTCAGATTCCGCGTTTCGCGCTGACATAATGAAAAAACATTGTATTACTACCTACCTTATATAGATGCTCTTCTTGGATTGAATGCTGACAGCGCACATAACTTTATGCGTGGCGTTCCGGGCATGTTCACCGTTCTGGGAATTCCTCGTACGATACCTAGTCACTGAGTCCGAGTCTTCATCCGTCCCAGCTATTGGTTTCGCCGATACTGTTATGTGCGAACCGAGCGACCCCCAGCCGGCGAGGCAGACTGAACGGACGGCACGCACGTACACCAGTCAGATACTCTCACACCTGAATTGTCGTGGATTTCCTATCGTGACACAAGCGAAGGCTTCCTTTGCGTCTGCTGCTGAACATCATCAGCATGCGGTGGGGCCCGGTACCACGAATGTCATCTTGCTGACTTACCTAGGGAGGCGGCTGAGTGTCATCGGTACTTCGGGATTTGCAAGCATCTTTTCCGTAGTCATTATTGAATTTTATAAGTTCAAGAAGCTTACTTCTTGACTGTTGCGATCTTATCAGCCCTCTTCAGATCTTTCACACTCTTTCTATGTTGCTCATCTCTACCGTAACCAATCCTCCACCACAGCTCAGTTGCATCCGGTCTAATGATGATACTATCCCTTTCCAGGGCCGGGCTCACGGTATGCATATGCCTCGGGAATGGCCCTGTTCGCTGGGAGGCCCTTCTAGCTGTAACATCCGCTAATCAAGCGTTTTCAAGGCACTTGCCTGGACCTTCACTGCTGTCGCTGCCGCGTTGACAGCCGGCCGTTTTGCTATTCGGATGAAAAGGCTAAACGGACTTCAAGTCGACGACGGTCTTCATGCCTTTGCGCTGGTCACTCTCGTTGTCTACACCGCCCTCTTTACCGCATCACTGCCAATGATGTATGCTCTACGATCTTGGGTTGAAGAGCAAGGACCGGAACCTTCAGCGTCAACCCTGAAGCGATACCATCTCTTTGCAGTAGTGGCGTCCATCCACTTTTGGGTCTGCGTCTATGTTGTGAAGTTTGCCTTCTTGGCCTTTTATCGACATCTCTTTGGTATATCACGCAGCTTTCTGAAGGCCTGGTGGGCTGTCTTTGCTTGCACGTCGGTGGCGTTCTGTTACTCTACGGTGTCAAATCTCTTCACGTGTGGCACCAGCCCGGATGAACTCAGTAGGGCACCTTGTCTTCTTACCTGACCCTACCGCTGTGAATGAGTGCTAAATATAGATCAGTGCACTGTCTATCAGGTCTTACAGCCCCCGTGACGATGATGAAGGCTCAGTGTGTGCTAAACGTAATGTCTGACTTAGCCAGTATGACCTCTCTCCGCCTGATGCTCTCCACCACTAACCTTTGCTGAATGACAACAGTTATGGTGTTACCGCTCTGGATGTTGAAGGGTTTACAACATATCCCACGGGCTCAGAAGATTGGCGTGGCAAGCCTTTTCTCCATAGCCACTGTCGTTATCATCGTCGACATCCTTCGGTTGATATATTCTATCGGCATAGGAGTTCTTGCCATGGATAGCATATGGGACACGTTAGAGCCTTCCATCGCTGTGATGATCTCTGCCTTGCCCATTTACCGAGCCCTCTTTACTACGGGGAAGAAACGAGACACAAAGTCCTCTATGAACGTTGTTCGTACTTCGCACAACAGACATTTTCCCAAGCCTGTACACGAATTAGTTAGCATCATCGTCCCAGCAACGTCGCACACGACCAATATCACTCCCACACATCCGCCACCACCATACAGGCCGGTCATGGAGCCTACATTGCCTGGATGAACCCCGGAGCTCGTTCAAGGTTTCATACGATGTAAGATATCCCGAGTGTGGAATTGATCCTGGTAGGAACCAGAAGTGTTGTTTCGGCCGAACAGCTGGCTACAGTTTGAGACAGGCATGTGAAATTCGAAGAGACGGACGGCACACTTGACCCGGATGAATAAGCTTGAAGAAAAAGCACAAGTCGGGCCCAAACAGGGACGGTTGGCTTCTACAGAGCAGAGAGGGAAGCCGGATTGATGATCACTTCGGTCCCAGGTGTTGCCCGGCGTGGCCACTAGTTATATGTATATACATACGCCCATCAAAAGTCCTGCCAATGTACTTACGCACTGCACTTGGTACTGATGGTAATGGCACCATCCAACAACGGGTATTCGGTACTGTGCTCGTCCTGCTTCTAGGCATGCTCGGCGTCGAAGCTAGGTGGCCGCCACGGGGAGCATACTTGTAAAAGAAGAGGTACTGGATCGCATCGGTCCGTGAGCATCCGAAGCAAGCATACATATCGGTATGTTGTTTGGAGCTATGACAGCCTCTTTTACAAACCGTCACCGCAACCGTCCGGCTGACATTCACGCCAATCCCAGCTCGCTATCATCGCCGCTGTCAGCATTGTTCACATACCACCATCTCAGCAGCCACTACTAATACCCATGATTATTGATACCGTCTACACCGCCACCGCACCCAGAAAGATGGGTGACCGAATGCCAACTTTGTCCGGTCTACCCTAAACGCGACCCCTCAGGTTCGAATAAGCCGAGCATGCCGAGTTTGACGCTTATCTTACTCAACCCTCTACCAACACCGCGACAAACCAGAAAAACAGGCACCACATCTCGAGCTAAGATTGACTACACGATTCTACACTCTCTAACCAACTATCGGGACATCAACTAGATCCTGGTCACCTAGATTCGAACCTTGATGGTTGTGAGGGATGCGAAACCATCGCAGCTTGGTGTCTACAGAAACAACCGCATTCCCAAAACAAACCACAAGAGATTGACACGCAATACAGAAGATAAGCAATAATAAGCGACCAAGAAAGAGCAAAACATACAACAGCGAGTATTCGTTGGTCGTCACCGACCCAACTACTGATCCGTCGATCGAAGGTTTATGTACGGCAGAGCGGACGGGATGCCCAGCTGTCCTTCGTCTGTGGTCGTATGTGAAAGATCAGGTTCTCAATGTGGGATAGAAGTCACCGTTAGGCTGCCTCCCGCGGGCGAGACACGGCAAGTTAGAGTGAGTCAATGTCCTGGCTTTGGTGTTTGAGCGGTTTTTGAAATTCGAGTAGAGATTGGATCTCTGTTTCCATGGAGGAGGTATATTGCACAGCGAAGGAGCCTCGTCCCTACATTCAGATATGTGGTCGACCGGGGTCTGCACAAGCACTGTGGAAAGGTACAAAACACGTGCTCATGATGGTCATGAATTTCGCTTCCTTATTCCCACCAGCCCTTTTCTTCTCGTCAATCAAACTTCAACCCCCGCCCACCCTCGCCCTCAACCCTCTCCTTTTCCTCCCTCTCCACACTCCCCCCCCCCACCCTCTCCTCATCCCCTTCCCCCTCCACAAACCCGTACTCGATCGCCTTCCTCTCAATCTCCTCGTCGCTCAAATACGGCAACTCCCTCGCGGCCCGCACATAACTCATCTTCTCCAGATACCCCTTGGCGAAGATCAGATCGATCTCCTCGAGCGAGCGACGGGCCGTCTCGGGATAGAGGAAGTAGATGACGGGGATGAAACACGCGTTGACGACGGCGAAGAACAGGTACGTGCCCCAGCCGATGCGGGTGATCATGATAGGCGTAATCATAACGATCAGGAAATTGAATAACCAATTACTGATCGTCGAGAAGGCGTTGGCTTTGGCGCGCGTTTTAATCGGATTGATTTCAGCGGGGTAGAGCTGGGAGGTATCTGTTAGGACTGGGGGTGGAGTGGGGTGGTGGTGGGTGCAGGCTTCAGGGAGGATGGGGAGGAGAGAGGAAGGGACGTACCCAGGGTAGTGGAAGCCAGGTTGCACCGAAGGACGCGATGTATGTGAAAAGACCGACGGCTGCACCCTTGGCGGCGGCGGGCGTGCCGGGAATCAGACAAGCGAAAACGAGGACCATGGACAGGCCTTGCCCGACCGTGCCCCAGAGGAAGAGCTTCCTGCGGCCGGCGCGCTCGATGATGAACCACGATACGGTGGCGAAGATGGCGTAAACGATCATGTTGACGCCGCCGAGGAGGAGGGAGATGCTGTGGCTTTGCTTGATGGAAGACTCGAAGAGGATGGGGAAATAGTAGATCACTGCGTTGCATCCGCCGACTTGCTGCATGAATTGCGAGGATACGCCCAGCATCATGCGTCGGAAGTGTTGCGTCTTGCCGTTCGTGAACAGGGCACGGAGAGGCGTGCCTTTGCGGCCTGCGTAGCCGGATGCCCGAATGCTGTCCATGATGATGGCTTTCTGCAATTGGGTTTCCTTGTCGTCGCGTTCGAGGCCCCGGAGTGCGGCGATGACCGTTTCGCCTTCCTCGTCTCGGCCGCGCGTGAGGAGCCATCGCGGTGATTCCGGGAGCCAGATCATGCCGATACTGACGACGAGGGCGAAGACAATCTGGAAGGCGATTGGGAAGCGCCATGTCAGATCTGGCGGACCGAAGGATGCACCATAGTCGACCCAGTATGCCGTGAGGGAGCCAAAGGCGATCACACCCCCTTCGATGCAAATCAAGAGGCCCCGATTAGTGGTCCGCGAACACTCGGCTTGGTAAGTCGGAATCGTGGAAGTGTTGATGCCGTTGCCAACGCCGGTGATGACTCGACCGACGATAAACTGGGCCAGGGGCGAGTGCCCGCTTTCCGAAGTAACTTGAATAATAACGCCGAGAATCATAACGACACCTCCCATCATCATCGCTCTTCGCCGGCCAAGCCAGTCGCCGAAGGCAAGGATGAAAATTGCACCCATCAAACATCCTAGAGATCAGTTAGAGGCGCGACGACTTGACTAGTTCTTCGGTTCGGCGGACCTATCTCGTAGATGGCAGTCACGGTTCCTTGCATCGTGGAGTTATCCTTGGTTGCGGGGAATGTGTTGTTGAATGCTGGAGCAGTTATTATGCCAGACATAACGCCCTCTTGAAGTGCTCATTAGTATATCGCAGCGTTTGGGAAGTACAGTCTCATACGGTCGTAGCCAAACAGCACGAAGCCAGTCGTCGCAACCGTAGATACAGCGAGTGACAGAGGCCTGCCAGTGAGGCCCATGAACCTGGGTGGCGCCATTGCTGAGGAAATTGTATTCTTCCAACTCAATTAAGCTCGAAATCAAGACTCGAGATCGAACAAGAAGATCATTGATGAAAGATCCGCGTCCAACGAAGCAGACAAACACAAGCTGTGGGCTACCACGGAGAAGAAATCTCTCCTCGAAGGAAAGCACATGATTAAGGTATGCAGTCTGACAAGCATGATAGCGATTGTCCGTGGTTGCATCTGCGGTGCTGCAACGCCAACCAGATATCCAACTTCACCCGCGCCTACCCGTGATGCTACATGACAGGCTTCTGCTGTTTCAACGGCATCTCGGTCATTGATAGGACGGATTTATTCATGCCCAGCGTCCCAGATCAATGAGTGCCTGCAAAACATACTGCTGTTGATCCGCACTCGATCAAAGTAGGATGAGCAGCTCAGGCTGTGACTGCCCGAAGAGCAAATCTTCTTCCGTCGTTGCATTAGCGTCCAAACTTCGACCCCGCTGACATCATTCGCCAAGACCTCGCTGCCTCGGCACAACCGCTCGAGTATCGTAGCCGCTTCACTTTGATGGTCAACAACACTCGGAGTAAGGCTATGAGGCTCCACTTTCACTTCAAGAGCCACGGCATGGTGATATTAGTTGAAGAACAGGCCTTTGTTCATTCAGATATAATCCACGGCCGTGTCGGCATGCTATAGGTAGCCCTATTGCGTGATCACCCTCTCCGCAACAGCAGGTTACTTCTTCCTGTCGTAAGTCAATATAAATCTCTTCAGTCATGGCGTGCCTGCTCTGGTATTCACAGCTGAATCATGGCATTCCGATCCAAAAGGGATACAACTATCTCCTTCTACATGTCGAATAGCGCTCCACCTTCTCCACCATAAAATCTCCGATAGGATCTCCGCGTTGGATTGGTCGATGGCAGAGTCCTATCGGTTGCGCATAGTAGAATATGCCAGCGCAAAAGCTTCCCGTCAATCTTTCCACAGCCATTATACTATGATCAATCCTGTGCCAATTGGAAACTCTTTTAGGGCCTCTGTTGAATTAGTGTGACGCCATGACTTCATGAAGCGAACACTGTTGACGCCCATGCTCTAGCTGGAGCGGCGGGTTCCTTCTCCAATTGTTTGCTTTTTTTGTGTGTGATAGTTGCTCTGAGTTCATACAGCCTCGCAACAATGACAGTAGCTTCAAACTTTGCTTGGGTCACTCTTCTGACTAGATCTTCGTATCTTGCTGGAGTCATCATCCTCGCACATACGCTGCAGAAACACCAAACGAAGTATCCCCTCGTCGTCTTGATAACCGACACCCTACCTGAAGAATGTGTCAAAGCTCTCGAAGCCGAAGGGCAACGGACTCACCAGCTCATTGTACGCAAGATCGACCCTCTCCTCCCTCCCGGAGATGTCAACCTCATTGCGGCTCGCTTCGAAGACACCTGGACGAAGTTACGCGTGTTCGAACTCACGTCCTACGACAAGATCACCTTCCTTGACGCCGACATGATGATATGCCGTAACATGGACTCCCTCTTCAACTTCGCCCTCCCCGGCGTGGACTGGCTAGCTGCCAACCATGCCTGCGTCTGCAACCTTGACAAAGATCCCTGGGCACCAACAGATTGGTGCGCCGAGAACTGCGCCTACACGCCCATGAGGCACCCTGACGCCCTAACCCACCCCACACCCGTCACCAAAGACAGCAGGCCAACATACCACCTCCTCAACTCCGGCCTCTTCACCTTCCGCCCCTCGCCCACCCTTTGGGACAACATCCTCCATTTCTTCCACACTTCCCCGAAACTAAAATCCTTCCTCTTCCCCGACCAAAACTTCCTTGACGAGTTCTTCCGCGAAAAATGGACGAGTCTGGGCTGGCAGTACAACGCCCTCAAAACTATGCGCTACTGGCACCCGGACATGTGGCGCGACTCGGAGGTCATAGTCCTACACTACATTGTCGACAAACCGTGGCAGAAACGCATTGCAAGCGACGGGATAGCGGGGCATTTGGGACGAGACGGCGTTACTCATCGTTGGTGGTGGGATGAATATGCTAGGTGGGCGAAGGAGAGGGAGGACGGTGGGGATGAGGAGACGTTGAAGGTTGTTGGGGAGTATGTGGCAAAACCGTTGGCGGAGGAGTCGGATAGGATACAGGTGCTGGAGAATAAAGATGCCGGGTTCCCAGTGCCGGTGCCGGGGAAGCCGGGGGTTTTGGAGGAGGAAGATGGCCACAAACCTGGTGGGCCGGTGATAAGGGCGAAGAGGCCTGGGGAGAGGGGCCATGGACCTGTTGTCAGGAATTGAGTGTTAGATGGAACAAGCGTTGATTAGATGTGCTTTCTGGCTTCTCAGACTGGCGACTGAGACAATGGTTCTAGTACTACGGAAGGGTAGAGACTGTGGGCAAATGCATTTCGAGGTCGAACATGGAATATATCATTCTATTCGGTGACACATAAACCCACGACATCTTTCTATACGATATCTCAAGCCATTAACCCATTTTATCGCTCATATATGACCTAATTAGTAACAGCCTGCACAATGGCCCCCGCATCGCCCATATCCAACCCATCTAATTTCTCCATATCCTCCTCACTCAACTCAAACCCATACACATCCGCATTCTCCTTGATCCGACTCTCGGTATCGCTCTTCGGCAGCGGCACCCAGTTCTTCTGCAAGCAATACCGGATCAAGACCTGCGCGGTCGTCTTGCTGTGCGCCTTAGCGAGCGAGAGGAGGGTGGAATCGTTGGCTTTGTGGTTGCGAACCAGCGGCGAATAGGCTTCGACGACGATGGAGTGGGAGTGACAATAGGAGACTATGGTGCGTTGCTGGCACCATGGATGCAGCTGTATTTCTCGCAAGGTAAGCGTCAGCAAAAGATTGTCTTCGTACTCTACTCGAGCTTGATACGAGGAGAGAAACGCAAACCTCAATCTGATTAACATGCGGCGGCCAGATCTTCGCCCATTCCCTCATCTCCTCGATATGCCCCACGCCATAATTACTAACCCCAATACTCTTCGCCTTCCCCTCACCCACCAACCGCTCCAGCGCCTGCCACATCTCCTTCCGGCCCGCTTTCCCCCCGCTCGGACTGTGAATCAGGAACAAATCCACATACCCCTCCTCACCGTCGATCTTCGCCACGCTCTCGCGACATTTCCGGTACGTCGCCTCGGGGCTGCCGCCCGCGGACAGGATCTTGGTCGTGATGAAGACGTCTTTGCGCGGGAGGCCGGATTGGCGGACCGCTTGGCCGACTTCGGACTCGTTTTGGTAGAATTGCGCCGTGTCGATGTGGCGGTAGCCGGTTTGCAGGGCGGTCAGGCATGACTTGGTGCATTGGCTGCTGTGCGATTGGTAGACGCCGAAACCGAGGCGCGGGATCTTGATGCTGCTGTTGGGGAGGGGGAGGAGGTCGGTGAGGGCCATTTTGGCGGAGGTGGCCATGCTGGAGGAT
Source organism: Acarospora socialis (assembly GCA_025617375.2). Classification (NCBI taxonomy): domain Eukaryota; kingdom Fungi; phylum Ascomycota; class Lecanoromycetes; order Acarosporales; family Acarosporaceae; genus Acarospora; species Acarospora socialis. The sequence goes on from JAMYGW020000011.1 coordinate 454,254, forward strand.
TGGGGGGTTTGCGGTTGCTGAGGTTGGAAGGAGTCGGGGAGGACCTCGTGGTGCGGGTGGATGTGTCTGTTTAGAGTATGGACTTAGCTTCAGTTCAATGGGTTGAGAGAAAAAGAGACAGATACATACTTTTGCATTAGTTTGATACTGCTTGGTGTTTATTTGCTGCTGAAGAGACTTGACTTTGGTGTTGGAGGGGTTGATGGTGGGGTTGATCTTCGCGGATCGGCAAACATGCAATTCTCTTCAAGTGATGACTTCATCGTGCTACATCTTGCTAGCGATGGCTTGCAGAGGATGTGCGACTACCGAATACGTTATGATTGGAAGATCTGAAAGTGTGTAGATTAAGTTCAGCTAGCCCTAGATCGTCAGGAGATGGAATTGCTGTTCTTTCCGCTGTCATCTCAGCCCTTTCCTCTATCATTTTAATCCACTTTACTTACTACATAGCTGCAACAATGACAATTGAAGGGACTGTTACGCCTGAGACCAACTACTTTGTCTGTACCCTTGGCCAGGCTGCGTTGATCAACTCCAAGCATCCCCATCAATTCTCCAACATCAATGAGTTCCTTGACCTGCAAGCACGAGCAATTCCGGATGCACCAGCTGTCGGCTTACCGATTCCTTCAAGGGGAGATGATAATCCCCAATGGAATCAGAGAATCATCAGTCCGTTTGCATTGGTCTTCTTTCGTCTGGAATACGGCTAAGGGACGTTTATAGGGTTTGGTGACCTCCAACGAGGTTCTGTAGTAATCGCGGAACATCTGTTACGATTTATGTCCGCGCCCTCACATTCAAATCCCGACTCCGCTCAACCAGAATCTCGGTCGAGAGTTGTGGCCCTCTTATGCCCAAGTTCAGCAGACTTTCTCTTCGCCTGGCTAGGGCTTATGAGGAAGGGTTACTCAGTCCTGCTAATAGCGTATGTATCCCGGGGTGTGAACTCTTTCAAGCTATGTACAGCTGACCTGGATATCAAGGTTGCAGCCCGCAATGCCAACCTTCAGCCATAGCACATCTTTGCAAGACTTGTGGCGCGTCTACCCTGCTCTATGACTCTATCTACGAGTCTCTAGCCACAAGTGCAGCAACCATTCCGATGCTAGAAGAGAGACTTTGTCCCTTGCCCTTACCATGGATGACGACCAAACACTCGGACATCTTCAGCTTCGTTGAGCAAGAAATGAATCAGACTTTAGTATCCAAGCCTCATTGGGACGTTTTAGAGACCGACGTAGCCTATCTACACCACACCTCTGGCACATCCACGGGTCTTCCGAAACCAATACCACAAACTTACCGTGCGGCGGTGGGAGTGCTACCATGCCTGGATGGCTCTCGGGAGGCGACCTTCACAACTACCCCATTGTATCATGGAGGCGTCGCTGATTGTTTTCGCGCGTGGACCAGTGGTGCATTGATCTGGTTATTTCCTGGGAAAGAAGTTCCTATTACCGCCGACAATATCATGAAGTCTCTGGCATGTGCAGACCGACTCGCAAAAAGTCACCCGGTTGCTAAGATCAAGTACTTCTCGTCCGTGCCGTATGTTCTACAGATGTTGGCGGCGGAGAAGGAAGGACTGAAGAAGCTAGAGGGGATGGAAATAGTTGGCGTAGGTGGTGCAGCGCTTCCGCAAGAAGTGGGAGATGAGTTGGTGCGAAAAGGGGTCAACTTGATTTCCCGCTTCGGAAGCGCGGAGTGTGGGTTTCTGATGTCGTCCCATCGAGACTATATGACAGACAAAGAGTGGCAGTACTTACGCTCAAGTCAGGGCTCGAGAGATCTCAGGTTCGAACCACAAGCTGACGGGTTATCGGAGCTTGTGATATTACCAGGCTGGCCGCATATGGCGAAGAGAAACAGGCCAGATGGCTCATTCGCCACCGCCGACCTTTTCGAACCGCATCCTAGTATATTGAATGCTTGGAAATATCACTCCCGGGCTGATTCTCAGCTAACCTTGATCACTGGCAAGAAATTTGACCCGGCACCGCTTGAGGCTGCTATTGCAATTTCAACACTGTTAGAGGACGTACTTGTGTTCGGCAATGGCCAGCAGTATCCCGGAGCTCTCCTGTTCCGCTCGTCAAAAGCCTTGGATCTCCCGGACAGCAAGCTTCTGGATGAAGTCTGGCCGCAAATTGAAAGATTGAACTTAGAAGGCCAAGCACACACTCGCTTGTCGAGACCCATGCTCGTGGTTATGCCAGCCAACGCGCCGAGTCTGGAGAAGAGCAGCAAGGGTACGATCCTACGAGGCCAGGCTGAGAAGACGTTTGCTCGACAGATCAGCGACGCCTATAAAAACGCTAACAGAGCTATGGACGGCGACGCACCCCATGACGATGTATACTCTTTCATAGACGACAACGAGATTCCATCGGCCGTGTTGAGTATAGTCAAGTCCGTTTTGAATACCGACGCTGAAGTTCCCGTTGATGTCGATCTCTTCTCGTTTGGGGTGGATTCTGTAGCATGCATGCAGATAAGGGGTCTTTTGCAGAAGGTAAGCAAACTATTACCTGGATCAGTCATTCTGGCTATAGTTGAGGTTATAACTTAGAAATTTCTTTCTGGTAACTCGTCGAGTCTGCCTTTGAACGTTGTGTATGATTGCGGAACTATTAAGCGGTGCGTACATCCATACCTTATCGTTGTCCTCCACCTCTGTTTTTGCGCTGACAAGTGACAGTCTCTCAAAGTATATAACTGACTATCGTCATGGAAAAGTGGCTGAAACAGAGGATGAGATGAAACTCATGCTCAACCTTGTCGAGGAGTACAGTACCTTTGAAGACATTGTTAGGAAGACAGCATCGAACGATACACCTAATGGTTCAGGGAGTAGCCCGTATGGCGGACAGCTTGTGGCAAGTGCAACATATTGATGTCACTCCTTGCGGCTAGCGTCTAATTCGTAGCAGGTCCTCACCGGAGCCACCGGAGCTCTCGGCGCTCATGTTCTTGATCAGCTCCGTAGGAAAGATGACGTTTCGCAGATTCTATGCTTGGTTCGAGCTAAGGATTCTCATGCTGCTCAAGAGCGTGTTAGTAAGAGCTTGGTGCAACGAAAGAAAGGCCCTCTTAAAACCTCGGACGGAAAGGTTGCCTGTCTCGTGGCCAAACTTGGTGATAGACGACTGGGTTTGTCTGATGAACTATATAATGATATCGCCGGACGAGCGTCTATCATTATTCACGCTGCATGGGCTGTAAACTTCAGCACGAGATTGAGAAGCTTCGCCAAAGATCATCTTACCGGTGAGCGTTCAGCATAGAGGACAATCAAAAATCTATGCTTTGACTGACGTTCACAGGTATTCGCAACCTGATCAACCTCGCTATCCACTTCCATCGCCCCACTCCGCCGTCATTCCTATTTTGCTCCTCTACCGCCAGTGTTCTAGGCCCTGACTCGACCTCCCCTATTCCAGAAACGATCTCCACCGACCCATCAACAGCTTCACCCCTGGGTTACTCCCGCTCCAAATGGGTCGCCGAAGCAATCTGCTCCCGCGCCCACGAAATCACTCGACTCCGCAACCACATCGCCGTCCTTCGTATTGGCCAGCTCTGCGGTGACACCCAAAGCGGTGTCTGGAACGTGACCGAAGCATGGCCGCTTATGCTCTCAAGCGTCCAAGTCACGAATACCTTACCAAGTCTTGACGAGCCACTGTCTTGGCTTCCGGTCGATCTCGCAGCTCAGGCCGTACTACAGATCGCCTCTCGAATGCAGCTACAGGAAGATGGACCAGATCTTCCGGTCTACCATATCCTCAATAACGATCACACTGTCAGGTGGTCGGATCTTCTAGGCTGGATGCAGCATGTTGCAGCACCGTTCGAGACAGTGCCAGCGAAGCAGTGGATCCAGCAGTTGGAGAATTTGAAGGGCGATGAGGCGAAGCATCCTGCTAGGAAATTACTCGGGTTGTGGAAGAATTCTGTATGTCTTGTTAATACTTTGGAAGCGTAGCGTGGCTGTTGCTAATGTGTTTTCACCATAGTATGGCGGCGAGGAGCAAAGTAGCGGGGTGCATAAGGAAGCCATCGATTTTGAGACGAAACGGACGGAAGAAGCGGCACCAATCATGGGCAATGTACGACCCATTAGTGAAGAGCATTTTTGTTTGATATGGCGGTGGATGGAGGAGGAGATGGTCAGTAAGGAACTGAAATAGAAGGGGCCGTGCTATAACATAAGACCGACATAGCACACCATTATCTCAGATATTAGAAATCAGGTCCTGGAAATCTGGAAACCTCCTGGTCAGTGCACCGCTCTACAGAACTATGGGTGATATCCTCACCCGACCACTTTTCCGGCTCAGCTGCTCGACAAAGCGAGCAACTCGAAACTGAAGGATAGTAGAAGGGCGGGGGAAGAGGAAGTTCACTTGTCTCTAGTTGCACGTTTGGGGCGTGCAGAATAGATACAATATGTGAGCAACATTCTTGTGCGAACGCAACCACCTCATCGTTACCCCAGGTTCCTCGTCTCATCATCATGTGTTTTTCTCGCCGCACGTTCCATTTCTTTCAAGAACCTATCGCTAGTCTCTGTTCGAGGTAACTTGAGACAAAATGCGCAACGAAGGTTATGCTGCGTTGAATTGGCAATAGGGCTGGCTCCGAAGACCAATGCCCGGACTAGGCAAAGTCAATTTTACAACCTCCTCTCCCTATCTCTCAAGACGTTCGATCTCGTCAGTTTCTCAGTTCCTTCACAATTAAACCATTCATTCCTCGCCCTGGCCGCCATAAACAAACCTCTAGCTCAGCGAGCGAATCGGACTCAATGGAAGCCCTCAAGCAGTGCGATTGCAGCAACACCCCGGACTACGACGAATTCTACAGGCTCTGCTTCAGTACTTTCGCCAGGCCCAATGACACTGCCCTTGTTAAGCCGTCGGATCCAAGCGGTACGTATACTTTTCCTTCAATAATTTGTTATTGTGCTTATTCTTCTCCATTCTCGCTCGTCCAACTCCCTCTTGTCCCCAACAGTCACCTCCGTACAGCGAACTCCCGCTTCACGGGACCCGGAGAACTAGGAGCATGTCCACACTCTTTTTCGTTGCCGCCGTCGTCGTTTCCTTTGCCAAATCCAGGCACTGTCCAGCAACAAAGACCCCCCGTCGCCCTCCCTTATCCTTGCACCATTTCCCACCTATCTTTTCCTTTCATATTCTCGCACCCAACTAACTTTTTCAACGGCTTCAACCGCAACAGTTATTCCCCTCCTCCTACTCCTCGACCTCTTTGCCGCCTTTCTTTGCACTCTATACATAACCTCCATTCGAGCCGATTTACAAAGCGACCCGGTCGTGTTGTGGCAGCGATTTGCCTGCTGGCTCGCCGTCTTCTTGACGATGACGATGATCAGCATTGCGGCTGTATGTCCGTCCATATTTGAGACTCTTAAGTTAGGTGGACTGATGGAGCGTGTTTGTAGTTGCTAAACTGAGTCGTGCCACCGCCCTTTGACGTGGACGCAGATCTACGTGCTTGTGGGTTTGAGAGGGTGGCTGAGGTCTTGGGTTATAGGCAGGGAGGAAGGGGATGAGAGCGAGGGCGCGGACTGTGTCAGGTGAACGTTATAGGGTAGCAGAGGGCTTCGGTGGTGGGCGATGAGGGAGGAAGTCAGCTTGATCTCGGGTGTCTCCACATCCGATTGCGGGCGGCCCCCAGATAGTTTATTCGGGTTGGGCTGGAGCATGTGTACACTCCTTTTCCTTCTGCTGTGGTTGGATCTCAGGTATTGCTTGGTAAGTGAGGACATATTGAGCAGGGAGCAAGAGGTTAAGACTCTGCTCTTGATTTCTGGGGTAGTGGGAGGTGTAGAGCGAAACTGAAGGGTTGGGAGGCGGTAACAGGGGGTGGTCGAGAGCATATCGGGGAGGTTAGGACGAAGTGCAGAGGGATTAGGGAAGGGGTCTTGTCTGAGGAGAATCGAACTTCGGATTGAGGGACTGTTGGGAATTAGGTGCAGATCGGGAATGCATGTATGCGTAGACTCCGATTTGCCAAATCTCGGGTTATCTGTGTAAATCGCTATATGTAATGTTTGGGGGGTATCTCTTAAGCAGTGAGACTTGAGTTCTATGGTGAGTTGGGTTGTCATGGGACTGGCAAAAATAGTTCAAGTTCGGACTAGCTCGTCCTTTCCTTGGCCATAGATCTGGGTACCCAGATATTCCGTGTCTTCTCTCTCTTCCTCCATTTTTTGAGCTTCGTGTTCTTGCTTTGCAAGATAGTGCTTAACGCTCTTTGATTGAACCCAAAGAAGAGCTTCGAGCTTCAAGAGCAGCATGGAGAGTCCAAAGTTGACCTGGCGACCCCTGAGTGGCATCTCAGATCCCCGTACGTCTACCCTACTCCTTTTCTTGCGTCGTGACTTTCGTGTTCGCATTCGATATGAAATCGCAAGAGTCCGAGTCCTTCCTCCGCGCTGCAGAACTCTTCCAAACCTCCATGTGTGGGAGAGTAAAGCCACGTCTTTGCTCTCCATTGATATCCCACTGTCGTCAGTTCATACAAGGAAGGAGGCCGGAACAGAAGACTCGGCGTCATCTTGACCAAGCTCTCCTTACACCTTTCTTACCCCAACCAACTAACTCCTGCCCTTGACCGTCCATACAGGTCTCCTCCACCTCCTCATCTTCATCCTCCTACTCAGCTTCGTCTTCGCCCTCTGCACATCTCATTGGCTCGCCAAGCCACAGCCCAATCTCTCCCGACTGGCGATATACTTTGTCGGCTGGGTCGCCTTCTGGACTGTGTTCACCACATGGGAGATTTGGGTGGTATGTGTGCCTCATGCTGTCCTGTCTCGGTCTGTCTACTCCAATGCTGGACTAATGTCTGCTTGCCCTTTAGTTGCTTTATTGAAGAGGCTGTTGGTGTAGGACGTGTGCTTGTTGGGGTGAGGAAGTTTTGGCGCGGGGGGGCCGCTCAGAGTGGCCAGCTAGCTTGATCACGTCTGGTAACGATACTGGCATCTGGAGATTGCATACAGGACGCTGTGGTGGGAGGATTAGACGGTTCTTGAAGTGTGCTTGGTCTTCGTTGTAGGTGTCTTTGGGATGTTGCGGAGGGGGCGGGCTGGATGCACTGCTTTTGCCCTCCTGTTCTGGCTTGAGTAATAGGACGTGTAATCGACCCCGGGGCGAGCAGAGATGTTTGCTTGATAGGAGCATCGAGGAGGTGAACGTATGTGCCGAAGATTACATGCAACTTTGCCGTGCGTTAAGAAGGGATAGGATAGAATATAGCGGTGTTAGGTACGGAGAGTACGGAAGGGAGTGAAGCAGCTTACACAACACTGTTACGGGCGACTGCGGCCGGTATGCGTTATTTCTTTTGGGAGGCCCTCATTGCCTGGAAATAGTCAAATAAGCTATCGAGCTCTCGTCCACTGCGGCAACCAAGGTGGGATGGATGTAAAGTCGTTGTGAAGATGGAGACCTGAGACGCATTGACAATGATCACATTCTGGGTTACTCCACAAGCTATTGCAAACAAATCTTTAAAGAAAATCATATTTTGTGTGAGATTTCGCAGAGACCAAGCGGCCCATCTTCAAATTCGTGATTAAGTCATATCTGAATGAGGTGACGCAGCAGTCATCGGACTCGACATGGTTTGCTCCCCAAATCTGGAAATGACACCAAGTGCCAGACTTTGGGAATAAACCCAATACGTGCATCGTCGGGTCAGCACATGTTCGCAACGCACAACGCCCACATCCGGCCCGCAGCAGGAAGAATAAGCCGGTTGGGATCAACCCAAGGTTCAGGCTCGTTCGACTCGATCAGGTCCATCATGTTATGTGCGTTTGTTGCGGAGATCCTCGTGCTTTCCTTCAACAGGGCGTTATCCCGCCTCACATCTAAATCGCTCTTTCCAGAACGCCCATCTCTCCCTTTGCAAATCCATCTAAACCTTTATAGAAGTCTTCAGGCTTTGCCGGCACAGGCTTCTTCGGCCCGGTGTCTGTGCGAGCTGCGTTGTGATAAACCATGCGTGCAGCATGCAATATCCAGGTTGTTACTGCGGGGATATTGTCGTCCAAGGTAGCAATTCGTATCGGCGCTTCCAGTGCGCGAGATAGAAGCCAGATAGCGTAGTGCTCGAAGTTCAAAACAGAGGCAACAGTGAGTTTGGCGGCAAATGTGTGGAGGCGGACCCATACTTCTACCGAGAAGGGAGTCATCCACGGGCATCGTTTGACAATCTCATAAAACGATGGAGGCCTCTCCCATGGTCCTTGATTCCATGTCTTCCGTATGTTGGCGCCTAGGATCGGAAGGTCAGTCCATAACCGGAAGCCGCAGTAATCCTCGAAGCTTTCGCGCTCTGGGTGAAGTGTAGCGGGCAAGTGCTTGATTGCAGTTAGCAGCTCGACGAGCTTGCCCTGCCATGGATGGTTGTTCGGCACTTGGCGAGCCACATTGATGAAGAGGTCCCATAGCAACCAGAGGTAATTCTCAATCGATCGTGGAATTGTGTTGGATGGGGGATTGTTAACGGGCGCAGTCAGCTCCACAGCAATGGTCGTAGTTTCAGAAGGGCCCTGTTCGAAATACTTGCGGAGGAGAAGAAAGGCATCGAGCATAGCTTGGTCTTCTCCAATCCACTTGGGTACTTCCAGAATCAAGGCCATCAGGACAGAAAAGAGGAGTGAGTGTAACAGCGAGAAATTTTTGGACGGGATACGGAGTATATATAACAGTATCTAGCAGATCAGTAAAACCTAGTCACTCATGCTTGCCACGCTCTTGCAATCGCTGAAGCTCCTTAAGCGTTCTCAATGAGTCAGTCTCCGCAGGCAGCAGGGCACAGCAAAACCAGTCGCCGAGACTGAGGTCGACGCGAGGCTGAATCAAAGTTAGCCATCAGCAATGACCTAGTTGATCGATAGAGGTAACATATTGCTGTGCCATCCTCCGTTTGATAACCTGCCAATCATAGTCAGAGGGCGGACGATATCAACACGTTATAGTGGCACAGTCTTTAGACAAACATGCATCTCGGAAGACACATTCACACATGACATCAAGTTGTATCGCGCTTTACAAATTAGCATTAGCGCTGGTCTAGCATTATGGGGTGGGTCTCGTCTATCCGTATGCGGTATCCAGTAGCCCTATTTCTACTTACAAAGGAACCTGAATACACTCGTGTATCACTTGAGGAAGGGCTCAAGTGTGTAGATAGGATACGGTTATTCAATCGAACCAGCCTTCAAAGTAACAATCTGAGCCAGGCCGAGCATTCCTGACAGAAGCGACGTCTCCTTGCATTCCCCTCCCTCATTCTCGTCCTATCCCTCCCTTCTTTCATGTTTAAGCTCGCGACAACCCTGCTCACCTTCTCTATAATCGCAAACAAACAAAAACCCACCCACTCTGTCACTCCAATTCATTGAAGACAAAGACAAAGTCAATAGTGCCAAGATGCCCGAAATCACCCAACCCCGACCCGTCGAGAAACTGACAGCTCCCAAACCATCGACGTCGTATTCCAGCGGCAACGGAAGGGGCGTGTTGGTGGAGATCTCAACACAACAGCCGGTGCGTCCAAGCCTCTTTACTTTTTGAAAGCTATTCACTCTCTCCTCGCACTTCCCCACTAGCCTATGCCTCTCTCTTGCGCGCTGTTGTTGTTCTCAGAAAAAAGCGCGTCGTTCTCCATCACATCAACGCCTCTCATCTCTATCGCCGTCCTTCCTCATCGACTAACAATGAGACAGAAGGCCCAACCGCCAATGGTCCCCTCGCCTCCTCTCCGCGGCGGCGGCAAAGACGGCGCACTCTGTTGCGGATGGTGAGCGAACCCTCAACCTTAACCTCCTCCTCTCCACCTCCTTCCTATTTTCACTCCCTCTTCTCTTCCCCATGCCGTTTGTTCGCGGGAGGAAGAGTGCTTCCCAACACCGTCCACCGTCCAATTTCACAGCTCCGTTTCAGCATCTCAAGGAGAAGCAACATACTCTATTCTTGACACACGCACCTGAGGAACCGCGACTGAAAGACAAGTCGATCCTCCGTCTAGCAATAGTGAATGCTCCACCCAGCACAACAAATACAACTGCTATGCTGTCTGTTGCCACGGTTGCCATGGTTGCGACTGTCGCCACAGTTGTGACTGTTGTCACTGAGCTGAACTGAGCTGAGGTCGGAGGCCCACTCTCCTTGACTCGACGGCTTGCGGTGGGAGGGGCAGACCCGTTTGCGGATCGCTATAAGTTTTCCCAAGAGCGCAGCTGATCGCGTCTGTTGTCGTGTAGTTGTGCGGCGTGTCTTGCCTGCGAGGCGTTCGAGTGTTTCGAGTGCTGCAAAGGGCTGGCTGAGGAGGGCTGAGTTTAGACGGATCGGGACGGGGGATGGCGAAGGGCGACGGGCGGTGCTTGACAAATGGTGTAAACAGTGGCCCAGATAGACCCGGACCTGGCGGAGATGGTCTTTTGGCAGCAGTTTAAGACAGGAACGTCGAAACTCTCACGCTTCTCACTATGGCCTTGGTCGTTTTCTGCCGTCTTTCGCACAAGCATCCCAGTTTAGTTCTGTCTTGATAGTGGATCAAGGAGGTCTCTGCATTAAAAACGCATGCACAGACTGCAACGTCGCTCGACTCGGATTGATGTCCTGTTTGGAAGCGACGATCCAGCTGAGCCTTTGGCGGATGAACTGCTTGTCTATTGAGGAATTGTGCTGGGGCCCGGTGTAGTTGCCTGACTTCTCATTAGCCCAATCCAACTGAGCCGTAGAGTAGCGTAAAGTAGAGCTAGTCTGGAACGGTAAGGTTTACAGAAACGTACCATCACCGTCAAAGAATAGACACAGCACCGCGAGCGCGACGCCGACAGCCAAGTCATGACCGCTTGGACACGCGAAGAGGATCGCCGGGCTCGTCTTCTCGGATGGCACACGCGAGGTTATGAATTTCGTAACCTTGGACAACTCTTTCCTCAAATCGCGACTACCCAACTTGCCCGTCCCGCAGTTCAAATGCAAGACCTTCTTACTCATACTCTCATCCAGCCCCTCCAGCGCCATATCCGAGCACGCCACCACACAATCGTACCTTTCCCTACCAGCCGCCTGGATGTCGTCCAAGGTCCCAACATGCACTCCCTTCGTCGGCTTAACCAACGTAGCGCCCCCACCATAGCTCCTCGTATGCGTCTTCTTCACCAGCCGATCCATCATTAGCGCCAACCCTTCGTCGCCTTCCGTTCTCAGCAGTTCCTCGTAATTGTCCCAGAAAAGAGCCGGCGTGAGGCCGCGGGCCCAGTGCTCACTGTCGTCGCCAGCGCCCTGAACGTAGGCGTCGTCTGTTGCTTCGGACGGATCGACGCGGCGCGAGGCCGTGCAGCAGACAACCGGGTAGAAGTCGTCGAAGGAGGGCGGGTGCTCGAAGTTGCTGGAGTCTTGCGTCACCCAGAAGGGGCGGAGGGGCTTGGAGATTTTGGAGCGGAGGTCGGAGAGAGGGAGGTCGAGGGCCTAGGATCGCCATCTCTGTTTAGCCGGCTTCTGTATGTAGATGTATGGAGCAGGAGGGACAAGGGATGGATACCTTGAAGTCTCGCACGAACCCGTCGAGTCTCTCCTCGATCTGCGCGTGTTCCGACTCGCCCACGACCCGCGGCGGCGTGTGGATGGTATGTGCGTCCCGCCGTTCTGGGAATAGGGTGCGGTTCATGACGACGCACCAGATCGGGACCGTCTTCGATAACGCGTCCGGCATGCCTGCCAGCCTCCATCAGCTCCGATCCCCCTCTCCGACATGTTTCGCAGTATACATACTCTTCCCCCGTCTCGTCGAATCGACCACAACGCACCTACGCCACCTCTATCAGCCATGCAGCTACTTCTCCCTCAAACCCTTCCACCACCTCCAGGTCTCTCCATTGCCCTTTCCCAACCAAACTGTAATCTCCACTCACCCCCCATACCTCCCCACAACCTCCAACACCCCCAAATTTAACCGCCGCGTACTAAACGCCCACTGCCCATGATGTCCATCCGTACTCTTGAAATACGCGCTGCCGAATTTACCCGAAGGAACCGAGGCCCGCAAAGAACCTGAGCGCAGCGAAGCATCTGGGGCCCGGGAAGAACCTGAAGCCGAAGAAGAGACCGAGGCCGAGTTGACCGGGAGTAAAGCCGACGAGATCGGAGGGGAAGGGTTAATATACCACGAGCCGCAGCGTTCGTTGGCGATGAGCCGGAGGGCAAAGGACTTGGCGACCGTGTCGGTAAAGACGGAGTCGAAGAGGATGGAGAGGAGTCGGTTGCGTGTGGTGGGTGGAGGGGTATGGGTGTGACGGTCCTGGCGGGGGAGGTGAGAGGTGTTGGGGGAAGGAGAGACGAGGGGAGAGAGAGGGGCTTGGGCGGTTGTGAGGGCAGGGACCAGGGGGGATGTGGAGGTCATGGTTGATGGGTGGGTGGGTGGAGGGGAGTGTGGTAGTGGGGAAGCTTCCAAGTCAGCTGATGCCCTGTTCGCTCAAGTAGGGTAACTTCTGACATGACTTAGTCTTGTCATCAAACGCCCAGCTCACTCAACACTCTCCTGGAACTGCCACTTTAAGGGTGATTAAACCGAACATTGGGAAATCAGGGTTTGACGATGCTATGAAGGAGCCGCTAGGAGCCTTTGGCATCCTGCGTTGCCAGCATCTGAGTAACATCCTTGGACTCTCGAGCAAGACGATGCCAAATCGGAGCACACGATCTGGCCTGAAAGCTATGAATCACTAGCATGGGAATCGGATCTGGATTTGCTGATCACTTTTTGAGTCCCGAAGTTCACGGCATCATATAACTTGGATTGACCGCTGCCTAGCCCGCCAAAATGGATCCCATTTCATGTAGCTCGGAAATGACCTAAAATGGCTTTTTTGTTGTAGCCAGAAGTGGATGGATGCTTGTGCTGAAGGACAAGGTGCAGCAAGGAGGTTTGGGAACAAGGGGGCTTTTATCACGTGTCTCGACGAAGTCCTGTTCTTGAGAGGATGAAATCTGCAACATGCCTCAAACCTGGTAATTCGGGCTCTCCTAGGAAAGATGCCCTAGGAGAATCGTTCTGGGATAGTATGAGGTAGGTGGCTGTGGTGCTTCGCCACCTGGTAATCCTAATGGAGCCAGCTTGAAAGCTTGATCCTAAGACCAATCTCGGCCATGACAGTCACACAATGCTGCGTAAACCATGGGGATATCTTAGAATCAAGTTATGTGAGAAGAAAAGGAGATGGGGGCCATGGGTTTCTGGGTCAGAATACTAATGATATAGGTATGAAGTAATACCCTTCCGTAATGAGCCGGTTGCGGCTTTACTACTAGAAAAAGAATAAGGGCTAATTGTCTTCAAGGCTACCCTTATGTAAATGAGAGCTAGCTATATACCGATATTTCGAATAACAAACCCAATCCCTTGCATCAAATATCAATTGGCTGTTGGCGAGCAACGTCAGAGGAAGAAAAAGAGCTCGTGATCTGATTGACTGAATGACTGACTGACTGATTGATTGATCGATTGATAGGGCTCGTCAACAGGCCACCAAACTGTAATACCATACTATACCAGCGCATACTCCTAGGATGTGTTCCCTTCTTTTCCTTAAGCAACGCTTGCCCTTGTCGAACCTTGCAAGCAAAGCAAGCAAGCAAAAATCAAAAGGTCAGGCCTCTTCCCTCTTCAGGTCTTCCGGCCTTTGTCCGTAGACAAAGTGGATGATGTTGTACAGGTGAATCTCCCGATTGCAGAGCTCCTTTCTGACCTTGGCGGCCAAGACCTGACACTCTTCCTTGCTCCAACCGAGCATCCGAGTGAACAGGGCCATCGAATACGGCTCGATGGCGTCGCAGAACTGCACGACTTGATACCTTCCGACGTCTTTGAGCTTGGGATCTTTCGGCCAGATGCCGCAGGGCAACTGAGGTCCAATGTCAGCATCAACGTCAGCATCACCATCCGCGTCTCAGGATGCGGAGGGGATGGGGATCTCCGTACTTTGTAAGTGTCGTCTTGCACCTTGACGAAGCCAGCATCGATCAAGTGCTGCTTTTGGTCCGGAGCCTCATTCAGCTTCTTGCCGAACTTCTCGCTCGCCTCGTTGATGAGATTCATGAATTGTTGGACGTATGGCGCCTTGTTGATGGAAGTGTCGTCTGATTGGATCACCGTTTCGTACTCCTGCATTTCGATCCACCCGCCGGGCTTCAGGTTCGCGTAAGCCTGAGCGTAGAGACGCTTCCAGTCTCGGATACTGCCTCCCATGCCGCGACCGTGGATGAAATCAAACGCTTCGCTCGGCCCGTACGCCCACTCGCTCTCGACATCGTCGACGTAGAACCTGCACCCCGGCGGCACCCAGCTCGGCTGGATGGGGCTGAGATCCGTCCCGATGACTTCGGCGCCGGGAAACTCGTCGGCAAAGTCGATGGCCCAGATGCCGGTACCGGTACCGAAGTCGAGGACGCGCTGCGGCTTGCGGATAATGGGCGCCCGGAAGAGCCTTCCATCGAGCAGGACACGGAAGATGTGGTGCAAGAGGTCAAGGCGGTCCTGCTCCGTCTCGTCATTGGGGAGTATGTACTCTCCTTCGCGGTAGGCGTGGTAACGACGGCCGTTCTCGTACTTGTAGTTCTGGATCGACGACGTGACCGACGTGCTCCCGCTCGACACGTCCGAGCCTAACGCCGATTCGCCGTCGTCGTCAAGGGATGTCTGTGGGAGGGACCACAATCAGTCACCATTCCTTCGCGACAGAGGGAGCAATGTCACCAACTCACGTCTACCACGATCGCTGCGTTCACATCAGGCGCTGCGGGTTGGGAGACGTTCTGAGACGTTGCCACTGCGGCTGCCATGTCGGCTGAGTTTTCAGGGAAAGGAGTAGTAGTAGTAGTAGTAGTAGTAGTAGTAGTAGTAGTAGTAGTAATCGTGGTATGAGTAATCCGTCAAGGCAATTTCTAAATGCAAAGTCGATGAGGTTTAAGAACGCACCACTTCACACTCTGTCTGCATACCTACCGACAACCATTCTTGTCCACTGTTGTGGGAACTCAGCCTTCCTTATCAATTACCTTGTCACTTTCGCAATTTACCGCGAGCTCCTATTTAGTGAATCTTGTGAGGGGTCGAAGGGGAGAATGATTGGATCTTGATCGTCTCCGCTCTCCACACTTCCTGGTCTCCACCACACTGGGCGCCTTCCCTAGATCGACTCTTGCTGCATGCGGCACAGGCTGGCCAGGTAGGTAGGTCAATGAGCTGTATCTACTACCTGGTCTACCTAAGGCGTACACTCGTACTCACAGGAAGGAAAAGAAACAACGAGGTGTGGAGTGGAGAGTGGGCTTGCGACTCGCGAGTAAGCGGACACCGGATCGCTTCGGTCCGCCCGGGTGAACAGGCTAATGTACGGCCTAATGCACTTGGTTAGTTGTAGAAGTGGCCAAGCTCAGCCAATAAGAATAGATACGAGTACTTGTCACCCCCACGTGATGAGACATGATATGGGGTAAAAGACTCCCATAATCCATGCGCCTGCATAAAAGACGCGGATAAACAAAAACACCAAGTTTTCAACGCAATACCCGATGGTGGTTAGGTCAGTTAGGTAGGTTAGGTTGGTTAGGAGCTTAGGCTGTTAGGGTCAGTAATAGAATGTATTTCGAAGCGTTTTGATAGTAAGATCTCGGTGGCAGTGAGGTTGTCATGTATTACAGAAGTCTTTCTTCAGGCCGTTATCTATCCAAGTCTTTGTGCAGGCGCATGGATTATGGGGGTCTTTTACCCAATTATTATTGTCATGGATTGATTATTCACAATCTAATTTGAATCCCTAACTTCTCCAATCCATATCCCTAGGGAACTATTTCGCCAGGGCAAATTCTAGCCTTCTTGGCTTTCAAGAGAGAAGATCTTTGACTCTTTGCGCGTCTCCGCAACGCTCTGACCACCCCTGACGTCTGGCAATTGCAATTCCGACGATACCGGTACAGTGTGCCCCATGGGTCATCGCTCATATGGAGTCTGACCGGCGCTTTAGACCTCCGATGCGTGTAAATCTCGCAAAGCAGAGTGTAAACCTTCAACGCGATTGTCGAAAACCTTGGCTGAGTGCATCTGAAGGGTTTATGCCCAGGACGGTCTCATACCTAGTTGACACTGCCGGAATGGGAGCGTAAAACCTAAACTGAGGCAAGAGAGGGTGTGAGGGTCCACGATCTCAGAACCTCATCTCTCAAACCCGTGCTATACAAAGAGGATATTGCCAAGCCCAGCGGGCGCTCCTCCACGGTACGGGAAGGGGAGCACTGGCGTTTTGTGCTCATCGAGAAGCGTTTGCCTCTTAGCTCCCTGCCTGCCTGCTACGTCAATTGTGAACCGACAAACCATTGCCTGTTCCGCCTATATACCAAACGACGTCGGCTTGCTGCCACTTTTGTGATTCTGCCCTCTGGGAATGGGAACCTCTGTCACAAGGCAATGGAGACAGGTCGGCTTTTTAGATCGATTAAGGGGGCCGATCCCGGTCAGCTTTGGCTTGATATATCTGTCGCGCCCGTTGCCTGATATAAGGCTGGATGTATAAAGACCCGTTGCGGCCGTACCAGTATGTCTTCCCTGAACATAATGCATCGAGTCTATTCTCAAGTGTATGGATCTGAACCCCACCTTTCAAACCGAATGATTCCTATGGGGCTTGCCCATCACCCTGTCTGTATCCACCATGACCAGAAGTGGCAAGCAGACACTGATGACGGCAATGATGGCACATGTAGGAGGCAAAAAGAGCATCTATTGCTCAGTGTGTCAGACGCAAGCCGATGAAGAGTGATCAGTACTGTCATGCATGGCCCGAGTTTCTGGTAGATAGAGGCCGGATTCACGGTTACTGTGACATGCACATGTGCCATCGGGATCCGTAGGTCACCCAGATGAGGTACGCTCATGCTCTACCTACTGTACGATATGGGTAGCGGGTTTTACCAGGTCAATGCGTCTCCGTTCACTTGACCGGGAGCCAGATGTGTATGCAGAGGCGGCATTATTCGAGCGCTCTTTTGCACTGTCTCGTCAATGATAGTCCTCATCCACTTTACTCCATTACGACAAGACTTGAGCCGATCATGTATCTCTGGAAACCATCGTAGATGTGCAAGTACAAGAAACACTCTCATCACAGAGGTCAATTCTGAGATGCAGACTAAAGAAGATATGGTGGAATGGAGAAAAGTGTATGCCCAAGGGGAATCAGAACTTTCTCTAACATTATATCTATGTGCACCGTCAGAAGTCCATCGCCAGGGTCCCGTCTCATAGAAAGGTAGAAGAGAACTCTTGTGGGATTGAATATGAACAAACTCAAGATCAAGTGGTTGTAACTGGATGAGAGGTTGCTGTGAATGGTGTTGACGCGAATAGTTCTTGCTGGGTGTATTCCTACCAGCTGAAAAGGAATCATTGACCATGCTCGACGGTGGCATGTCTCTCGATACTTCTCGTACACCAGGTAGGATATTCGGGTCCTCCGACCTTGTAGCACTTGACCCTCGGAGCAATGGATATGCGATGATAGCGGGTTCATTTATCGAGACACTTCCTTCCTGGTCGATCCTGACTTCGTTCTCAGAGCCTGGTTTCCAGTTGGTCAGTGCATGCATAGGCCAACATATTGAACAAGCCGAGACCTATCTCTCCTCTTGAATATTGCTCGACGGCTCCGGCAACCTTGTAAACGTCTGTAAGCGGTGATTGACTCTTAGGCAAAAGCAGTGTGCTCTGACGACCTGTAGCACGTTGCAATTGTTTGATGGTGATGGGTTGCCTGAGATTGCGAAGGATATGCACAAGGAGGCCTATTCTCTTTGGACAACATTCAGTCAGTACAGTGTTACGTCTTGCAGTTGATGTCGGCAATACCGTGTTTTTTGATATGGTCGGGTTCCTTATGCCTGACAATTTGGGCCCACCAATCCGGCTTGTTTTTCCCGTTATACGGAAAACTGCAGATTTTGTCCGGCTCAATGACCTTAATTCAGATCCTGGCAATGACTTTGCAGCTGAGTTGCTGAATCTTTTCGCACTGTCCGCGAAAGAATTTGTCAAGGGCTGCACTCTCCTCAACTTTAAACTGAAGCATGGTGTCAGAATTGGAGCAGATGGTCAGAGCTTACCAGATTTGTTTGAGTTGATCCTCAAGGACGAAAAGTCATGATTCAATAGTGAAGATAGAAGCCAATACGACAAGTGATGCCGAGAAAGTTTGTAATGAAAGTGCCTGGGCATGCCTTTGGTGAAGTGTGGAACACCGTGCTTGCGTTGGTGAGCGAGCAAGTCACTGACTTGGAGTGATGGCTGATATCGCGCGACGGTAGGGCGGCGCTCACCCGATTCCCGACCGAGGGTGAGGCCGGCGCAGATTTCTGTCTTCAAGATTTCTGTCTTCTTGGTAGCTTGAGCTGCTTACAAAGTCACGAGTGTCACAAATGCACGATGGGAACGACGGAGTTTGTTGTACGTCATTGAGGCCTGTCTTGTAGCTAGAGCAAGGTCCGTCATCCGACCGAAGTAGAGCCATCCCGTCGAAAAGCAAGAGATCGTCTATGAATCAGCACACAAGCCACCATCATCCACATAATTGAAGATCATCACCATAAATCTCGCCGCCGCCGCCGAACCGGTAGTAAAGAAATTCGTCCCTTGCACCTCCGCCAGCGCCTCTCACCATACACGAATGACACACAAGCCCCCGATTCGTTAGACGTAACGTGACGAAAATGCGCCGCCATCACCTCCAAGAACTATCGATCTTCATCCTCGCCACACTCCTCCCCCTGCGCAACCCAACATGCCCCTCCCCAACCAGCTCCTTCCATCTCTTCCCAATACTCCCGCTATCCTTCCCCAACTTCCGCGCGCACTCGTTCCAATCGTCCTTTGTGAGCTTCAGCTTCTCGAGCACCAACTCCACCAACACGCGATCGTCCTCCGCGCTCCAATCCTCATCCTCAGCCATGTTCTGATCCACCGAAGCGTCGTGCTTGGGCGATTCCAATCCCTCAAAATCCGCGCGCCGAATCCCGAGCGGCAGCTCCGGCGGCGCAAGGCGCGCGCGCTTCGGCGTCGAGAACTTCAGCTTTCCATCTTCGTTGGCCCCGACAGCCGCACGTCCGTCGTCGGCGACGTCCCTTCTTCGTTTGTTGATACCTCTAGGCGCCGATGCAGGTGTCATTTTCGGTTTCGGTTTCAAGCTCTTCTTGCTGACCTTCATGCGCGGCGCCATGGCGATGGGCGACAGCAGTGGCTCAGGCTTTGCGCTCGTCGCCGGAGCGGGCTTCTGCGTGCCCAGCAACGTCTGCAGGGCGCGACAGGTGTTGTAGAGGCCGCTGTTGGCTTGGGAGGCGACTTCATCGTCGGACGGCGGAGGCGTGGAGAAGAGGCGCGAGGACGAGAAGCGCGATCGCGGGAGCGACGGGCGCACGTCGCATGGGAGCGCGGATGGAAGCAACATTGTCGCAATGGTCACAAGTATGACGCAAGTCTCTATGCTATTGCCAGATAGTGTGGTGGTTGAAGGAGGAGGCGAGCGTGGTGCGCGACGGGTGAGGTGAGGTGAGGTGAGGTCCGCGACAGTACTGCGCCGGATGATGCGCCGGGAGCGTAGGCAAGCGCAACAGTGAATTTGCAAACTTGAATGAAAGAGAATCGCACGATGGATGCGATGCGATGCGATGACGGGCAATGCGATGTCTCCCACAATGGTGGTGGTGGCGATCTGGTCGTGGAGAGATGTTTGCGACGAGGTAGTTTGTCGTGGCCCGTGGAGGTTTTAGGGTGGGTGGTTCCTGGAAACGAGAAAAGTGGGCTTTTTGCAGCGGACCCGCCCTCGGGCCTTCTTCGCGCTAGGTACGAGTACCGTACGGTAACTTTGTCACTCCAGTCTCCACCAAGGCCCTAACAACGCCCCAGAAAAACTACTCGCCTCGATCTGTCGTAGTTGGAGAGCAGCTAGGCTGTGTCAAAGACAAATTGGCTGCAGCCCTTCCCGATCGTCACGACGTTGAAGAAAGGACGCATAGCCTATCAGTGGTAAGACGGAGAGTAATAGGGAGGACGGAGGATTTGGCTCGAGTCTTGATGTGAAGATATTTATCAATCAATCACACCATCCATCAATACTTACTGTTATTGACAATGCATTCTAACTGTTCGCTCAATACACAATCCACTGTCTTCTGGCTCAGTATTGATTGCTCAATTGTATCTACGGTCTCAATCCCTAGCTTTTCGTATTGTCTACAGTCCAACAAGAGTAGCTGCCAATTGCTACGGGCCTGACCACCAAGCTATACGGAGTAGCACCCAGAAAAGGGGAGACCATGACGTCGGTGCCGCCTGTCACGGAGAAGTTAAAGGGCAGAAGCATCGATCGATGGCAACCATCAGTTTTCGCGGTCCGGCCTTCCTTCTCTGTAGTGCGAGACGCGTCAGAGGGAGGTTCCTGGATGTCGTTACGTCCCTGCACGTGACACTTTCGTGTTGGCGCTAGCAAGGGTACTACAAGCCTGCCCTTACGAGTACGGTGTGTTACTCTCGGGCTTCATCACTAAGCAAAACTAACAGCTCGATTCTCCGTCATTTAGAGATACAAGAAATTCTTAGACGCCCCGCGTATGAGTATGATACAATTGAACCACCCGACAGGCACCGAGCCCGGTCGCAACCCCGATGAAATCCCCTGTTCTAGAGGAGCTGGAGGCCTTGCGCTATGCACGTCTATGTTTTAGATCCCACCCATACCCATATCGTCTTCGCCGTCCACGATCCGTAACCGTTCCTTGGTCGTCTTGGCCTTCTTGGAGGTCCCTTTGGCCTTGGAAGTGCTGCTCTTTTTCCCCTTCGCCGGAAGGTCCATGGCTGAGACCGGAGTCGCCGCACCTGAAGGCTTGTTGCTGCCGTCGTCGAAATGCCCTTCTCCTGTGCGATCGTTAGTACCCAGGTTGCTTTTCTACATTAGGGAAGAGAAGTTGTGGCTCACCTTCATGGTACATGTCATCCAAGCTGACGTCTTTGCTCTTCTTCTTCGCCGCGCTCTTCTTACCCCGGCCTTTCTCGCCTTCTGCTCTCTGGGCGACTTCCTTCTCCTTCTTCTCGATCAACTCGGCCTGCTCGTCATCCGCAAGCCACATCGCGATATCTTTGGTCCTGTTCTCCTTGCTCCGGGTGTTGAAGTCTACACCCGCACCTGAACCTCCGGAGATGACGACGCGCTGGACTTCCTCCTTCTGTAGAGCCCGCTTGCGGATCCGCTCTTCAATTGTACCCCTCGTGATCATGCGATAAACTGTGACCTGTTTCGTCTGCCCGAGTCTGTGGGCGCGGTCCATGGCTTGCGAGTCAATGGTGGGGTTCCAATCGGAGTCGTAGAAGATCACGGTGTCGGCGGATGTCAAGTTAATACCCAGCCCACCGGCGCGGGTAGACAAGAGGAAGATGAAGATCTCAGGTCGAGTCTGGAAGTCGTGGACAGTATCTCTACGGTCCTCAAGCTTCGTCGAGCCGTCCAGCCGAAGGTATTTGTAATTGCGATACGTCAGATACTCTTCCATCAAGTCGATCATCCGAGTCATCTGGAAGTAGAGAAGGACCCGATGACCATCGTTCTTGAGTTGTCGGAGAAGCTGGTCAAGCTTGGCAAGCTTGCCAGAGTCCGTGACGAAGCGACGCATCGATGGCACGCGGATGTTAGTGTACCGCGCCTTCTCCGATACAGGCGGTGGAAGCAGCTGAGTGATAGGGAACATTGCTGGATCGACCTTGGCGTCTAGAAGTAGTTGCTCCTCCCTCTCCGATATCCCATATAGACATCTCCGCATACGGATGTTGAACAGTGTGTCTTCTTTTTCAATCCTGGAATCTTGATTGGAGCAACAAATCTCGATAGGAGGAGCGGAAGCTGCTGGTCTGGCACATTGCTCAATGACATTCAGCCCAGCATCTTCGAATGTATTTCTGGAAACATTGAATAGTTCATGCAGTCGGCCTTCATTAGTAACCTCTGCCGTCGGTTCGCGGTTGGTCCTGTCCACGATGCTGAACAAAGTGTGAGACAGCTTAGAATCAGAGTTGTCTTCTTCGTCATAGATAACATTTAGCCGTCCAAGTCGCTCTGGTCTCTGCTTCAGATTGACGGCTCGTTTGAAAATTCCTTGGTTGAAGGTAGTACAAGCTTCACCCGCGGATGTGTCTGCAAATCTTAGCCAAGAGAAAGCACTAGACTCTTCCGAACTGCGGTAAATGTTCTCAGGAGTCCAAATATTCATCAGATGCCCTAGGTACTTGCTTCGGAAGCCAGCTTGCGCGTTTCCAGGACCAGGAACGTCGAGGCGGCCTTCTGGGCTGCAGACAAGTCGCGGAAGATCATATTCGATCAGATTTCGGGTGGAATAACCCACATTGACATTCTGTCCCTCCCGAAGAAAAGAAGCGGTCTCTGCATAATAAGCCATGGATAGTGGGGAAGTTGTCTCCGCTCTTTCAAACAGATCAGGATGATTGCAAACTTTCCTGAACTGCATCACCAGGTTCATCAGCGTCGCTGTATCCTGATCATCGCCCACAGCAGCTTTCTCGATGAGGTCCATGATGCTGATCCGATTCCTTAGATTGCCGTAGTATGCCCGTTGACGATATGTCAAGTCGCAGAAAACATCCTCCTCAATCTTATCCCCCAACTCCTTCTGTACATGTTTCTTTATACGGCGAAGCATGAAAGGCTTTAAGATCATATGCAGTCGCTTCAGTTGATCCTCGTTGAGCTTGGTATTGCTCTGTGCGTGACTCTCAATATCCTTGGAAAACCAGTCGCTGAATTCATCATGAGAATCGAACAAGCTGGGCATAATGAAATGCAACAAAGCCCACAGCTCCTGCATGTTGTTCTGAATCGGTGTTCCAGTGAGTAGAAGACGATTCCGACAATGGAAGCCTAATAAACTTTTCCACCGTGAACTCTGCGACGACTTAATAGCCTGGGCTTCATCCAGAATCATGTACTGCCAGCGGATCTTCTGGAAGTATTGGGTATCTTGCACGACAAGCTGGTAGGAAGTGACGAGAACATGGAATGGAGACTCCTTGGTGTAGGTTGGGTGCTTCCGATCCCAGAATTTCCGCAGGACTTTCCGATCCTTGGCAGTACCCCAATATGGCAGTACTTTTAGATCAGGAACGAATCTAGAAATTTCTTGTTGCCAGTTGTGTAAAGTAGAAGAGGGCGCAATGACCAAGAACGGTCCCCATATATTATGCTTCTCGGCCAGATACGCCATGACCGATATCGATTGTACCGTTTTTCCAAGACCCATCTCATCCGCAAGGATGCCGTTGATGCCCTGCTCGTATAAGTTCACGAGCCAGTTGAGTCCTTTCAGCTGATATTCCTTGAGCTGCGCTGTAAGCATTTTCGGCTGGGACACATCGACGTCACCGAGGCTGGTTGGATTCTGGAAATTCATCTCTCCTTCGTCGAACTGTGCCTGCAGCTGATTCTCCTCTCCATTGAACGCGCGCGCTCTATCCTGGGCCTCTTGGACGGCATTCTGTGCGTTGGCCATTGCAGCCTGTTTCAATGCCGTCTCATCCTCGGCATCAAAGTCGAGGTCTTCAAAATTCTTGACCTTCGTACCAGGCTTACCAACACTGTCAGGGAGTGTAATCGTATGCATGCCATCCTTCCCGGGCCGCACCGTCTCCGCACTCACCGCCACCCCATCCGTATCAGTTGACCTTTCGACCTCATCGGTCTTGATCTTACGCCCTATGAAATGGGAGTACAGTTCCGTCTGCGAAATGAGGAAGTTCAGTTTCCGCTTCTGCCGGTTGGCTTCTCGGTCCGCTTCCGCCCTCTTTGCATGTTCTAGTTCTTGCTTCTCGGCTACTCGGCGGAGGTCTCGTTCTTCTCTTTCATTACGCTTCCAGAAAGACATCATCTCACGCATTGTCCTCTTCGCCCGTGCCTGGACATCCTTCATGCTTTTATTCGTTCGCAGCTGCCATCTCCTCGCTTCCTTCGACGCAAGCTGGGCGGTCTTACGCAAGTTGGATTGTTTGGTGGAGAGTGAATTCTCCTTGACACGATACACCTTCGGAATATCCTTGCGTGCGATGTCCCGCCAGATTTGATCGTAAATCTGATGGTAGCCTTTAGATTCGAGCGCCGAGTTGCTACTGGCTCGCGTTGCTTGTTTGGTCTCTCTCACTTCTTTCGGTTCTGGCACCGAGATCGGTTTCCGGGTATCCTCCTTCGGAGCGATGAGAACCAATTCCTCCCTTTCCATCGCGGCGTAAGCGGCCTCCGCGGCGTCTTTCTCTGCTTGCTTCTTTTCTTTGGTCTTCTTGGGCCTGGTAGACCGTTCTCTGAGGGGTTTCTTTTTAGGTGGCTCGGGTGAGATATGCTCACCCGTCTGAAACTGGCTCATTGTGCCACCCTCAAGGTTCAGAGCGACCGGTGTGACCTCCCTGATTTCTTCTGGAGCGTCACCACATTCCAGTATCCTCTTGGTCGTGACGGCCTTCTTCTCTGCCCGTTGAGCGTCACGGAGGTACTTATCCCTCTCGGCTTGATCTGCAGCTTGCTGAGCTTTCTCGAGAGCCTCTAATCGCTTCTGTGTCTCGGTTTGGACAGTCTTCTGTCGTCGCCGTATGCGCTGCATATCCTTCTTGCGTTCCTTCTCGTCCTGTATCTCTTTGCGCTGGACCTCCTCTTGAGCTGCAGCTTGGTGAACTTGTCGGAAGCGGCTCTTGCCACCTTGTGCGTAAACTCCGATCTGATCAGACAGCTTCTTTATATATGCAACGCGTCGGCGCTTCAGGGACCAGGTCAGCCATAACCCCTATACCAATGTCATAACGACATGTGACTCAACGCACCTTTCGTTTGCCAGCCTCAACATTCTCGATTTCGAACACCCTCTTCAAGCTCCTCCGCTGGAAGTCCTCCTTCTCACGTGAAAATCCAGGTACATCGACATCACTAAGGTCCATAGCATCGATCTCGGCCATTGCCTTGGCGACCTTTTCATTCTCCTTATCAGACATTGTCGATCCAATCTTGCCTACCGGAACGGTATGACGTTTTGAATCCACTGCTCCATTCGTACTCGGTTTCGAGACTGACTCGGTCAAAGGTGTGACAGGCCTGTTCGATGCTCGGCGAGGGACGTGTGAAGCGATAGCCTCATCAACTGCAGGAGATCTGTGTCGGGTTGATGGCTTCATCGACTTTATGGTTGGCTCCGATACACGCTGAGAATGGGACGCCGGAACTGGTGTGTCAGTATTTGGGTTCGATAAGATACTGGAGAAAGACATTGGATCGGCAGCTCTACTCGGCTTCTGCGAATCGGCTATTAGTTCTGGGGCCAATAAGTGAGAGTCTTGGCCGCTTACTTCGAGTGACATTCGACGATCCGTCGAAATCGTGCTAGGTTGCGTTGAATATCCGTTTGCCTCTTGATGCAATATCGGGGAACTGGTCGAACCGTGCAAAGGAGGTGGAGCGATGGAGTCGTATCGAGTCGGTGGATGAGCATGTGAAGTTGAGAAGATCGGGGAATGCTGTGGAAATTGTGTTACCGTTGGCGAGTGATGTGCACTGTTCGCGGATCGTGGCTCTGAAGATTTCGCGCGGTAGTTGAACAAGTCCCGCGTCTGCTGATGAGTCAATTCAGCCTTGCGTTGACGTAGTCGCCACGACATAACGAGGCCTTGCCCATCAAGTGCTGTTCAAACGTACCTGAAGAGGAGACTGGTGGTGGGCTTGAGCGGACCGATTCCAATTCATATCCCTACCACCTTGATCTGACGTGGGATCATAATATGTAGACGCACCCTTGTCTCTTGTGTTATAGGCTGAACCATTTATAGGTGGTAGGTGATGTGCCGCCGGTGGGGACAAGGCCCTAAGGCGAGGACTTCCGTTCATCATTTGCGGCGGAGGGAGCGTTGTCGGTGTGGAGGCCTGGGTATGGTATTGATTGCTATAGCTGAGTCGTGGGCGTGGTCCATCGGTCGGTGAATAAGGTTTGTAATGTGCTTGCGTGGGCGAACGAGTGGTATAAGGTGGGAGATGCTGCGTGCTCATGTTGTCTCGTTTCGAGTGATCTTCCTCCTCGTTCGGAGACCGCTGCAACACCGGGGAGTGATACATCGTAAGAAATATTATAGTCGCAATCAGGGCGACGAAACATATATCAGACGCCCGGCCATAGAGGATGCTCTCAGACAGCCGGCAGTATTAACGTATTCGGAAGCTGTCTCTCGAATGGAAGGATAAGGTAATAATGCAGATAGTCGAGGATTATATGGCTTTAGTCGAATGTTGCCATTGTCGGATTGTTGTGATTGCTGATGAAACCGAGATCAAGGGTCGGCCTGACAGAGACACGCTGCTGAAAACTCCGTCACGCGCGATGCCTTGGACGGGGGATGCAACACGGAGGTTCGTACCGTTCGTGGTGGGATGGTGTGGATGTTTTGATTTTCGCCGTGGTTGTTCAGGATATGATGGCGATAATGATGAAAGGATGGGAAGGTTGGGTGTTGGAAGGGGAACAAAAGGAAAGTGGTGTGCGACAGCTAAGTCCATTCTTGCGAGCGTTCCGGAAAGACGATGGGCGTTTTGGTGACTTTGATGATTAGATCCGGGTCTGACGCGAATGAATGAAAATGAGTACCCTCTTACGTCCACAAACTCCCTGAGAATCACTCAGTTTAGGTACCACTAATCAATATAAAATACCGAATTCAAGCAAATTGATTTTGTTTGCCAGTGTAAATATATATTCCCCTTGAGAACACTCGAAAGGTTCTGATCTACTCCTATTAATAAAGAATCAATTACAGTGTTGGATGGACTTCTCAAGGCTGACTGTGCGTATGCTGAGGCTTCATATCTCACATCAAAGGTAAAGGTACTCTACCTGTTTCGGTTGTAGAGCTGCTACCCCTAACTAAGGTATACCTGCGCTAAGAAGCCTCGGCAGCAGAGCTCGCACATGTCGCCCTGTCATTGGACGAGCTACCGGCTACCTCGCTAGTGTATTGACAGAATACCAGTTGTGAGATGTACGCGCCATGAGACAAAGCCCAACGTAAGTGATATAACATTCGGACTGATTGATATACTTATATGAGTACAAGTTGACTGAGAGTGAGCGAGAAGCCAAAATGCGCTATGAATAAGCAAGCCATTACAGATGGTTATCTTAGACGGTCAGTTCGGCAAGGAGTCAGCTTCTGTGTCGATCGTCATCACTCCCGATTACCTTAAAGAGAGCCGAATTCAAGATTGCTACCTTGGCTAATCAAAATGTGGTCAACTAGAATTCCTGGATCGGTCGATGCAATATCAGAGCCGGACCTATCTCCTGCTGAAGGGTTTTCCTTCCGTGCCTAAGTACAGCACCGCTCTACACCTAACGCCACCAAATGCGATATCCAGCAGGGAATTTGGTAACATGTCCAGCGTACTTCAAGAATAAAACCTATCTCTATGAAGCGCTCCCACCGTGACCGCCTCCGCCTTTGCTCTGGTCCAGCAGGAGCTTCGGCTTGATAAAGTCCTCGTCCAGTTGTCGGAACCAGGCCGCATGATCCTCCGTGGTGCCAGAAAACAATTGACTGATGGCCCCCGTCGCAGTCAAGTGGCTCTCCCCACCCTCCCGATTGTTCGCCACTCCAGACGTTGGGTATGAGGAGGGCGCGGTAGACGCAAACGTCTCCCTGACGGGTCTTGGTGAAGCTCTTCTCTTCGGTGACCTTCGAGCAGCCGCGGGCGGGAGATCGCTGTCAGAATCCAAATCCTCCTCCTCGCTTGGGGTGCTGCTCCCCTGGCTGAGTAGGTTTTGTGTGGCCTTGTCTCTTTCCTTTACGTTCAGCGAAGAATTCTTCCTCGAAGCCATTGTGCCGTCAGGTCGGATTGGGGGGCTCTGGCTGTTGTTCCCACTGCTGTAAGTGGCGAACCCTGGACCAGCAACACCATTAGACCGGGTGTCGATATGACCGAGCGCCACTGAATGATCGCTGCGCCGCGGCGTGTGGCCTAGTGCCGTACCAGCGCGCTTGTAATATGTGCCGTTGGTGGCAGTCTCAATGTCGAATTCATCGTCCGAATCAATCTCGTCCACAACGCCTGTACGGATGCCAAGGATTTCCAGCATACGTGCCGTTGTACCGCCGAAAATGATAACCGTAAGCACGACAACGACTAGCACTGTCGCTCGGAGAGCAGCTCCGTTTTCTCCGGTGAGACCTGCCGCGAGTGCCACTCCTACGGCACCACGCAAGCCAGCCCAGAAGAGCATCGCCTGATAAGACCCCGGTAGCTCGTCCGCCACGTCTTTGCCCCGTCGCTTCGCCCGGTACCTGATGAACCAGTTGATCGCCCTCGAAAGTGGAAACACTGCTGCCCATCTGGCGGCACAGATTCCCACAACTGTGATCAGTATGAAGAGAGGTTTAAACTCCAGCTGTGTTTCGGTGAACAGTGTCAAACCGAGGTAGATGAAAATGAAATTCTCCGAGAGCTGAGCGAGCACCTGAAAGAGATACTTGGTGGTGAGTTGCGTGCGACGAGACATGTTGTAGTATGCATAATGCTTGAGGGTGATGCCGCAAAACAGCAGAGATACGATGCCTGTTGAAGCCCCGTCAGCCAGCTGCACATGATTTTGATTGCTTGATAGAGAGCATACCCGACATGTGAACTCCGTTGGAAAAAAAGTAGCTTGCATAAGCGATCAGGACGACTAAACAGCTTTCAATCTTAGGAAAGCGTCGCACAAGCGTATACTTGAGGCCCAGTGCAGTGCCGATACCAACAGCAACTCCAATCATCAGGCTGCCGAAGAATATCAGTAGAAATATCCCTATCGCCTCGAACAGGCTAAGAATGCTCAAAGACCCTCCACCAGGACCTCCGGGTTTATATCTTTGTGCGGTTTCGAACAGTACGATAGCTATAGCATCGTTGAGGATCGATTCGCCAAAGATGACGGTATAGAGTTTCGGGTCCACCTTGTAGGTATTGAAGATGGCGAGAATTGTGACAGGATCAGTGGCCGAGAGGGTCGCGCCGACAGAGAAGGCTTCCACGAAAGAGATGCTCAACCCATCGAGAGGTATCCGTGTCCAAAGGTACAGAATAAGCCCTAGCACGACCGCAGAGATGAAAGTGCCGGCGAAAGCGAAGGTTAAGATAGTTCCGATATTGCGGAAGAAGTTGGCCTAGAAGCGCTTCAGCAGATTACCCTACTCGACTCCATATGAGGCAGTATAGACGTACTTGGTGTAGCTCATACCCTGACGCCAAAATAATAGGCGGTAGTAGTAGGTTGAAGAAGAATTGGTAATCGAAGCTGACAGAGTCTTGGATCGACCGTCCGGGTGTAAGTCGTATGACAAGGCCCACGATCATCCCTTGGAACGTTCGCGATCAGCTACTGAAACAATTCCTCGTTCTACACGTGCAGCAGGCCATACCAGCAAAGATCGAGATGACCGTCTCATGTACCGCTTGTATCTTCTTCTGTTGCAGCATATAACTCGTAAACAACGCCGTTATGAGTAGCATTATCAGTATAAAGAGGGCCCATGACGAGAAGATCTCCTTCTGGCCGGCTTCGGGTTCTGTTGTTGTCGTTATCAGTCCGCGCAACGTTGGTCAAGCAGGTGTAGGCCGGGCGGAATTGCTCACCATCTGGGTCTGCGTCTTCTGCTTCTCGTCCTATACGATTTGACGTCAGTGACTGCTCGGCGCAACAGACCGATCTCTGAAGACTCGAACTCGATACGTACTGAGAAGCTCGAAAGCAGCGGAACCTATGACGGAAGCCATTGTTATGTAGGGCCGACGGCGTTAGAGAAGGACGTTGGGAAATTTAGAATGACGCATATGCGATCTGCATAGAGGTTGGGCTCTGTAGGAACATCGCACGCATCCGTTTCAGCATGCGCGAGTGACTAGGATCCCACATGCAAGGTGTCTCTACTCTGTACAATACCTCAAGATACCTATTCTAGGCGCATTCGAAGGCGGCAGTTGCCGCCACTGAAAATGCTTCATACATGTACGAAGGCGAGTCAGAAGTAGTAGTCACAACATCCAAGTATATATGTCTAATACTCTGTCCAAAACATTTAGCACATTGAGCAAGGCTCTGAGCCAATTCCTCAGAGTACTTCATCCACTCATAAGGTTGCAATTTGTCTCACTCCTCCAAAACAGCTTGTTTCAAGACTTCTTTGTTAGTAAATAGATGTTGGTTTTGTGAGACTTGAGTTTGACAGTTACATGACAGTGAACTTCATGAATTTATATGTGATAATGTGTATATAAAATTGTCAGGTAGTCTTCACAAAATAAAAATATATGTGCTTTAGCTAAAGTCCTCACAGCCTTTAACGAATCAGCAGCCTACAGACTCTAAGTCAACGCAGAGATCTTCTATACCAACACCAACTGCGCCTTACACCAAGGAAAAAGACTTTGGCCCTGTGCAGGATCGCGGTGGAGATGAATAAGAGCGGGATAACACTAATAATACCATAGCACTCCTTAACAGCTCATTAGAAATAGTAATACGCATTCATCCCCCGGACTATGATGCTTGCCCGGCTATAGTAGATAACATGTATCAAGACATTATTATCGTCATACCGTTGCTTTGAGTCTCTAATAGATAGTAATCTATCAGGTGATGCTTATAATCATAATATAAACTCATGAGATGTAGCTGAAGTCAGAGGACAATCAGCTACGCAATTCAGTATATCCATGAATGAACTGTGTGTCAAGTATTTCTGAAAGGAAAAAGACAGAGGGGGAAAACCCAAAAAGGAAAGCCCGACGAGGGGCTCGAACCCTCGACCTTGGGATTTAGCTGAGATATTGCTAAGAGTCTGTGAATAATTAGTAGGGAGTCACATGTAGTTTAGTCTGGGCTTCATTACCCCACGCTCTACCGATTGAGCTAGCCGGGCGTGAATTCAGCACAAGCTATAAAGATATGTAAACCTGATTATGATCAATGTTTCAAAGCTGTTAAGCTTGGGGCCACATGTAACAAGGAGCACGCATTAAAACACTTCCACAACACTAAATTCAACTGCAATTGCATATAAAACCTAGTATTGAATCCACCAAACCTGATTGTTAAATGTGTAGCTCGCTAAAATCTGAAAATGGGCAGAGCATTGGGTATACAGAGTAAGTTAGTGTGATAATGGGGCACATTGAGATTTTGTGGTATTGCGCTCGTTTGTGTGTGCCACGAAAAGTGAGATGTGGTCTCATACAGAGGTAGTCTTTTGGTTCTAGCATAAGCAGAAGACTTTTATGATATGAAAAAGGCCCCTGATACACGTAGACCCCTAAACTATATACATAAAACCCCTCATTTACTATTTGTAGACTCTTTCAGATTGGGAAGTAGTTTCAGGCTTCCATGCCTAAATCCATGCCTGGACTCATGTCTCCACAATGCGTACTTGTCCTCTAAGTTTTACACCTTGTTAAGTCCTTTCTCAACATCCTCACTGTATTAGCTGTCCTTGCTGTCTTTTCTCAACACTCTCCACTGGTTTGGAGGTTGAGAAGTCTTGTTGGTTCGAATATTCAGTTTAGGCGTGAGTTTAGGCATGAAAGCCTGAAACTACTATCCAATTTGAGGGGGGTCTCAGTATGTATATAGTTTAGGGGTCTACGTGTATCACAGGCCTATGAAAAGTAAAGTTAAATGAACATGTGAAAGAGCCTCTTTCTCAGCATATCTCAAGAGTGAGGGCTAGATTGGCCTGACTCTCACTCTTGGCCCTGTGCGGGCTCTCAGGCTTCGTGTTCGCCTTCGACTGCTAACACTCGCTGGTTGCGCTTGATTTTGTCCGCCTTTTCCCGAATACTATTATCAAAACTCGACTTTCGTTTATTTCTTTGCGTCCTGTGGCAGGGTCAGCAATCTCATTCAAGGGTCCACTTGACACCCCGGTGACATCATACTGCTCTTTGTTGTTCGATGGCCGTCTCCCTATCGAACAAAGCAATTCATAAGGGTTATTAGTGTACTCGCCCTTCTGGACGAAACGTCTCAGCTGTGCTTTGGTATACTCGAGCGGCTTTCCCCATAGAAAATCCACGATCGTATTCAACTTCATTGTGTTGTAGTCACCCTGGAGCTTCCTCCATTCCACATGACGAGACTGGTCCTTTGAATCGATCCAAGAAAATCGAACACCCAAGGTGCAGGCCGGGTCGTCAGGGTAAGTATCCTGAGCACAGCGTTCTTCATGCACTTGTCTTTCATTGACCAAATCACAGAGAATGTGGAGGGACCCAACCTCACAGTCTTTGGGCCAATTGAACTTCGCATCAAAGAATGACACCTGCCGATACGTTTTGGTGGTGCACTTCTCATCGTCTTTAGGGCTTCTGTATAGCTCTCCTTGGAGAAGTCTGAACCTCAAAGCGCTCTGATAAGCTGACAGGTGAGTCGGCTTAACTGCTAGAGCTCTTGAGTTACATGCAGAGACCATCTTATCAGTGCTTATCCTTCGCAGAGGGTCTCGGGGCTGAGCAGCTCTCTCCTTTTGAAATTGATGGGTCCATTCAGGCGCTAAGTTCTGCTTCGGAACTCGATGAATGATGCGACCGTTATTCCTGAAGGCGATTCCTTCCTCTTCGAAATGGATTGTCACCTGTTTCCCGCTTCTGGCCAATAAGTAGGCCTCTTTTGTGGCTCTGATTCTCAGGGGTTGCTGGTATTGGTCGATGGCAAACCGTACAATACCATGGGAATCGGGGACAATGTGTTTGCCATGCCAGCAACCACCCGTAATCTTGTTGCTAATACGCTTGTTG
Source organism: Acarospora socialis (assembly GCA_025617375.2). Taxonomy (NCBI): domain Eukaryota; kingdom Fungi; phylum Ascomycota; class Lecanoromycetes; order Acarosporales; family Acarosporaceae; genus Acarospora; species Acarospora socialis. The sequence goes on from JAMYGW020000011.1 coordinate 487,201, forward strand.
GCAGCACGACGGCTCAATTCAGTCATACGGTGATTTTGCCGAGTACTAAAGTCACCATTCACTTCATGCAATCCCATTTCATGCCTAAAAAGGGTGTTGTAGGCCTTGTGAGAAATATGATCAGCCATGGCGTCTGGAACGGACTTCTTCGCTTGGATAAGATCCTCCAAACTTTCTGAAAGAACCCTCTGGGCCCAATTCCAGAACCTATCGTCAAAATGACCTCTCTCCAATACCACTCCACGCGCTCTCTCGATGCGTCGGTACTACCAGAGCTGAGCAACTGGCGACCAGTGTTCCATCGCAATTGATTTATTCGGGGATAGCTTGCCTTGACGGTACTGTTCAAAGAATTTTTCATTGTGTGGCTGGCCAATGATCCAAAGGGAAAAGTTGAAGGTAGCATCAAGACTGATCGAACCATATGATGACCCATATGGTCGAAACCCAATGCAGCCAGGATGTACTGCATAGCAAGTAATTCTTCTAAGACCGCTCTCATCAAATTCAAGCTCAAACGGAAGATTCTTCTTCCCCAGACCTATGGGTACCTCAACCGAAAGATGCTCACGGGATAGCGTTCTCCGATGACCTTTCATCGCACAGTTGCCGCAAACAATCAAAAACGGCATTGGAAGTTTTTTTAAAACGTCGAAGGATAGCTGATCATGTAGATCCCGTACATTCATTGGGTACTGGGTCATGGGACATGTCCCACGTCCGAAACAGCTCTTCTCTGCCCTCCAATGCCAATCAAAGCCAAACATAAACTCTTCTGATATTCCTTTTCCAGCAAGCAACTGAATAGTTCGGCACTCAGGGTCCCAAAAATTGCGAGTGTGACAGGTTTCCCTCGTTTTGACGTGAAACATGAGTTTAAGCTTGGCGTCTGCAGGTCCAGAAGGAACTAGTAGTCGTGAGTTGTCCTCACCAGATAACTGAGATTCCTGGTCAAAGAAAGTAGCCAGGCGAGAGTCAAGTTCCTGGGAGAGCTCTTTGGTGTCGATTTTCCCAGGCCGGCAAAAGGATGCGTCAGTGAAGAAATGTTGCAATTCAGTTAATTTTTCTTTACTGAGTGATTTATTTGCACTTTCTGCGAAGCTGCGGGCAACCGATTCGCCGGAGAAAGGTGAACATGGGGATGGTTCTCCTTCAAGAGCACTTGAACGGTGCGCTTGGCGATAGCTTTGCATAGCTTTGAATAGACGTTCAGCTGCCATCGCCGATGCTGGAAGGAATATGTATAGCTTTTCAAATAGCAAAGAGGTCTGTATAGACGATATCTTTAATGGTGCGGGGCGACAGGATCATAGAGCACCGGCACCGATAGAGTGTAGATGAGTGAGAGAAGGTCTCGGGGCCGGCCAAGGGTCGCCGGTGAGCAGTTGGTTATAACGTTATAGCCCAGCCTCATATAGCTTTTCGAGCTTCCTTCCTTAGGAATTAACGTCTTCTAGGATGAAACGAAAATGATGGACAAGCGAAAAGATACAAGGGTATGATACTGTATCTTTACGATATTGGATTAAAGCAGCGTATGGAAACCAATCAAGTAGATGCGCACAGTAATCACTATACCTATTTGTACCTAGGTAGGTAGTTACGATTCGGTAGATACTCCGTAAGGTAGGCAGCTTTTGCCCGGACTTTAACCTCTTTTCCCCTGTTAGTTGGTGCCCTTCATGTGAATACTGTTTCGACAGACCTTTGATAACACTCGCCTTTCTTTTCTCACTTACTCTACTTTCTCTCCGCATAATCAGGTACAGCAGCTACCTATAGCCGGGAGGATTTCTTCCAGATCGCCCAACGCCCCACGTGGCACAGCAGTCACCGCTTGATCCGGTCATGCTGCGCATGGAAGTATAACAGCCTGGTCATCAGAGGTTGACAAGAGATCATGGACGACGCTTGCAACCATCAAATCAACCGGTAGATCTAAGCTCAGCACACGCAGATGACTGCTACCCATCGCCGCCATATAAAAGGGCCGTTCGCGAGAAGCAACCATTCCTCATAACCAGACATCTTGGAATAAGTTGGTGGATATACGCCTGGCTTTGGATCCTGTGCCGCCCTTTGTTCACCCTTCGATGGCCAGCAAGCTGTCGGATTCCACTCCGACATATCGAGTGTCGAAAGAAAACCCAAGATATGATACTACGGAAGCAAGCCCTAGGCGACCGCCTCTGCATGTGAGAACGGTGAGGCCAAGCCGGTCGATCGATTTGATGGACGAAGAGTCACCGTTGCTGTCACCGGAGTCGTCGAACGACGACAAGAGTCCACCAAGAAGAGGGAGCATATTACGGCATATAGAGTCGAGTGGGGAGGGTGTACAAGAAACGAAGAGCACGTGGTATCTCTTTCTGCTCACTTTGAGTATAGGAGGGTGAGAGTACTCTGCCCCAATCCCCGAGCATTTCCCATATTTGTAATCATGCTGACTCTCCGGGATGAAGACTTCAAATAGCATGGTCTGTAGAGTTATCACATGGCTCGGTAAGTCTGAACCTCTTCTTCGAAGCGAGGACACAATAGAGGCTGACTGTTGTCCTAACAGCCGTACCTACTATCGCTGGGAATGAACAAGTCGCTGTTAGCTTTTGTATGGATAGCGGGACCTTTGTCAGGGACGCTGGTACAGCCGTATGTTGGGATACGGAGCGATAACTGCCGGATATCATGGGGCCGACGGAAACCTTTCATGCTTGCTGGCGGTGCCGCTACGCTGCTGTCCCTGCTGGCACTGGCTTGGGCAAGAGAGATAGTGAGGGGTACCCTCGGGTTGTTTGGTGCAGATCCACTGTCTCGCGGAGTGCAGGTGGTTACCCTGGTGTTTGCCATTTTCGCCGTGTACGTTCTTGATTTTGCCATTAACACCGGTAAGCCCGACGTCGCTCACTATATCTTGTAACTATGACTGAGAGTATGGATAGTCCAAGCCGGTATTAGGGCTTTCATCGTGGACAACGCACCGACGCATCAACAAGAGGACGCCAACGCCTGGGCTGGCCGACTCACCGGCGTCGGGAACGTACTAGGTTATCTCTCAGGCTACGTCGATTTGCCCGCAATCATACCTGTTTTCGGGGACACACAATTCAAGGTCCTCTGCGTGATTGCATGCTTTACTCTCGGTGGGACCCTGATGATTTCGACCCTCTGCATCCGGGAACGAGATCCACGCCTCGAAGGCCCTCCAACCAACACCAATTCCGGCATCCTCTCATTCTTCACGCAAGTATTTACATCCATGAAACGCCTCCCGCCTCAAATCCGGCGGGTGTGCGAGGTCCAATTCTTCAACTGGATCGGCTGGTTCCCGTTCCTCTTCTACATCACCACCTACATCGGCCAACTCTATGTCAATCCTATCTTCGAAGCTAACCCGCACATGACGCCCGAGGAGATCGACGCGGAATGGGAAAAAGCCACGCGCGTCGGCACCTTCGCGCTCCTCATCTTCGCCATCACCTCCTTCTCCGCCAACATGTTCCTCCCCCTCCTCATCACGCCCTCGTACACGCCGCCCGAACTCGAACCCCAACCCGACGCGCACCACCCCCGCGCCTCGACCCCAGGCATACCCGGCACGCTCTCGGCCTCCATGTCCGAATACTTCGCCCCCAGCCCCACCACGAAAAAGAAACCCAACCGCCTCACGCACCTCCTTACAACCCTCCAGATCCCCGGCCTCACCCTCCGCCGCGCCTGGCTCCTCTCGCACCTCCTCTTCGCCACCTGCATGGGCCTCACCTTCCTCGTGCACACCCCGACCGCCGCCACCGTCCTCGTCGCCGTCATCGGCATCCCCTGGGCCCTGACCCTCTGGGCCCCCTTCGCCCTCATCTCCGCCGAGATCTCCAAGCGCGACGCCCTGCGCCGCAACACGCTGCGCCTGCGGCCCCACTCCAACTCCAACTCCGTCCAGAACCTCGGCGCCTCCGGCACGCTGCAGGATCACGACGACGCCCTGAGCGAGCCCGGCGAGGACCAGGCCGGCGTCATTCTCGGCCTGCATAATGTCGCCATCGCCGCGCCGCAGATCATCGCAACGCTCATGAGCAGCGCCATCTTCCGCGCGCTGCAGAAACCGAGGGGCGTGGGCGGGGACGATAGTGTGGGCTGGGTGCTGCGCGTCGGCGGCGTGGCGGCGTTGGCGGCGGCGTATATGACGACAAGGATCGGGGAGGAGAGCGAGAGTGAGAGTGCGCTCGGGGACGAGGAGGAGGGAGGGGTGGTGGGAGCGGGGGTGGGGTTTAGGTCGCCGGAGGAGGAGGAGGATGTATAATATGATCCGATAAAGTGGGACGGGGATATTGGGCAATGTATTGGATCGAAGAACAGAGGTCGGCTGTACCTTAGGGCGGTATCTTTCGCGCGAAGCATATAGCATGTTTTATCTTCCTCCGTCACCGCTGCCCACATAGAGGTAAAGCGCGATGATCTGACCGTGTCATATTCCCTCCAACCCTCCTCGAGACGGGACGATTAGCAACCGGAGAAGATTGTTCTCTGCGGATACTATGTACAAGTATACCATAACCAAACCAAACAAAACCACCATCAGTCCCCAAACCAAAGCGAACCCGCAGCGCACGAAAAAACGTCGACATCACATCTTGCCGCACCCACCCACCTCCTCTCCCCTGCCCGTGCGACGATCGCCGTTTGCGAAATTCTCCCGTCTACTCCACGAGTATCTCCAAGACCAACCGATCCTGTCACGAACCCTCGACGCCAGCCACATCCCCCTCCCCCCTTTCCTCCTTCCCTCTCCTCTTTGCCCACGCAGTCCGAAGGGCACACGGACACGAACACGGACGTTTTCGTTTTCGTCGTTGCGGACTACCTATACCTATACCTATATCTACTCTACTCTATTCTATCTCCGATGAGACTTCCTAGGACTCTGACCGAGGACGGGGACGGCGAGAAAATGCACGTTGAGAAACAGGATAGAGAGATGTACAGCGGATGTGTATGACGAACGTAACGGCGCGTATGTCATGTCGAGCTGATAGGGCCTACCCGACACGTTGCTTGCCGAGCGGCACTGTGCTGTCCGCAACTGTGTGTGTGTGTGCGTGCGTGCGTGCGTGCGTGCGAGGAGGAGGGAGGGCGACGGGGTTTGTTAGAAGACGGTTAGCTCGGGATGGGGTTCGGGGGAAGATGCAGGTTGGTAAGCGTAGAGTGCTTTAGTTGCTTCAGGAGGGGAGAGGAGAGTATGGGATTGGGTGGGGATGGTGGGTGGTGGTTGATGATGTGCGGTCATGCTACATTACGCGGGCGATGTGTTGGGGATAAGATATGTATGGCACACTTTAGTCAGATAGGGGAAAGGTGAGAGCGGGAGTTGGAGGAGGATCGGGTGATGGTCATAGGGATATATGGAAGTTGGCGGCTTGCTGGTTTTGGTCTGTGGCTGGGGCGGCTTATACCCCTTACGACAGGAATGTCATGTTTCTGTTGATACCGGACAGTCGTCGAGGCAGGGTATAGTTTGATACCCTTCCTGATTCTATGCGTTACTGTTACCCTGATTGTCACCCTCTTTTGGGCCGATCGTCTGGATCAGGGTCGCAGGTCCAAGTCGAAGCCGCACGGATAGCCAACGGAAAAAATGCAAGAGATCCTGTGAGGCAAGATAGGTAGGGGTAGGTAGTATTGATAGATACATTGATTTCATTTCGAGAGGACATGACCCGTGCCTGTGTGTTCACCACTTAGAGCCTCGTCGAGTCAAGGTGTAAGGATAGGCCAATACAAAGAAAGTAAGACAAGAAGAGACGTTGTATCACTGTAGTACGGATGGAACTAGAAGCAGAAAAGCAAGGAAAGTCATGTTGCATTTCGTTTCGTGGTAAGTAAGGCAAGACTCCGATGCTTGTGAGAAGCCGAGCCAGTTACCGCGTCCCGCCATGAGCCATTAGGAAAGCCGGTTGAGATCGGTCGAAGAGCTCGAATAATGGATTATAAGAATGGCAAGAGTCTAGAAATGTTCTTCTATATGGCGGAAGATAATTCGATAGATGGCGGTTGAGGTGTGAGGTGTGATTCGTGTCTCCCCGAGGTAGGTCGGTCGATGGAAACGGGAGACGAAGGGCGGATGAACGTGCGCTTCGGCGGTTTGACTGGAAGTTTTGCATAAGATCTAAAAGACACGATACTCGGACCAGCCGTGTTGTGATAGTCTATATTGGTTGCTGAAGCATGTGTTGTGCTGAAATGAGCTGACTTGGTGCGGCCATCATCGTCCCACCCATGCCCATGGATGAGACCGGTATCGACGTAACGTTGGCCATGGTATTTTGCAAGCTGGTCTGCAAGTTGCTCTGAATGTTGCTTTGCATATTGCTTGGCATGTAGTTATGCTCGGCGGGCGGCGACACCTCTTCGAGCGAGCCATACTCGTTCTCGTCATTCTCGAGTTCCTCTTCGCTGTAGCTACCAAACTCTTCGCCATCAGGGCGTGCCTCGTGTGTACGACGATGCCTAAATGTATCTTTAGTAACAGAATCCAACATCCAATTAAACCATACGAAAACGTACTGTGCCAAGTTATCAGATCTCGAAAATGCTTTGTTGCAGTGTGGACAGATGTATGGTCGTTCCTGGGTATGTGTCCGCACGTGCCTAACCGCCCGGATCAGTCAGCGGCTGCGGAGATTATGCACCGAAACAGCAACCACCAAAGACGACCGACAATCAAGTCAAAGGCCAAACATACCGTTTCAGATGCTCTAATCTCTTGAATACGCGCCCACATGTCGGGATCGGGCAGGAATGCGACCTGTGTGGGTAGGGACCCAGCTCCATCATTGTCGCACTCCGCGCACGTCTCACCGGACCTGGCCGGTCGAATCGGGAAGCGGGAGTGGTCTGCACAGAATGTTCGGAGTAGTCACCATTAGTCAGGTTGGTGAGGTTACCAAGGCCGTCATGTGTTTGTACATGCGAGAGTGGATTTTGCGCCGGGCTCCCTTCCAGGGTTGGTAATGGAGTGCCATTGCGGGAGAGGTCGAGTAATTCTTTCTGTTGCGCGATCAAAGACGAATAGCTGTTCGTTAGACCGGGAGGTGAGTTGTTCCCGGACTCGTCACCCTCGGCGACAGGTACCACAGAGCTAGACACGGAACGTCGAAGGTCGCTTGGTCGATGAGCGGCATGCGTCGAGCCATTGGTGGCCGCATGAGCGGCGTTGGTCGCCACAGCAGCTGCGATGCCTGCCGGAATTGATGATCGTCGTCGCCGCTGCTTATAGGTTGGAGAGCCTTCGATGACCGAGTAAACGTTGCTTGATGGGTAGCTGCGTGCAGCTGTTGAGAACTGTGGACCGGCCAAGTTGGAAGGTGGCAATTGCATCATGCCGCCGAATTGTTGTGACGACCCAACGTCCGGGATAGCACTGTACAAACCCGTATCTTCATTTGCGATGTACGCCGGCTCAGCTCCTAGAGGTACCGCATGCTGAGGCGGAGTGATAGGCTCATATGAGATTCCTCGATTACTGTAGTCTTCATAGTGCGACGAGACGAATGACGGTGCGGGCGAATACTCCATGTACGTGGGCATTGACGTGTGACGCTGGTGTACTCGTGAAAGTGGGATGCCATTCCGATCGTATTGTGGTTGGCCAAAGTCTTGCTCACGCTTCATCAAGTTTGAAGCCATCGTATTTGGCATCGCGGCCGGCACGGACATCTGACTGTACATGGCGGTCTGATTTAAATCTTCCGGGACTGATTGCATCGACTGCGGCACCATCTGCGGAGGAGGCATTGAATCCATCGCTCGCAGGACAGGTGAGGTTGAGTGTGAATAAGTGGCGCTGGCTTGAGCGGAGAATGAGGATGAGTTTGCTTGCTGAGCTCTGGTAAGCTGTTCGAACAGCGACTGCGACGAGTCGAACTCAAAGGACAGAGCCGGCTCGTTGACCGCCACCGTTGTTGCCTCCTGGCCCATCTTTTCCCTCTTCAGGTCGCGCTCCAGCGCATCGAGGAAGAGTCGATCATGAGGCACGCTGTACCAGTAGAATACCTTCTGTTTCTTCTGCGTCCGAATACAGTTGTTCTTGTACAAGAAGTCGAGGAATGCGCTCTTCGGCTCCTCCAGCGACGCGTCGGTCCCCGCCTTGAGATTCCGCAGGTCGGAGAAGATGCCTTCCTCGAACTTCTTCGAGTTCTTCACCGGACGTCCAAACGCTTGGAACCGAAACGAGAGGCATCGTACAATATCAGTACCGGATATGTGAAAGAGGTTATTCCTGGAGCGTGTCAGCGGTGATCCCTTGCGGAGGTGGGGAGCGCCTCAGCGGCCCCGGTAGAAGTGTCGGGAGCGCCGACGTACCAAAGCACACAGGAGACGTATTCGCCGGTTTGCAGCAGGAACCGACGGATGTACTGATCGTCGGTCCAGTCGACGGGGGCAGAGATGAGGAAGTATTTCACTGTCGCAAAAGATCAGTCACATTCCCTGAGTTCGAGTTGTCACGGTCCGTCACGGCACCGCTACCTACAGAGCGACGACGGCAGCAACGGATGGACGCCGCGTGGAAATCTGGTACTTACAGTTGTCAACCTGTTGGAGAGCAACCTGTGCGTCCGGCGGTAGACTCTGTTGAGCTTCGTTGGAGAGCATGAAGGTCTCCGGCTTCTGCGGCGGCGCCATTGCCGAGTGATGTTGGGAATACATAGTAGCAGCTGCGAGCCCTACCAGGAGGAGTGCGACAACGAAGTGAATGTTTTGTTTCGAGCTGGGGTGATCGCGGAATCAAGTATTCGAGAAGTGGGATGTTTTTTGAGGCGGTGCTCGAGAAAAGACGGCTTGATCGGCGCAGCTTGGGTACGAGAACTTGTGACACGGGAGGGGTGGGATATAGATGCGATGCAATCTACTGGAGGGACCTGATCGATTGACTTTTAATTGAAGATGTGAGGAAAATCCTTCACCCGATCGAGAAGGAAATAACAATTTCGATATCGAAAACGGATTGATGAGGGTGATGTTGTCGGTGTTCTCGAGGTGCCTGCCTCGAAGCCTGTCGATGCCGACGCGAAAAGTGGTCGAGAGAGAATGGGATGTACAGGCCCGCCCGTGGAAGTGTCCAAGAACCGGTTAGTCTCACCAGCGAAATGATTAAACCTTTTGGGGATAGATAGAACGAATGAAGAAGAGAAAGAAGCCTCGATCTCGACTGCCCTCTCCCGACCGATGGAGGCAAGTGTGACGGCGAAAGTGAGGACGGTGATTTTCTGGGGAATGGTATGAAACGTGCGACAAGAGAAGTGAAGGCGGGAGAAGGTAGGTATGAGGTATGTATGAGAGTTGGGTAAGATGTGTGTAAGCAAGGTGTGATGGGTGGGTGGGTGTAAGAGAAGAGGATTGGCAGACTATGTTTGAGATATGGGGGGATGGTGGGTGAGGAAGAGGTACGTAGGTAGATCGGAGGGAGGTTTGGGGTGTGGTTTGGAGTTTAGAGTTTGGGGAATGATTGGAGAGTGGACAGCGGAGTAAGAAGTACTATGTATCATACAGGGATATTCTGTACGGAGTACCTGTAACTTGTAAGGGCGGCGTGTGGAAACAGCCGCCAAAGGGGGGAAGTCCGACAAGGATGTCCGAAGTTCTCAGGTCGGTGATCCAGTCGATGCTTTGGTCTGCAAGCGCCTCGTACATGTAATTTTTCGAGAGTCTGGAGTAACAATCCTGATTTGGACTCTATGGGCCTCTCAGGAATGCGATGCTCTTCTCTGGACGGCTTGCGGGCAGGGAGACAGCGGTAAGGTAGATTATGATTGTGCGAGCCAGTGGGTATTATTAGCGGTACACGTCCACACCTGTGTACCGAGTAATATGTGTAATACCTCCCCGGTAATGATGACCAGACTCGCATTGGCGGCCGCTGGATGGCCTTTGGAAGCAGTCCTAAGGTATACGGCAAGGCCAAGTAGGTACACGTATGTGTACTCCGTATACGTACAGTTTTGCACAGTAAGGTAAGGTACCTAAAGTACGGGTGGAGTACCTTAGGTCCTGCTTGATATGATCCCGGACAATTATAGGCCACGCTGACTCGTCACTGATTTCTACTATAGGGCGGAACAAAAGGCCCTGAGAAGCCGTTATGGGAGTTCACCGCGCTGGCCGCAGCCGCAGCCGCAACGCCGGAGCAGAGAAGTCGAGGCAATCCAAAGTCGTCCTTGATTTTCCGCAGCGAAGAAATGGGGAATTGATGTCGCGGGAACGATGACTGGATGGGTTATTTGGATGATGGAGTGGATCGATGGTGTATGAATAATGTGGCGCCTCGGACAACTGGCAACCTGACCCACTGACCCACTGGCAAATGCCTCTCTCAGAGGGTCAGTCAGCCATTGTCGGCCGTGAGATGATAATGATGATGACGATGATGATACAAATGATATGGTGGGGATAATGATTGATCTGGTGTCATTCCCTGCGTGGCTTTGTAGCGCGCAATTGTTTGCTCTAGAAAACCTGATCGATCCGTGGACCGATGAGTGATAATTTGATAAGCTGACTGATTTGAGTCCTCTCCGTCCCTCGGGATCCAATGATCCTCGAGGAGAAAGTCCAGGATCCAGAGACGTTGGTACCTTTTTCACGCAGAGCTCCAAGCCCGCATGAGGTGTGTTCTAATCCTGGTGGGCCGTGCATAAGGTACGGTCAGGTGAGTGAGCACCTTATGGTACGTACTACCTCAAGGGATGCAGAGTGGTGGGAAATGGTTTAGGTCGAAGCAAGCGGGAGCTCGTATCAGATCCTGAAACCGTGTCCGTTGTGCGCCTCGGATTTGTGCTCGAAAATCGTGTGGTCGAGGAAGAGCACGAAGGAGCAGCGGAGTGATAATAGCGCACGCTTATGTCAGGTAGGGTAAGGTAGGTAATCCGTAAGGTAAGGTAAGGTACCTAGCTCAGGCTGAGAATGGCACCTCGCCTGATTGGGCTTCTAACTTCCAAGAGCTCTGTCGTTCCCTCCCCTCGGCAGATCGGTCCGAGATCGCGATGCCGTCGTTGTCCAACACCTCACGTACTGGCGACCTTCACCGCATCTCTTGTTTGTCGATGCGCAACTCCAGTTGGCCAGGTAAGGTGAGGTAGTATCCAGGTGACTGAGCACAGACAGCGAGGATTGTGGCGATGAAGTAAGATGTCGAAATCCATTTGAGCGCGCAAGGCGCCACCGTGATCCTCTTGTTTTATCTGCCATCGACGGCTCTACTCATTGAATGTCTCTTTATCTCGCAACCGCATAGAATGTAAGAGTGCATGTACTACCGTCCGTGTCTTACATCGGTCTTCCATACCTTGGAGGCCAGTGATGGAGGTGTTGACGATGGCAAGCCCTTTCTTCCTCTTTCAACTCGATCCCACCAGCTGCAAGTGACCGGGTTCGCAGACGAGGATGGTTGCATGAACTGGTCTCACTCGACCGAACAACGAACTCAAGCGTCACATTCGGTTCATCTAGGGAAAGCGGAAGTGCCAACCTGGATAGATTCTATTTGATTCCACAATCTCCATCTCTTCCCCAAGCGTGACTGCGACATATTTCGTCATTATACGTCTGATTGTTAAAGAGTGCATCGACCTAAACAACATCTCATGCGCCAAAAGGGAATTGTTCGGCGTCGGCCGAAGCACGGACCTGGGACACGTGGGGATCGTCACTCCTGAGTCGTGTGATCGACGCTCTTGAAACACCAAGCCTTCTTACTACTGTAACGTTATATCTTGACAAAAGCCGACTTGCTCGCATCTATAAATCAAGGCTGTGACAAGGCGATCCAGAAGATACTCGCAAAACAAATACTTCGGATAGAATCATCATAGAAGAATCTGGGCTGTTTCTGAGATTGGCTTTGATGTTCCACAAGATTACCATTTCTGACCACCTAGAGTTAAGCATCGCAGGTCAGTATGGTAATGCGTTCAAGTAACATAAGTATAAGGTAAGTACCTCAGAGAGCGTCTCGCCGTGCAGATAACACAGACTGGAATTGTTGCATTGATTGAACATCTGAAACCTGACTCGAGCTGACCAATAGAGTCGCATATGATGGATCCAGCATACACGTGGCTTGTCTAAAGATAGATTGAACAGAAAGCCAAGCACACACGTAATCATGTAGGTTTAGGTTAATTCAATGCATGATTGACTGCGTGATCTGAAGATCATCCTCTCACTACCGGAAAGCGAAATGCGTGCGGGCGGCTATAAAGAGCACGGTAAATCCGAGGCGTGGCAGAAGTAAGGTATTTGAACTCTAGGTATGGACGTACTCATACATATATCCCGCCTTCATTTGGCCACCGATTTTGAAGTCAGATACTCATACACGCGCCTCTGAATGTATGCTCTTAAGGCACACTCATTGACTTTCGTGTGCTTGAACCTTCGCAGTTGATATGGCCAGCGCGTACCTACACACATGGTATGATCCATCCACGAGTAGCTGCAAGTCTGCCCGTTGCGCCCCACAGCTCTTTCACCACCGGCATGGTATCAAGCCCACCCTTGATGCGAGGCGACCGATGGTGCTTTCGGCAGCCTTCATGCAGGTACCGGGTCCTTAGCAAACTCAAAAGCAGGCGGCATGGCCAACACGTGCTCCAGATGTCGACATAATGTATGCATACTGATCAAACTGGGATTCCGGTACGCGTGATAACTTGTAGATGTGATGAATCTGCTACAGCCCGGTGGCCGGCTTCCTTAGTATTCACCGTTGGAAAGTAAAATATATGATAGTCTCCAGAACGAAGACGAGCTTCGTCCTCTCTTTGTCTGCTTACCTTAGGCGGCTGGTACCTCACCGCCCGGGTGCAGGACCACAAGTGCAACAATGTGAGATGTGAACACCATGCGGCAACGCAGACTTTTTGTTCAGCAGCCTTGGCACTACCTACTCTTGAGCCCCATTCCATCCCACAGGACCCCACAACAAGGTTGACACAACCCACGTTGTTGTATATCCAGTTGACGCTGGGAAAAGCGCTCTACTGTGTAGATATGCGCCGGAGCTGCTATTGTGCAGCCTGTGCTCTCTTCGGCCGATCTCCACATATACTTGGCAGGTTGTGAAGGCCGCGCGTGGATGCTCCCAGACAGATAGTAGACATGGCCTTAACAGTAAGTCTACCGGGATCCATGGAATCGCTCTGGCCGTTCAATTCGCTGTGAAAGTCTATGTCATCGTGCTTGGATTATACTTAGCCGCAGGAGCTAACCATCGCTATGCAAAACACACTTCCGAGAATCTCGTATGGAGCACCGAAGATCTGTTGTTCTTACAAGAAGCGAACCGCTGCGAGATCCAGTGCCGGAGAAAGTCGGCGATGCACAAGCAGGGTCCAGAAGATCTTAAGCTCTCCTCCTTCTACTCGCGCTTTTCATAGATCCTTCAATATCTGCAACATCCTTCTTACTAAGTCTCAACGTGCCTCCTTTAAACTTGCCAATCCCGGGGGCGCCTATTCCTCTTTCTCTTTTCACATCTCCCTCTTTCCTTGACTTCTTAACCTTCTCCAGAATGATGCCGTTTTCCTTTGCTTCGTGACGTCTCTTTGCCTCTTTCTCTGTAGCTTTGGATAGTATGCCTCTACGGTGAGAAAATGGCATCTTCTCCTGAGCCAGTATCGACGACCGTGATCCGAGGTCCTGAAGGCGTAGATCAAGGGCTTTGTGCCGATTGGTCCCTGCAGGTCCAAAGGATGATGTCGTGTCGAGCAGATGAGACTCTTTGAGAAGACGTTGAAGTGCAAGGTCGTTCTTGAGGTTCGCCGCCTCCAAGAAAGGTTCTTCAGGCTCTCCCTTATCGCCTTGTACTCTTTTAGCCGTAGAGCTGGGTCTTGAGCTTGTGGATGGTGGCTTAGCGGTCTAGGAATGCCTCAGTAATTGTAAAGTCTCGAAGACAGCTCAATGGCGTGATGATACCATGAAACCCTTCAGCTCCTCTTTCGACAGCTCGGGCCTCTCTGCTTTTGTGGGTGTTGAGTACTCAACTACCTCAATGCTCACTTCCTCGCTGTCGGTAGAAATACCATCCCAGTCTGAATTATCTTCATCTGGGTCCACGTTTGCCTCTGTTGCTTCCTCTGATGTCGCTAGAGGCTGCTGGTCCGGTAAGGGCTGGAACTGAGCCTCGAAGTGTCGTTTGAAGATGTCTTGCAGGTCCTCTTGACTGCCGGCAGAGACAACCTTGGGAGAAGTCATCCGAGGATTCGGGGCGCCCCTCTTTCGTTTACCTAGCATGGCCGTCGAATTGATATGTATAGCTCCATAAAACTCAAGAGGGCGTGATGGAGAATTCAGGATTAAGGATCTTCCAGCGGAAATTCGCCAAGCTTTCTCGTCAACAGCCCCACCATGCCCCACCACCACACTAGGAAATGGAGCTTCGAGTTCCACATCATATATCGATGCAAAGGCAGTAATGACACGCTTCCGACCATGCGTTGACTTACACGCTGGCCAAGTCAAACAGATTGTCGGTGGGACGTTAACGACCGCTTCGTCAGACCTCAAAACCAACCATGTGTCCAAACAACCGGCGAGTCACTTTGCTCAGTTATACAAAGACAATGCCCTGGCTGGAGCGCACGTCATCATGCTTGGACCTGGCAACGAAGAAGCAGCGAAGCAAGCATTGGCAGCCTGGCCACATTGTCTACAAGTCGGAGGAGGGATTACGGACAAGAACGCCCGGCAATGGATCGACTGGGGTGCAGACAAAGTACGTGTTGGCGAGCTGCAGTATACGGGCTATAGATCTCACATGTGTCCTCATTCTGCCGGAACTCTTAATGCAAAGGTAAGTATTCGGGCTTTGCTAAGGTCAAGTAGTAGATAATCATCACATCCTACCTCTTTCCGGACGCCCAGTTCTCCATGGACCGTTTGCAGGCGGTGCTTCATGCCCTTGACGACGACAAGAGCAAGCTAGTTATAGATCTCAGCTGTCGGAGGAAGGGTACCTCATGGTTCGTCGCCATGAACAAGTGGCAGACCCTAACAAACATGGAGATCAACCAAGGTGCCTACTCCCTTGCCCATGCGCGACATGCTATTGACGGTGCTAATCTTCAAGTAGAATCGATTGATCTGCTCCAGCCATGGTGTTCCGAGTTCTTAATTCATGCTGCGGATAACGAGGGATTGCAGCGAGGGATTGATGAGGAGCTGGTACAGAAGCTGGCGGCGTGGTGCTTGGTTCCGGTTACCTATGCAGGAGGCGCTCATTCCATGGAAGACCTTGATAGGGTTAAGGCTTTGAGTGCTGGGAAGGTAGACCTGACGATTGGGAGCGCATTAGACATCTTTGGCGGCGACGGGGTGAAGTTTCTTGACTGTGTCAAATGGAATAAAGAGCAAGAAGCGAGATGACTTATTACTGCTTTGGAATGAAGTATAATATAAGAAATAGGCCAGGCTGAGGCTCTCAGTTTATGAAGACCACAGGAAAGAATATCTTCAAAGAAGCAAACTTCGTTGAAGAGGTTGAAAGATAAAGTAGCCAGCTGTAGGTGTGGGGGTTCCTAACCAGCCCGGAAAGGTACAAGACTGGAAGTGAACATGGGCTACAGGAGCGCAAAGTGTTAGATCTGTAGGAAGGCTTTGGTGCTCAATGTCTGTTACTTGTACCTACAGGATGACGGTGTGGATCTGGAAAGATGTGAGATCAAAGGCTACATATACGCAGACAAAATACTAATCCTCGAAGAGACCAAAGGGAGCCAAAGATCACCTGCATGAAACCGGTAGAGTCATGTCATTAGATGGATTTTTCTCTCTCCTACACCTGGCGGAAGTCTGCATACCTTAGCATTTGATCTCATCTGTGTAACTGGTAGGAGGTCGCGGCGTGTACTCAGCATACTGGCCCTTCATTCCTAACAGCAGTCTTCCAGTCCAATAACAGGTGGTCTGGGTGACGCAAGAGATGACTGTTTGACTGTGCTTCTGAAATCTGACCAGCGATTTTGGCGGACGTGACCAGGTCCATATGCCGATGGTCCAATTCCACCACGATGTGACGTTCAGCTGTCCGTGATAAACCCAGTGGTCATGTGAATAGTGCATGGCTTGAAGCTGCACCCACAGCAATCGGGCAATCAGCCAGCTCTGCGCCGCCGGCCACCACATCAGCATTGCGAAGAGCAAACGCAACCACAGTGGCGTGGTCGTGAAATGAGGGAAGCGGTCGGCGTCCAGAATGGCGCTACATGTGTTGCGGTACAGCGTCTCGTCAGCCACCAGGGTCACAACAAGATCTTGCCTGAATGCATCGTCGCGGGCCCACGCCACACGCTGTCCTGGTTTGAAGCGCATGTCACAACCACGCGGCATGCTGCTGCTACCGCTCCCATAATTTGAGACGTAGGTGACTTTGAGTCGACCGCCTGTGCAGATGATACGCTCGCAGCCCAGGCCTCGCAAATGCCAGTGATATCTGGCGCGCCAGGTACTTTCAATAGGGACCGTGATCTGGATATTGTCACGGCGAGAGAGGTTGAATGTTGCCGAGGCCGGGCCGGGGATTGAGAAGGTGGTTTGCTCGGTGGAGTTGGTGCGATTCATATTGAATACTAATGACGATGATCAAGATGCCAGTTATTGGTTCGCGATACTTGACGAGCAATCAGATATAGACCAAGAAGTTAGGGCAGGAAAAAGGAAGTGTCAGGGAGGTAAGAGTAGTCGTAGAGACGAAAGAAGTTGGAAGGATAAGGAAGAGGGGCTGCGAGTATACGGTCACAAAATAGCGATGCGGCACAAACAAACAACGACATGACTTCGATATTCTCAGAAACCTGCCTACAGGAATAGTCCTTGAAAGACAGCGTACTCCTAGCCCCAAGGTACCGAATCCAACCACTTGGAACAGATGCAGCGCCGTGCTGAGATACTCTTCTAAAGATTAATAGCGGACAGCAGCCGCTTTTTGCAACCCTGGGCACGTGACTACCGCTTACGTACACATACACCTTTACCTTAGTACCTCACTCTGCCCTACAACGAACCGATTATCCATCACGAACACCACGATTTTGCGCCCAAACCCTACAAGACCCCCTTTGTACACATCGCACTTCCACGCTCCAAGTCGTCAGAGTCTCCGTAAGGATCCAGTACCGCATAGACGTCCAGCCTACCGCCCCGCGTCCTTCGCTCTAATCCTCCACGCCTCCCACCACAACCATGAAGCCCGTCGTCTCAGCGCTCAACGCATGGCACTGGTGCGTCCCATCGCGCTCAAGGACCTGTCAAAAAAAGCTCCGCTAACGTGCTGGGACCAGCATCGTCGTTTCCGTGGCCGCCATCGTCATCTTGTCCGTTATTGGGGGGTTGTTCTCTGTACGTTCCTTCTCTCCGCTCACTCCTTTGGCCCGGCTGTATTCGATAGCTCTATATGCTAGGCAGATACACGAGAGGGAAACAGTGGAGATCGTTCGGTCAAGCAACCTTAAGATGGTGACTGTTAGCCGAGGCTCGAGGGCTGACTTACGTGCGCCGTGCGTTACAGAGCGGCCACCACACGATGATGGGATCGACCGACGATCCGACAGACGGCAAAGCGGTCGCCGGGTCGATTTTCGCGGCTGTGGTTGTTTATGCGGTATGGCTTGCCCTTTCACCTTCGGATTCTTGTCTTTCTTCGAATATCATCCGTGACGGCATATACTGATCTTGGGTTTCTGGAAGGTGTTTCTCGTCTTCTGTGGCTTTCAAGCATATCTGCATATCCGGGCGAGTAAGAGGGGGGCAATAACGTTGGGCTAGGTAGGATTCGGCAGAGGGTAGAGGGGCTTGTGGGGGGTAGTGCTTGTACGCTTGATAGGACGGTAGGGTGCGGGTTTGGCGTTTCTGGATACTGTATGGTGTTGGGAGGTGTTTGATTTATATAGGGACGAATTAGAGGAATCTACCATTGCATTATCGCCTCGCACGCTGTCAGTGGACTCGTAAGTGCTTCTGGATTATTGGGATTGTCAAGGTTGCCGTATGGGGTATGGGGACTTCGAAGATTATTCACTTTTAAGGTTGTCTATGTAACTATCAACGCCATCGCTGATACCTCCCAAGAACGCCGTCTAAAGCAATATGCCCAGTCCATCGTTAACGCTGCCAAACGGCTGACTCGAGCTCAGTCATCGTCGCTATCGTCGTCACTGGACCTCGGATCCAACATCTTACTCATATACGGCCCGTCAAGCCAATAACCCAACTTGCCATAATAGCTGCGGACCCCGACTCCGGAGATGACGCTGATCTTCCGACTCCCATGCTCATCCCTAGCGATCCTCTCTGCCTCCTCCATCAGCAGCGTGCCGTAGCCCTGATG
Source organism: Acarospora socialis (assembly GCA_025617375.2). Taxonomy (NCBI): domain Eukaryota; kingdom Fungi; phylum Ascomycota; class Lecanoromycetes; order Acarosporales; family Acarosporaceae; genus Acarospora; species Acarospora socialis. The sequence goes on from JAMYGW020000011.1 coordinate 505,571, forward strand.
TTGAAACTTTCTCGGATCTCGGGCATGGACCGGCACCGCGGATCCATACACATGCAATTCCCTGACCAGACTTGTAGGTTGACTCTTCAGCTCTGGACGGAATGTATGTGTATCGCTACATTTGCGGAGCCGAAGCAAGGCGATCAGAATATCTTGCTTCGGGTCTTCGTAAGCCAAGAAGGTCTCCCAACCTCCGTTCGCGGCATAGTCGCGCCGTACAAGCTCGACCTGAGATGGTCGGATTTTGTTCTTGACTTCGTTGATGCCAACTTCCCGTGTTCGGACGTCACGGCAAGTCGTTCCGAAATCCTTCATCCTGCTTAGGGCAAGCTCACGAAGATTGCCATTCTCGACGCCAGACGTAACGAGCGGCATAGGAATGTCGCGCTGTACACGGTATATTCGAGTCCAAGGCGGGACCAACGCTAATATACGAGCGACTAGATCGATGAGTGCGTTAGGCGTGTAGTTTTTGTATCTGCCCGTTCGCCATAACTCGTACAGTCCGGTTCCGCGGATGACCAGGGTAGGGTATATTTTCAGCCCGTCAGTGCGGAAGGCCGGGTTCTCGAAGTATTCTCGGAATTGGTCCAAGTCCCGCTCCATGCCAACGTTGGGTAGGTCAGGCATCATGTGACTAACGACCTTGAACCCTGCGTCCTTGGCTAATTTGAACGTTTCTGCCACGGCAGCAACGGTGTGTCCTCTGTTGGTGTCTCGTGCAACATCTTCATACAGTGACTGAACTCCAATTTCCAGGCGCGTGCAGCCGTAACGTAGCATGCTGCTCAGATGAGGATCGAGGCAATAGTCTGGCCTCGTCTCTATGGTGATGCCAACGCACTTGATATTACTCATTTCTCCGGCCTCCACCGCCTCGTCGACGCTTTCTCCTTGGTAACCACTTAGAGCATTGTGTAGCTGTGATATGAAGCCATCCCTGTAGTCTTGGGGCAGAGACATGAAGGTGCCTCCCATTATAATATATTCCACCTTGTCGACGCTATGACCTAGAGATTTGATTTGGTCTACTCTTCCCCTTGCCTGCTCGTACGGGTCGTACCGAGCTCGGATTGCGCGCATAGAAGTAGGCTCATAGCCAGTGTAAGATTGTGTAGAGTATTCAAAGTCGGAATCTGGACCGCCTGGACAATATACGCAGATGTTTCCAGTATATGCGATATGGGGACACCGATGAGGCTTACACATAACGGCCACGACCGCAATGCCAGATGAAGTACCTAGGAAGAATCAAGTCACCAACACATTCCTTATCAACATCAGTCAGGTATGCAGGGCTTACGTATAGGTTTTGCTATGAGCTTGGGAAGTATATATTTCTTATAGTGTTCGGGAACAGCGGCGATAATTGCCGTTAATGGTGGTTGAGTGCTCAGTCTATGTTTCTTCGCCATTTGTCCTCGGAGACTGTTCAGGTTGATGTCCCTCTTGGGCTCCGAGCTATTCTGCTGTGCTTCATGATCTTGTATCAATGCACTTGCAATGTCAGAGCAAGCACGCATGAACCGTTCATTTTCAGGAGGTAGTCTGATGTTCTTGGGCAGTTGGTTCTTGGACGGGGCCGACACTGTCATAGTCGCGGTAGCCATGTTAGAAGCTTCTGTAAATGTATGTGTAGAATCTCATAACATCATTTGCAGAGTGAACTGAAGCGTTGTAGTGGGGGTCTTGGACCCTCTCGAGAAAAGTTTGCGGCAACCTCCGGTGACGCTTGTCCTGCCGGTGTCAAGCTAGCTCTACCCCAGCTTCGACACATCTGAAGAAGTACCATTGACCCACAGCTTTCATTCGCGTCCTTGATATTGGATCTGGAATCAATTTGCTCCTGTAGCAATGCACGCGATCCGACATTGTACGTCCTCGGTCTTGCGGAGGGCGGCACGAAGACAGGGCTACTCCACCGCCCAGTCCGCATATGCTGCAACAGGCCAGAATCTCAGGATCAACGGCGACACCAAACTCATCTATCAGGGCTTTACTGGAAAGCAGGGAACGTAAGTCAGCTCGGACTTGTCCGCCCTCGAGAACAACAAAATCCCTGACCAATCACACAGATTTCATGCCCAGCAAGCTATCGACTATGGTGCGCTTCCTTCGGTGCTCACAGCAGGACTTGCGGCCATTCATTGACTGCGCGCAGGAACGAATGTTGTAGGAGGCACAAATCCGAAGAAGGCCGGAGAAACACATTTGGGAAAGCCTGTGTTTGCAAGCGTCCGCGATGCTGTCAAAGAAACCAGTGCTACAGCTTCCGCGATCTTCGTTCCGTAAGGCATCTACGGCCACGAGGCTCATGGCTAAGTTGGAAGAGGGCGATGCTTACCATACGCCTAGACCACCAGTTGCGGCGAAAGGAATTGAGGAAGCAATCGAGGCTGAGATACCTCTTGTAGTGTGGTAAGTTTGTGCTTGGGCTCGAATGGTAGGTTGACATGCTGACGATGGTCTGTATAGTATCACGGAAGGAATACCACAACATGGTAATTCATTTATTCCCTTCATCGCGGACATCGCTAAGCACTTCAGACATGGTCCGCATCACAGATATCCTCAAGACTCAGGGCAAAACTAGGCTAGTAGGACCCAATTGTCCTGGGATAATTGCTCCGGTAAACCTTGCCCGTAGCTTCCACACGTGCCATCATTTCTGAGGTTTACTGTTCTAGGGTCAATGCAAGATCGGTATCATGCCGGGCTTCATCCACAAGCGCGGCCGTATTGGTATTGTTTCTCGATCCGGGACCCTGACCTATGAAGCCGTCAACCAAACAACACAAGCTGGTCTTGGGCAGTCTCTCGTTGTAGGTATTGGCGGTGATCCATTCTCTGGAACGAACTTCATCGACTGCTTGAAAGTGTTCCTAGAGGACGAAGAGACTGATGGCATCATCATGATTGGAGAGATTGGAGGCTCGGCAGAAGAAGATGCTGCTGACTTCCTAAAAACCAACAACACGATGAACAAGCCGGCTGTGAGCTTCATTGCTGGTATCTCAGCACCACCGGGGCGGAGGATGGGACACGCAGGTAGGATTGACTGAAGGTATCCGAAACTGAAATCTCACTGACAGTGCATAGGAGCTATTGTCAGTGGGGGCAAGGGAGGTGCAGATTCAAAGATTGCAGCTTTGGAAGCCGCTGGCGTCATCGTCGAACGCAGCCCTGCCGCATTAGGGAAAACACTGCATGCCGAGTTCGTGAGACGGGATCTGATATGAGAAGGGGAAATAGGTGTTTCGCTGGGCTATGGACAGTATAGTGGCATGGTTTTGTGCGATTGTTGTTGGCCAAATGGTTCTTATTTTGGTCCTCAGAGCATACCGGTCTTCAAATGTACAGTTAATATCACCTATGACTTGACGTCCAAGTCTCAAAGGCTCTGAGCATCTTCACCTACTCGGTCTTTGAGCTACACTGGCAAGCCAACATTCTCAGCACGCAATATTCCTTTCCGTAAGATGAAGGCCGAGTATGGATTGCTTTGACCAGCGTTCGGCAACTGCCGGCGCAACCTCCCCTGTGCCAACGAGAGACTAGACTCTGTATGTTTAGAAAAGTGCCGTTTATTGCATCAACAGCCAGCTGCCTTTGACAGTAGAAATGCTCTCAGGGATTCTTATATTCAACCAGAAAGGTGAAAACCTAATCTTCAGAGCTTTCCGCAACGACTGCCGCCCACGATTGGCCGATGTCTTCCGCATTCAAGTCATCTCCAACGCACAAGTACGGTCTCCTATCCTTACGTTAGGATCTACGACTTTCAGCCATGTGAAGCACGAGAACATCTACTTAGTCGCTATAACGAAAAGCAATGCCAATGCAGCACTCGTGTTTGAGTTCCTGTACCGATTGGTGGGGCTGGGTAGGGGGTACTTCGGGAAGTTTGATGAGGAGGCAGTGAAGAACAACTTCGTGCTCGTCTATGAGCTTTTGGATGGTCAGTGCTGTATGGGTAGAAGGGGCTTTACTGTGGAGGTGGATCAGAGCAGAGAGTAATGCTGACTCTCAGGGTTGGGTAGAGATCTTGGATTTCGGATACCCTCAAAATACCGAGACGGACACACTGAAAATGTACATCACTACCGAGGGTGTCAAGTCTGAGCGGACAATGGAGGATTCTTCAAAAATTACAATGCAAGCTACCGGTGCACTGTCTTGGCGGAGATCAGACATCAAATATCGGAAAAACGAAGCATTCGTCGATGTCATCGAGGATGTTAATTTGCTCATGTCAGCAACCGGTACTGTTCTTCGAGCAGACGTCGTCGGTCAGATTGTTATGCGGGCTTACTTGTCTGGGACTCCTGAATGCAAGTTCGGGCTGAACGATCGCCTCTTACTCGACGGAGATAGCCTCACAGCACCTTCGGGCAACAGAGCTGGAACGAAAGCCACGAGAGCCGCTGCAGGTAGCGTAACGCTCGAAGATTGTCAGTTCCATCAATGCGTCAAACTTGGCAAATTCGATGCGGACCGCATCATCTCCTTCATCCCACCAGACGGCGAGTTTGAGCTGATGCGATACCGAGCTACTGAGAATGTCAACTTGCCATTCAAAGTTCACGCTATCGTCAACGAAGTGGGAAAGACGAAAGTCGAATATAGCATCGCCATTAAAGCCAACTATGGCAGCAAGCTTTTCGCAACCAACGTTGTTGTGCGTGTCCCAACACCACTGAATACGGCAAGGATCACGGAGCGGACCTCACAAGGCAAAGCAAAGTATGAGCCAGAGCATAACAATATCGTATGGAAGATTCCGCGGTTCACCGGACAGAGCGAATATGTGCTGTCAGCTGAGGCGACTTTGACGTCGATGACAAACCAGAAAGCGTGGAGTCGTCCACCGTTGAGCCTGAACTTCTCTATCCTTATGTTCACGAGCTCAGGTTTGTTGGTCAGATATCTAAAGGTGTTTGAGAAGAGCAATTATAGTAGTGTCAAATGGGTTCGGTATATGACTAGGGCTGGAAGCTATGAGATTCGGTATAGTGGATCCTTACACCTCACATTGCGACTTGTCTGACACACTCCTAGGTTCTAACTTGATGACTACGTCCTCGATCATTCGATCAGGCAAGTCCATTGTGCATGGCGCGGCATTGATATACTATTTTCAGTCAACTTTGCTGGGTTCCAAAGGGCGGTTCAATTCTCCCCCGTGCATTGATTTGGCGCTGCAACGGCCTCCTTGAGCCCTATGTGCACAATTTATAGTTCTTCGAGCAAGGCGTTGGGGTATCACGAACGATATAGTGAATCATACATGTCCATACACCGGACTAAACAGCTACCCCGACTCATACAAATTCGTATTTCACTCATCTCAGGGTCGAAATTCATCTCAAGTATCATATCACATTGTTGCAGCAACCAGCATCCTGGGACAGGTTAGTTATCGCTCATACCCCTCTTTCTCTTCTCATAGAGCCTGCTTTCTGACTGGACTTGCGATGGCTGTTAAGAGCTCTGATCAGTTCAGTGTCTTTCCAGTTTACGAGTTTGTCATCATCTCACAATCTCTGCATTTACAACTCATATCGGACCCTACCCGAGCCTTGCAGCTTATGTTGCCCTACACTTGCTTCTCACCCACTTACCTTTAGACCGACTAGTCCTGCCTTTCTCCGACTCGAAGCTGTCGTCTGCCTCACTTCTACCAACACAGAGTTTCAGTCCCATTGCTGGGTGACCGACGTGGAGGAAGCTCAGTGGTTCCGTAACTATCTCTCAACACCTCCTATACTACACTCTTCCGAATATCCCGAGTTACGTACAGCCCAGGCAACAAGACCGGTTCATCAAATTGCCATATCAGATATCGAAAGTGGGTGGGCCCCTCACCAAAACATTTGTCCATAGCTTCTCACCAGACAACTAACAGCCCACTGCGTGTTGAAAGCTGCAGAGAACACGCAACAAGACCAATACAGTATGTTAACGTGCTAGCGTGAGTACTCCTGTCTGACTATCAGCTGCTGACCCGCGTAGATGAAGCGCACAGGATCCGGAGTAATCGATATGGCAAACCAACCACGTAGCAAGCACAGGCACAACAGCCATGAACCTGCCTCTGAGAATGGGTTCCCCCGCTGGAGCAAAGGAACCGTGTGGGTTCATTTGTCGGATGATCCTCGAAATCAATACCAGCTGCATAAGGCCGTGCTGGAGAGAACGTCTACGTGGTTCGGCGAAGAGCTGAGAAAAAAAATAGACGAGTCCGCTACTGTTGCCGTGGATACGCCGCGGCAAGGCGTTAAGTATCTGTTTGTTCTGGAAGATGAGGCGAATGGTGGTGGCTCGGTGCTGGTGAGGAAGGTAAGCTGAATGCGGCATCCGGGTGCGTTCTAGGGCTAAGCGATTCCGCAGCCTCTGCATCCCAAAGGCAGGCTAAATCTCGGCAATGTGCTAGGAGCAGCAGGCATACCACATATCGCCGTGAACCGCACTCCGGACAGCAGCCACCGCCCACCTCCTACGGCAGACATCATTGACTTAGCAGCAAGCCCCGAAGTACAAGATCCTGCAGCCATCAAAGTGGAGCAGACACAAGAGCCAGCGGACCCTATCCGATCCGTTGAATCCACCCTAAGACCCACCAACCCTAATGACGATCCCACGGCCCGCGAACGGTCCGGTCGCTCTTTGGCAGCATACGACAACCTCTTCCGCATATACTACAACCAAGCTCCTGAGATTACCGACACCAACATTTCCCTCGCCCTCACCGAATGCGAAACCCTCATCAAAGTCGCCGAAACCCACGGCAGCCTGCCCGTCATCCGCCCCTACCTCGGCAACACTCTTTCGCAGTACCGCCACTCCCTCTTCGCCGCCATCGCCAGCGACCCCGCCCGCTGGCTCAACATCTCGATGCCGCTCCACTCCGCCTTCATCTTTTCCGAAGCTCTCATCCACCTCGCCGGCTGCTGGCCCGCCTGGCCCTGGCCAACCCCGCAGAAGGCCGTCGCCCACGACATGATTTCCCTCGTCGCCGCCAAGGCCCTCTCCCTCGCCCTCCTCCGCGCAAAGGTCGACGCGAACATCCTCCGCAACACCATCGCGCAGAACAACGCGCCCGTCACCGTCACGGACGCGTACGAGACCTGGCTCGTCGTCCAGCTCTTCCGCGACTGGTTCCTGGACCAGCTGAGCCTGGCGCGGAAATGCGGCAAGCCGCATCACGGCGGCATGTATCGGCTCATGCGCAAGGGCGGAGACGCGTATTTGCCGGTGGAGGAGCAGGTTGCGTTGTTGGAGAGCGTGGATGAGGAGCGGGGCGGTGTCGGGGCGTGGGAGGAGGTCGGGGTCGATTTGAGGCTGCTGAAGGATTTCGCGCGCGGCGAGGTGGAGGCGCTGTGTCGGAACCGGTTGATGTTGGATGTGGAGGAGGCGGGGGTCGAGTATTTGACTTGTGTGGAGGTTCGGACGGAGGATTTTCCGTGGTTGAGGACGGGTGGGGGGGATGAGGAGTCTTGATGCAGAGTGGGAGCGGGTAGGCTGGGTTAGGAGGGGGCCTGGGGAGCGGTTGTGCGGTGAGCAGATTGCCCGGTTGGCTGGTATCTTCAAACCTGTTCTGTGCCGTCTTCTCATCGGGTGCAATATTCGAACAAAACATCATGTACCTTTATACCCATCTCACGATTGCCAAAAGTCTCTGCGGACCAACTCAAACATTGACATACTAATCTAACATTACTCTGACTAAATCTGCGCCGAGCAAATCCAAAGCCGTCGGAACCCTCTCCACCCATGACACTGTCGCACTGTTAGGGCGGCCTGGAAATGGGAACTCTCCCAAAGACCCCGCTCAAAGATCCGAGAGCCCATATCGACGAGGACAAAAGCTGACATTGCCATCCGGCCCTGCAATACGTGTAGAGGCTACGAGAAGCATGACCATTCGCCATCCTCGGATCGATCCACTTTGCAATATCCAGAATTTTCCAGCGGATTGTAACATAAGCCACACGCATGGGTCACATGTCCCAGAACCCCTGCGTGCAAATATAGCCGCATCCAAGGTCCGAAACGGGAACGAAGGCTCCTTCTCGAAACAAACATCGGGACGATTTGCCCACCAAGCGTCAAGGTTGAATGGGAAGCCAGCTCGCCACGAACGGATCCTGTTACTTCATCAGCTTTTTCGCTCAAATGGCAAAGGCAGATCGAAAAGGCCCCGCCGACAGATCGAGCGTGGGTCGTCCAGGAGCTCTTCTCTGCCGGCCCGGGTAATGTGCTTCGGCGGAGAGTAGCTCGTGCTGGGAATGGCAGGAGCTACAGGCGTGCGAGTCGTGGCCACGACCAGCAGGGCTTCCTGTGCCTCGCTCGACCTTGGAACGGGAACGGGAGAAGCGAAGCCGGTTCCGAACAGCGGGCGGGGTGAAGGCCAAGGTGAGCGTGGGCGAGCAGCGTCACCCAGGGTAGCTGTTGGCTCACGCGGGTCGCGGAAAGGACTGGAGGATGGGTCTGAGGTCGAGGAAAGCGGAAGATGCACGTGCGGATTTACGTTGGATGAGAGGGAGTGGTATGTGACGTGTGTGGGGTTGGGAATGCCTGCTGAATGGATAGGTAGGTGGGAGGGTAGATAGCTCTGATGGCCTTCTCAAGACACAAGAAACGATCGAACGAGCAGCGCTGATGTCTTACGTCGACGAGAGGTAGGGAGCCCGTGACGAGGGAGACGCAGGAGCGGACAGGTGGTGCATACCATAGGAAGGGAGACCGGAGCGCAAGGAGACATGGTCTCTGAGGTGGGCGTGGATGGGCTGGTTGATTGACGATCGTCAGCTTCCGTGGTAGTGGAGATTTGAGCACTCTACTGGGTCTATTGGGAAAAGGGGCGCTGTGGAGAATCAGAAGGATGGGCGCTATGGTGAGGACTTTCGCCTTCAGATCGACAGCCGTGGAGGAAGCGAGGAAATGAGACGTCGTGGGGCAGAGTAGGATGCGGACTTTGCACGCGATAGTCGCACCGGAGGCATTTGAGATTGATGCTCAGGAAGATAGGATCAAGTTAGAGTGACGGAGATGTGTGACATACGTTCCACATCTGACATGTGCCATTGCCTTTCCGTGGCGATTCTTGGAGGTCTGCGAGTCTGGCGATCCGGATGAAGCCTGGACTGTTGTTGTGCAACTATCAGTGAGCAGGTCTGGTCTTCACCGCATGCTGATGATGAGGTATTAAGATATCAAAAGTGCCGACAAGGTATGGTTCATTCATGGCCACTTGCTGCACGTCAGGGTCACATCTGATCCGTCACATCCATGTACAGAGATGGTGCGTGCCAAGACCGATAACAGCAGAGCAACACTTGTGAATACAAAAGCGGTCTCAGCCCAAAACAGCAAATCAGAGCGCCCAGCGAAGGGACGTGCTATTGTACCACGAGCTACAGCTGTCTTCCAAGGTTGTGAGGACGAGCATTTGAGGCATTTCCTACAGAGAGATAGGAGTTGCATGCGTGATGCGTCGAGTGCCACGAGCTGCTCCCCTTCGACTCCGAGGACATGGCAAGCAAAGAGGTTCGGGAGGACCCGAGCCAGCATAAGGTACTATATCTTAGGTAGAATATGACGTCGAATGGACAAAAGTCCCCGCTGTTAGGCGCCTGGGTTTTCGGGTATTCCCCGCAGAGACTTATGTCCGCCGACTTCGTACGAGTACCTTAGGGCCTATCTGCACGTGTTTTTAGATCACTGACCGCCTCGAGGCATCAAGCCGCAGAGGGCAGGTAGGAAGATCACACCAATCGAGTTCTTCTAACTTTGCGGTGAAAGTCAAGCTTCAAGCCACCCTCGGCGACAGAGGGACACAAAGAAGTGAGCCTTACTCGTTTGATCATGACTCCAATATAAATCCGACGTAAGGTACTTAATGTTCTGCAATCGGACAGGACCTACCGACGACGGAGGAGATTCGGTACACATAGACTTGTATGAGGCATTTAATTGTCCGCTAGAACCTCTGGGGTCGCACTCGATGCAGCTCGATATCCCATTCCCCCACACGCACCTGCTGGAAACCCTCTCTGCCAGCTCATGTCCTCGACGATTCGGATGGATCCGGGCATTAGTTCATATGTCCTGCTGCTTCAATCAAGACGATTCAATTGCAAGATCAGGCATGGAGAATAGGATGGCAGACGGGATTATTTTGCATTACGATTGAAGAGGGGTTGTATGCACTTAAACGTTCCGCCTCAGGTATTGTACAGTAATGTTGCAATCGCAGAGAACCGTTACAATCTTGAGTGGTATACACAAGATACCCTTCATCCTCATCCTCCAAGATTAGCCCTACTTGCAGGCCCTTGATACCTTACCTTAGATACCTCATGCACAGCTGAAGCTGAATCAATCTTTTTTCCGTGTCACTGAACATACCTTAGCCGTTGCAGATTGCAGATTACGGTATTAATTAACACTGCATCATTTTCCCAGCTCTCAGGGCGAAACAAAACCATCTTCGAGTGGCACGTGCCTTCGACGTTTGCAATCTTTTCTTTCACTTGTGCATAAGGTACGAGGTAAGAGTGCTCATGCCTGTGATTGATCTTGACGCAGCAAGCCGGTACCCAGTACAAGTATGAATATGAAGTACAATTCCCATCCGTCACACGTGAAAAGACCTTGCGGTGGCGTAACGTAATGATTGAGATGTCAAGAATAGCAGCTGAAGCTTTTGTTTCGTATCTTACCTCACCTACCTCACCTACCTCACCTACCTACCTTACCTGACAGCACAAAACTGCAGAAGCCCACGTGTTAAACCTAAGGTGGTGTTGTTATATAGAGACATGCTCACTCATCTCTCGTCGACTTGGTTTGCCCTCCGTCTTGAAAACTCAGGATCGGAGAGCAGAAGACGTCGTACCCCGCTAGATTGCAGTGTTTAATGAGATTTGAAGTCAAAGTGGGAGCGCAAAGCTTGACAAATATCTTATTTTTATACTACTTACGAACCCCTCGGCAAGCCCCAACTCGACCATTCCAATCCATCCCACTTGGACGGCCAGTTGTAGTCTTTGAGACAGAAGTCGACATTCCATAAAATTCGATGCGCCTTCAGAGCATCGGATAGCGCCCACGAGAGCGACTTATCGGAATTTTTTATCAGCACGGTCTCTCACTTCCTCGGCTTGCAAATCCATTTGTCATTCCGATTCTTCGAAGCTGCTCGACCGCAGCAGTACGCTGCCGATTCGTCAAGCAATCACCAACCGCGCAATCCGCCACCTCTCCATTTAGAATTCGCAACGTCTATAACCTGTGTTGAAGAGGAAGATTATCAACTCATCAATTGCGATTCGAGGCCAGTTACATCCCTTGGGCATCGCCCTCTGGGACGACGTTCCCACACGTCCGACCACAAAGGAACTACAACCAACACTACTTACCTTACAACGTCTTCATCAGTCGGCGCATACATCCCCACACTCATGGCCGCCCACTTGACACCGCCAGCACGTTCTCCTGCGCCTTCGATCTCCACGTCATCGTTGAAATCGCAAGATGCGAGGACCTCCGACCCCACACCTACCATCCGGGAAGGCTCCAACGACCATGTGAATGAAGCTGGCATTGCTGCCACACCAAGGAAACCGAAGATCACATCACGTCTGACACGGATGTTCTCACAAGGCGTAAAGGCAGCTCCGAAGGAGCCAGACGCCACGAAAGAGCCTCATCGGGACCGCGATGTCGAGAACGGGGATCCTAACCTCCTGTCGAACGGAGCGGTGAAAGCGCCCAAGGTACCTTCAAGACAGCCTTCATACACGGACAAGAAACCAGCTAGTTCGTCCGACGGTGAGCGCAAAACTGGGTCAAGCAGCACCAAGAAGGACTCCAAGGATCCCGACCCGTTGCACAAGCGGTTTGAAAATCTTCCGGATGGCACCCACGCGCATCATCTGAAGAGTGCCAAGAGACAAGAGAAGCTGTCGGATATGCTACGGGACATGCTGGGAGGCAAGAAGAAGGATGAGCAAGCACACGGCGACGAACAGCAACTGTCACTGATGTCGACTTGGGTCGATCAACTGAAGAACGAGCGGGAACGACTGGCCTCGGATAAGAAGGGTGGACCCAACGCGACGGCGACGCTGGTGGAGAAGTATGGCAAGTGCCAGGAAATTGTCGGTCGGGGAGCATTCGGGATCGTGAGGATATCTCATAAAGCGGACCCGAAAGACTCGAAGCTGGAGCAGCTCTACGCCGTCAAAGAGTTCCGCCGCCGGCCACAGGAATCACCGCGGAAGTATCAGAAACGTCTCACATCCGAGTTTTGCATCTCTTCGTCACTTCGCCACCCGAATGTCATCCACACCCTCGACCTCCTACAAGACGCCAAAGGCGATTACTGTGAGGTGATGGAGTTCTGCGCCGGTGGAGATCTGTACACATTAGTCCTGGCGGCTGGCAAACTCGAGGTGGTCGAAGCGGACTGTTTCTTCAAGCAGCTGATGCGCGGTGTTGAATATATGCACGAGATGGGTGTCGCTCACCGTGACCTGAAGCCTGAGAACCTTCTACTCACCACCCGTGGAGCGCTCAAGATCACCGACTTCGGCAACGGCGAATGTTTCCGGATGGCTTGGGAAAAGGAGGCTCATATGACTGCCGGCCTTTGTGGTTCGGCACCATACATCGCACCGGAGGAATACGTCGACACCGAATTCGATCCCAGGGCTGTGGATGTCTGGGCTACTGGAGTCATCTACATGGCGATGAGGACGGGTCGACATCTCTGGAGGGTAGCCAAGAAGGATGAAGACGAGTTCTTTGAGAGGTACCTCGAGGGTCGGAGAGACGAGGACGGGTACGGTCCCATTGAAGCTTTGCATAGGGTAAGAGGCACCACCCATCCCTTGACTTGATGCTTGGCCTAATCTTTGTTACAGGCACGGTGTCGCAACGTCATCTACTCCATCTTGGACCCCAACCCCACGCGACGAATCACCGCGTCGCAAGTCCTCAAATCCGAATGGGGCCGGGAGATAAAGCTCTGCAAAGCCGGCGAGGAAGGGTTCTGACATACGTAGGAGGGCATAAAGGAGTATCACTGGGCAGCCAAGCTTCTCTCGACGGATACGCTTTTCTTTTGTAGTCGGCTTTGCGAGAACGAAGGCCTGCTCATCGATCATCCTTCGGCCCTTCTCTCCTTCTCTCACGAGGCGACCTACCATTCTTTCGTTTTGCGCTCCGCCATTTGCTCCTTCATCGACGACCACTTGATAATTGCCGCACTTCATACCGCATACCCAACAGTCACATTATGCGTTTTTGGGACGGATTTAGTTCTGGCGTTCTGGCTTAAAGGGGCACTTAGAGAAGGGGAGGGTTTGTGAAAGAGATGCTGGGTGGTTGTGGTCTTTGCTGGGTGTGCCATGTCCTTTAGCATCCACGGATGATTTGGCTTAATGTCTTGAGAGATTATAGCTTTTAGAATGCACTTATTCATAATCATAGCAGTGAAGATGCTGGCTATACATCTTCCGCTTTAAGTTTATAACCTGCTGGATGAGTATTTCTGTTGGGCCCTTTCAATGATTTACAGCGACGCGCACGGTATCATGACGGTGACCGTGCAGGATTGTTTAACTCCTAAAGCTATAAGTATCTTAGGTAGGTAGGCATACCATCTACTAGGTAGCAGAAGTCAGAATGGTCTATCTCTTTGATACACTGAATATTGCTGCAATCCACAGCCTGAGAAGCGCCCAGTGACGTCGATGCCGCTTTAAGCGGAGCACCATTCCAAAGACGCTTGACCGTTTGTAGGAAAGCTGAGCCGCGCCGCGTCGACCTCAGATTCAACTCTTGACCAACCATATCACGGCTTACAGATACACCGACAGCAACGGGCAACTCACCATTTACGAGTACAAGAGATATCATACAAGCAATCTGACACTGACTCAAATAATAACTCATGTTACTTCTCTCCAAAACTTGAAGCTACCACTACAAAGGACTTAAGATACTGTAACGTCAGGATCAGCCTACCTAGAAGCACACAGGCACGATGTCGTGGGCAGGTGAGCGGAACCTCCGAATCACCCCTTTGCCAACCGTCTGTAGGCAACGGTGCTGACAAAAATTGTTACACATCTAGGATTCAAGAAAAATGTCAACCGCGCGACGACGCAGGTGATGATGAAGACGGGTGCGTGAATAGCCCTACCCGTCCCCACGCACGCCCGGGTGTGTTCTCGCAGAGAGATGTTGCGGGGGCTTCAATGATGTCGTCGATTAGTCGTCGCCGAGCCCTGAACGTGAAAGTTTCGTGGCACGCACGACTAAGCAACAATAACACGCCCTCACCCACTCACCCACTTACCCACCCACAATTCCTACCCACAAACTTCATAGCACAACCTCAACACTTTCACAAAGCGACAAAATGCCGGTCATGTCAACGCTGATGCCGAAGCCGGATGCAGGTCATGTCGAAAAGACCAATGATCGCGATTACGAGATTGAGGAGAGGTAAGGAAGTCTGCTTGAATCCTGCAATCCAAAGGGCAAGACATGCGAGGTACAGGACGAGTGAGCTGACGGGACGAATAGACGCTTCCGTTCGATGGAGACGGCAGTGAATAAATTGCACAAGGAGGCCACAGGCTACTTGCATTCGCTGCGTGGTTCGTAGAGCTTACTGTGCTTCGTTGGGTTTAAGGATGCTGATTCAGTTGCATAGCCATGACGGCCGCGCAGGTGCAGATTGGGGAGACCATCGATGCTTTCTACGGAGATGCCGGGGCGAATGACGGTGTCAGTAGGAGCTACAAGCAGGCGGTCAGGGAACTGGATGCCGAGACCGTCAAGGCGCTTGATGGACCTTATCAGTCAGTGTGAGAGGTGAACGGAAACCTGTCTGAGCTGATCACTTCACTACAGGACCACGGTGCTCGACCCGATCTCGAGGTTCTGCGCATACCTTCCGGATATCAACGAGGGTGCGCAGCCACCAGACTCCTGGGTTTACTCGAAGCGAGGTGCAAGGCTCACAGATTCACAGGGATGAAGAAACGCCAGAACAAACTCCTCGATTACGACGCCATGCGTGCCAAGGTCAAGAAACTCGTCGAAAAGCCCGACAAAGACGTCACCAAGCTGCCCCGCACCGAGAAGGAAACCGAAGTCGCCAAGGCCGCCTACGAGCAGATCAACGACCAACTCTGCACCGAACTCCCTCAACTCATCGATCTGCGCGTGCCGTATCTGGATCCGAGTTTCGAGGCGCTGGTCAAGATCCAACTGCGCTTCTGCGCCGAGTCGTACAGCCGTATGGCGCAAGTGCAGCAGCATCTGGACCCGGACACGCGTGAGCAGTATGCGTCGGGCATGCTGGACAACAAAGTCGAGCAGGTGTTGCAGGAGATTCGAGACTTGAGCATTGTTGGAACGATCTGATGTGGTTATGATCAAAGGGTTCAACGGCTCATGAATCTTGCAGCGATGAATTTGGCGTTTGAAGACTGCGCGCTGTTCGTTCAAGAGAACTAACAGGATAGTCCAGTCTTGACCTAGGCTTGGCATAGCGAGGGTCTGTAAGCTAGATACCTAGGTAGCTATGAAGAAGAGCTTGTCAAACAGTGCGTGCCAGAACCATCCTCCCTGTACCGATTTGATCGTTTACCAGACGTGCCCTTTTACCTTACTACCTATACCTACCGTATACGAGAGAAGTTCAGATAGTAAATATCACCGTCATTTAGATACTCCATCCGAATTTCATATGTTAGGTGCCAAAAGGATGGACCTACGACAAAAGGACTAGCGCAGCACTCACGTCAGACGCCGGCACAACGAAACAAGCTTCCTAAGGCGGATCGTGCTGTGCGGAGGAAAACGCCTTGCCCCTCTCTCCTCTCTGCTTCTTAAACCCAATTGTAATCGATTCATAGTAGAGATAATTCTACTCTTACTATAGAGAGGTTGTTCATACCTCAACAGCAGTTTACTGTATCTCACCGACCCGTTGAGATACTGGTGTCTCGCACGGAACGCTTCCGCTACCTTATCGTTCAGCCACACCCCGCAATCTTCAATCCACAGCAGTACCCACTGTCAACCTTACACAAACTCCTGAATACCACCTTACGAGACTCATAACACTCCAACAAACTCCGTTCAACTTGGACGAAGAGGATCCACCCCTGGTACAGATATAATGGCGTCCCTCCTCCGCACAGGCGCACGTCTGCGCCCTTTGTCCCGTCTCGCCACCCACCGCACCCTCACCACATCTTCCCGACCGCTCGCCAGTGCAGCGACAGCGATGGCGTCGGAGCCTGCATCCACCTCCGACCAGCCATTCTTTCCCGATGAACCCCAGAGGCCTCAGATCAGGACAGCTATCCCAGGACCGCAAAGCAAAAAGGCAATCGAGGAATTGGACAAGGTGTTCGATACGAGGAGTTTGAATATGCTTGCGAACTATCAGAACAGTTTCGGGAACTAGTGAGTTCAGCATCGTGTGGTACAATGCCCCTTATGCTGACAGAGTGTAGCATTGCGGATCTGGATGGCAATGTCTTACTGGATGTGTAAGTCAACGATTTACATATGCAGAGTATTATACTGGGTGCTAATAGCCTCTAGCTATGCACAAATCGCTTCAATTCCGGTCGGATACAGCAATCCGTCGTTGCTTCAGGTCGCTACTTCACCAGAGATGGCCAGCGCCATGATCAATCGTCCTGCTCTCGGCAACTTTCCCCAACACGATTGGGCCTCGATCCTCAAGACCGGTATCCTCAAAGTCGCGCCAAAAGGACTTGATCAAGTATTTACCGCAATGGCGGGTTCGGACGCCAACGAGACAGCCTACAAGGCAGCCTTCATTTGGCGTCGACGCCAGGAGCGGGGTGGAGCGGACTTTACCGCCGAGGAGATCTCTTCTGCCATGAACAATGCATCTCCCGGCTCGCCTCAGCTCTCAATCCTCTCTTTCAGATCCGCCTTTCACGGCCGTCTGTTCGGTAGTCTAAGTACTACGAGGAGCAAGCCGATCCACAAGCTGGATATCCCGGCGTTTGATTGGCCGCAAGCTTCGTTCCCACATCTAAAGTATCCTCTCGAAGAGCACGCGGAAGAGAATGCTCGCGAAGAGCAGCGTTGCCTGGAAGAGACGGAACAACTCATCAAGACCTTCCACCACCCCGTCGCCGCAGTCGTCGTTGAGCCCATACAGTCCGAAGGCGGAGACAACCACGCATCTCCCGAGTTCTTCCGTGGTCTTCGTGAGATCACCAAGCGCAACAACGTCCTCATGATCGTAGATGAGGTGCAGACCGGCGTGGGCGCGACGGGGAAGTTCTGGGCGCACGAGCACTGGAACATGTCGGAGCCACCGGACATGGTGACGTTCTCCAAGAAGGCTCAGACGGCGGGCTACTACTTCGGCAACCCTGAACTTCGTCCGAACAAGCCGTACCGGCAATTCAACACCTGGATGGGTGATCCAGCACGCGCGATCCTCTTCCGCGGCATCATCAACGAGATTGAGCGCCTTAATCTGGTCGACAACACGGCTCATGTGGGAGAATACCTGTACGGAGGGTTGGAGAGATTGAGCCAGCAGTATCCGCAAGAGATACAGAACTTGAGAGGCAAGGGGCAAGGCACTTTCATCGCGTGGGACAGCCCCAGGCGAGACGAGTTCTTAAAGAAGGCGAAGACTGTGGGTATCAACATTGGTGGAAGTGGAGAGAGGGCGGTCCGGTTGAGGCCGATGTTGATCTTCCAGAAGCACCACGGTAAGAAGCCCCGAATTGTAGCCCTTATACCCAGCCGGTACTGACAACCATGCAGCGGATATATTGCTCGAAGCCACCGAAAAAGTGATCAAGTCCTGAGTTGGTTATAACTTCTTCCTTTCGCTTTCTTGATGTCGACTCTGCTGGCGACGGCTTTTTGCAATTTGTTTTGTGTATGTACATGCAGCCATGTCGTATTAGCAGATAAGCGTGCAAGTTTCTTGCCATCAAGCTCCAAGCTCGGCGTGGATGCCGGATTACTTTCTTTGCCACCCAGAACACCCAACTCCGCACACAAGTCCTATATCCGAAACTCCACCCCCTCAAACCCCCGCCTCAATCTCCACCCCCCTCACCCTCCCCGCCCGAAACTCCTCGGCAACAAACTCGCACGTCACAAACTCGACCCCCTCATGCGCCCTCAAAGAACTCCACAAACCGCTCATGCATCCCCATCACGCCCCGCCCTCCCACTCACCTGCGGATGCACACCACCCGCAAACACAACCCCGCCCTCCCCCTCCTCCCTCCACAAACCCCGCCTCCCACGCCCCCCCTCACCGTCCCGACATCCACAAACCCATGCGTGCCCGCCTTCCTCCCACTACACTGCAGCGGCGGGCAGTCGTCGACCGCTCAATTCGCCGGTATTGGGGAGAGATAGAGGTGAATGGTGAAGGGGGGGAGGGCGGAAGGCGGGGCGTACATCTCGTGCCCTGCGTCTCGGACCTTGGCCATCTGCGACAGGATCGTGTGGCTGGGCATGAACCCGGACGCTTTTGATGTAGTTGTTCGCGAAGACTTTGAGTGGGCGGCGGTGTGTTTCCAGTGTGGGGTGGGGAATGAAAGTGGAGGTGGATTGGACGGGGAAGGGGAAGGGCAAGGGAACGGGGGGTTACCATCCTGCGCAGGCGTCAACGTCGACGCAGTAGGCGACTAGGGCGCGCTTTCTGGACAGTGTTTTGGGAGTTTAGGTGGTAGGTTTGAGGGGCGACGAGGAAGATTTTTGAGGCTTTTGGTCGATGTACAAAGAGTGGAGCGTCGCTGTTGGCGGGTGTGCATTCGCGGGGTGTTTATAGTGGATCTCGGTCATGGGTACTGTACCTGCCATGGTGGGGTCGAGTCGGTTATCGATAAGAGCTTGGCGAGGGAGAGCTCCTTGACTTGTCCTTCCTTACGGTCATGAACTCTATCAACGAAAGGAAGATGAAGGTCTACTCATCACCGAGGTGTTCTCGTTTAACAAGTACTGGAGAAAATAGTGCTTTATTTTGCCTTACGACCGAGTGTCTTTTTGGTTTGGTAATGTTGTGGCCAGGAAATCCCCCTCCTGGTTTAGGCGGCCACCATTTTCAGTATAGCTCCGTGCTTACTTAACTCATCACTTTTGATCTCTTGCTATAAGAACCCCCAACATCTTCTCTTCTCAATCTGTTCATCTTTCCTTCCTTTTTACAAAGTACTCACATGTATCATACTGCACACATCACACAACCTCTATATCACCCTCTTCATTGTGAGACTGTCTTGCTTCTTTGCTTCTTCACTCTCTTCACTTCTCTGATTTCTGATCATCAATTATTAATTATCATGCATTCATGCATCTTTGCACCTTTCGCTGCAGCTTGTACACAACAAGCTGTTCACTTTGCTCATCAGACAGCTCAAAGTTGTTATGGGCGTACGGGGCATACCGCCATTCACCTCACTGCCTTCCCCACCTAGTGGGATGTGCTTACCCCATCTAGCTCATCACCCACCTGACTGCTGATTTTCTTCACCTATATAGCTGACCATTTCTATAGCTTTAGAAATTCATCCTTCTTTCACCTCATTAATTCATACTCATAACAAAGTGATAGCACCAACAGCTCCACCAGCACAGTGAAAAGTCAATGCTGTCAACACAGATAACATGAATGCTAGTTACAACAGAGTTGACACAGATGTCATATGTAGTGATATATCTGGGCCATTTTAATGTCATTGAGATGATGTTGAAGATTGTGCTTGATGTGTGCTATCAGAATTGATGGACAGATTGTTCTGCTCCTTCTCATTATTCTCTCATCTTTCTCATCTTCATATTTGGTGCTGTCTCACATTCACCGGGTAAATCACCATGGAAGGCTGCCTGCTTGTTGCAGCGCGAAGTTCAGAACGAGGTTCAAGACGTGGCAATGAACGAAGGTTTTACTTCTACTCTTTACGCCAGCTGGAAAAAACGTTGCCCATCCTATCACTTCTCACCCACTCACCCACTCAATACATAACAACAGCCAACCTCCGATTCCGCGACGCCACATCCGGCACCCCCGTGCCCCCCACAATATAAGCCCTCCTCTGCCCAACAACGCGTTCCAAATACTCAATGGCCACTTTATTCGGGCCCCCCATCCAATTCCCCACCGTCGTATCCAGCGCCCTCTCGCCATCGGCTTTCTTCCGAATCGCGCCCGCCGGCGCCTTCGCGAGGACATCGAAGTCAAACCCGTTGCTCACCACCGGCCGGCCGGGATCCGTCGACGCGATCGTCGCCGCCCCGTCGCAGCCCTGCTGCAGACTGACGTCGCCGTGCGCGGCGTGGTCGTTGCTCGCTTCGATTTGGAATTCCACCCACGTGCAGGGTAATTGGGTGCCGCGCTGGACACGGCCCTTGAAGGTGGTCGGGAGGGGAACGTGTTGGGTTTCGTTGGGTTTCAGGGTGATGGATTTGAGCGGGTGGTCGAAGTTTGCGCCGGCGGTGCCGTTGCCGTTCCAGAAGTTGTCGTAGAAGTAGTATGTTGTTTGGCGGCTGGATTTGTTGGTTAGGGTTATGCCGGGGCCGGGGTCTTTAGGTGCGGCTTGTGGTTGTGGAGCGGCGGCGGCTAGGCGCGTGAGGTGTGGGTGGGGTTGGTTGTTGGCGGTGGAGGAGGAGGAGGAGGAGGAGGAGGAGGAGGAGGAGGAGAGGGAGCTGATTTTGGGGGCGGCGTGGATGTCGAGAGGTTGCTTGGTCACGATTGCGGCGGTGTGGAGTGGGGAATCGTGGCTAATGGTGGAAGTAGTGATTGCATTGGTAAGTTACTGTCATACTTGAAAAGATAGCTAGCTAACTAGGTAGAATATAAAAATATTGTTCTTACTTTGGGGTTGCGTCTCCGTCGTTGTAAGTCACCAAGACATCCTTGTTGCCGTGCGCTGCGGAGCTCTAAATTAACCAGTGTTAGCTATCATCGCCAAACACTACCAAACCGTACAGGACGATCTCTGGGTGGTGGTATATGAGGTGCGTACCTGTGCATTATCATGCCCATTCCCAGGACTACCACCCCAAGCCCCAACACCAATATACGTCTTCCCATCCGCGAACGTCCTGACAAAAGCCTCCAGCTTCGGGAAATCCTTGATAGGGCCGATCCGCACGACCCTGCCGTTCTCGACAAAAACGCAATTCTTCAAGCCGTCGCGCGTCTGCTGGCTCGCTTTCTTCCACGCTTCGTTCAGGTGCTGCATGAATTGAGGGTCGCCTTTCCGCGTGTTGTTGTCGCCGACTTGTTGCACGGTCATGTTGCCGCCCGCGCCGACGATGTTGCTGAGGTCGATGAAGTCGTTGCCGCCAAAACCTGTGAGCCGTCAGGGATTTGGAACGAGGCAGGTTGTCCCGTGAAGAGGTTCGAGTAAGTGTGTTTATTACTTACCATCCTTTTTGATCTCGGCTTGTTCGCCCTCGTGCCCTTGATGAAGGGCGATGATTGCTCCTGAGCTGCCGTCCGGCGCGGCGATCTTGGCGGTGGTGTGAGCCTTGACGTTCAAGTTCCTGTTGCCGTTCCAACCGTGGACCTCGAATTCTTGGTCGTGGGCCGACATGTTTTCGACGAGGATGGTCTTGTTACCCATTGTTGCTAGTTTATGTATGATCTGGGACTGAATGATCGATACTGATATAGAGATAGAGATGGAGATAGAAAGTTTGGTTAATGTATAATGGTATGAATGAACATTTTCCTCTGGACACTTTATATACTATGAAAATAATAGAGAACGTGCACCGCATTGCTTTCCGCCTCCTCCGCCCCTTCGCTTATGTCTGATGATTTTGTTCTTAGGGCTTAGTAGTCCTCAGCCAGAATCCGAGCTGACGCATGGGTAAGAGCCTACAGCCTCCCTCGGGCAGACCGACGAGCTGGAATTGAGCATATCTCTTCTTGACTCGTGATCTGGCGGGTTGCAACGGAAGTGGAAGGAGTCTGACAATGTCAACGTTTTCAACAGGGGTAGTTGGATATCGTCGGCACGTGGGGTTAATCTGCAGGTACTCGTATCGCTACCCTCTGTGGATTCTAGAAATAGGATGGATTGCGAGAACTCACCTAGTAATAGTAGGCCCCAGAATCCGACTATGTTTACGCAAATAAAGCAAGCATAGTCGCATTGTCGTGCAGTCTACTCATATTCAATGAGGCTAATAAGGGATCAGGACCCTGGACTCCGATCGGTGCGCCTGGCTGAACCCTGGATGGCACAGACAGATCTCGGTTCAGCGGATTGGACCCCAGAGATTGTATGAGCCATTTAAAGCATACGGAATCCCCAGGTGTGGAGTGTTGAGTATTATCTGCCTATAGCCTCGCACATCAGCCATGTCTTATATCATCATCGATGCTGACAAAGCACATACGAATGTAACCACACCACACCGATTAGGAGTCCACTATGTGCCAAAATCCACAACTGGAAGTCAGACCTGCACTGGCCCTGTCTAAGCATAGTCCAAGTGTGTAAGTTAGCCGAGTTTGTAATCACCGTCACATTCGAAGGAAGATGTCATGTAGCGCTGAGCCTTGATATTCAATGGGGCTACCGAGTATCATATGGTTTCAACAGAATATGAGCTTGCCTCTGTGTCAGCATCAGCCTCACACCATGAATAAGTGTTCCGCTGAGCAGCTGGGAGGTATCACAGCACGGCTTTCCCGACTGAGTCCGATATTAGGCGCTTCACAGCTCAGCAAGGCGCAGAAGCGGCGACTTGACAGCCGTAAGCAAGGGGGCAGATGAGCCTTCCACGTCCTTCGGGGCCAAGTCAAACCCAGTCCGATCAGGACAGGTCTCACGCTACTAATATGAGAGGAACCGGCCCGAGAGACCGAATATGCTATCAAGCCGGATACAAATATACCTTTGCCTTATGCAGAGAAGCCTGGCATAAAAGACCATCCCAGAAACCATCATACACAAACTATTACCTACCAATCTGTTCTGCCCTCTCCTTCCCGTCCAACACATCCCCACTCTCAACAACCCTTTCATCATGGTCGTTAAGAAACGCTGCCTCCTCTGGGACTGGACCAACAGCGCCGGTCCCGACGGCGGCGTGCCCAAAGCAATGGACAAAGTCAACTTCAATGGCCCAATCTCATCCGTCAGCAACTGGAACGCGTGGGTGCCGCCGGAGCTCCATGGCCGCGCTCCCTTCCGTCCGATGATCCACCTCGAACGCGAGTTGCAAGGAAACGAATGGCAGATGATCGTCAACTCGGATCAGCCCATCGTCCATTTCTTCAACGAGCCCGAACGTGCCGGCATCACGCCCGAGAAAGCGGCAAAGTACTGGTTCGAGCAGGTGCGTATCGACTTTGGCCCTCTCTTGCCGGAACCAACAACCCTTCTTTTTCTCTCCCTTTACCCTCTTTGCCAGGAAAAGACGTCAAACTGACTCTGTCCTCACAAAGGTCGTTCCCACCCTCCGCAAGCAAAAACACAAGAAACTCGTCTCGCCCTCCTGCGCAGGCGACGACGCGGGCTCAAAATGGATCGCCGACTTCATGAATCGCGTCAAATCCGACCCGCCCGATTTCCTGGGTGTGCACTACTACGGCACCGACGGCAACGCGGCCATCAAGTATATTGAGGACATGCACAACAAGCACCCCCATATGCCTGTCATCGTTTCTGAGATCGCGTCCATTTCACGGAACAAGAATGACGTGTATGGGTTCACGATCCAGTTGGCGAATTGGATGGATAAGACGGATTGGGTGTTTGAGTATGGGTTTTTTGGCTGTATGAGGAAGCTGGCGGATGGGTTTGTCAGTCAAGAGGCGAGGTTGATGGAGCCTGATGGGAGGTTCACGGACTTGATGTATAAGCTTCTGAATGATCAACCAATGAAATGGTAGGAATAAGGGTTTTGGGGCTGAGTTGGATGTGCAGCGTGAAGAGCGGGGTCCAAAGCGTGGAGGGCAAAGAGCGAGTGGAATGTTTGACGTCCCGCGATCTGTAGGAATAATATAATTACTTTCTCGAACAAACGGAGTGGACGTTGAAGAGAAGACGAAGAGCGACAGTAATAGATTCCGAACGAAAGAAAGCACAGAGCCGCAAAGACTATAGAAAAAGTAGGCAATAAATACTTGTAGTACTTCGTGTGGGAGGAATAGCACCGCGATGTGTGGGCATATGATCGCACGCATTCCATGCTCTTGACGTCTTGTCCTCCGCACAGAAATGATGGTGACATTGTGGATGTTGAGATACCAATTGGGATATGTATCTGAAGCGAGTGTGAAATGTACTCCTTACTTCCATGAGGTTTAAGTGCTACTACCAAATGACAATCTTCCAATACAAACACCTCGATCGCACGAGAAGCGAACCAAGCGTCCAGCCCACGGCGACGCGCCACGCGGCATACCGGGGAGAAAGAGCGTTGGGCCTATTACAACCTGAACTATGACATACCGCAACATGAACTGCCAAAATCCCCGGGGCTGCGCCTTAATCAGCCCTCCATTCAGCCTTAGCAGGGGCTTGAGCAGCCATAGGTTTTGGCGCGAGATTTTCCAGAAACTCTCGTTGAGGTGTACAATTGTTGCCAGGAAATCTACTTTACTATATATTCAGTCTCGAAGTTCAAGATAAAGCTAGAAACTGTGTACAAGCCAAGTTGTCTTCTCAGCGTGCTTTAAAAGCGGTGGATTGGCATGTTCGTCTCAACTTCTGTAACGCCTGTTCCTCAAATGGTGTGGTGTCACATACGACAAGTTTTCCGTGCTGTTATGCGCTCCTGCCAAGATATGAAAGATCGTGGCGGTGGTGCAGGAGACAAAACATCGATGATGTTTCAAGGGCAATGTTACCTGTGCAGACCCAGGATGGCCATCGCTGCTCGCCCATCTCGTCTACATATCCGTCAGCATTATCTTGATGTATAACTTTCAGTGAGACCTACCTATATCATGACGAGTCATCCACCTTCACCAAGGTCTATCTCCAAACATCTTCAGCTCCCGCCAAGATCTCAATCTGTCCTCAGTCTAGGTCTACCTGAACGAGAAAGATTCAGTAGTGATATCCAGCTTCCCCAGGATGCGTGGGAGGACTCTGTCACTGCTATATGCCGCAATATGGCTGGCATCAACAACCTTCGCCCTGGTTGCACGCAATCCAGCTCGTCAAGCACGAGCAGACACGACGCCCGAGTATCCCAAGGGATACGATGCAAAAGCTTGCCCCCTCAGCAGTACCAAAATCACCTTACAAACCACACCGGCCGAGTCGGAAGCCATCATTCTGCCTGCAGCGGTGACCCAGCGCGATCTCCACCCAGATGAGCTGTCCCAGATGTGTCGACAGGTCAGCCGTTTCACCTTTCAGCCCTTTCCACATCGAACTCTGTATCTGATCACTTCGACCGTCCAACCCGGTCTGTATGTCGTGAGCGTCAAAGCCGACACGACAATCCGGGAACTCCAGGTCAACAGTTTCGCTGGGCGATTCAACTCCCACGTTCTGGTCCTGAACAATCTGGTAAATCATGCTGGAGGTCATTTTTATATCTCCGCACCGAGTCCCATTCATATTCGACTTAGCCTTATGTGGACACACGCAGCTGGAGAAATTGCGCTGTTTAAGCTGGGACCGAGGAACTATAGGGGACCATCTTCCCAGCAGGAATGAGCTGAACAGGGATTGATGGATGGCAGAGCTTGGGGTTCGGGGATAGATGGTGGCCACAGCGGCGTTCGGAATTGGGTTGGTATCATTTCGTACTTGAGATTACGGCGCCTTTCCCTACAGTGTTCGTTGAGCTGTAGAGTGAGGATGAGGATGACGACCCGGCGAATGATTGAATCTGAGTATACCAGCTACGGTCAACTACTGGAATTCTAAACAGCAAGGCTATACCATAAAACGGTGATCATATGGAGGCTTCGTATTGCAGTTAATGCTGTTAGATAAAGATGAACAGACACCAACAGCACTCTTCGCGCGCCATTCCTGCGCGTGTCGGCTCCTGAACAGGCGGCCGGTACAGCACAGCCCAGTCTTAATAACCGCGTCTCCAGGATTTACATCCGCATCTCTCTTTCTACTGTTTCGTATCATGCATCACGTACTCAGTAACTTACTTTCCACTATTCGGAAGGGTGGAACATCTTCTTGCACATGTCTCGCAGAAGTAGGTGGCAGTACAAGTCCGAAGTCTTGTACAGCCCCGACGGTCTCTACTCTCTTATCATAATCATTTCCATCATGTAGTCTCAGCATTACCTAGTCTCATGCCTTTCCCTCTTCATCTCTCATTAACATCTATTGGCCACTCAATCGCCTTGAAATTGTTCCTCAAACACAATCTCTCTGCCTCCTGCTTACCCCTACCTACGTCTCCACCATGCTCGCCCCAGACAACACCCCACCGACGAAATCGCAGCAGACACACGTAGCCGCCCGTCTGCCCTCCAGCTCCGTCACCCGGCTGAATTCATCCGATCCGACCTGGCGCGCCAAACTCTGCCTCCGAGCACTGGCCGCCATCCTATCCCTCGCCAGCGCCTCGTGTTTCTGCACCGCGCTCGCCATCTGGCAGCAGCCCGCCCGGAAACGGAAATACTCCCCGTGGGGCATAGCCCTACCCACCGACGCCTTGCCTCTGTTCCCTGTCCGTACTCGACTTTCTGCTTCTACCCAGCACAACAACGCCCCAAGCTGCCCGCGCCGCTCTCCCTGAACGGCGGGCTCAACCTCCACATCCACACCGTATATCCATCGACCAGACCAACATAACGCTAACTTGGACGAAAAACACAGCTCTTCTACTCCATCCTCTCCTTCCTCCTATTCGCCACCTACTTCCTCGCC
Source organism: Acarospora socialis (assembly GCA_025617375.2). Classification (NCBI taxonomy): domain Eukaryota; kingdom Fungi; phylum Ascomycota; class Lecanoromycetes; order Acarosporales; family Acarosporaceae; genus Acarospora; species Acarospora socialis. Next base: position 532,483 of record JAMYGW020000011.1, read on the forward strand.
CGCAAACGCCCTCCCCACCCCGGCATCGTCATCGCCTCCGACCTCGCCGTCTGGGTCACGATCGGCGGCCTGGGCGCCTGGGTCGTGTTTGGCTCCGTTTTCTGGTCCTACGTCGGTGCGAACGCCGCCGGCCGCTGCGTCGGGAGCGTGAAAATCAAAACCTACTGCAACGAGGCGCGGAGGACGAAGGGGCTGTGCGAGTTGGCGGGGTTGGTGCTGCTGCTGGCGACGTTGTGAGTAGGAGTCTTTCTTTGAGGTTGGGTTTTTCGTTTGGGGTCTTGGGGAAGGGGCAGGGAGGGGTTGTGGGGCAGAGGGTAGGAGGGGATTGGCGCTTGCGTACGGGTACTGATGGCGTTCGTGTGTGCAGGGTCGCGCATTTCGCGCTGTTCGTTTGGCTTTGTAGGGAGGTGGATGTGCGGAGGAAGAGGGAGAGGTGGAGGGAGCTGGAGGCGGGGTATTTGCAGGAGGATGGGAAAGATGAGCTGGGAGATGGTGGTGCTGATGTGGGAGGAGGGCCTCGGGCGAAGACGACGAGAGGGGAGAGGATGGCGAGGGAGAAGCTGTCTTGGTGATGTCAGAGATCATCCTTTTCATCTTGAGGTGTCGGGCCGGCTGGTGCTTGGTTGTAGCGTGGAGAAGAGACAAAACGAGGCTTTCTGCAAGTATATGTTCCACGATGGATTTTGCGGCCCATGAACGACGTGCTTGGCAGTTGGTATGTGCATGGAGATACTCTGTTGATTTGGAGTAGCGAGAGATATACGCATCTATTCCTCCCGTCTGTTCATTCAACCCTACACTGTATCCTCCCTACCGTTCCTTCCCTCTCCCTCGTCAGCCCCACCTCCAACACCAGCATCTCGCCTTGACTCGCTGACGCCCTGGGCAAGAACCCCACCGCGTGATTCCCTCCGACCATCTCCGAACCTTTCTTCAGACATTTACCGATCATCAAAGTCAGCTATACCATCCCCTCCTTTTCTCTTGGACGCCCCTAGGCGCACGGTTGTATGACTCGATCCTCTCGCGATCTTACACAACAGCGCTTGCGGCTCCTCGCTCGATGTGCCATGCGCGATCCCTCATCTCCATTACGGGAAAGCGTAACGACGTCGGAATCAGGAGGCAGGAGGAAGGACAGGCGAACGGACAGACATGGTCGAAAGAAGCATCGTAAATACGCTCTCTCTGTACGATCGAGGATCTCAGCCCAACACGTCATGCCATGTCGTGCTCAGGGCAGGTAGGTCCAGATCGACCCCGATCCTGCCTCGAAGCACATCGCATCGCCAACATTCATCTATAACTCTCACTCATGCGTTGGCCAGTCAGTGACCGACAGACGTCGCGACACGAACGTTCCCACAATCCATCTCCCATCGCCCGTAGCTAGCATAACATCCCATACCAACCCCCCCTACAGCTACACCCCCACCCCCCTCCCCTCCGCAATCCCCCCCACCACACCCCCCAACTCCCCTGCCTTCCCCCTCAACACCCGTCCCTCCCAGCCCTCCATCTCCCTCAACAACCACCCACTAACCTCCTCCCGACCCCGCCCCTCACACCTCCCCACCCCCAACCCCACCCGCACATACATCCCCTCGCCCACCCCCCTCGCCCGCAACGCCTCCACGCAGCTCTTCACCCCCCGATGTCCCCGCGCGCTCGCTCCGCCCTTTTGTACGCTCAGCCGCCCTAGCGGCGCTTCGAGCTCGTCGTGTAGGATCACCAGCTTCCCCCCGGTCTCACCGCCGGATACGGTTGTTTGCCCGGGAAGCGGGAGGGAAGAGAGCCAACTCGTAAACGCCAGCGCGACGGCGGGGCCCGAGACGTTCATGTAGGTGGGGGATTGCCAGAGGGTGTATTGTGGTGGGGAGGAAGACGGCGGGTGGGAGACGAGGGCGTGGGCGAGGAGGCGGGTGGCGGGGACGAAGGGCGGGTAGTGCAGGTGGGTGGCGAGGGCGCGGAGGAGGATGTGCCCCGCTGAGTGAAGGGTGTTGGCGTATTTGGGGCCGGGGTTGCCGAGGGAGGCGATTAGGAGCGGGGTTGGTGGCATTGGGCGTTGTGGTGGTGGTTGTTGGAAGGAGAGGTGGAGCGGTGGTGGAGGATTCGGGCGTTAGTGGGTGTGGGTCGGCATTGTGGGTTGGCGTTATGAGGAGATTGGGGAGGCTGGTGGTGGTGGCGGAGGCGGTGTGAGTGGGTTGGAGAGGTTGAGGTGGTTAGTTTGTTTGGTGTTTTGTAGTGGGGAGTGGAGAGTGAGGGTTGGTGAAGTTGAAGGTTTGCAGATTTTGGTTCTTGCTTGATTGGTGAGGAATGGCCAATCCAAAACCACTTTTCAAAAGTACTATAGTCGAGCTCTCATCGGTCGAGATGTGCAGTTATGAAGCAATAGAGCACACTCAGTGGCAGATTTATGAGGGTCCCCAAATCACTGATGCATCAGGTACTTGTATGAAATGCGTATTAACGGTAGAATCAATGATACTAAGATTCAAGTATCTTGTTGACTACCATATCGTTGAAATTCTATCAGCATTCTCATGGTCAGCATAAAGTTATCATCACTTTACTCTAGACTTGATCCACAGCGCCCTTCATGATAGAATGTAATTTATCATCATTGCAAGCTAGACCTGCAACCACTAAGACTAAAAGTACAAAACAAACTGGTATCCTACCCAAGAAAGGCTGCCGGGAGAAGAATGGGAAGACCACCAGTGAGCACCAGCACAACGTCCCAATGACAACTACCCTACCAAGGGCCACGAATGGCATAGGGGTGCACTGTTGAGAGCGTCGGATGAGGTGTCAGACCGCTGGAGTTCCACTGCGGGAGTGCAGGTACTTTCCATTGGTCGGGGTCGAGATTGATATAATGATAGGAATAATGATGGAGGGCTGCTGGTAAGATGCTGTGGGTAATATGCTCGGTGCCTGAGGGCCCCGGTACTCGGTTTCCCTTTCCCGGGGTTTCAGCTCATGGCGAGCTCCATGCCGCCGTGTTTCCGGGCGGCCCCGTCCATCAAGTATTCCTGGGGAGGCCCAGGTGTGAGTGGAGAATGGTTCTCCAGTGAAGAGCCATCTTCCATGGCGGTGTCCTCCGCCGGTGGTGGCGGAGGAGGAGGGGGTGGTGGAGGGGTTTCCAGCTTGAGCTTCTTGTTCGCCGTGGTGTCCCCATCTTGCGTCGTCATCCCTTCGGACTCATCGTCGTCCTCTCGTTTGCGTTTCAGATTATCTCCGCTGACGCTGCCGCTGGCTGGTGTGATTGCTGGTGTAACGGAGCCTGAACTCAGTGGTTCTGCCTTAAACACATCATCTTCGGGGGTGTTCATCGCCACATCAACATCGCCTTCATCCTCCTTCTTGACGTCCAGGTTCGGGGTCGCAGTGGGTGGTGATGTAGCTGATCCGCCTTCCTTCGCCTTACGCTCCGCCTTCTTTTTGTCGTAATCCCGTTTCTTGACGACCGCTTTATCGAAGAACTCTTTGACAAACTTCTTTACGTGCTTCTCCTGTTGAGAGGAGATATGGGTAGGATCTTTGACACGGTTGTTCTTGTAGTCGGAGTTGACGAGTTTTTTCGAGATCTGGATAAGAGATGTCAGCCAGGCACACACATCAACGCAATCAACGAGATACTAACCTCCTTAGCGAAACGCTTAAGATCGTCGCGTGGTAGCTTCGCCTTGAACTTGTCCACTACGTATTTGATCGGTGGGAAAAGCTGTCAACCATCGTCAGACTGAGCTCCACCCAATCACGTACCGTAGTACAGCGCTTACCGTATTCTCATATAACTTCTTCTGCTTCTCCTCGCTATAAGATCTCCACTTTTCTTTCCCATGCTTCTTTTCCTTGGAAGGTTCCTCCGCTGCTGGCTGAGGCGTCGCCGTAGCCGATGGTTTTTCTTTGGGGGTAATTTCTTTCTCTGAGATGATACTGTTGATAATGTCATCGAGCGCTTTATCTCTCGATGCAGGCTTGGGCGGCGGCGGTGGCTTGGCCGCAGGCACTGTAGGTCTAACCCATGTCGTTTGACCCGCCGCACTGTAATAGTAAGTATTGCCGTTGGCGACCGCTGCGAACCAACCAGCCGGAAGGGCGTTGTATGGTCGACGGGGAGGGGGTCGAGGACCGTTGTAAAACGCAGCATTCCGCTGCGGTTGACTATTGCGAGGTCCGGTAGGAGCAGAAGGACCGCGTGGAGCATCGATCGAGCGAGAGCGAGAACGCGAGCGTGATCTTGACCGTTCCTTTCGATCAGCCCGTGCAGATTCTCGACGTTCAAAGCGATCAGGTCGATCGGCGGTGGTGGTGGAATTTGGGTCCCGCTTCTTGCGAGGGATCCGGTAGGCCACCTCCAATGTACTCCACTCTTTGAGCAGAGTTGTGGCCTGAGACTCGACTCGTTCATCTCCACACTTCGTCAATCCCTCGACGGTGACTTCAATCTTGGAGTCACTGATTTTGTTGCGTGTCAGTCGTGGAAACTTGTTGAGAATGTCCATAATCTGCAGCACGACGTTAAAGTCGTCTTTCCAAGTCGATAGTGCAGAGTTAAGGATTTGGTAACCATGCATCTTGACAACGCGATTCCGCACTCGCTCGTCTTCGCAACGCTGGATCCGTCCAAGTAACTTCACGGCGATCCATTTTTCTTTGCATTGCATGAGCGTCGCCATGACCTTGGTGACCCCATCTTCGTCCAATGACTTGGGCTGGACGTTATTAACATACTCCTCATCGTCCTCGCCAGACTTCTTCTTGCGCGGACGTTTGGCAACGGCGGTGTCCCAACCGTCACCATCGTCGATACCTAACGCCTCGATAGTGGTATTCGATAATTTGGTTGCCCGCTCGGTCTGTGTCTTGCCACCGATGAAGCCGGTGCAATTTGGCTCACCGCAATAGCATGGTTGTGGATCGGCACCATATCGGTCGACGTTGTAGTTGAAGACTAGCTCTTCTCCAGCATTGATTTTCCGCTCGGCAAAAATACCCATCCGGAGTTTATCGCCGACCACCCATTTATCGACATAACAGTTCGGATTACAGGAATGGTTGCAAAACCGACCAAGGTTGCCCTTCTTGGTGGCATCGACGAATTCGCCTTTGCTAAGGGACATGAAGTAGAAATGTTTGATGCCTTCGTCATCATACTGGAGCATGCGGCGGCGGAATTGCGCTTCGTTGATGACTTCACCAATGTACTCGAAGATAAAGTCATGAGGGTTCAAATCCGTATCAGCTCGTAGACCATAGCCCTTCTTCTCAGTTTTGATGACTTTTACGTTCGCGTACTGTTGTCGCTGGAACCTCTGGTTTTGGCAGTCAGAGCCACAACCGCAGTCGCCGAAGCACTCCATTTTGGTCAAGCGATTAATACAGTCGGAGTCGTCCCCGCACGCCAGATTAGTCTTCGTCGATGCATCTGTGATATCGTGTCAATAAACATTTTAATAAAGTGAGCGAGGAGAGCAAATTGGTTCAGGATGTCTTACCCCACTCCTCTGCACAATCACACTCCATCGCATGCTCGGTGGTGCCAAGGTATTTCGCAGCGTAGATACATTGTGCAATAACCTGAAAAGTGTTTTTCGCGTCGGCCGTCATGTCTGGGAGGTGATCAAAAAGAGGAGTCGGTCTCGCCATGACCTTCTGTGAAGAAGTTCGGGCCAGCTTCAGAGGTTGACCAGGTTCCATCTTGACACTTATATCAGCGCCGATGATTTGTTCAGTCTCAGCTTTATGTGCAGTCGGAGACGGTGAGGTGTGTTTAGGATCAGTAGGTGAATGGGAGGTGGACTTTGACTCGGCCTTCAGAGGTGAGACGGCAGCCATCGGTGTTGCTGATCCGTCCTTCATGGTACTGACGCGTATCGTACCCAATGGTTCGTCTTCGGACGAGGTGCCACCCTTTATCTTGGTGTCTTGAAGGTTGTTCTCAAGCACCTCAGTTTTGGCTGCCGGACCTTTGGCCGACATACTGACGTGTTGTGTTGCGGGTATGAATGAGGTTGTAAAAGATTTGTATGCAGAGGGAAAAGAGGATGGGTTAGCGATGTAGAAGTCCAAGATAATATCCGGCAGCGGCCTTGAATTCGAGAGTATCACGATCTAACGCCACTACGATCTTCTCACTCGTGACGCTTAAACTCCTCTGTATGATTGCTCGAATGTCCAACTCCAATGAATGTTTGCGAAGCACAAGGGATGGAGGCGAATGCGAAGTGCAGAAGATGTCCCGTCTAGCTTGGTTGTCGGGGCAGTGGGCGCGACGTGTTGTGTGCCCAAGTAGGTAGGTAGGCCTGTCGCAATCGAGGCAGACAGATAGGGAAGGAACGAGTGAATGCCGTCTTGACCAAAGGAAACTTGGAATCGCAACGTAATGCTTCAGAGCTCCAGCAACCACCCAAAGATGACTTCGCACGCCAACAGTGCCGCAATTTAGAGTATCATAACAGCTAGGTAGGCGCGCACACTCCAGTAGCGTCACAAGTGGCAAAGATTGGGTGAGGTCGATTTATCTGTACAGCATTGAGTAGATGGGTGCTTCCTGACTTCCATCTTCATGTTGCGGCTCTGCTTCGCTTCCCGCAGTCCGTAAGGTACCTACCGCATCGAGTAGCGTCCGTTACTGCCTCGGCATCTTCCGTCAAGCAACATCGACCTTGATCTCGAGCAGTGGTTTGAATAAGGTATTGTTTTCCTTCCAGATAGGTACACTTCTGATAAACTATCGTGAGAAAGCGCCAATGTATAGATCAACCTAAAGAAATTGCACGCAGAAAAGTAAAGAAAGATCATGATCCCTGTATAGCCTTGCGCAAGAAGCCCTCACTCCAACAGAACCACCCTCTTCGTCCGAGCAAAGCAGCACAGAGCGTAACACTGAAAGATGTTAAGACCGTGATTGCTTGTGCAATGATATATCAAGAATAGTGGAGCATATCAACGTGCACAACGTGGCTCCTGCAGACAACATTATTGCCGGTGTAGTACTCCGTGCTATGAGGGATGATGTGTCCCTGCAGGACTAGGTCGAGTGTCGGTGAAGGAATAGTTATATAACGAAGAGACGAAGGACTGAAGATGACCGAGAACGTAGACTTTCGAAGTCCTCCCATACACATATTCATATTCTGAACCACGTCCTCCAAACTCTGTCACGAAATCCTCCGAGCAATCTCACTCCCAGCCTGCGTCGTGTGGTGCAGGCAGCGGCGGTCTTATGGCGGTATCATTGGAGCGACCTACCAAAGATACCTCCAAGAACAACGATATGATATTTGCCTTCAATGAAGAGATGGTGAATGTTGATCTGCACCGACGTCGTCTCATCCAATAATAGATGAGTTCGTTCATGGAAGAGATTACTGGAGATCTTGGAGAAGGATGGAATGATTGGTGATGGGAGCACCTCGCTTCCGTCGAGAATCTAAAGCTTGGCTTCACGGAGCAGCATGATTGGTTCCCGGGATGATGTTGACAGACAGGGGACCGTTACACGACTCTGGATAGAGATTGGTTGTGTCTTGAAGCTGTTTCGAGCCGAGTAGTCACGGAGGGCATCGATGAGAATTTTGATATACAGAAACCTGTAAGTATTACCCGCATGTTCGTCGGTGGCACGATATGGATGTTGATGTTGACAAGGGGAGGTACATGATAAGTTAGATAATTCAAAGTGCGGCGCATTGACATTGAGGGGTGATTACAGTAAGATACCTATCTACCTTACCCCTTCAGCCGTGGGGATCAGTCACTAACAGGTACTCGTACATCCGTAGTGGCTGCAATTGCGACACCCGGAAGCTCTCTCGTGCAGCTGGGTTGCATATCAGATATGACCTGATTTGACAATGCTTTCTTCAATCAATAAGATATTAACGATGGGGGAGAGGAGAAAAAGAAGGTCGCGCGCCTGCATGCAAAAGATATCAAGCGATGCGATGCGATGCACTGCACTGCAGCCGGCGCCAGTCCTCTTTCTGCCCTGGGGAGTTTGAGAAGCTCAATCTTTAATTTCCCTCCAACGCCTGTGTCTAAGAATGATCTCTAATCTCTACGCCTCTCTCCACTTCCTAACTCACAGTTCGTTCGGGCTCCCTGGAGGTCCTTGTCTTCCTTTCTCAACCACTACCTTACGTGACAACTTCGCCTCCGCCCTTCGAAAAGTCCGTACTGCACTATAACTACAAAGTGCACCTGCGCATTCATTGCGTTTTTGGTTATCATTCCTTGATATCCATTCGATTCAAGATGCGGTCGGTTTGCTCCTGAATAATTAATACCTTCCCTTGGGACCCCAACACGTTCATTTCTTATTACGATTCACGAAGTCGACGCACAGGTTCTTTCATTTCGTGTGTTTGCCTCGACTTGGAGTCGCTTGATCCCATTCTGGTAGTTCTGGCCTTGGGTCACATTTCACATCGCCTTCCCTACTCACACCACCGTAAACATCAACTCCCATGGCAGCAATCGCCGAAAGACCCTTCTCGGAATCAGAAAAGGTATGCATGCTCATCGACTTCTCACAGGGTGATCGGCGACGACTGAATGTCTGAATGTTGCTCCTGACACCTGTTGTCCATCACTTGTTGTTTTTGTCTAGTGGCTGCTAACGGTCTTTAGCTTTTTCTGTTGGCAGAGATCTTAAAGGACGCTCAGATACCTTCAGAGGTATTTCTCAAAATCATCAGGGAAGCTGGTATTCGGCCAAGATGGAACGAAATCCCTCTTCCAACAGGTACGACATTCAACCTCGATTGCCCCAAGACGAGTGTGAAAACACGACAGAAACAGCACAACCGAGCCTCTTTTTACGGACAAGGACTCTACATCTGCATCGTTTTCCAACTAATGTCGTGGTGTTGTAGGGCGCTCTGTGAAAGCCTGCCAACTTGCTCTCAAAGACCTCTTGTCGGTGCCCGTGGTGGGTTCGGTCCGAGGCCAGATCTCGGAGTCAAGCCCTTCAAACCCGAAGAAACGACCTGCTCAAACCTCGACCGAAAGTCCTGCCACTGCAGCACGCGCGATCCAACCGCGCCCGTCCTTCATCGCCTCCATCAACGGTCAAGACGACCCGATGATGCACAATATTGCTGCCGAACGAGGCGGCGAACCACCCAAGAAAAAGCGTGGACGCCCGAGCAAAGCGGACCTGGAGCAACGCATGGCGGAGGCCGAAGCGCGTGGCCAGCCCTATCCGTCGCCCAAGACTAGTGCTCACAAGGCGTCAAAACCAGGTCGTATCAGTACCAGTACTCATGCTCAGGACGCTGCAACAACCAGTGGTGCTCCGACAGCGATGGTGGTGTCACCAACCGAAGGATTTGGAGACAGTACAAGCTCGACGCCCAAGAAGCGCGGACGACCTCCAAAACCTCTGGACGCGAGAAAACTGGAGCTCGAAGCGACCGCGGCGGCTGCTGGAGGGATTGGAGGGGGCATCGGGTCGCCTCGAGAAGTGATTGAAGAAACTCAACAACCTTACTTCACCGCGCCGGAAAGTACGTTGGCGGCATCGCAGGAGCAGGAGCATGCAGCTCACGTGGAAGGAGAAGGGGACACACACATGAAAGAAGCCGAGGTTCATGAGAGCAGTGGGACATTACGAGCATATTCGGGGAGGACCGAAGAGCATTGAGAAAACCCTCATGGCCAGGAAGCATTGGGTGGCTTACGTACATTTGGAAACGGTGGGTGGATAACGTCTGAACTTCGCGGAACGATGAACGTTACGATACCATCACGGACGCACGCACTCATGCACGATCACGTATGTTATGCGGTGGCTACTTTGCTGCATTTTATGGTCTCGAGCGTAATCACGGCACAATGAGACAACATCGACTTTATTCTCTTGCAGTTGAAAGTATTACTTGCATCTTCCCTCTCTTCTCCTTTCATTTATCTGATTTCCTTTCGAGCGTCCCTTTCTTATTGGTTCTAGCCTACTTCTCTCAAATGCATAATTCTCCGTTCATGGACCTAACAGCTACAATGTAATAACGAACGACTTCTTACGAGAAATTTGCCAACTCGCATCATGACAGGCAGCAGTGTTGTATTTTCATGCTGTCAGTCTTACACTGCCTCTTCAATCTTCTCCTTTCAGTCACTTTGTTCAATGTTTTTCACTTCTACATCAGCAGCCTTGGATACATTCCAGATCCACAGCTTAGCTCAAACCCTGTACCATAACACCGCAACATATAATACAGCCAATTCAACCACAGCCTTGCTACCATCGCACCGCTCGTTCAAATACAAATACAGACTTGTCCTCGGTCCCCTCGAAGACACTCGTTGCTCCGCATGATGCAGTCAGCTACACTGGGGGGGGGGGGGCATGAAATCGCCATGGACATCAATCAGGTAACAGCCCTCCAAAGCCACTCATCACCCACCCACCACAACCTTCCTTCTAACCATCAAACCCCTTAACCTCATCCGCCATCTCATCCCCTCCTCTCCAATCTCACCCAACAACACCCCACACCAGAAGAGAACAGACAGAACGCCGAGCTACTCGGAACCCTCGCATCCTTCCTCATCGCCCCCTCCTCCTCTCCCATCTCGTCCCCTTCCCACCAACCCAAACCAACCAAGCGCACCCACCCCAGTCCCACCGGCACCAGCACCGGCCCGATATACCAGATCCACCTCATCCCATCCCAGCAGGCGCGGAACGAGCAAGCAGCACCACTCCTCCCTACCCGATCCCACGCGTCGTGCTGAGATCGCCTATCCTATCCGCACGATCGACCGACGGGACGGGCAGACTTGCTTTCCAGCGATTCGACTCGGTCAGACTCGCAGGTGTGTAATTGTCCGTCCGTCCGTCCGTCCGTCCGTCCGTCTCTTCGCCAAGGGAATGGGAAAGGAGAGTGAAGATGGAAGGAAACGGAAACCGAAGAAGGAAAGGAACTGGGCACAGCTTCGCCTAGACGGACGATATCCCCGCGCCTCCCGGCTGCGATTTCTACGGTGAACCTCCCAAGGGCGAGAAATGTATATCTACGCCGTCCTTCCCTTCCATTCCCTTCCCTTCCCTTACCGTACCTACCTGTTCGGCGCAACACAAAGCCCTCGACGGCATGGCGGCGACAGGTTTCGGCTCGTGCACGCCCAGCCGGGATTGATGGGTAGGTGGGAGTGGGATGGAATGGGGGAATGTGGTGCGATTTCGGTGGGGAATTCTGTGGGAAGGGGAGGGTTGAGTGTGGGAGGGTGGTGTTGTGGGGTTTCGCGGGCGGTGGCGGTGGGGATGGGGATGAGTAGGACGGAAGGGGAGTGTGTGTGATACGGACGCTAGGTTTTGTTTGGCGGTAGGATACCTTATGCGTGAGGGGGTTTGGGTACTGGTGGCTGTAAGGGAGAGCTGTGTAGTGCTTCGTGGAAGAAGCTGTCGATCGAAGCACGTTTCAGTGTTGAGAGCGGTGATTGTCCGCTGTGCAGTGAAGATGATTGGTCTAATTGCTTGGTGTATACCTTTTAATGCAGGTGTCCAATTGGATCTCATATATATGGCCCACCCGGATCGAGGCGTGGGGCTTGTATCCTAGGGACAGCGCGGAACAATGAGAAGACGGTTGTTCCACTCGTATCCGTTATGTAGCGGTGAGCGCATCATGAGTATCGTATCTAGAGTGGATGTTTACATGTTAGCAGCTCGGTTATCTTATAGCCTAGCTGGACGGATTGAATACTTCACGACACGGTCTGGGATGCTTGACTCCGCATGTAGGACGGAATGTGGATATGGGTACAGCTAAGTGCATAGCAAGAAAAGTCAACTTACAGAGAGTTCCGTAAGACGGACTTGAGAGCCACCCCTCTACGCCGATCCAAGTCAAGCTATGACCAACCCGAGTATCTTGATTATAAAGCACCACCCAGTAACGTGACAATCCACATGGCCACTCTAACATGGAGGCCCACTCGGCGCTCAGTCTTGGTGAACTCATCAAGATCGACAGGTCTGGAGAACTCTTGAAGCCACTTCTGCTCCTCCTCCAGCCGTTTCTGAAGGCCCTCGTTTCGCGTCATGACGAGTGTATTGATCTCCAGATCCAGCGTATAGCTACGTTTGGTGTAATTCGAAGATCCAACCAACGTGATGCTGGGCTGTTGCTCTTTCGGCATCGTCACCCAGAGTCCCTTGGCGTGGTACGTCCATCCGTCCTTCTCGCCGACGGTTCCGCGGTGCCATTCTTTCAGGGTGATGGAGTCATGACGGCCAGCCGCTCGGACCTTTTCTAGGAACCGTCGAGATAACAACGTATAGGCGGCCGGAAGCATGCCTGATACTCCCTTGGAGCCGTAGAAGCCGTTAGCCCATGGACTTGCGGTGACGACAGTGCCTTGCTGGGAAGAGGAAGCGATGAGGAGGGACGAGAGCTGTGGATGGATGTTGAAATAGCCGGCGGTGAACATCCAGCGCGAAGTAGCGAACTCTGGGGATGTGAGAGCGCGGAGGAGGGTGAGGAGGCTCGGAAGTTCGGAGGAGGTGTCCGGATCGAGGAGTGGGGTGAACTGTGCAACGGGGTAGACCACCGTGTCGGCGTTTGCTGGCGATGGCTGAGGATTGATTGAAGGCCGCATTAGGGGTTTCAGTAATGCAGTGGCGCGAGTTTTGAATGCCCGAGGTTCCTCAAGGGGCGACGGTGCGGCGTTCGATGACGGCCATTGTAATTGAAATCCACCAGGATCATCCGGGTCCGGCTGTACTAGATAACTCAGACCACCCACAGCATGGTGGATACGTGCAAAGTAGTCTGTTATGCGCTTGCTTGAAAAGACATGATACCGGTCTTGTCGGTTGGTGAAGTAGTCGTTCGAGAGGTTGGCCCTGACGTCAATTTAGCTGTGCACAGAACTTATTGACTGAGTGTGATCGAGGAGCTCACACCCAGATACGATGATCTCATCATCCACCCCGTAGAGCTTCATATGTTGTAGACCCCACCCTTCATTGATCCGTCTGGGTATATATCTCTTTCGCAACCCGGTCAAGTTCGGCGTGTGGTACATCCGGATCTCCACCCTCTCTGGCCCGAACTCTGCCACCAATGGCGCGAGGAGCGAGGCGCATGACGGTTCTGGTGTCTCCCGGGTACCACGCAAGGCGTCCGTTAAGATCGAGACTCTGAGATCCGGTTGCAGTTGGAGTGCCTTCCGTATGGTCGAGATCAACTCATGTTCCGTCTTGCCGATATACAAGGTTGACAGGTATATACGAGTTTTAGCGTTCAGTATCTTAGCCTACCTAGTGTCAGCTTCATGACTGTGCCATGTTGCGAGCGAAATAAGTACCTTCAACGTTTCGTAAAAGGCCTGTGGAGACTCAAGAATATGAACTTGCGAACCTTGAATCTCAAATCTTGGAGCTATGTGATCGAGCTCGTTGATCAAACCACCAAATGCTGATACTGGCGAGGGGTGTTGGTGACCTCCAAAGGGTGTTGATGGAGAGGTAAAGTGTCTCCGACAATGCCAGGTAGACCTTGACCTTTTAGGGCAATCCCGAATGAAGCACCTCGAAGCCCCCCGTACTATCATGGCTCCCCGCGTGCAATGCAACACAACTATCTTTTGCTGTCCATCGTTATATTTCCAGGCTTGATGTCCTCACTCCTGCGTTCCTCTTGCCAAATGAGTATCCTGATAGAAGCGCAAACAGGGCGATCCCTGTAAAGTTATCGCGGATCGGATTATGGCACTAGTCCCGTTGAGGAACTGAGGGAGCTGCCGAGGGCGGGAACCAATCGTGACCTCCATCTATTCTGTCGGAGAACTGCACAATATCTCACAGCAAGAATGTCTACGATCATGCGAACGTTGCGCAATCTCCGCCGGATAGGGTTGAAGGTTAGCATCAACACAACGCTTGGGGGCTTTTCACTGACAGTCTCACAGGAGTATGGCCACCAAATGCAAGTATGTAATACATTCTGCGAACCTATGGGTGGAGCAAGGACTACAGGCTAAGCCGAGAATTTACGCGGCGTAGTATATGGGTACAATGAACATCGGAGCGATGTTAGGCTATTCCGCTGATGAAAGCAGGCGATACCAAAGCTGGTACTCTCAGGGGAATAGACAAAAACGGCAACAAGTTCTACGAGAACCTAGAGGAAGAGCTCCCATGTAAGAATCACAAGTTCCTCTAGCATACGAAGTGGTTGACTGGTAGCCGCAGTGCGGACACGGTGGGTCGACTACAAGAACAAAGAGATTGATCCGTAAGTTGAGCACGTCCTGCTAGGATAGCTATCATATAGATTGCGTACTAAGAAGCACTTAGATCACAAATTCAGACTGGCTGGTGAGTCTGATATTCGAGTTATTCAATCAACACTTTGCTCATACGTTTCGATTGCAGGCATGCATGGATGTCTTACATGGTCGACAAGCCGCCAACAGAGGATAAGCTATTGCAAGGTGGGCACAGAGAGTGGGAATTGCCTGGATCCCCTACGGTTCTCCTCTCGACTCGGGGGCGGTATAAGCCATATTCGACGTAAGTCGTTCTTCGCCTAGGACAAGTTGACCTCTAACCTATTTCTTTTCCAGGACCAAGCCCAAGATTAGCGCTTGGGTACCTGAAGCAGCGCCTCGATAGATCAGCTTGAGCTCTGGAGAGATTGGAGTTAGGTAATTGACGGGCTGGTAATCACGTGTGAAGGGGGCGAACACACTTGATTCATTCTATGGAGCTGCTGTACTATGGTACTGTCCAGAGATAGTGGACGTTGAAAAAAAATCTTACAATGGATTACGAGCTCGGCGGCCACTTACTCACATCTTCTGAGTCATGCCGCAGTCGAGAATAGAAGTAAATAAGATTTGAATACAGCGTTGCACAAATGCGAGTGCGCATCTTACCGCTCTCTCTGACTCCAATCTTCCTCTGCTTGCCCGTTGCTGCTGACCTTACGAGGATTTAGTTCTTAGTCATGGGGCGTACCATAACCGACGACATAGGTGGAAACCACAACAACAAGGGCAAGGAGGTCTTATGATCTATTACTAAAGGTGCTTTTTATTAAGACCTTTGCTTGCTGGATCAATTTTCAAAACTTGACTGCATTTTGTGAACAATTTGTGAAAAAATTTGTACTATTTATTTTTGAGATTCGGCGCACTTTGTTGTGGTGCCGGTTACTATGGTACGCCCCATGACTAAGAACTAAAGCCTCGTACTGAGAAGGATTAGTCGAGATGTCAGAATGGCATGTGCAGATAGGCGGTGCGTCTCGGCTCAAATTGCCTATCCAGTAACCTTCGTCATGGCAAACCACCATTAGATAATGCACAGTGAAGCAGCGTGCATGAAATTATTCTACCCCACGGGTCTTACCTGACTCACATGTCTATCAAGGCACATCATCGGAGTTTTGTGTCTGTCGAACCGCAATTGCTTTTACGTGCGAAATTGTCTTTCGTTCGCAGTAGGGAGTACATCACAGTGAAATCACCTTCTTGATAAACCGACATTGGCAGTCCTTGGGAGTAACTGTGACGGCATCAGCTTGTGGCCATGTTTGCCCACTGTGAGGGACCAATCTGGAGGGTTGACGACTTTACGTCATGTTTTCAAAGGGAGTAAGTTCCTCCTCCCAGATCCGCGACTGGGCAAAGTCAGCTAATGTCAATCTGTAGCTTCCTCCAGGTCCTTCTACCGGTCCTCGTTTGTTGCTTCTCATTACTCTACCTATTCGCTCAGAGCATGCACCGGGCCGTCCGGTCAAAACGAGATAATGCTTACAAGCCAATTGACAATGACGCCCTTGTCTTTGGTATACCTTGCCCTCCTGGTGGACAAGGAAGTGTGGCGGATGAAAATGGAGACATAGAAGATGATCTCTCCCTTGCGCTACAAAGAACCAAAAGTGGTACCGATGAGTCTATGATAGAGATCAGCCGGCCCGGGGGCGAGAAAGTGATCATTGTGTTGGAGATGTTAGCTTTGCTAGGGGAGGTTGGCATCAATCTTGCTGCTCTATTGACGCGGGCATGGGGAGATAATGGAATTCTGGCGGCAATCGCAGGATTGGTGACTTGGGGTTATATTTTCTCTCTTGCATGCGCTCGACTGTTCCTCGCAAACTCCAAAAGACCAGCACTTCCAAAATTATGGAATCATACGGCTATTCTATATGGATTTCAGTGGCTTTTCACTGTATTACTGTTTCGGTCTGCCATCATTCACCCGCGATCGAGACGAGCTCAGATCTTAATGGTTGCCGATTTCGCCTTGGCTACGCTACTCGGACTCATCGCGCTTACAACTAGGAAGGGTAATATGGCCGTAATATTGGAGTATGAAGACAACATTGAACCCTCGAGAGAACCATTGGCTAGTTTGTTCTCAATTGCGACGTTTGGCTGGGTCGACGCTATTGTCTGGAAAGGATACATGAAGACGCTGGAGCTCTCGGACATATGGAACCTGGCACCGAACAACAAGGCCGCGCGAATTTTAGCAGACTATCGACAAACCAAGAAGACAACTAAACTTGCCTGGCATCTACTCAAATACTTCAAGCGCGGTCTGCTGATACAGGCGGCATGGGCATGTTTTTCTGGGTTCTTTACGTTTGCGCCCACTCTGCTACTGAAGGTCATCCTCGAGTACGTTGAGGACCCGACAGGCACTCCAGCTAGCGCAGCATGGTTTTATGTTATTCTCCTGGCTGTGTCTGGGTGCACTCAGGCTCTTGCCGATGGTCAAGCACTTTGGACTGGTCGTAAGATCTGTATTCGACTGCGAGCCGTCATCATTGGCGAGATTTATGCCAAAGCTCTGAGACGCAAAGCGGCGGCTGGTTCGGATACAGTTCTAGGAGAGAAGAAAAAAGACCTTGACGGACAACCCAAGCAGGGATTGAAGGAAAGGATAAAATCATTTGGGAGAAAGCGAAAGGATCGTGATCAGAAAACAAAGCCTGATATAGTAGCTAGCATGGAGAAATCGGATTCACAAGTCAATACTGGCACGATCATCAACCTAATGGCTGTGGACTCTTTCAAGGTCAGCGAGATAAGTGCTTACTTACATTTTCTGTGGGCCAGCGTTCCGGTCCAGATTATTGTTGCCATTACCTTGCTTTACAAGATTCTGGGATACAGTTCGATTGCGGGCATTGGTATGATGGTGCTATTACTGCCTCTAAACATCGTCATCGCAAGACAATTCAGCAAGACTCAGAAAGTTATCATGGCTGCCACCGACGCCCGAATCCACACAACGAATGAGGTCTTGCAAAATATCAGAATCATAAAGTACTTCGCCTGGGAACAACGATTCGCGCAGATCGTTAACGACAAGAGGCGTACAGAACTGCGCGCCTTACGAAGGCGCTATATCCTCTGGGCAATCGCCGCCACGGTCTGGTACGGAGCTCCTATCATGATCACGTTCCTCTCGTTCCTCATTTATACTGCCGTCGAGAAGAAGGACCTCATACCCTCAGTTGCTTTCACCGCACTTTCTTTGTTCAGCATCCTCCGTATACCATTGGACCAATTGGCAGACATGCTCGCCCACGTTCAAGAGTCAAAGGTATCGGTCGATCGGGTCGAAGAGTTCCTCAACGAAGACGAAACCGAGAAGTATGTTCAGCTTCTGCATAATAACATGGATGAAACTGGGGAGCCAATCATCGGCTTCGATTCTGCAACTTTCACCTGGGGTGGGAAGGATGCCATTACCCAAGATGGTACCACAGCCTTCCGCATGATCGATATGAGTATCAGATTCAAGGTTGGGCATCTTAATGTCATCGCTGGTCCCACTGGATCCGGCAAAACATCGCTTTTGATGGCATTGCTGGGCGAGATGACGCTCTTGGAGGGACGTGTCTTCTTACCTGGTGGCCACAGTCGAGAAGATTTAAGCCCGGATGCTGAGACAGGTTTGACCGAGAGTGTTGCTTACTGCGCGCAACAAGCATGGCTAGTCAACGATACCATCAAGCAAAACATCTTGTTCGCGTCTCCCTGGAATGAGAAAAGGTACAACGCCGTCATCTCAGCATGTGCGCTTGAGCGGGATCTAGAAATCCTTGACGCTGGCGACCAAACCCTTGTGGGCGAAAAGGGAATCACACTATCAGGGGGCCAGAAGCAACGGATATCGTTGGCCCGCGCCTTGTATTGCAATTCGCGACATGTTCTACTGGACGACTGCTTAAGTGCTGTCGACTCACATACAGCGAAGCACATCTTCGAGAACTGTATCATGGGTCCATTGATGTACAAGCGTACCTGTATTCTAGTTACACACAATGTTGCGCTATGCGTCCCGCGCTCGCAACACGTCGTGGTGCTCGACAATGGCAAGGTTGCTTCCCAAGGGTCTGCAGAAGAGATATTATCCTCCGGTGCGCTCGGAGACGACTTGCTCAAGTCAAGACCAGCGTCAAAAGGCAACTCTCAGATGATCTCTAGGGTTCCATCCACCGATGATCTTGGTGGTAGAGGCTCGGACAAGCTCAACAGAGCGCCCAAGCAGGCGAATGGAACAGCTAATGGGACGACAAAAGATTCGGCGACGAATGGCAAAGGACACAGTCAGAGTGAGAACGCTAATACCAGAACAGAAGGTAAGGCTGAGGGAGGAGTCAAGCTACAAGTCATCAGATTGTACCTTGCAGCAATGGGTAGGTGGTACTATTGGGTCATTGCTGTGGCTACCTTCGCTGCCCAGCAAATTGGTTCGGTAGCGACGAACGTTTGGATTCGAGAATGGGCCAACTCATACCACACAAGAAATGTCCATCTTCGGGGAGCTCAAGTCAAGATGTCACCTGTCAACTACATCCGCGGAATGAGTAACCACATCTCCTCGAGCTGCTTGTCAAGCGGCACCTGCGCGTGGAACATACCTCTTTTCTCCGAACAATCTTCCGCAATCAATTTCGCTGTCACTTCCCCTGAAGTGAATGTCTCGTACTACCTAGGGATCTATGCACTTCTCGGTGTGATATATATGGTCATATGTCTACTTAGAGAAGGAGTTCTATTTTGGGGCTCAATCGCAGCATCTTGGAAGATACATGAGCGCCTACTCAACTCCGTCAGTCATGCCAAGTTCAAATTCTTCGACTCGACACCGCTAGGCCAACTCATGAATAGATTCTCGAAGGATATCGAGGCCCTGGATCAAGAAGTCGCCCCTGTCGCCGTTGGTATGCTCCATTGTTTAGCCACTGTCGTGACCATTGTCATCCTTATTTCTGTGATCACCCCTGGTTTCCTCATCGCCGGGATATTCATCACTGCCATTTACTTCGCAATTGGCAAGTTTTACATCAGGTCGTCGCGTGACCTGAAAAGACTGGAGTCAGTCCAGCGGAGTCCGTTGTACCAGCAGTTTGGTGAAACCCTGAGCGGGATCACTACGATACGGGCCTACGGCGACGAGAGACGCTTCATACGAGACAACCAAAGTCGTATCAATACTCACAGCAGACCTTTTATCTACCTGTGGGCCACCAATCGATGGCTTGCATTCCGCGTGGACGTTGTTGGGGCTCTGGTTGCTTTCTTCTCTGGAGTATTCATCATATTGAGCGTTGGGAAGATTGACGCAGGCGCCGCTGGGCTCTCCTTGACTTATGCGGTCACCTTCACCGAGAATGTGCTTTGGCTTGTTCGGCTCTATGGCGCAAATGAGCAGAACATGAACTCAGTCGAGCGGATTAAAGAATACCTTGATGTCGAACAAGAAGCAAAAGCTATCATCCCAGAGACTCGTCCGGCGGCGAATTGGCCAAGTCGTGGAGCTGTCCAATTCGTCAGCTATTCGACTCGCTACCGAGCCGATCTCGAGCTTGTGCTACGAAATGTGACGTTCAATGTCCTCCCCGCAGAGAAAGTCGGGATCGTGGGGCGCACCGGTGCGGGCAAGAGTTCGCTTGCTCTTGCCCTCTTTAGAGGCCTCGAAGCCGAGTCAGGCAAGATTCTTATTGACGATGTCGACATCGGCTTGATCGGTCTACAAGATTTGCGCGAGTCGATCACCATCGTACCACAAGACCCCACCCTCTTCACCGGCACCATCCGCAGCAACCTCGATCCATTCGGTCTCTTCACTGATGAAGAGATCTTCACCGCCCTCCGTCGCGTCCACCTCATCGGCTCCGAAAGCTCCACCTCCACCTCCAGCCCCTCATCCCACACCACCCCGCGCAACGCAATGCCCACCCCTCCCGACTCCCCCGCGCCCGCCACCGAGTCCCTCTCCACAAACACAGACGCGACCCTAACCAAGACCATTACCAACGCCCGCGACAACGCCAACATCTTCCTGAACCTCCTCTCCCCCATCACTGAATCCGGCTCGAACCTCTCGCAAGGCCAACGCCAGCTCCTCTGCCTCGCGCGCGCCCTGCTGAAATCGCCCCGCGTCCTGCTCATGGACGAAGCCACAGCGTCCATCGACTACGCCACCGACGCCAAGATCCAAGACACGCTGCGCGAGCTGAAGGACAACACGATCATCACGATCGCGCACCGGCTGCAGACGATCATCGACTATGACAAGGTGCTGGTGCTGGAGAAGGGCGAGGTGGTGGAGTTCGATGCGCCGTGGGAGCTGGTGCGGAAGGAGGGCGGTGTGTTTAGGGGGATGTGTGAGACGAGTGGGGATTTGGAGGGGTTGGTGGAGGGGGCGAGGAAGGCTGCGGAGGGGAGGAGGTTGGTGGATGATAGTTAGGGGGTTTGGTTGATGGGTGGATTGAGTGGGTATACGACTATTTTCGTTTCGTATTCATATGGGGTTAGGGGAAGGTAGGCAGTTTTAGAATATTTACATTCACGCTTAGGAGCGTTGGTGCTTATCTTGAGGCCGGCGTCGCTGTCGCTGTCGCTGTCGCTGTGTGAGACGTGTCGGTGCGATAGATTATCGAGGACCGGTCTGAGTTGTTTCATAGCTCAACGGACATCTTCTCCAAACTCGCTCCTGCCCCTTGGTTTTGACCCTGACGAGACCAGCGCCACGACTACCTAGGTAGCTGAACTCTGGCTGTGATCGACCCGTTTATGCCAGCAGGGCACAACGTACGATGAGTTGCGACCGAGCGCGGTTGTCATCCTATGCCTGCCTCCATGCCGGTAGACGAGTCGTTAAAGTTGTGTATCAGATGCTTCGCGATTATACAATGTACAAATCGTACTCCCGCGCCTTGTCCCCAACCCGAGGCACTTCCCAAATAAGCAGACGACCACCCACGCCAGCAAGGAGGGCCCAGCCGAAAAGAAAAGTGTCGTTAGGATATATCTCCCCCGAACTCCCGCTCCATATCCGTAATATGTATTCCCGTCGGTTCGGAGGAAGCAGATAACCCTCATCAACCCGACCCATGGCTTCTACGCCAAAGAAAACATTACAAATGCGATCATGAATGGCAGAAACTCGACCCCGAGCTCCTCCTCCCATCGCCCAGATACGTGGCCGACACGTTCGTCGTTGTGCTGATATGGATCCCCTCGCTGGGGCGCAGCACGTCCGTCTCGCCTCCATTTCCATCCCCGTTGCCCCGGATCCGCTTCCCCGTAACCGCCCACGTCGTGACGGTGCCGCCCCTCGGTATCCACGGCGGGCTAGCCAGGGGAGATGGCAGGGGTGGGCTGCTTTTCGAGTCGAGGCGGTAGGCACGGGAGTTGGTTTGTTGGGTGAGGTCGGAGACGTAAACTTTGGACATCAGGCAGGGGAAGATGAGGGAGAGGGGGCGGCGGAGCTTGGGGAGGCAGGCGCAGATAATGCCGCTGTTGGCTTCGATGACGGACCAGACGGTGGCGGGGAGGGGCCCCCCTGGGTGGTGTTAGTAAAGTGTAATGGAAGGGATGTGGCGACGGTGAAGGTGTGATTGGACTGACAGGTGGGGTCTCGGTCCTTGGCAGATAGGACCAGGGTTGTGGTGCGGACGATGCTCGTGACGCAGACGCTGGGAGATCGTCAGCTATCTGATTTGATCATAGTGATGATGAAGGAGGCGGGGACGGGACGAGGCCACTTACAACGCTCCCAGCGCGAAGACGATCGACAATCCGATCTTCTCCAAGCGCGGCAGACGTAGCTTGGCAATCTGACTGAGCGGCATGGCCAGGATGGCGAAGTCGGTGATGATGTTGAGGACGGCGTACGACTGCCAGAACGGGGCAGGGTTAATGCAGTGCATATTTTTAGTCGATTTGTCCCAAAAGCTATAGACCGGAGTGCACTGGAAGATCGTCGCCACGATGTAGGCAAAGCCGGAAGAGGCGATGAAGGCGATGCCACCGTGAGTCGTCCACCGGAACCACCTTTCGACAGAAAAGATTCGGTAGTAGAGGCACAGGATCGAGACCTTGTTGAGCGTGATGACCACTTTGTACGTGATCTGTGCGGCGAAGAACCACTAGAGACACTGGGCGCGTTGGTACTGAATCACTTGGAACGAATGTCACAGATGGGGATCTTGACCTTTAATGCAATGATCACTTGCTCATGAGGCAGGTCTTTGGCGTGCCTCCCGTAGCCATTGACAACAGCTGCGGTCCATCGTTAGCCACAAAGCCGACCTACCGGATTCTCACTAGGGCAAAGTACCTTCAATCTCCGTGACGGACAAAATGACTGAAGATATCTAACAATCGAACGTATCAGCTTCGTATCACACGCGTCTCACGAGCAGGTCAGGTCGTGCAAGCCTACAAGAGATAATAATATTGTCCAGTCGTCCGTTCCAAGGTGTTTTCTTGCCGCGGTCGTTCCCATCCGGACAGCAACAAAGAGGCCGGCGACAATGACCATCACCACGCTGAGAATGTAGAGAGGCCAACCTCGCTGAACGGGCCCCACTGTGCCCATCCCAACATTTGGAGCCATAGATTGAATATAGCCGTTGAAGGACGGTGGATATGTTCAGGTGTCCTCCACTTGTGGTTTGAAAAGCAAGTGGGTCGTGATGCCTCTTGGCACAGACTGGATCTCATCCTCGAAGATCGGATGCACTCTATCTATATCGTGCCTGGATCGATATACAAATGGCGAGCCGAGACAGATTGCTCGATCCAAGGGAACTCACGTATGCTCCCCGTTCCCCAGCAGTCGGGTCGAGAAACCATTTCCATGGCAGGCAGGCGGAGATTCCCCGTCAACTCATTTGGAGTACTCGTAGAGTTCCAGGGTAACCGTCTCCTCTTGGGCGCCATTACGCCTCAAACCGGTACCGGAAAACCTTAAGAGAGCTAACGAACTGCTGGCGGTCCGCTCGCCTCGAATGTCTAGCGTTGATTGAACTGTTGATACACTTTCGGCTATGCACTGCACGGACTCTGCTATCGTCTCCGGCTGCGAAGTTGCTTGCCGGCCTTGTTTTGCCGGAGAGTTGTGAAGTATAATCTGATGTCCGCTCTAAGGTACGGATCCGTATCAGCTTGCTTTTCTCCGCACATTAGCTCTCCGCTATCTTGGCGTTACATCGCCGCATGCAACATACCTAAGGTAGGTACGGAGTAGTTTTAGCCTTTTTTGCTATGGACTGATGGATCGTGGCTTCTCCTGCAGCCATCTGGGCGTCATACCGAGAAGCTTCCGCATGCTTGTTAGGGCAGGACTTCCTATTGGTGAGTGCAGCTTGTTCCTGTCTTCCCAAACATGGGACGAACTCCTCGCTTATGCACACCATGCAGTGTGCAAGGAAATGATGGGGGACCGTCTGGCCTTCGAACGATGCATTTACAACATACAACTAGGAAGGTACCTTGTAGAGAACTACTGTACCAAGAAAGTTCCCCTTCGGTCCTGATCTCATAGGTAGGAAGGATGAGAAGTAAAAACTTCGAGCTGGCAGTCAGCTCTTTCATTTCATTGTTCCTACACCCACCATGTACTGCATGTTCAAACCTTCACTCGGGAGCTGGGCCTTGTTGCTATCAACTCTCTTTGCCAACTCATCCTGGTCGCTTTCTGCTCCTTCTTGCGCCACCGTAACCACTACGAGCGGCCTGATTGCCGGTCATGCAGCTCCCAATCGTACAGATGTCTCCGAGTACCTGGGCATCCCTTATGCCCAACCACCACTGGGATGTCTCCGTTTTGCCGCGCCGCAAAAGCTTGCATCGTCCAACGCACCATTCAATGCATCGACGTTTGTGAGTTGCTTCAGACTTTATGTCCGTCAGTGATTTAAACATAAGCTAATCAAAGGTCTTTCGAAGTCGCCGTATGTTATTCACTCGTATTGCTGCACCGAGACCTAGCTGTTGATACTCTAGCGAAGTGACTGCCCTGCGAATATAGCGCCTCCAAGCACCTTTCCGAACTTCACTGGGAACGGCTTCCGAGTCTATAGCACCTTCACCGGCCGAGCAGGCAACAAGACTAATCCGCAGAGTGAAGACTGCTTGACCTTGAATGTCTGGACTAAGAACCCTTCGGCAACGCAGGCACAGCCAGTGTTTGTCTGGCTACATGGCGGCAGTAAGAATCTCTTCATTGTCATTGACGTCTCCAACTTCCCAAGACCCCACTTAATTCTTTGTTATTCAGGGTTCTCTATTCCTGGCTCGCATAATCCATTCTATAATGGCCAATACCTAGCCGACGAAGAAGACGTTGTAGTAGTGACTATCAAGTAGGGCTAACCCAAGGCCTACCCCCTTACACAAGAGTTATTCGTTAACAACCATCCACAGCTACCGCGTCAATATCTTTGGTTTCTCTGGCGCTCCCGGCGAAGTGCAAAATGTAGGTCTCCTCGATCAACGCTTGGCCGTCGAATGGGTGCGCGACAACATCCAAGGCTTCGGCGGTGACCCCAAGCGAATAACACTCTTCGGACAATCCGCCGGGGGCGCTTCCGTGGACTATTACTCCTATGCTTGGACTCAAGACCCCATCGTCAGCGGCCTGATTTCCCATTCCGGCACGGCCCTCAGCTTCACGCCCAATACCCCGGAGCTAAGCGCAAAGTACTTCCACAACGTCTCCGCCGCTCTTGGCTGTGGAGGCTCCGGCAGCGATCCAAAGGCGGTCGTCAACTGCATGCGTACCAAGAACACCACCGAGATCCTCAAAGCCGTCGCGCTCGTCCCGGCCGCGCCGTCTCCCGCACTCCCGCAGCCCGTGTTCCACCCGACCGTCGACAACCGGACCGTCTTTGCAGACTACAGCGCCCTGTCATCCAACGGCAAATTCATAAAAGTGGTCAGTTCCCATCCCATCCCAAACACATTGGAGGTAGCCCCATACTGACCAAGCATCCGTGCTCGTTATCAAGCCCTACCTCGTTGGCAACAACAACTACGAAGCCGGCACCTACAAACTCTCCGCCTTCGCGGCGCGGAAGAACCTGACCGAAGCGCAATGGGACGCCTTCAACCTCGCCGGCTTCACCTGCCCCTCGGCCCGCGAGGCCGCCGCCCGCGCGCAGAACAGCGTCCCTGTCTGGCGTTACCGCTATTTCGGCGACTGGCCCAACATCCGCCTGTACCCTGGTAGCGGCGCCTACCATGGCAGCGACCTGCTGCTGATCTTCGGCACCGCGCAGGATGTGAGTGGCGAGCCGAATTCGCCAACCGAGGAGGCGACGAGCAGGTATATGATGAATGCGTGGGCGTCGTTCGCGAGGGATCCGGTGGGTGGGTTGAGGGCGTTTGGGTGGCCGGTCTATGATCCCAAAGGTATGTGTCAAGGCTTTCGTTTGGATGCTGCTGGAGGTTGTCACGCGCTCGTAGAGGTTGAGGCTTACATGCGTGGTTTGATAGGCGATACGCTGGTCCGACTGGCTTATGACAACCAGACCACGGCGTCTTTCGTCTCTCCGGGCGTGTACGATAAATCGTGCCCTGCTGTCAATGACCCGACCCCCGCTCAGGGCGCGTTCTGAGGAGCGGATGAGGAGTCCTGCTCTCGGGACCGGCTCGAAGGAGGTACTGATAGCCGTAATGGAATGATGAGTAGTGACTGCAAGTGGTAGATATGAGAAGGTAGTATATACTTTGTATAAATGGTAGTCATACAACCTAGTCGAAATAGATCATACATTTCCTGGATGTTGCTAGCCCTAGCGTGCAGGCTATGAGACGCCCTCAGGATCATGAAGCGGCTGGATCCGATGAGACGTGGTGAAGTGATTGACATTGATCAGAGATCACGCAAGCTGCATTATAGAGTCCTATTGGAATCAGGAAGCTGGACCCACCCCCCAACGAGAAGCCCCGTACAGGCCCCAACGAATAATGTGCGGAAAGTAAACTCGTCCCTTCAAACGAAAGCCAATACCGCGAGACAAAGGGCACCTCGTACTGTCCACAGAGAACGCCAACATCTGGACACAAAGCACGAACGAAGAGTAAACAACGCCAACGCCCCCTATCCGACAACCCACCAGGCCCTACTTCGCCACAATCGACACCACGTCCTCATCAGCCACGACATGACTCAGGCCCACCCGTTGCGGCACATGCCTCGCGCTGGCGCCCCACACCAAGGCATACTTGAACGTCTCCTTCAGCGTCCGATGCACCTGGTCGCACACCTCTTCGATCGTCGACTTGTTGCGCACGATCAGCGCTTCGCTGAAGTCGGGCTCGACGCCTTTTCTGCACATGATGTACCATTTCAGCACTGACCGATGATAGTTCAAGTGAGAAGGGAGGAGGGAAGGGGAAAGAGAGGGAGGGGAGGGAGGTACCGTTTCGTATAAATCCTCATCAGCTGCAGTTCGTGCCAGCAGCGCTCGACGACGTCTTGGATGCCGAGGTCCAGCTCGCAGCTCATGACGACGGTGTTGGGCTCGCGTGCCAGCTTGTCGAGAAAGTCGAGGCTGACGCTGTCGATTTTGTTGTAGACGTAGAGGCTGAGGGGGGCGGGGTGTCAGTTCGGTACTGTCGTGGGAAGGTAGGGCGGTGGGGAGGGGTGTACCATTTGATGTATTTGCGGTGGTCTTTCATGATGACGTCGATGAAGTCGTCGACGGTTGCTAGGCGAGTTTATTATTTACGGAGGTGATGTGGAGGAGATGCGCGTACCGTTCTCATCTCGTACCAGTACTTCGCAGTTCAGCATCTTGTAGTCCCGGAGGATGTTGTACAGCATCTTCTCGTCGAGGTTCTTCGGCGTGGTCTGAAAGGTGATTTTCATGCCGCCTGCCTTCTTGACTTTCAAGTAAATGTTCCTGCATCGTTAGCATAGCTTTTCCCAAGAGGACATGGTCGACTTCATACGGCGGCTCTCGATTCAACCGTATGCCCACCGCTTCCAGTTCCGCCTCCAGTAGAGCCCTCTGCTCGGCTTTCTTGGTAGCGTCAAGGATCATGAGGATTAAATCACTGGTCTACACCTTCCCGTCAACAAATCGCATACCCTTATAATCACAGAAGACCATACCTTTGCCGCCGAAATAACCTGCCTCCCTCGCCCCTTCCCCTCCGAAGCCCCCTCGATAATCCCCGGCAGGTCCAAGACTTGGATTTCGGCGCCCCCGTACTCGAGCACACCCGGAATGGCCGTGAGCGTTGTGAACGAATATGCCGCCACTTCGCTCTTGGTCTTGGTGATCTTGGACAGGAACGTAGACTTGCCCACAGACGGGAAGCCGACCAATGCGATTCGGGCATCACCGCTCTTGCTCACGTCGAACCCGGATCCGCCACCCGATCCGGCTCCTGGTGCGGGCTCGAGGAGCTGAGCACGTAGGCGGGCTAGCTTTCTGTGCGATATTTAACGTCTCCGTAGAACCGAGTCTGAGCATCTGCATAAACATACCCTTTCAATAAACCAAGATGATACTCTTATAGATAGTCAACGAAATTCAATGTAGCAGTTTGTGACTTCTGATATACCAGTGGCCTTATTTTCTAGGTTAGGTTAGCTATTCATACATTCATATCCGCGATTGGAAGAGGCAATACTCTGAGTTCTTCTCATCTCCTCCTCGATCCTATATAAGCATTTAGCTTTCATCATCCATGGAAATCTGGCATAATGCGTACTCCTTGATTTTCTCGGTGATGTTCACCATCCTGACTGTAGTATGACTTCGTTAAAGAGCAACGCTTGCAATGTTCAATTACTTGAGAAAACCTTCCCTTCGCTGAAGGAACTTTTACTTCGTACATAGGGTTCTGCTTTGGGTCGCGCATCTGGATGTTTACATAAGCGATCTTCACAAGGCTTAGCGCCGTCCGTACTTTTACGGTTCGACCATACCTAGCTTCACCGCAGCTGGATAGACATCTTCAACTCACCAACACTATGGCCGACGTCGAAACGCTACCGCAGCCAACAATGGCCCCATTCAAAGGACCCTCCGAGCAACTTCAAGCCGAAATGAAAGACGCAATCCCAAGCACCGACCTCGTCCCCGCCAACTCCGAAACCACCCTCACCACCACCACTGCCGCCGACGACAACGACAACGCCTCCACCCAGAAAACCAAGAAGATCATTCGACGCAAAAGACGGCCCGCCCGGCCTCAAGTCGACCCCTCGACCCTCAAATCCGAGCCCCCACCACAAACGGGCACGATCTTCAACATCTGGTACAACAAATGGTCCGGCGGCGATCGAGAAGACAAATACCTCAGCAAGCACGCCGCTGCAGGACGATGCCACATCGCGACGGACTCGGGCTACACGCGCGCCGACAAGGTAGCGGGCAGCTACTTCTGCCTGTTCTTCGCCAAGGGCCTGTGTCCGAAGGGCCACGAGTGCGAGTACCTGCACCGGCTACCGGGCCTGCACGACCTGTTCAACCCGAACGTCGACTGCTTCGGGCGCGACAAGCACAGCGATTACCGGGACGACATGGGCGGCGTGGGCAGCTTCATGCGGCAGAATCGCACGCTTTACGTCGGTAGGATACATGTGACGGACGACATCGAGGAGGTGGTGGCGAGGCATTTCGCGGAGTGGGGCCAGGTCGATAGGATACGGGTGCTGAATTCGAGGGGTGTGGCGTTCGTCACGTATACGAACGAGGCGAATTCGCAGTTTGCGAAGGAGGCCATGGCGCATCAGTCGTTGGATCATAATGATATTCTGAATGTGCGCTGGGCGACGGTGGATCCGAATCCGCTGGCGCAGAAGAGGGAGGCGCATAAGATCGAGGAGCAGGCGGCGGAAGCGGTGAGGAGGGCTTTACCGGCTGAGTTCGTCGCGGAACTGGAGGGTAGAGATCCGGAGGTGAGAAAGAGGAAGAGGATTGAGGGGTCGTTTGGCTTGGAAGGTTACGAAGCGCCTGATGATGTCTGGTTTGCCAGAGGACAGGCTGCCGTCAACAGTGCGGGCAGACAGGCCATTGAGCACAGCGGGGAGAGATATCTTATTGAGGATGCTCCACCTGACCAGAAACTTGAAGACGGTCGGGGTGAGAGGAGTGGGATCTTGTCAGGTTCCACACTCGATGCTTTGAAGGGCTATTCCACGCGGATAGATGGAAAGGTCTCCATGAGCAAAGAACCCAACGCGGCGCCGGTAGGGCCGTTAGTCGATTACGATAGTGATGATGCTTCAGAATAATTCAACATTTCAACCTGCTAAGCTTTCTCTGTACCATAGTATATCAGGTGTGGCCCCATCTCACCAGGCACGGCTAGGGGTATATTCATCATTCAGAGACCAGCTTAAACATTACGCCTTATATGCCTTGCAGAAGCCCTATGCCCGCCTTAAGACGCTGAACGCCCCAGATCATAGTAGATGCAAGCCCCGGTGCGGAAATTATAGATGAAAGCATTTCTCGTACTTCCCTTCATTTCATCCGCCATATCACTAAGCAACTCGTGCACTTGGCCGAGATATTTCCTCTCCGCCACCGGAGCGTTCTGAATAATTTTCCGCCAGCTGTCTGGATCAGAAAGTCTAGTGTCTCTGATAGCGTCGAGGACGTCATCTTTGACCTCGATCGCAGCAATGGGTCCATCGAGGAAATCATTCACTAGTTCCTGAGCGCGAAGGTGCGCTAGAAAGTTATGTCAGCCCTGATTCGACATCAGCAATGGAGACAGTCAGTGAGAACTTACCCGCTTCCACCACGTTTCGCCGATTGCTCTTCTTGCCCCTGTGCTGCGCGATCAGGACTCTCACATCCGCTTCTTTCTCCTTGAGCGCCGACGTGCTCTCCGGATGACTAGGTTGACGCAGCAACCTGGCCCGTTCGTTGGTGCCTTCTCGTTGGCTTCGCTCTCGAAGTTCGTTCTTGAGAAAGCCTAATAGCTCGGAACCGCGGATGTCGAAGTCCTCTTTCTTGTCCATGCACTTCACCTTGAGTTGCTTCTCGCCGAATTCCCCGCTATCTTGTTTGATTATGACAAACCAGCTGTGCTTGTCGTCTTTGTACCGATTCGTCAACTCGTCCGGCGAATGGGTGTCTACAGATAGTTCCGCACTTATGTCACTGGCCCACAGCTCCTGAACAATTTGGGCACCCGTGGACCGAAGGGCTGTTGGGTCGAAACTGGCTACAAGCACGTCGCACTAGAACGTCGTCGTTAGTCAATATTATCATGCTCTGAATACTCAACCATACCCTTCGAGTCGCCCAGAGCCCTCGACTTTCGCCGTCCGAACTCTTCATGTATTTCGTGTTAGCGGTCCTTTGATAGCGCAGCATAGCTACAACAAGTCTCTCCCACGCCAGATTGAATCCAACTGCATGATGCTCTGCTGCACGGCCTTGCGTCTTCGGTACAAATTCGCGGATCAGACGATCGTACCGACCTCCAGCCGCGAACACGTCTCGTTTCTTGTTGTCATACAGACACTGGAAAAGTAGACCATCTCTGTAGAATTTCTCGTTAAGACTGCCAAGAGGATTGATGTAGATTTTGCGCTTGATGCCAAAACGCTTGAGATAGGTAACGACAGCGCTGATGTGAGCTAAAGTAGAGGATGCTTGGCCAAAGTACCCAGTTCCCTCAAATATAGACTTCAGTCTCTGAGAAACTTTCTCAAGCGTGTCTGGCGCTTGTTAGCCCCCGTCTCACGAAGCGTTTGAGTGCATCTACATACCTCTAAAGTCAAATCGCACCAAGTCATCCAAGGAGGTTATATGTATGTTCAGCGTCGGGGAACGAAGCTCCGCACGGATCTTAGGCCATGACCACACGCCAATATGGAGCTTGCTGATGATTTCCTTGACAATTGGCCGCTGAGGCACACTGATCTGGCAGAAATCTAGAATAAGCTCAAGGAGATGGGAGTGATTCAAGTGGAAGCAAAATTGTGCAGAATGAAGGGCCGGAAACCCGTCCACAACCTCATCCATTACTTTGATGACCTCAGCTTCCTTCAGCGCCATATCCAAGCTATCATTTGAGGTTAGATCAAAGTCGACCTCGCCGAACTCCTTTGGGGGACCGCCGGTATATGTCTCTCTGTAAACGCTGCCGAAAGTGTAAGTTTTCCTTGAAGATGAGGCTTGCTTTGCGATGATCCTGGCATGAGGCAGCGTAAGATCGTAGGGCAGTTGGAGCATTGTACCGGAGGCGTCCAGCAGTTGGTAAACGTTCGCTGAGTAGTAACTAGATCTTGGGAGTAACAAAGGTCTCTGACTCTCCACCGCACCATGTCTACGGAAGACGGAGGACAGCTTGCCTTTAGCTAGACTTTTAAGGAGTAGATCATCAGACCCTTCATTGCTCTTAACATTGAGATCCCAGGTATAGTCGGCAATGCTGTTCTCAGTCGGCTGAGAAAACAGTGCTGAAATCATCTTCTGATGATAGGGCGAGTTGCGATCCGAGATACCTTTCAGGGCTTGGCGAATAGTGTCATCTTCGATCTGAGCGGGCAATTTGCCGCTTTTCAGTAATTCCGTACTGGTCGGCCGTTCGCTTACACGCCAATTGATGAGAGATAAGATGATCTCTGCCTGCAGGGCCTTCTTCGTCATATCAAAATCCGGGGGTAGAGTGTGGTGCTCTTCCCTTATCCCCCTAAGAACTTGATCCCGCTCCATGCCAGTTTTAAGTGGATAGCACATCTCGAAAAATATGATGCCCAGGGAATACATCTGTGACCGTGTGAGCTTGGTCGTATGGCTAAACACAACTAGCATGTTGGGAAGGTAGTAGATAGTGCAAGACTCACATCAACCTTCTCATTGTATGGGGCGTTGACATTGGATCTTAACTCCGGCGCGACATAGAAGGTGGTTCCAACGCTCCGGGATAGGTCCGCGTTAGTGTCATTACCTGCGAGTACCTTGTCGGATGCGTATGTCTGTACACTGAGTCCGAAGTCCCCTATCTTCACCGTATTCTGTCCGTCGATAAAGATGTTGTCGGGTTTGAGATCCCGGTGGATGATCCGATTACTATGAATGTGGCATATTCCCACTAGTATCTGTCTGAAAAGGCGCCAGATTTCATCTATCTTATCGTAAAGCCCTTCCTTGATGAGGTCGCGGATTGTCTGCGGCTTGTCAGCTAAAGCAAGCTGTCAATTTAGGTCGGATACTGACATGTCTCTCACAATATTCCATTTGCACATACAATGTAACTTTAACAGATTGTGCTGAAGCATAGCCAGCCCCAGATCGCTGGCCAGAGTCCTGATCCTCAGAGGAATCCGTGGCTTCGAGCTTAGCCTGTTTGTCACTTATCTCGGATATCTCACCTTCAGAGTCCCTATTTGACTCATCATCGGCACTGTCATATCCAAACCGAATTTGCGGGTAGCCGGACGAGCTAATATAATCAAGCCCAGACGCACTGTGGCCAAAATCGAAGCTCGACTCGCCTCTTGGTGATACCGAAGAACTCTCGGTCGCATCTATCGCATCCTCATCCGGCATAGCATCGAGTTCTTCCCAAGCATTATAGTAGCGAACGATGAATGGAGAATTGAGCCTTGATAATAGCATAACCTCAGAAAGGATACTAGTGAGCGCCGCGGCTGATTTGTGGCTTATTTTCTTGATGGCGTAGAAGCGCCCGTCAATCTTATTCCTAGCCTTGACGACTTCTCCAAACCCACCGCGCCCGAGGCGGCCGGCTTCAACAAAATCGCTGGCGTAGCGGGATAACTTCCCAGTTGCGAGTCCGGTGGAATCGCGTCTGTCTTTGAGGCGCCGTGGAAGATCGAAGAAGCTCGACGAGGATAGACGAGAGTCGATGGGCGATGAAGGTTGAACAAGGAGAGGATCGTCGTTCCGAAGGAACTCGCTGGGTAGTAACTCGAATGCTGTGGGCCTTCTCCTCGCCTCTGTTGCAAACATCCGGCGAAGTAAGTCTTCCAGAGAGGTTGAAAGATCGAACGCGGCAATTACGGCGCTTGGAGAAGCGTACTTCTGAACGACATCAAGGCCTAGTACCATTTGGAGAAGCACTACTGCCAAATCCCATATATCTGCCTTTGCGTTTCGTTTCTGGGCCTCGCTTTGGACCTGTTCTGAGCTCAGCCAATAGGCTGATTTAGCTGCCGTTAATACTGGTTTGGCGCGGTCCTTGAGCATGCGTAAATGGTGTTGATAGCCAAAATCTGTGAGTTTGATGGTCGTGGAACTCTCATGCGTAGGCACCCATAACATCACGTTGTTTGGATGGATAGCCTTGTGGATGACCCCATGCCGATGCAGATAATCAGTTGCTTCAAGTAACTGGACTGTCCAAGGTCGCACGTTGTTCACATTGAGAGTACCAACAGTCTGAAGAAGTCCGGACAAGGAGCCTTTGCTTGCAAACTCTGTCAGAAGTTGTACGCTCCAAAGGCCTGTGCTGGGGTCTAGGAGTAAGGAATAGCCAAGAAAATCCACAATGTTAGGATGACGTAGAATTTTGAGTGCATCTAGCTCGCTTTCAAGGCTTTGAATATCCTTCTTAAAATCGGTTCCGGAGGCAGCTAACATGTACTCTTTCAAGAGTAAAGTGGGAACTGAAGCAGAGTTTAGCGTAGGCAGTACGGTGAAGACCTTTGATACTGGTCCTCTTGCAATTCGTTTCTTCGCATACACAGTACGGAACGCATAGTTATCGCCATCGTCATCTTTTCTTGTCATGACCCTATCGAATGTTATCTGGTCTGGGGGCCTGCTCTCAGGCATGGATGGTTCCGTTGCACGAGTGAGCGCCTTGCTTTTCCTCTTGGCTTCTCGAGCTTGTTCTTGTCGACGCTGAAGTTCCGAGGCCATCATTCGATCAAGTATTTGCTCCTCGTCCGCTTTCGCTTCTGCTTGTCTGCGCTGCCCTTCCTCCTGTTGTTCTCTTGCGAACTCTATTGCCGCTGCCTCTCGGACAGCTCTTTCATCCTCTAGACTTGGCAGATCTGGGGCACCGGCCTTACTTTGCACGTCGTCTTCGAGTAGATCCTGCAGCTCAGACGCAATCTCGAATATCATCTCGGACCCGAGGAGTGCCTTGGGCTTGTTCTTCAAGATATCGTCAATATGACTGCGAGTCCTTTCTCGAATGCCATCAAAATCTGCGATCCTCAAACTTGGAACTGTCTTGGGGTAAGATATAGGCAGAGCGACTCTCAACGTGATGGCATAATTCTCATCAGAGAAAGCTTTCAGACGAAGCTGGAAAGTGCGTTCAGCATTGGAATTCCAAGCCCCCTTTCTGACTTGCCCTTCTTCGAAATCATGCATATAAATTGAGCGTAGCGCCTCAATTTCATTCCGCTGTATTTCCGGGAAGTCTGTTACGGAAGCCTTAGGAGACGCCCCTTGCTGAGCGCTACCCCGCTGCTTTCCAGCAGACTCCCTGGCGGTGATAGCAGAATCATGCTCTTGTTGGCTTTGAGGTAACCCATTTTTAGCAACTGCCTGAGATGGCATTGCTTGTTGAACAGGATTATTTATCTTAGGGGGTTGGAGCACGTATTAGCTTTTCGGGAGTGAGGCAAGCAGTGTAGCCGAAGCTACGGCCCTCTACGTGCTCTTGATCATTGTCGGAGAAGAAAGTTCGAGATATAGTAAGATAACTGAGGAGGTTGTCTCAGCTATGTGAGGGTTGTTGAACTAAGCAAGAGCCCACGCTACTCGAACGCGACTTCTCGCTTAGGTAAGCAAATCCCCGGCATCTTCTTCAAGTTTCGAAAGTAAACAACCAGTAACCACAGATCTATCTCTGTAAATGCCAATGCTCCACCACACGGCTGCAAGTTGTTCTCGAGTTAAACTGGCACAGTTGCTTCTTCTGAATTGATCAAAAACTATCATGCTCGGGTGGCTTACTGGTTCTACTCCACAAGATGAGTATTCGACATCGCTCGAACCTCCAGAAACACCTGCTCCCGTGTTTGCAGTGCGAGCCTTCAAAACCGCGCTCTTCGGTACACCACAACCGACCGAAGATGACGAACCTGAAAAGACTCGAGATTCCCCTATCAAAGCAGCACGCGACAAGAAAGCCCGAGCCCACCCCAAATCAGACGGAACGCAGTCGAGTCACCGTGTCGTCACGACGAGATCGAACCCACCGCCCTCTCCTACGAAAGGAATACTGTTGATGCCTGGGACACCTGCACAATGGCGCAAGACAGTTTCATTTGGAGCTGCACTTGTTGATGACAAGAAGCCGAAGTCGAGCAACGTATCGCAGAGTGCACTGCCGGATGACTTCCTAGCCAAATATCCAAGCCCGTGGATTACGAAAGTAGAAAAACAAGGTAGCCAGCGTCAAACCTCATTAACAAGGTCTTTTGCCATTGTGCGCGATGAGAAAATCACGACTCAGAAAGAAGGTCAAGGCGCTAGTACGACAGAGAGAGCCCCAACGCAAGAGCTTGGACAGAACGGGACTAGCAGGCTACGACATGGGATTAAGCTAGAACGAGATCAAGACACTGACATCACCCTGGACATGTCCGAACCCCGTTCCCACTCCGGTCAGCACTGGAAGCGTGAATACGAGCATTACGAGAAGAAGACAAGACACGAGATGAAGAAACTTGTCAAGTACAGGCGGATGGCAAAGTCATATGCAATGAAAAAGGATGCAGAAGCGACGGAGTTGGGCGAAAAGCTGAGGCAGGAACGGGCAAAGGTTGCCCAGATGGAGGAAGAGGTTTCTAGATTGGCCGCACAGATGGTTTCCGGTCCTGGCAGTCCGGAGCAAGCGCAGGCTATGAAAGCCTTGAGTAAGCAGACTGCGCTAGCTCTAGAGTATAAACGCAAAGTCGACCTGTTTGAAGCCGCTCTGGGGCCGCAGGACCGCCACCGTGCCTGTGATAATCACGAAGGAGTCGAGGCACATCAATCTTCAATTCCGGAGAACATCACTACGATGAGGAGTCAAGATCGAAAACTAGCACGTGAGCAGCTAAAAGAGATGGCGGATCTTCGAGCAGAAATGGCTGTTCTTCGCAAAACAGTCTCAGAAGCGGAGCAAAAGGCGGCAACACTGGATGAGGAGAATATCACTCTCAAGGACGATCTAGCTAAGCTAAAGGAGGAGATGAGCCAGTCTGAGGCAAGACGTACGATCAAAGAAAGACTTCACAACCAGAAGGTTGAAAAGCTGGAAGTAGAAAAGAGGGAACTCAAAGACCGTCTAGCCAGATCCGACGAGGAGCATGAACATGACAGAGCTTCCCGTCTGAAGCCTTCTGCTGAAGAAGACCCCAACACCGAACCATTGCCCACGGATCTGCAGCAACATCAGCGTAAGACCCTCCGAGAGCTTCGTCAAGCTAGGGAAGAGGCTTCGACGCTAGGCCTGAAAGTTGAATCTATGCGACAGGAACTCGAAGACTCTAAAGCCGAGGTACGTCGGTTGCAACGGCTTTCCAAATCGCAAGAAAGTCGGGTCAAGACAGACCAAGCTATAGACATTTGGACTACAGACCTTCCCGATAATAAGAGGCCACGAAGTCCTGGTACGGCTAGTGCAAGCGGTCCCCCGAACCCTCGGGAAGCTCTTGACAGGCCAAAAGAAGCAGTTTTGTCAGAAATTGGCGTCAACAAGAGCAACGAACATCTACCACGAGAAGCTGTAACACCACAGTCTGTTACCTCTCCCAAGCATGATAGCAGCTTCATTCACCCCTGGGACGCATCGAACGCATCTTCTCCCCTCCCAGCACTGCCATCGCCAGAGCCCTTTACCATCTCACCGAGAAGATCTTCAAGACCGCGCTATAGGACAACCGGCTCCCTCCGCCACTCCGTGTTGAGCGTTACCTCAAGCCCGCATAAATTCGAACCTATGGGCCTGCCGCTGAACACAGCTGTTGCTGTCTCCGCCAAACCGCCCTATGCCGCGAAGGGCAACACGGAGAGACACCAGCACAGAATAGCTATAAGCATGGCATCAGTCAACGGGAGCAGGGCTAGTGTCTCGCTAGAAGAGAGGACGAGTTCCACGCTTCCTCCCGAGCGGGTGGCGGCGGCTAAGGCGAGGCTTGCACAGAGGAACGCAGAGAGAAAGAGGATGCAAGAGAGTGAGAAGGAGAATATGCAACGCTAATGCTAACGCCGTTCCGCTGCGAATCATTCTTATCATCGTTAATTTCGTTTCTTGTATAGATAACAGGCATTTCAGTATCAACGTCAAGTGGCGACTATTGGGTATGCAGCATCACAGACGGAGCATGTTTTGGGTGAAGTTCGCGGAGGTTCATAACTAGGCTTCTTTCCACTTTCTTTGGTATCCTTTCTCTGCACACGTTAGGGAGCAGTTATGGACTTGGTAGACCTATGCTGCAATTTTAACGTGATATTGCTTTATGCGGTTCCTTTACACGACCTGACGTCCAGCAATCAATCCATCATTCCAGATTCTGTTACAGTACCCTTTTCATATCTCTGTTTTTAAGCTATACGTAGCCCTATAATACACCGCATGGGACCAGCGGGGAAGTTTAGATACGATACGTCTGCATCCGTAGTGACTGCCGTATGGACCCGAAACCGACATCCTAGTCACACGAATATGGGAAGGAAACCCTGACGAGAGAAGACCCATAGCTCCATCCAGCTGGGAAGGGCCTCGATATGTATGCAGTAAGTCGGACACAGGAGCCTAGTACGATCTCAACCGCCCTATTCCACTCAGCGCCGCCGATAACCCACGATATCTCCAAACGAATCACAAGTCCTACCGAGCGCATTGTCTTTGATTTGAGTAAACTTTTGGAATCTATGCCCCTTCATTCTATAGCCCTAACGAGAGTAAAGAACCAACACACACCGCACCCCGGTCACCGACACCAATACGTCCGACCCCAACGCCACGACGGCTAAAGAGCTCTAACAACGAATGTACGCACATGTTGATAATCCCACCATTGCAATTGAGCAAAGCAAGCAAGCGACTAGGAGACGCTCACAGTATCTCAGACACTTAGCGCCAGTGCAGTTCCGTGCAACGCAGTAAGCACGTGGCTCAGAGGCAGAATCATCGTTGTGTCTGGCAACAGGCACGTAGACAGCACCCCCACCACACCCCCCACATCCCTCCCATACACTGCAATCAGTCTCCTCTTGATCTCCCCACATCTGCATATCGCACCCCGCTCCTGCAGCGCCTCACTCTTCAGGCTTCTTGCATCGTCCCGAACAGTCCTTCTCCCTCTTCATTCGCCACCCCCTTCCCGTCCAGCGACTGTTGCTGCGACTGTTGCTGCTGCTGTTGCTGCTGCAGCCCCACCCCACTCTTAGCCGTCGTCTTCGCGAACAGGGACTGCGGCTTGGCCCTACACACCCCGCTCGATTAATTCCTGTTTCAATCCATACCACGGCGGGTGTTGAAAGGGATTGGTGAGACGGGGAGGGAGAGGAGGTGTAAGTACTGACTTCGAGAAGCGCTTCTCCTTGAAGGCGGACAGTTTCTGCGTGCACGGACTCTGGATCGTGTCGGAAGGGGAGATGTAGGTTTTTTGATGGCTGCGAGGACCTCCCAGGGGAGGGGTGGTGTTAGCTGGGGTTCTTCGTATCATGGGTGGATGGGATGGAGGGAGGATGGGATGAGAGGAGGATGGTGCAGGGAGGGGAGGGACGCACTTGTCTTCGTTCAGCTTCGATTGGAGGACTTGGCGGTGGTAATCCATAGACATGTTCTTGGTCGTTGTCGTCGGTTTGTTGGTGTTCTCTTTGGTGTTGGGGCCGTTGGGGGAGGGGTCGGTGGTTATGGGGGCGTTGATGTCGCGGGAGGAGAGGATGGAGGACATGGTTTTGATATGTCGGGGTTGGCAGATGAGTGTGGGTTGTTGTTAAGGAGGGGAGGGAGGCTTTGGTCAAGGGTTGTGTGATAGTTTGTTTGTCTATGAAAGGGTTGAGTTCGAACTTCGTGTTGATGGTCTTGAGAAGTGAGTATAGCAATGGTGCGAAGTGGGGTGGTTGTGTCTGTACAGCGGTTTTGTCAAGTCTGATATGTAGCGTTTGTTATGTGTGAATGGAATTGTGGTTGCTGGGCAACGGGGAGTGAGCGATGAGTCAGCCTGTCACGGTAAGGGGGTTGCTGAGTCAAGACTTCAGATAACAGTTCCTCTTGATTGTGATAGTAAGGTGGACAATATCTCATACGGTCTTCTAGAGTCAGCTTGTTCCAGATAGTTGAGATTGATAACTGCGCAGTCTTACAAACTACAGTGGGGTCCAAAAGTAATAGACAAGACACATAATTTCATGTAGAACACCATCCTTTCCTCCATACTCTATCCATCCTCAGTCATGTCACATTCTTCATGTTGAGATCTCAGACTCTCAAAGTTGAATCAAAAGAATTTGATTTCTTATGAACAAAATCACATATATAGACAGACTGCAGAGAACAGAAAGATAGTTCAATTGATTTAAAAAATATGAATGAGATTGAAAGATGATTAAGAGAACAATTCAGAACAAAAATATTCATTCTGAAAGCAAGTCACTGTCTTGTACAGATCATTCAAAGATTATGACTGAGCATCAAGATCATCAATTTATTTGATCTGCAAAGCAGAATTCTCATTAGTTATTGAGAATCATATCAGACAATATGAAAACAGCATGCTCAAAATTGACAGTTTGATGATATCTCATCAATATAAATATAAAAAAATAAAGAATGACTGATCATTTTTATCTTGACAAAGATACAGCAGCTGCACAGTTAACTTGAACTCTTGCACATCAAAATTGAATGTTGAAATAGTGAAGAAAAGTGATGTAAAGTAATGAATATTCAGTGATTAGAGAATCAGAACAAAAACAAGAATGAATCTTTTGCATCTCAAAGAAGAAGTGAAAACTCTAAGCTGTACACTCAATTCAGAAGTCTGAAAGAATTTCTGTGATGATTTGAGCTGTTTTCTGTGTGAATAAATATTCTTTTTTAATAATTATAAATGATGATTCTGAGTCTGAAAGAGAAGAAATGTCAATTAGAATTTATGTGACTGTTTTGAATGAAAATCTGTTAACAATTTTAAATATTGACTTTCTTTTCATGCAGAACAACATCTTCATTTATAATGCTAACAAAGTCAAGAAATGATGCAAAGATATTATGTTATAACTGAAGTATGATGTCTGACCTGAGATTTCTCAAGTATATTAGAGTTAAAATATTTGATCTTATTGATATAAGAGTTCTCTGATACAGTGATATTGAGTAAATACTTTATTGTAATTAATACATAATTAATTGAGTTAAACATGATTCTTTTCATAAGAGAAATGACTGTAACTATATACTGAGCTTGCTCATCAATCTCACTGTTGAGTCTATTGAGACAGTTTATTTATGTAACTTGTTAAGTTTGCTCATCAAGCTCATCATTGAGCATGTTAAGATGTCACATGACTGCTGCTCAAATACTCTCTGAATATACATCTTTTATGTGTATGCATCAGTCTGTCTCAAACTCACTCTGATTTAATCATAACATTATTCTTCTCTTCTCAGATACTAGTTCTCTAAAATCTATATAAGTGAGAATACTCACATTGTTCACTGTCAGCAATGATGCTTTCTAAAAATTTCAATCATTTAAGAATTGCAAAAAAAATTCAGATTGATGACATGCTTACTCTGTTTTCTTGTGACTATTGTGTCAGTTGTGACATCAATTGTTTTGTAATGAAATCTCAACTCAAATGCAACAAGTATACTCACTGTGATCATCTGTGTGTCAATATATTGTGAGAATCTCTCAATAGAACTTGTTTTTTTCTCTGAAAAAAAAATAAGTAAAGTAAATGATGAATTAACAGTTAAGCACACTGAGCTTGCTGCACTTTTCTCAAAAGTCATATATCTTTAAAAAATATTGAATCAGACAAACTGTTGTGCTTTACAAAAGATTGACTGTTTTGCTGTTGAACTTGATGATGATAATGATGAGATTGAGAATAAAAATTCTCAAACAATATTACAATTTGTCAACTCAATATCTTCATTCTTCTGAGCTACTATTGACTTCTTTTCTTAAAATATTGAAGTGTTTTCACACAGTTCTTGAGATTCTTCTTAAATTCTCAGATGTTTTCTGAGATATTATAATCTCTTTATTTAATGAGATAGTGAACTTTCTCATTAATCATTTTTCTTTTTAAAATATTCTCAACTTTATACTCTTTGTTCAGTTCAACAGATGTCTTGATGATCTGAAGTAATATGAATTGATTGCAGTGTTGTAGCATGAATGCATGAAATATTGAGTGTATTCTCATTTTCTTAAGTAAGTCTAACTTGTAACTTGTTACATTCTAGATCTGAGATGTCTTGAGTATGTTAGGGCTAGAGGTTTGTGCTTGTTGATATAATGATTTGTATGATATAATTGAATAAATCAGTAGATAATAACTCTATTGCTAGATGAGAATTTTAAACATGATCATTTTTATAAGAAAAACAATTCTACTATATAGCAGAGACTTGATCTCAAAAGAGTTAACTCAACACTCTTAATGTTGTATACAATGATCTAAACATCAACTCAACACTTAACTCATTATTTGATCTCAAGACTGCACAGTTCACATACAGTTCTCATATCAGTTACAGTATAATCATAACATCATTCTCTTCTTCTGGGCACTAGTTCTCTGAGTTTATATAAGTAAGAGTGTAAAGTTACTTCATTGTTAGTTATGTCTCAAAAATCATTCATCAGTCACAAGTTTGACAATCATCTTCAAGTCACTAAAGAGATTCTTTTCTACAGACATCTTTTCACTATTTCTTGCATATATTGTCATACTTGTAGTCTTTTCTGCATTACAATGAATTCTGATACACACATTAAGTGTGTTGAGTGTACTTGTTGTAATTGTCTCTGTGTTGATCTAACATAAGAATCACTAAACTGCATTCACAATCAGCTAAAGTCTGAAATTTTGAAAACAGAGAAAGAACAGATCTGTTTGCTCATCAAACTTTTTTAATTACAAAAAACTTTGCATTAAATTCATAATTGTGCAAAGCAGAAGATTCTCTGTTTGCTGAAAGAAATAAGTGACAATAACAATAATGATGAGAAAAATTCTCAGTCTGAGACTCTCTCTCAGCTGTTTAATGCAATGTTGACTGACTTTTAGCAGTTTAATTCTTTATTTTCTTCTCAAAATGTTGAAGTGTTCTTGCACAGTTCTTAAGATTTTTCTTGAATTTTCATGTGTTTTCTGAGATATCATATTCTTTTCATTTAATGAGATAGTGAGCTTTTTCTCTAATCATTCTTTTCTCTAAAATGTTCTCAACTTTATATTCTTTGTCAGATTTGACAGACATTTCAGAGATTTGAAGTGATATGAACTGATCACACTGTTGTAGCATGAATGCATAAAATACAGAGTGTATTCTCATTTCTCTGAGTAAGTTCAGCTTATAACTTAGTTTCTTGATATTCTGTTTGATTCTGAATGATTTAATGCTCTTGTTGTTTAGCTTTTTACTTCTTTTCTTGATGCATATGTTATTTGTTTTTAAGTATATCTTCTTTTCTTTCTCAAATGATCTTGCTGTCATTGTTCATTCTGTTTGTTGTTCAATTCATATTATTAAGTTTTGATGCAGTTTCTTTAATTTGTTGATATCTAGTATCACTTTTTGACTCTGTAATTTATGTTCTCATAAATTTCATTATATCTTCAGATTGTAGCTATAGTTCATATAGAATGATGTTTCTTCTGTGATTTTGTTTTTTATGTTGTTGTATACAAACTGTGTTATAAATAACAGTCATACTCAGTCATTCTGATTTTTGTTGACATAGTGTTTTAAGTATGTTTTCACTGTCTGATTCATTTGTTCACTTTGTTTATTCATTTGTAAGTGATATGTCATCAACATTTTGTGTTTTATTCTGAGTTCTGCTGTGAGCATTTTTTAAAACTTGCTTGTGAACAGTTTGTTTTTATTGATGATAAACTTCTTTAATAACTCATGATTGTTAATCAATTCTTGCAGTATAATGTAGATTAATACTGATGCTGTTGTGATTTTTCTGAATGAAATGAACATTGTGTACTTGATCAATTTATTCACTATAGTTAATATACTGTCAAATCTTACTTCTTATGCTGAGTTCTTTGATGATAATAACTTTGTAATGAAGTTTATGATAACTGACTTTCATAATGTGTCTGACACATTCAGTTATGTTACTTCATTATATTGCTTGTTTTAACTGATCTTATTTCTTTGACATGAGTCATACATAGCAATCATTTTGATGATTCAGTTTCTAAAATTGTCAATATTGCATCTTCTCTGCACAAGATCTTCTGTGTACTTGACTTTTAGATGTTCTTTAATTTTGTTATGATGACACATCTTAATGAGTTTTTCATCTAACAAGAAAGCATTCTTTATTTTGTGTATCATTAAGAGTTCTTTTGTGAGAATTTCTCTATTGTCTTCACTTAGAATTTCAGCATAAACTCATTTCACTTCTTCATGATCAGATTATCTACTTAAGATATTTGCTTTATTATTCTCATTATTTTTTTTGTAATGAATCTGAAATTCAAAGTCTGTTAATAATTCTGCTCAGTGAATCTGTCTGTGATTTAACTGTTTAATTATTGTAAAGTTTCATAAATTCTTGTGATTGATATAGATCTAAATTGACTTCTCTGTCTCTGCAAGATAAGATTTTTATTTTTGTAGTGCTTTTATTATTACAAGAAGTTTCTTGTCATAAATCTCATACTTTTTCTCTGATTCTAATAGTTTTCTAAATTGAAATGTTATGAGTTTTTGTTGTTCATCTTTGATCTGATATAGACATGTATTTATTGCAAAATCTAATGTATCAATTTTCAGTACTTTCTTACATACTGTGTTTGATATGATGAGATGAGCAGTTTCACTAAAACTTTTCTTCAATACATTGAACACTTGTTTCTGCTTCTCATCTTAGTGCTATTTTTTACTTTTTTGTGTCAATCACATGAGAGATTTTGCTATTCTTGAATAGTTTGATACAAACTTTCAGTAATAGTTTGTTAATTCTAAAAAGATTTGTACTTTCTTGATTCTGATTGACATTAATCAGTGTTTAATTGTTGCAGTTTTCTTCAGATTCTTCTCAATGCATTTAGATTGAATTATATAGTTTAGAAATTTAACTTTCTGAGTTTTGAATCTGCTTTTCAATTCTTTCATATACAAGACTCTTTTCTTAAACTTGTTCAATATCTTGTGTACATGTCTGCAGTGCTTCTCAAGATCTTCTGAGTATATCAGAATGTTGTTAAGATATGTGATTACAAAATTATTGAGATATTCTCATAATGTGTCATTGATCAATCTTTGAAAGATGACTGAAGCATTTTTGAGTTCAAACAATATAACAGTGTATTCATAATGTTCATATCTTGTTCAGAATATCATTTTTCATTCTTTATTCTTCTTCATTCTTA
Organism: Acarospora socialis; assembly: GCA_025617375.2. Lineage (NCBI taxonomy): Eukaryota > Fungi > Ascomycota > Lecanoromycetes > Acarosporales > Acarosporaceae > Acarospora > Acarospora socialis. Next base: position 577,284 of record JAMYGW020000011.1, read on the forward strand.
CTCAGTAGTAAATATTCTTAAGATCTAAGCTGATGAATCACTTAGTTCTGTTTAATCAGTTTTGCAGTTTTTTTATCAATGATAAGAAATAACTGTCTTGTCAAGTTATGTTATTGAGTTGTCTATAGTCAACACATAATCATTTCTTGTCATTCTTCTTTGATATAAATAGAATTGAGTATCTCACTGATAACTTTAATGATCTTATAAATTCTCTCTTAAGATTCTTGTCAAGATAAGCTCATACTTTCTTGAGTTGATCTTTGCTCATTGAGTATAATGACATTCACTTAGATTGTTCTCTCTTCAATAGCAGTATCTCATAATTTCATGACTTATATTCTGACAAGCACATCTCTGATTGTTTTGAGATTTTGTATGTATGCTTCATTTTACACACTTTTTTGCTTATTCAGTCAATCTTAGAATTTCAGTTTCTTAAGTATGACATACTCAGTATAACATTGTACTTCATTAACTTCATAACATTCAGTGTCATCTCTTGACATCTTTCATTGATGTTCACTTGTACATGTACTTTCTTATCAATGTGTTCATAGCTTTCATTGATCATATGTACTCATACTGAATAGAGTGCTCATATTGATTGAAGTTTCAGACTTCATACTGTTGTTTTTAAAATATAGTTATTTGTTACTTCTGAGTCAACTAAAACTCTCATTGTTTTTAACAGATGATTGTTCTGTTTGATGTTTATCTTGATTATTATCTTGTTATTTTCATATTCATGAGACATTGAAAGCTTCTTGTTCTCTAGTCTCATTGAGAAAGTTCACAGTTTTTTGACTTTGCTGCTTCTTTCACTCTTCTTTATAGTTTCTTGAATCATGTTGACTTCTGATCATCTAGTAGATGTGTATATTTTATGTTGTTTTTTTTTATTTGTTTTTCAAAGTGTAGTCATGATTCATATTGATCATATTTCATCTGCAATTAAGTTTTCAAAGTTCTCACTCTTTGCAGAAATTCTGATGAAATGTATTCTTCTGTTTAAGTTCATTGTTTATGATTGATAGTGATGTATTTTTTTGATAGTTGAATCTCTACTTTATAACTTTTAATCTTTTATATCAGCTTTCTGAACATGATTTGATTCTGAGATTTTATTACTTAAATATTCTTTAACAGTTTCTCAATTCATTGACTTCAATCTCTTTCAGTCTGTTGAGCTTTTTTCTGATTGATTTCATGTCAAAGTTTTTTTACTCTTGCTTGTATCTTGAAGAGTTCAAATTGCTCTTGAACTGTTGTCATGTTTTAGTTCTGTGAAAGTTTGAGTTCTTATTCAGTTACTACAGTCTTGACTTGTTTTTCTATCTGTGCATCTTTACACATTGTTTTTCACTCTCTTTAATTTCTATCTTTGCTGTCTTTGTTGCTGTCAAAGTTAAATCAAATAAAGATAAAGTCTTCTTTGAGTGTCTCTGACTCAGTATCAATCTCAAAGTAGTTAATCTTTTGAGTTTCTCAATTATCTGTCTCTTTAATGTCAGCATTAAGAACATGTAGTTTTTTCTTTACAGTGTCATCTGATCTAGATCATTCTGTAATATTATAAGTTTCTTGTTTCTGATATGACTTCTTTGAATAATGTTTGATTTTATCTTTGATGCTCATGTGTACTTAATACATGTTGTCATAATAAGCTGTTCAGCTAAGATTGTCATGCACTATTTTTTTAGTTGCAATTGCAGCTTCTTTTCTTTCTCTTTGAGACTTTTGACAATTCTTTGTGATGTGTTTCATTCTATTGCAATTATAGCACTTGTGAATTTTGATCTTGTTTGTGAGCTTTTTCTTCACAAATCTATCATTTCTTCTCTGTGATACTTCTTTGAATCTTTGTGTTAATGACTGTTTTTTATTGATCACATTGAGATTTATTGAGTTCAAATACTGTGCTTGTGACAATTTTCTATACACATTTCTTTGAGTATATTCAGATACATATTTTCTGAGTTGAAATTTCTTTCTTTCTTGTTGTCTTTTTCATGTGTGACTATCAATACTAATTGCAAAATCAATGATGTCTTGCAAGTCATTGAGTCTCTCAGATCTGACAATCTTGTCTTTGATGAATTCTTTGAGTTCTCAATAGAACACAAAGTTCAAAGCATTGTCTTCTCATTCTGTCAGTATCACTGCTCATTGAAATTTTGCTGCATATTGTGCTGCTGATTTATTCTGTTATAAGATACAGATGTGTTGTTTAGTTGCTTTTTTTTCATTAATGATCTCAAAAATTCTTCTTATCTCTTCTTTAAACTTAAAGTAGCTGTTGAACATAGACTCAGTATTCTTTTGTTTTTCTTTAAAAGTCTTATTGATGAATTTTCTCATAGATGAGTCAATTCAATCAAATATCATATTTTTAAGATAAAATGCTGCAAACAGAATCTTGTCTGTATTGCTGAGAAACTTCTGTACATTGAAGTCAATGTATAAGTTTAGCTGAGCTAGAAATGATTGAAACTTTTTACACTCTCTGATGAAGTTGTCAGATGTTTTGATCTTAGATGTATTAACAGTTATACTCATCTGTTAAGTGACTTCAATCTGACTTACTACAAGTAATACAATGAAGATGTTCTTCTGTGTATCAGACATCATCATGTTATATCATAAAAGTGTTCAAAGTGTTACATTCTAAATCTAAAATATCTTGAGTATGTTAGAACTAGAGGTTTGTGCTTGTTGATATAATAATTTGTATGATATAATTGAGTAAATCAGTAGATAGTAACTCTATTGCTAGATGAGAATTTTGAACACAATCATTTTCATAAGAAAAATGATTCTACTATATAGCAGAAACTTAATCTCAAAAGAGTTGACTCAAGATTCTTAATGTCATATATAATGATTCAGACATTGACTCAACACTTAATTTGTTGTCTGATTTCAAGACTGTGCAGCTTGCATGCAGTTCTCATATCAGTCACAGTATGATTATAACATAGTTTAACTTCTTGATGTTCTGTATAATCTTGAATGATTTAATGTTTTTGTTTTTCAGTTTTCTGCTTCTTTTCTTAATTCTTATGTTATTTGTTCTTAAATATATCTTCTCTTTTTCTTTAAATAATTTTGTCTTTATTGTCTGTTTAGTCTGCTGTTCAATTTGTCTCATTAGATCTTGATGCAGTTTCTTCATTTAAGTAATGTTCAAAATTACTTTCTGACTTTGTGATTTGTGCTTTTATGAATCTTGTTATATCTTTGAGTTGTAGTCATAGTTCACATAGAAAGATGTTTCTTTTGTGATTTTGTTCTTTGTGTTGTTGTATGCAAACTGTACTGTTAACAACAGTCATACTCAGTCATTCTGATTCTTGTTGACATAGTGTTTTAAGTATGTTTTCACTGTTTAATTCATTTATTTGCTTTGTTTATCTGTCTGTGAGTAATATGTCATTAATATCTTATGTCTAACTTTGAGTTCTGCTGTGAGCATTTTTCAAAACTTACTTATAAACAGCTTGTCTCTATCAGTGATGAATTTTCTTAATAGTCTGTGATTATTAATTAATTCTCACAGTATAGTGTATGTTAATACTGATGCTGTTGTGATTTCTTTGAATAAAATGAACATTGTGTACTTGATTAATCTGTTCACTATAATCAATATACTATCAAATTTCACTTCTCATGCTAAATTCTTTGATAATGATAACTTTGTAATGAAGTTCATAGTAACTGACTTTCATGATGCATTCAGTGCATTTAGTTATGTTACTTTATCATATTACTTGTCTTAATTGATCTTATTTCTTTAACATGAGTTGCACACAGCAATCATTTTGATGATTTGATTTCTAAAATCATTAATATTGCATTTTCTTTGCACTAAATTCTCTGCACATTTAACTTTTAGATGTTTTCTGACTCTGTCATAATGACACATTTTAATGAGCTTTTTATTCATTAAGAAAGCTTGCTTCATCTTGTACATTGCTGCTAAGTCTTTCATGAGAATTCTGTCTCTGTCTTCACTGAGAATTTTAGTATAAACTTGTTTCACTTTTTCATGATTGAGTTGTCTGTTTAAAGTGTCTGCTCTATCATTTTTATTATTTTTTTTGTAATGAATCTGAAATTCAAAGTTGATTAACTGCTCTGCTTAATGAATCTGTTGTTGATTAAGTTGTTTTGTTGTTGCAAAGTTTCTCAAATTCTTATGATCTATGTAGATCTGAATTGACTTGCTTATTTTTGTAAAATAAGATCTTCAATCTTGCAGTGCTTTCACTATTACAAGAAGTTTCTTATCATGAATTTCATATCTTTTCTTGAGTTCTGACAATTTTCTAAATTGAAATACTATGAATTCTCATCATTTATCTTCAATCTAATATAAATATACATCTACTGTGAAATTTAAAGCATTAATCTTCAATATTTTTTTGCTTGTTGATTTGAGTATCACAAGATGTGCTGTTTCACTAACACTTTTCTTTAATACATGAAATGCTTCTTCTTACTCTTTATCTCAGTGTCATTTCTCATTCTTTTGTGTTAAATGTGTAAGAGATTCTGCAATCTTCATATATTGTGATATGAACTTTCAGTAATAGTTCATCAGTTCTAAGAAGATCTGTATTTTCTTGACTTTTATTGATGTTAATTAATGTTTAACTGTCACTGTTTTCTCTGAGTCTTTCTTGATATATTTAAATCAAATTACATAGTTTAAAAACACAACTTTTTGAGTCTTGAATCTGCTTTTTGATTCTTTCATATATAAAGCTTTTTCTTTGAGCTTCTCTAGTATCTTGTGCACATGTTTTTGATGCTTTTCAAGATTCTTTAAGTATATCAGAATATCATTGAGATATGTGATTACAAAGTTGTTAAAATACTCTCATAACATATTATTGATCAGTCTCTGAAAGATAACAAGTGCATTTTTCAGCTTAAATAACATAACAGTATACTCATAATGTTCATATTATATTCAGAATGTCATCTTTCATTCTTTATCTTTCTTCATTCTGACTCAGTAGTAGATATTTTTAAGATTTAAGCTTGTGAATCACTTAGTCTTGTCTAATTGATCTTGCAACTTCTCTATTAATGATAGTGAGTAGTTGTCTTATCTGATTATGTTATTTAGCTATTAATAATTAATACACAATCTTTTGCTATCATTCTTCTTTAGCACAACAAACAAAACTGAATATTCTATCAGTAATTTTGATAATCTGATGAATTCTCTCTTCAGATTCTCATCAAGATAGTTTTGAATTATCTTGAGTTAATTCTCACTCATTGAATATATTGATATTCACTTAGATTGTTCTTCTTTCAATAGTGATATCTCATAATCTCATGACTTATGCTCTGATAAGCACATCTTTGATATTTTTGAAATTTTATATGCATATTTTATGACACATATCTTTTTTGTACTTCAGTTAATTTGTGAGTTTTAATTTTTTTAAGCATGACATTTCTAGTATCATGTCATATTTGTCTGTTTTGAGTACATTTAATGTTATCTCTCAATATTGTTCACTGACATCTATTGTTGCATGCACTTCTTCATTGATGTGTTTAATAACTTTATTTGTCATGTGTATCTTTACTGAGTACAGTGCTCACATAATTTTGAGCTTTAGTTCTTTAACTAATTTCTTCAAAATATAGTTATTTATGACTTCTGAATCTATCAGAGTATTGATGATTTTTAATAATTGATTTTTTTAATTAATGTTTACTTGAATCATGAATCTATTTCTTTCATCTATTCTATGAGATGTGTAAAGTTTCTTTTTCTTTAGTCTTGTTGAGAAAGCTTGTAGTTTTTTAACTCACTCAATCATTCAGCTCATCTTCAAAACTCTTAAAATTATCTGAGTTTTCTTTTAACTATAAGATTTGCATACTTTAAACTGTACTGTTCAATGTGTCTTTCTGAGTGAAGTCAAGATTTATATTAATTGTACTTTATCTGCAACTGACTTTCAAAAGTTCTTACTCTTTATAGAAATTCAAGTGATATATATTCTTCACTAAAAATTCATCTGTCTTCATTCTGCATGATATATTTTTCAGATAAGTGTATTTTAATTTTGTGACTCTTTGTTTTTTAAACAAGAAATTTTGACATCAGTTCATTGTTAATGATCATTCATACATCTCTCATTAAATCATCAAATTTCTTGCATGTCTTTGCTTTCTGTTCTTGAGCTTGTAACTTTTTAAGCTTTTTTTTCAGCATTGCTTTGCTGTTTTGTGTCACTTTTCTTTGAGTATTTAAATTCTTATCAATCTTGATTTGATATATCTTTGAGAACTCAATCTCAGTATTGTTCAAACTTTCTTCTGCAAGTGTGTCACTATTAGAAAATATTTATGATTTGTCAATCTGAAATTCATGATCATCAATTTCATCAATGTTGTCATCAAGAGTACTGTTCTTATTCTCAGCATCAAGAACATTTTTCTTGATATATTCTTCTGTAAAAATAGCTAGTTCTTTTTTGTTAATCAGTTAATCTGTTGTGTCATATCTGTTTTGTTCTTCTTTGAATTTTTGTGAGTATCATTTAATTTTGTTCTTACTACTCATATGTGTTCAGCACATATCATTGTAACAGACTGTTCAGCTGAGAGCATTATGCACTATGCATATATTTTTCTTAACTGTCACTGCTGCTTTCTTTCTCTTGACTTGAGATCTTTTGCAGTCTTTTGCTATGTGTTTAGATTTTTGACAGTTATAATATGTTTGCATCTCATTTCACAATGTTTAAAACTCATAGAATCATTTCTTCTGATATTCAGACTCTGCTTATTTAATTTTTTATGACTTTTGATGATGTTTTTCAATTGTATTAAAGTTCATTGAATTGTTTCTTTAGCACAATTAAATAAGCTTTCTTTCTCATTTTATTTTAGATGACACTTGTTGTTCTGTACATTTCATTTGTCATTTTTATTGTTGACTGTTTATACTGATGAATACATCAATTATTTTTTGTAAGATTTTGAATCAATTCATTTAAGCTATTTCATTCTTAATAAACTTGTGAAGTCTTCAGTAGTAATGTGATGCAAGAGAATTATCATTTCAATTTGTTAAGACTGCAATTCTCTGAAACTTCATCACATACTTAACTGCTGATTTCTTTATACAGATCACTTGCAGTCATCTTTTCATCACTCACTTCATATTAACTACTTCAAAGACTTTTCTGAGCTCTTTCTTGAATTTTTTGTAATCAGAGAATATGAATTTTCTATCTGTCTGTTGTTTCATTGTCATTATTACAAGAAATTCATGCAGCTTGAGATCAATTCAATTGAAGACTGCATTCTTCATATATGACATGATGAATAGATTTTTGTTCATCTTGAACTTGAACTTGTTTTGATTGAATTCAATGTATAACTCAAGCTTGATCAAGAATGCTTACAGTTTCTCTTTTTCATCAATAAATGCATTGAGTGACAGAATCTTTGATGCATCAATCATTATTGATAGATTCTGAAGATTGACTTAACTTATTGAAGCTGACTTTTGTGCTGTAGAAGTGATCATTCTTATATTGTAAGAATGTTCAAAGTGTTATGTTCTAATCAGAGTGTGACATTCAATCTGAGATTTCTTGAATATATTAGAACTAAGATGTTTGATCTTGTTGATATAAGGGTTCTTTGATACAGCAGTGTTGAATAAACACTTTATTGTAACTAGTACATAACTAATTGAGTTGAACACAATTCTTTTCATAAGAGAAATGACTGTGACTATATACTGAGTCTGTTCACTGATCTTGTTGTTGAGTCTGTCAAGGTGACTCACTCATGCAATTCATTGAGCTTGCTTGTCAAGCTCACTGTCAAGCATGTCAAGGTGTCACATGACTGCTGCCCAAATATTCCCTGAATATATGTCTCTCATGTGTATGCACCAGTCTGCTTCAAGCCCACCCTGGCTTGGCTGTAACAAAAGATAACAATGTCAATGTTCTTGATTGACTTTCTTACTCACTTGATCTAAACTCTATCAAACATCTCTGATTCTTTCTCAAAGAAAATGTCAACATGAAGACTTCAAAGTTAATGTTTATGCATGAATTTGTCAACAAGATCAAGAACATCTTGAAATCAGCTTTATAAACTGAGTGAGAGACTATATCACAGAACAGAATGAATGCTCTTATAGAGAGTATGTTCTGTAGAGTTCAGGCAGTTATTGATGCTAATGAGTGATATACTAAGTATTAAGACTTCAAATTTGGACATTTAATAGCTTTATATATATATTAATCTATTCTAAAATATGAAACTTCAATGACATGTGGATAAAGAGTTATTTATAAAGACAGTGGTTGACAAAATTGTTGTTTTTGGCTATTGGACACACTTATGGACCCCACTGTACATCACAGCCGTCACCAACCAAAGTGCCCGAGGATCGGTGCTTCCATACTTTCCGCTCAGACGGCAATGGCATAGCCCTCCAAATGGCGACTCCCATATATCAATGTAAAGTCAAGAACCAGCATATCTGGAGTCGTGGTGTCTTTAGAAGTCTGTACACGCAGCCCTAGATTCATCCTATACAAATTCTAACAGACCTCCCCAACCTCTCTGATTACAAATGAGACTTGGCCTGAACCCCATAATGTCTCATCAAGTTCTCACTCGCCTCCCTCTGCTTCTGAATCTTCGCCATGGCGTCCTTGCCCCTCTTGTTCTCGTTCTTCCCCATCTGTTGCAAGTGCACCTCATCCGGCCCATCAGCGAGTCTCAGCGTGCGAATCTGCGCCCACATATTCGCCAACGGCGTGTCTTGACACACGCCCGCTCCACCGAAACTCTGGACCGCGCGATCAATGACCGTCAGCGCCATTTGAGGAACGATGACCTTCGCTTCGGCGATCTCCTTGAGGGCGCCTTTGGCGTTAGACTCGTCAATCTTCATGGCAGCGTTGAGTACGATTAGGCGGGCTGAATCGATCTCCATCCGAGATTTCGCAACCCATTCGAGGATCACACCGTGCTCGTTCAGTTGTCTTCCGAAAGGCTTCTTGTTCGGGTCGTTGATGCGGGCAAGCATCCACTCGAGCGCCTTCTCGGCAGCACCGATGGAACGCATAGCGTGATGAATCCGACCCGGGCCAAGACGACCTTGAATGATTTCAAACCCGCGGCCTTCACCGAGAACCATGTTCGACGCTGGGACTCGGACGTTCTCAAAGGTGATGTGACCATGACCGTGAGGTGCGTCATCGTAGCCATATACCGAGAGCATGCGCTTGATGGTGATACCCTTGGTTCCAGCTGGAACTAGGATGACGGATTGTTGCTTGTAGACGTCCTTGTTATGCGGATCACTCTTGCCCATAACTATGTAGATCTTGCATCGTGGGTCGCCAGCTCCGCTGCTCCACCATTTCTATGTTCTCTATCAGCTATTGCACTCTCCGGGTAATTAGGAAAGGAACACCTACCGAGCCATTGAGCACATACTCATTTCCTTCCTTTGTGATCCTTAATTGGATGTTTGTTGCATCACTGGACGCAACCTCTGGCTCCGTCATCAGGAACGCAGATCGGATCTGCCCATCTAGAAGTGGCGCAAGCCATTGCTTCTTTTGTGCGTCGTTGCCATATTTCGCCAACACCTCCATATTTCCGGTATCTGGCGCAGCACAGTTCACTGCCTAAGAAATGCCATCAATTTCTGCCATTTTCTGGAGCAATATCGAGCATGATTTCTGACCTCCGACGCCACCCTACTCTTCCCCAGATACTCCGCCATCAGCCCATACTCTAGATTCGAGAAGCCAGCGCCCTCCTTGAAATGGCTCTTCGGCAAAAACATATTCCACAGGCCCAGCTTCTTGGCTTTTGCCTTCAAGTCATCGATTACAGGCGGGTAGGTGCTCCATCTCTTCTCGCCTTCGCCGAGCTGGGCGTGGAAGACGGGATCCGCTGGGATGCATTCTTGCTCGACGAATTTCTCAACCTGTTCGTAGCATATAAGCACAGAAAAGAAGAACGTGTCACTACCAGAGTACTCAAGCTTCACTCACGAGATCAAGCGTCTTTTTGGCCCGATCGCTCACAGCATGCCGGGCGATGATGGGGATACTCGCGGAAGCGGATTGTGGATTACTGCTGTTTGCGAGCAGGTCCTGACTGAATGATTCCTTCGACATGACTGAGATTAAGATGATGATAATATAATTTCCTTATAGCTGTACAACAATGTTAACTTGAGTTGCCAACGCTCAAGGTTTGCTTTAAAGGTTGCTCTGCACCAGACTCTGGGAAACCCCACAATTGCATACGATCCACTACAATTCTATCCGAGCCGAGGTCCACACTACCGCGTTACTAACATGGTATATTCCCGACCCGGACAATCTCGGCAATTTTCATGATTTCTTTCTGAGGGTATCATATCAAAGAATATAACTTCATACTCTTGGAGTACACATTACCAGCTTAGCTTATCCAGCAGCAGCTAAAAACGGGGCCGACCGAACTGGAGAAACAGTCGCACGGAAGGAAAAACTGCAGGCAATCCATCATTGCGCCTCAGCTCTCGCCTTGACCTTTCGCTTGCCGCCTTTGAAATGCTTCTTCCGGTTCAATGTCCTCAAATCCGCCGGATCTATATTCATCTCAAGAGCAGCCATTGATCTCTGCTTCCGCCCGCTCAATTGCTTTCCCGACGCCATTCCCTGCTCACTGTACTTGTGATTGAACGGCATCGTCAGATGTCCTGCACTCGCTGAACCAGGACCGAAGAACTTCTCGTCTAGCCTTGTTGATTTCTGCCCTTCCATGGTTGGTTGAGGCAGAGTGTCAAGATCGTCGGTTACTGATGCATCTTCGTCACCGATTTGGTGTTCTGCGTGAGCTGCTAATGCTGCTCGTCTCTTCTGCGGGAGATGGTCGATGTCGTACAGCTCACGGTTGAACATCTTGGGGTCAATAGGTGGATCATGTGGTGGCGGATGACAGAAAAGTAGCTTGCCGTTGACATAGTCTTTTAGCACATATCTTGCCGCTCTTGACTCATCTGGCTGACCTTGCCCGGTCTTCATGAAGCCTCGAGCAATTGCATATGCCGTCAATAGTTCTTCCGCTGTCGGTACTCCAGTCCCTCCCTCTTCGAGAGGTCTCGTATATATATGAACGCCGTAGAGAGCTTCGAAGGACGACTGTGGAATACGCTGAGCAACCAAACCAGCTGGTCCGGTGAATTCTCGTAGCTGGTCGATCGGGAGCACGCCGTTGCAGACAAGCTCAGCTTTAGTGGTAGCGAAGTTCGGGAAGACAAGACCAGGGCAGTCACAGAGAATGACCTCCGGACTGAGATGGATAGTCTGAAAGTGCTTCGTCTTGCCTGGCGTAGAGGAGACGGAAACCATTTTCGCACCTATCAACGCGTTGATAGTGGAGGACTTTCCAACATTGGGGTATCCCACAAGGCCGATTTGCGTTTTCCGTGGATGCTCTGGATCTGAGTTCTCGACTTTGGGCGCCTTAGCCAGGAACAGCGCTTCCAGCTCGTCAACGGTCAATATTCGTGTTCGGTGATCGTCTGAGTTCATCACCCCGTATTTTGCACTATCCGAATTTGATCCGTCGTCGCTTGTCCAGTGCTCTTCTTCATCCACATGATCCTGTATACCAAGCTGTTCCGCCTCTTCTGCGAGTTGATCTCCGTCTTCGGCCGATCTCTCCGCCCCATCCAGAGGACCTCCAACGTCCTCGTCCTCGTCCAAGTCTTGTTTTAAATCCTTTGCCTCATTCATCTCCTTCGCCATCGAAGCAGAGAAAAATGTATAATTAATTTGAGCTTCTTCAAAGTAATTGGCCCATGCTTCCCTCTGTTCCAGCGTCATCATATCCGCCTTGTTAACAAGCAACAAGTTATTCTTCCGCGGATCAACCTCCTTGACGTACTTCTCCAAGTCCTCAGACCGGAAGAGAAGCGGGTTTCTGGCATCCACAATTTGCACCACTAGGTCCGACCGCTCTATGACCCTCCATAACTGTCTCCACACCTCGAGATTCCTCTCGAAAGGCGTCATGAGGAGATCATTCGTCTCCTGTAACTCCGCCAAGCCTCTTCTCCACTCCAGCAAACTATCCCGCTCTCTTCTATCCAATTCCTGTGGCGTAGTCATCTCGTCCCACGGCGGTCGCCTGGGTACAGTCAATCGATTCTTATTTGCGTTCTGTTTCCGAACCGCAGACCTCTCTTCCGCTGCTGACAACAGATATGGGTTTCGTTGATCGGTATGTATGATCTTGACATTATTCAGCTTCTCCGCCGTGAAGTCTGTGCCCGCAAGCTCAGCAGTGCTGAGGAACTCATCGAGCGCGGCTTGCTCTGTGACGCTGCGCATCTTGACCCATGATGCTTCCTTCGGGCCGCTGGTGACATACTAAAGGTACTTTAAGTAAGTCACCGAGAGACTATGTCGACAGAAGTAAAAGCATACTGTTTCGCCGTTCGGACCCGTTCGGTGAATCCCAGCAGAGACCTTCTTCCGGTCTGCGCCCTTGCCCCTACCGAAACGATCATTCATGAGACTGTTGCCCAGCCCGACGACATTTTTAGACTTTGCTAGCACCATCGTGAGAAGATATCTTGGTGACTGTGGTTGCGAATCTCAAAGGTGACTCGAAGTGGGGATGTCGACTTGCAGAGGGGCGGGACGTCATTCTGTACCTTTTTCGCGAGAGCTTCTAAATTCATCGCTCACACAATACGCTACACTTCCTATTACGTTTCATCTGGAAGTCATTAGGCTATCATTCAGGTAAAGCTCTCACAATGGCCCGAAAAAATTGGATGTGAGTACTGCAGTCAGGATTTCAGTCCGCAGCACCCCACTAACCCTTATCAATAGCGACAAAAAGTCCGCGACAACATTCGCCCTCGTCCACCGCTCCCAAAACGATCCTAGAATTCACGATGCCGAGGCCTCTGATATGGTATTCAAAGAGGTCGCTGCGCCCAACAGTAATAAGATCAAGAGCCGCGACGACCTCGAAGAGGAGCTTGGCCTCGACCCGGGAAGTGTGAGAAACAATGAAGGAGAGGCAGCTGAATATGGCGTGTACTACGACGACACAGAATATGACTATATGCAGCATATGAAGGATCTCGGTGGGAGCACAGAGGCGTATTTTGTGGAAGCACCGCAGGCAGCGAGGAAACAGAATAAGGGGAAGGGGAAACAAAAGCTGGAGGATGCGCTGAGGGAAACGAGTTTGCACGATAACGACGGGGAGGGTAGCCATGGAGGCGTCAGTCTTGGAGGTTCAGGGGCGTTACTGGATGCGGATATCTTACCTTCAAGAAATCTACGACAGGGAACGTACCAAGATCAACAAGACATACCAGATGCCCTTAGAGGATTTCAGCCAGACATGGACCCTAGGCTGAGGGAAGTCTTGGAAGCACTTGAAGATGAAGCATACGTCGACGACGAAGATGATGTGTTTGGAGAGCTGGCTAAGGACGGGAAGGAAGTAAGCTTGGAGGAATTTGAAGAGCTAGGGTTGCAGAGTGGGAATGATGGAGGTGATGATGACGGTTGGGAGACGGATGACACTGCAAAGCCGAAAAAAGAGTACAACGACACGCAAAGGTCAACAATATCAGACGATCAAGACGTGGCGATGAATGACGGCGAAATTCATGGACAGGGTGACTGGATGAAGGAATTCAAAAAGTTCAAAGAGGGAGGGAAGCAGAAACATCTAACACCGAAGTCCGAACTAGATTCATCCATCGTGACTAGTTCATCAATGACCGGGGGTCGCCGAAAAAAGCGAAAAGGAGCCATGACCTCCAGCACCGGTTACTCAATGACCAGTTCCTCCCTCTTCCGTACCGAAGGCCTCACTCTCCTCGACGATCGTTTCGACAAGATCGAAGAACAATACGCCGAAGACGAAATGGATGACGGAGTATCCGTGACCACAGCTTCTTCAGTAGCTTCACAAGGTCCCTTGCGGTCGGACTTCGACTCCATCATGGATGAATTCCTTGGTGGGTATTCGATGTCTGGGAAGAAGAGACTGAAGAAAGGAGGCTTTCAGAGTGGGCTAGAGCAGCTTGACGAGGTTCGGCAGGGCTTGGGTCCGGCACGCATACGTCCTCAGAAGGTCTAGCTAGTGCATGAGATGGATAGGAAAAAGGCGTCTAGGGAGGCATGGGAAGGCATCAGCACGGATGGCGTGTTTATAGAGGGTTGTCTTCGACCAGATCCTGTTGTATTAATGGATGTAATTCAAATAAGAGCTCTCCTCGAAACACAATGACTGGCAGGCGATAGTCTATGTCAGACAAATTCTTGTACATCTTCTCTCGTCTGACGAAATCTGAAATTCTGTGGATATACGACAGCCACCTCTAGACGTATCCCGTCAGTGCTATTGGAGTCGACGTCCCACATGGCCCGAACAATACAGGGAGAACAGGTAAAGGAAGGCTCACTGAATGGTAGGGCGGGTGAGGTGTACGAAATACATCTTGAAGTCTGTGATGATGACTTGATCTACAATTAGTGGTGATATGCTCAGTCAATATAGATAGTTGATCGGATATAAAGCCCTGAAGTCCGGTCGGCAACTTCCGTCCCCAGACAAAGCCACGCTGGTGTCTTCATCCGATGGGACCGGTCACTTGGTTTGATCTGTGCACATTCATAACTAAAATGATACGAGACTCTTATATCCCATTTGGCCTGCAATGCTCAGTGGAAAGGGAGAACTCCATCAAAGCTGAGGATGCTTAAACGATGCCAGAGAGCTATCGATACGCCGGACTTCTTCTCCTTCTATTCGCAAATATATCTGCACACGCTTATGACTCGATAACATCAGCAGCATATAATAGCTCATGGGCCAATCATTCAACAGCATTGAAAACATCAACATGTCCTGCCAGGACCATTAACTATATCACCCATTCATTACCGCAGCAATGTTTGACGACCAGCTGGTCAGCTGGGAACACAACCATCACCACCGAAGGAGGGGCACATGCCACTTCAGCACCCTATAACGAGACTATCCTGCTTTCGACCTCGAGCGTAAACAGACCAAAAGATACTTCTAGTCAAAGTACCGCGGCTCCCTCGACGCACAGTGTGCAAGCTACGGCTACTCACACAGCCGCCGCAGCTACTCGATCAGACTATGTGCCTTCAGCTCAGGTACACCAGATCCCAAGCGAGCACATAGATCCTCCGCCAATCGTAGCAGTGGGAGCAGAATCAGATACTGAATCTCCCCTTGACAATGCCAACTTTCTTTCGTTCGAAGACTGGAAGAAGCAGAACCTTGCGAAGGCTGGACAATCAGCAGAGACTTTGGGCCACAAACGACCCGGAGCGCAAGGACAAGAGGTTCGACGCAGACCTGGAAACATCAATAATGCTCTAGATTCGCTTGGTGAAGATACTGAGATCGAACTGGATTTTGGAGGCTTCGTTAGATCTAGTGGCAGCGAGGAGAGTACGAAAACTGCCGGAGCAGGGGCAGTAAGCAGGGCTCCATCTGATGAGAACGGGGACGGGAAGCAGGAAAGCACTTTTCAAGGTGCCGCGTCACGAAGCAAGGACGCAGGGAAAACTTGTAAAGAGCGTTTCAACTATGCATCTTTCGATTGCGCCGCTACGGTCCTCAAGACAAACCCGCAGTGCAAGGGCTCGTCTTCGGTGTTAGTTGAAAATAAGGACAGTTACATGTTGAACGAATGTTCCGCGGATAACAAGTTCTTCATTGTCGAACTCTGCGGCGACATTCTGGTTGACACCATCGTCCTTGCAAACTTCGAGTTCTTCAGCTCCATGTTTCGTACGTTTAGGGTGAGTGTCTCGGACAGATATCCAGTCAGGCTAGACAAATGGAAAGAGCTGGGACTTTTCGAGGCAAGAAACAGCCGCGAGGTCCAACCATTTCTGGTGGAGAACCCATTGATATGGGCTAGGTATCTAAGAATCGAGTTCCTAACGCATTACGGCAACGAGTACTACTGTCCGGTGAGCCTTCTAAGGGTGCATGGGACAACGATGATGGAGGAGTTTAGGCATCAAGAGGAAGCTGCCAGAGGCGAAGAGGAAGAATACGAAGAAGAACCTTTGGAGACCGAGGTGGAAGTAGATAAGACGGTGCCTGAAAGAATTACTGGTCAGAACGTCACAGACTCTGGACAGCAGCATGAAACAAACAACTCAATCAACATGCAACAGCATGAAATCGAATCTGCAGCACCCGTTCCCAGTATTGCTTCTAGCAGCTCCGCGGTTGGCCAAGACAAGACGCAGCGACCGAGCGATCAGGAGGCCGGCGAGTCTGCAGATGGTGAACTCGAGTGCGAAGAAGAATATGGATTATCTACAACAGTGATTGTACCGTTCAATGCAACGGAGTACCTCTGCTATCAGATCGAACGCGAAATTATGCAGGCATCCGAAGAGTACAGCGAGCAAACCAATCCTAGACCTGCGTCATCAGATGAGGTCTCCTCCGTGCCAGGGTCCCAGCAAGCGGATTCTGTCCATCAAAGTTCGTCAGTGCCGGCATCGTCAGCAGGGCCAACAACTTCCAGTGTCAGCAATTTTGTTAATACCACGGCGTCGGCTATTGCATCTACACCTGTCCCAGAAGCCAAGGGTTTACCGCCTACTTCCAACAGTACTATCTCGAGGACTTCGGACCAAACCACAAATGAGCAGGGAAAGACACCACCGTCTGTAACAAGTCCGGCTCACTCAAATCCAACCACGCAAGAGAACTTTTTTAAATCTATCCACAAGCGTCTGCAGTTTCTGGAGGCCAATTCGACTTTATCTCTTCAGTACATCGAGGACCAATCTCGGATATTAAGGGATGCTTTCACAAAGGTAGAGAAGCGCCAGTTGGCGAAGACTACTACATTCCTTGAAAACCTCAACAGCACGGTCCTGAACGAACTAAGAGGGTTCAGGCAACAATATGATCAGATCTGGCAGTCTACCGTTATCGAACTCGAGACACAACGAGAGCAGTCGCACCGTGAGGTTGTTGCTATAAGTGCCCGACTGAGTATTCTCGCAGACGAGATCATCTTTCAGAAACGCATGTCCATTGTTCAGTCGGTCCTCATACTACTATGCCTCGGTCTCGTGATCTTCTCTCGAGGTGCAGCCAGCAGCTATCTGGAACTGCCACTTGTGCAAAGCATGGTCAGAAAATCTCAGCGGACGCTGAGACATTCCTTCGAGAGTCCGTCCGAGAGCCCTCCTTCGACAAGACCGACTTCCTCAAGACAATGGGTAAATCGCTTCGGCCATTATGGCGGTCACAGCAGAGACCACTCTGAAGACTCGGTGCAGAACGGCCCGAGAAGCCTAATCATCGAGTACTCCCCACCGACTCCGGTCTCAGATGCTGCACAGTCCGATGCGTCGAGTTCGGGCAGGCGGTCGCCTAGTCCAACGCCAAGCGAAAGCCCCGAGAAGCGCGTGACGAGTGGAGTGCTTGTCAGCAGCGGTTTTCCACCAAGGCGGCCCGCGAGAGCTAAAAAGCATTCTTTGAGCTGGCCTGAGAGTGATTTCGTGGACTCGGATTTACTGAGACCGGATTCCTAGCTTGAGAGGACTAGAGAAGCGTCTCACGATTGACGGTATATGCACGCGTGGACCTTGGGACTGCGCGTCTTCCGAACAGTTGATTGCCACCAATATTGGAAGACTTCTCTTGTGATATATTTTTCGAGGGTTAAGGAAGGCGTCGGTGTTTTGGAAGGTTTTGGGGCTTTGGAATCGGGCACGTTGGGCGTTCTACGCATAGCGCCTAAGGGTACCGAAGAGGTCGCCGTTGTTTCTGCCTAGAGGAGTAGTCATCGATACACCGGCGTTTCCGGTGTCTTGAAGGCCGAATTCGGATTACGTCGTTTTGCTGATCATTACCCTTGTTATTACCAGCGTCTGTGTCTAGTTCCGTATTTGTACTGTATAGATGGCTGCAGTAGGTCTACCACTGCAGATTCGACACTGGTGGATGTTAATACCCACAACGTCGGAACCATTTACTCATCGCTCTAAGTTCGCAGCTTGTTGCTCACGCTCCTCGATCCGCGTAAACGCTCGCTTCAAGGTCACTGTAGGCTAGCAGAGAACGCTCAGCACGACCTCAATATAGCTTCCACGGCACCTCTACGTATCTATACTGTAATCACTATCAAGAAATGCGTCCAGTGGAGACCCAAGTATCATATCGGTATCCAGGAGAGGTGACATCCATATGCTAACATCTTTGTAGGCCTCGACACTTGGACTCGGGCATAACCAAGACCTTCTTTCAAGCACCGTTTCAGGTGTGAGCCTACAGGTGTAGATCAGGCGCAGCATTAGTGCGGGCTTACGTATTGAGAGCATTCAGGCGTGACTTTTTTATGCCGCCTAACCATATCACACCTAACTCCATGCTTAAATGAGCATTATTCCGAATCATATGAATAATCCATCCTTCAAACTTCCCATCAGCAACGTAAAGCCCTTTTCTATGCAAATTGTCCAGTGTTCGCTGGACTTGCGACTCCCAGCCAGACACTACGGTTCTCCAATGGTCTCTCTATGTAGCGAAGAACTGTAAAGAGCGCAACCACAGCTCTATACCACCTCTCCCCATATACATAACCGTCATCGTCATTCACCCATGACTCGCCCCATCTACCTCATCACCTTCCACTCTCCCCTCTTCGCCGCCCACTGGTCCCTCTGGCTCCCCTCCCCCTCGCACCCCACAATCGGCACAATCATCCACGTCCAGGGCTCTCCCAGCGCCGGCTTCTCGCATGAGTTCAAGCGCAACTACGACCTCTCGACCGAGTCTCGTCAGCACTCTGTCATCTTCCTCTGCAACGTGAACGCAGGAAATCACGTTGCTGCCTCAGGCGATGGAGCGTACAGCACCGACGCCATCGCGACCGACGTGGTGGAGCGGTGGGCGCTCGCTGTGGAGGCTCCTGGGCCGAGTTTGAGGTCGACGGGTGCTGCGGTGAGCTTGTCTGGGATTCAAATGGGCTGATCTGGGAAGTGGTGCTGATTGGGGAGTGGGTCTTAGGGCTCGAGGGCGAGGGTTGAGTTGAGGAACTGTCAGACTTGGCTGCGTGAGGTGGTTGTGGTTCTGGTTGAGAAGGGGGTGTTTCCTGAGGAGGCGTTGGGGACTCTGGATCGGGCGCCGAAGAATTAGTCGAGGGTGATGGGGTCGCTTGAGGAAGAGGGTGATGGCGAGAGTATGAAGCGGGGGTTTAATAGGTTTCCTCACGCAGTGGGATACCACTCAGATTGGTGCGAATGAGTGATAGCAAGAGTGCGAGGGAGTCCGTTCTTGGCCTCGAGTAACAGAAGATTGCTGCGGTGGCGGTTGTTGTGGGTAAAGATGACTGGGACACCAACAAGCAGCCCCGGCGCCGAGTGGATCCGTGACCTCATCCGGATCGCGAGGGCTTCGCCTCGATAGGCTTGCAAGCCAGTCATGGAAGGATCTGACGTCTGGTAAGGGGCGTGCTGGCTGTTTATATTCGAGGAGAGCATGGTGAGAGGCTGGCGCTTGATGTCACCTGTGTATAGCTCGTGAGAAGCCGAGCAGACGAGAGGTGCTTTCGTAAGATCTTAGCAATAACCTGATCGGCTGGACCTGTCTCAGCTGACGTTGACCCCTATGATATGATACAACTGCGTGCAATCATCAAACTTTCCATTCCATCTAAATCCGGCCAACTCGGCTCCAGAGGGATTGCTCCTACTGAGTGCATGTAGATGCAGGCCTTTCTGTTGTCTTTGCACCATTCTTAGACCTCTGGAACTGGCACAGCACGAAGCAACCCTGTAATGCCCATAGAGACTGTGACTCAACGGTGGTAATAAGTATGCCCTAGTCAACAAAAAGTCCAAAGTAATGAAAGGCCACTGGCAGGTGGTCTTCCAATGTAATCCTCCGCAGCTGCTGCTCGACAAACTTCTGCCGGGTCCGGTATTTGTGCTTCTCCACTTCGGAGAACTGAAATGCCTTGAAAGAAAACGCTTCTGGCAGATTAAAGCTCGCACGGTGCAAGTTATGGTGGCTTGCAGAAACCTCTTTTACAGACCACGCCCTTCTCGTTGTGGAAATTGTCCACGGTATCTCCAAAATGCAGTCAATCTTTGGGCACTTCGCAGGTCGAATGATTCTCTAAACTGTTCTAGTACGAACTTCAAAACGTCGAAATACAACTGCAATGAAAGTAGGAAGAGAGACGATCTAAAGGACAGACGGAAGTACAACCAATAGGCATTGCTCGAGAGCCAGTCAAGGTGGGGCCAGCTGTTGATGATTTCCGTAGTTTGCAGTTCTTTGGGTGCATTGTGAGGCAAGGAGACGGTCTCTAGAAGTCCCACAATCGAGCGCTACAATCCCATTCTTGGATATGGTGTCAACGCCCCATTGTGGTTGAAAACCCACTGTAATCCAATTTATATAGGTGAATTCTTTGTCAAAAGACATGTATTATCTCCATTGAGAGGCTCAGCATATAAACGGGTTCTCAGACAGATAAACATATCCAGGTTACGCGGGATGTCTCCCGCTACACGGATTTTTTACAGTCCGAAAAGCTTGTGCTGCAGGAGTTTAGATACATCCAGACCCGAAGGCTATGATATTTAGCAATGGCAAAAGGCATGATCTAGTCGTTCATGGTTTCTGTCTCTAATAATTCTGATATACAATGTAAAGCCGCGACCGTTGCGGAGGGTATCTTACGGGCCAACCCATGGCTCCGATCCAGTTACGCCTTTCTAATGCACCAGCCACGGCCCAAGAAGCCTGCCGTCATGCCTTGCGGCACCGATCTCGGACGAATTCCAGCGTCATCTCATATCTTACATGATCGAACACTCGCGATCTGGCGCTTTGACTTCCTCCTTACCCTTTCCTGAAAGCTCCTGTTCCTGCGTCCTGGTCTTGCTCTTATCCTTCTGGGCTCTCTTCAACTTCCTTTTCTCAGTCCCATTACCCTTCGGAGTTCCGTCAACATCAAGCGTGATAGGCCCTTCATCAGGCCCATCCATATTGCCATTCGGTACCCAAAGCTTGTCCTTGTTTAATCGCAGAGCCAGCCTCGAGAAGGTGGCGCTTAGTCTGTTCTCCCCGCTCTGGCTACTGGGTCGACTCTTAGACCCAGATTTACCAAACTTTGACCCCCGCCGAGATATCCTCCAGGAACTACCTCCGGCCTCGTCGTTAGGAGTTACAGGCCCTGTGGAGATGTGGTCAGGTCTTAACGCTGCGCCACTCCCGTCCGTCAATGCTATGCTCACGCGCTGCTCACTCGATATGCTTGAGCGACCGGGAGGGTCGTCAGAATTTGCACCATCGAGGCTAGGTCGTCCAAGTTCGGTGGCATCCTCATGAGAGCTATGACTCCTGTTGCTTCTTAGAGAGGGGTCGGAGAAGTCTGAATGCTTTTTTTCAGACTCGTAATAAGAGGGCGGGTCTTCGGAGGGTACGGTGTCCGAGGGCATATAGTCGATGGGCTGGACTTGATAAAAGAGTAAATAAGGCGATTCTTCTTTCAGAGCTTTCTCGATATCGACGTATGATACCCTTTCCTCGGCTAGGTCATCAAAGCGCATCCATCTATCTTCAAGTCTTTGTTCAAAGACCGTAGGTCCGGTCCCACCGGGACTGTTGTGTTTCAATGCATTTGGTGCGGTGCCCCGAACCAGCGAGATGTAATGCCCAGAGTCTACCGAGACACCTCTATGACAGACGACAGATTGCAGAGAGAGCTTGAAATTCCCGTAGAGTGGACCGTCATCTTCCATCTTGTCATCCTGGATGAAATGGGGCAGGCCAATTTCTATCGGAATGTCGACGTATGTGTTCCTCCGAACGGCCGATCCATTCACCCTATAGGAGTACCGTTTCAGGCACAGTCCTAGAATAGGTCTTTTGGTGGAGAAGTGTGCCGCAACTTGGGCGTCATTCGTCGGCTTGTTGTCTGTGTACCAGGCTGACAGAATGTTAGCGTCAAGTTGCGGGGCTATGTTGGTCAAGATAACCCACGTATTAAGCTGAAGAATTGCCAAGCGGGCATCATCACTTCCTTTCTGATGATGCTGCCCTTCCCTCGGCTACTGGTATGTTTGGGTCCATCTCCACCAGGATAAGGCTCTGACGGTGCACCTTCTTCCTTGATAACGCGCTCCTGGATTATGCTTGGCGCTCGATGTCTTGTTCTTAGAGATGAGGAGGGTGCGGTAGGGTGCTGGGTCGTGGGAGAGGTTGGAGTAGATGCGCACGAATCGTCCATCTCGGCGGTCTCAATGTGAAATGCGTGGGCTTTGTTGGAATCCATGGATCTATGTGACCTAATAGAGGTCATTGTGCTCCGCCGTTCCAAGTGTCGCTTCACCTCGATACGGTTGTTGAAGTACATTTCTAGGCAGTCCTCCAAAGTTATAGGCTGTCCATTTGGACTGTCCTCTGGTATCGCAACCTCGAGTAATCGCTCGTTCACGAATTTGTGGTCGTCATCTGCGTCCTCCTTGCCGGTATGGAAAATGTCCATCTTGAGGGTGAGCAGAGGTAACTCCAGTTTCTCGGTGATGAAGGTAAACGCTTCGGAGGTGTCTTGTTGCTTCAATTCAGCCGCTGTTTCCCATCCGCATGCAGCAAGGGTTTCCTGAAGGTTTTTAGTCTGTGTCACATTTTTGATCAGCACACCTGCTATTGTCCCTGGATACAGGCCAGGGTCTATACAATATCAGTGGTGATCAATTTTCCCGTCCTGAGCATGTTGACCCATAACCTCAACACTAGGGCGAGCCTCTTTCGCGGCTCGTCGTCGAATGTATTGTACAGCATAGCTTCAAAACTCCCCAGCCTCGCAAACATGGCAAACAATAATGCGTCTAAATAGCAAGTCACTCCTTCTCTGTTGACTGCGCCTAAGAGCTTCACATCTGGATTGTAGTCCCTGACGATCCCGTCTAATGATTGCTGAAAGAGCACCAGAAGATTGAAGGCCTGTTCTGGATCACCACCGGACTCTTTCGCGTTGAGCGCATACCGGATATGCAGTTCCTGCAGGTTGGTGATCCCGACGCGGGATAGTCTTTGTGTGAGCTGTTTGATCTGAGAAGAGTTAGACGCATTTCCGTAACAAATCGTCTCTAGAGTAGTTGAAACGAACCTTCTCTTTCTCGTCCTTCGCCGGCGGATTCTTCTTGTCCGCCGTGAACAGACCAAAGAATTGACCAGACGGTGTTTCAGGCTGCAGAATGTAACGATCCAACGAGTTAGCAGTCGATGCATAGACTAGAGTCTTGGTGGCCTGCAAATCTGGAGCACCTTTGCCCGTTGGAAGATCTCGGAGAGCTAGAGAGAGGGAGCAAAGAGAGGATGAAGATCTGGTTCTTCTTGACGGAAAGCAACCTGCAACGCCTTCTGTACAGGAAGACGCACATTGACCATCAAGAGAAAGGGGTGCGGGAGATACAGGAGGTAATGGCGATGGTGACATTACTTTTCTTTGGCGACTTTCACTGCGGTTTCTGTCCCGCCTAGTGAGGAACCTGTTGAATCCGCTCATGACGCTATGGCCTTCGCTATGTTTCACCCGGGTCCCGAAGAAGGATTATGGACGTTGGTGGTTATTTTGATTGGGCTGCGAGAGCCAAGAGGGCGCAATTGCTGAGGTGGGCAGTTGCTGCCTTGCACGGTGAGCTACCGTCGGACAAGCTCTCGGCATAAGCTGTAATCGAATAGAAGCGCAAACAGAGGATCTTTTGTTTGTTCCAGCGGTGATGTGTTGATGCCTTGCATGTTGTGAGAGGTAATCAGCCTTATAGTTATACTGCGCTGTAATCGTATAATTACTGCGAGGAGTTCTAAATCATGTAACAGCGCCTGGGGAAGCTCCAGTTTAGGTCAAGTTCGGCGGGCCTGAGGTCTAGCCTCCGGGAGGATTCGCTAGACCGGGATAAACTTAGCGTAAGTCTAAATTGGAAACATTGCATTTAAGGCTCAAGGAGGACTTCTAACAGAAATAACATCGCTCGTGGAGTAATTATGGCGTCCCGAGAGCTGTCGTTACGGCTCACTTCGCATTCGACGAGATGCCTAAAACCTATCCACAAGCCTTCCTTCATCAGCAACCGACGTAACGCCTCGAGTCAATCCGCAACCGCAGAGACCGCCGAAGATGTCGATCCATCCTCCTCCTTTACATCCGAACCTCCCTCAGACGACATCGTCAAGACCTTCAATCCAGTCGAACGAAGCAGAACTCGAAAAGTGCAATTACCACCCAGCCGGTGAGTCGCACACCCTACTCTCCGAGCAGACATAGCAACATTACCTATCGATTCTACTCCCCATCGACCTCTACCCAAGATCCTCAACTAACATCCTACCCCACAGCTACCGCTTCCGCCCCCCAAAATACTACCGCGGCCCCCTGCACCCCTACCAACCCCCCCGCCCCTCCGACCCATCCTCGCGCCTCTTCGTCCCCGGCCCATTCACGCTCCCCCGGCTCCAACAAACCTACACCAGCACTTTGCGCCCGGACCTGCTCACGCTCTCCTACCTACACCTCCCGCCCGGCTACCGGCCCCCACCCAAAGCCCCCCGCCTGCGCACCTGGGACGACAGCTCGCCCTACCACAAGAACCGACCGGCGCGCGAGCCACGCGGAGCGGACGTCCTCCGCCTCCTCAACCGGCCGATGACGTTCCGCAACGTGCCGGCGCTGGAGCGCGTCACGGTGCACACGATGGTGAAGCGGGCGATGGAGGACAGCGCGCACCTGCACGTGGCGGGCATGGTGGTGCAGGCCATCACGAACGTGCGCGTCACGACGCACAAGACGCGCAAGTCGCTGCAGCAGTTCGGCACGCGGGCGGGGCGGTACGTGAGCGTGACGGCGGATCTGAGGGGAGAGGATATGTATCATTTCTTGGGCAAGGTCGTGGATGTGGTGTTGCCGCGGATCAAGGATTATCAGGGGGTGAAGGGGAGTAGTGGGGATTCGAGTGGGAATATTAGTTTTGGGTTCGATAGGGAGGTCGTCAGTTCGTTTCCGGAGATTGAGGTCAATTATGATGCGTGAGTTGACTGTCTGGGTGTAGGTGGGTTGGGTACTAAGGGAGAGGCTGACTGGAAGAGTACAGGTACCCGCCGGATATGATTCCCGGCTGTCACGTCACGGTCCATACGTCTGCTACGAATGATCGAGATGCGAGGATGCTGTTGATGTCGATGGGCATACCCTTCTACGGCAAATTTGTAGACTAGAAACCCTCCAGGCCGAGGCGTGATCCTTACATATTCTCATCTAGAAAGTGACAGACAGATGACAAGCGTTATGGCTTGTACATCAGTAGCAATCACTCCTGGCTCCAACATCTGCAGATATCTCCTATCGTCAAGCTCATTTCTGTAGTTAGGTAAAAGCAATTGCATTTTCAGCGACTAGATCTCGTTACATAGCTTCAGCCAGGAAAACTACAAAACGCTGCCTAAATGCCGTGCCACGCCGTCAACGACAGAATTGACGCCGGGGACGCCCAAACGTCGTCAAAAACAAGCGAATCCGATCAAGCAATGGGCTTCAAGAACGGGCTGAGCAGTAGCTCATCGGCGCTCGGCCTCTTCTCCTGTTCGATCTCGAACGTCTGTCGGAGGAACTGTCCGGCTTCTGCGGAGCACTCTTCCGGCGTGGTCGGCTTCGCCTGATCATGTCCGATTTGGAAAATCGCCTGCATTTGAGTAAAGTTGGGAAACGGATGCGTGCCTGTGAACATCTCCACGACCAAGCAGCCAAGAGACCAAATGTCGGCCTTGCGGGTGTAGGCAGTCTGCTTGACGACCTCGGGCGCCATCCAGAATACCGAACCTTGGAGAGAAGGTCGATGAGCGTGGCCGCCGTTGGCAGCCGGTTGGAGGATGGAAGCTTCGACGCGCTTGGAGATGCCGAAGTCTGAGATCTTAATGCCGCCTTTGTTGTCCACGAGGACGTTGGCTCCTTTGATGTCACGATGGATGATATCACGGCCGTGGAGATAAGAAAGACCGTTTAGGATCTGCCGAACGAAGTTTCGGATGAGTGGTTCGGGAAGCTGACCGTACAGGTTGAGCATGCCTGCTACCGAACCTCCAGGTACATATTCGAGGAAAATGTTGAGATGTTCTTCATCAGAATTGGAGCCTAGGTACTGTACTATATTTGGGTGTTGGAGGTCACGGAGGAGATCAATCTCATGTTTGAGGACTGTGACCATGTTGTTTTTTTTCTTGTCCAAGTCGCTGTCAGTGTTGGACGGGAGTTCAACCTGCTTGACTGCCATGAGCTCGCCAGTAATGGCGTGCAGAGCAAGGTAGACGGATCCAAAGGAGCCCTGGCCGATCAACGCGCCCTTCATGTATTGGACGTTAGCGAAGGAGTCTCCTTTCAGGAACTGGTCAAGGTCTTCATCCGATTCCTCGTCATCTTCTGCAATTGCTTGACTGAACCGTTGGTTCAACGATCCACTCGCCTCGGTAGCCGGGCCACTGCTGCCACCGTCATCGAAGTAACTTTGCGGAGCAACGTTACCATCGGCATCTACGGCGGTAACGGCCGCAGTGTCGGATCCGCTGTCGCCGCCAAAAGATACATAAGACTTGCGGTTTGGTTCAAGAGGAGACTCTTCCTGCAGCGGTTGAAGCGAAGTAGACACGATGGAGTCGCGATATGCTGTGGGAGGTAATGCGAATCTGGTAGCAATGGACAGAGGACGGGACGCTCGCGTTGTTTGGTTGTTGCCTACCAGCCACTGGTCGGCAATACTTGGGATAGGCGGAGCATCCTTCAGACTCGAAGGGAAGCTGACGTTACTAGCAACGCTGATGCGACTTGCAGCTCTACTAAGCCGCGCCGATCTTCGCATAGACATGCGTACAGTTTTCTCAATATCTTCTTTCTCGTACCCAGGAAAGTAGGTTGTCAGCTCGCTAGCAATCATCTCGCTCGGTGGTCGTTGGCCGAAGAACTGCTTGAGTTTCCCACCCCGTGTGGTTCCAGGTGACTCGGGACGTTCTAGGTCTTGGGCAGTGTAGTTGACATTCCGTTGACGCTCGTGAGCCGGAAGACCAGGCGTCGACGGAACTGGTACCGGAGACAAAGGATACCTCACAGATGCCCAAGGCTCACCCATGACTTTCTGGATCTTCAGCTGGCTGCGAGTGGAGTTATGGATTACGGCGTTCCCATAGGTTTCGTTGTGTTCTTCCGTGGCTATCTGCGCGGCTCTCCGAAGTTCGTCGTCATCAGGTTCTCCAGCGTGGATCTTCCTGAGAATGAGTCTGTATCGCTCCGCCCGGGTCAAGTCACTGCAGATGCGTACTAGCTCCGCATCATAGAGACGTCTACAGTTAGCAGGATTGGCTTGCATGCCGTCGAGAATATAGAAGCAGTAGTTTTTGACAAGGTTCTCCGGTAACCCCATCTTTCTCAACACATGAAGAATGATCTCGTCCGCAGTCTTGCAGTTCTTAATGTTCAGCACTTTCGTCTGACCACCAGAGTAGATGACTCGAATGATTGGCGACTTTGGAGGAAACTTCCCCATCGTCAACCCATCGATGCTTTGGTTCTGGCGGGGATGTGTTGGTGCCCTGGCAGTAACGGGCATATCGCCTGGAGTACTAGGCTGCCTTCCGGAAGTCGTACTTGTGGAAGGTGAGTGACTGAAGTAGCCCGGACCTTGCTCCCTCCTTGTATTTTCCAGAGGACTGCCCGCGCCGTAACGCTGAGCACGTGTACCTCTACTATCTGGCTCGGCTAGGGGTGACCTCGGTCTAGAAGCGGTGCTCGAAGAAACATAATTCTGCACGGCTGTTGGATCGAATTGTCGAGAGTGACGTCTGTTCGTTGGTTGCACAGGGTGAGAGCGCTCTCGAACGTAGTTCAGAGCTCGAGGCGAACCGGAAGACGACGGCGTATAAGCTGGATTATTATCAAGAGCAGCGAAGGAGTCCTGCTTTGGTTAGCTGTATGCTACGGGTAGTTGTGAGATGCACGTACCCGATTGCGCTTTTTCAGATTTCCCAGTGCTTTAGTCCGCAACTGTTTAACTGCGATAAAGATACGAACTCGATCACCAATCTTTTTAACGCCCATATCCTTCAAAACAGTCTGGTCGCATTCGAGGAGGTTATCTCCGTTAAAATTATTCACTGACAATCAATGTGTCAGCGGCAACGATTCCTCAAGGTTGACTGACTGTTGTGAAGGTGTCTGGTTCTTTTGTGCATTGCCCTTGTCTCCCATGATAAGTTGAATGTGAAGGGGTTGTGTTCCAAATGTACATCTGTAACCTCGCTCTGCGGATGGTTGTATAGAGATGTGGGAAGAAGGGATGAATAACATTGATTTCAACATCGAGACCATGGAAGATAAATTAAAACTAGAAAACCAGGTGGCAGGGTTCCCGTTTGGGCAAAAGCCGCATGTTGCTCGATAGGGCTGATGCTCACCTCTAAAAAGTTGCTCATACTGCGCGCAATTAATGCTTCGTAACCATTCACCCACGCGTTTTTCATCCCAATTCCTGAAACCGCAATGTCAGCAAACGTGCTTCCCAATACCTGTCAGGCTTGTTGAACAGTATCAGTGAATTCACGGTTGTTTGGCTTTTCGAAGTCACAATGTCGGGGGGTCAAGGTGTAGCTTACCTAACCGGGTCTGGCCCTTCGAAAGCATCCGAGAACTCTGACTCGGTGGGGCTTGCGAAAGTCCCATTGTGTGAGGTCGTCATGGCTGGTGCTTTATGTGTCGAAATGCCTGCAGAGTATTGTTGGGCTGCAGACGAGGCGTGCCCAGACGACAGGATACCCAACGGAGCAGGATATGAACTTTTAGAGGCAAGCATCGCCATCTCTATGCAGGTCGCTGATCAAGACTATATCCGTTCTGTCCCAATGACCGATCCTGCCGCCGAGCTTGCTGTTGACTAGAATGGATTCGAGCCGGCTCTGCTTTGAAGTCATGTGTAGTCGAGGTCCACCAACCCCCATCAAAGCAGCTTTGCCAGATATCAAGGTAAATTGGATCCAGAACAGAGATAGATGGACGCGAGGGGTGGGATGGAGTTCGAAGATGATCCGAGTCGAACGGGCCGGAAGCGGGTAGCCGTGGTTTCAAGGGAGTGGATATCTGCCGTTGACAGGATGATATTTCGGAGTATATGTCCCCTGTCCACTAAGCCGAACCATCGACCCAGATAACAAAGCACTCGCCCCTCCTTGGGAGTTGTTTGTATAACAACAGGTTATTCAAGCCAACAACCCTCTGTTATTATTGTCAGAGCATCGATGGTCGAGGTAGAATAGATGAACCGTGGCCGGCGCTTGTGGGGGTTTGAAACGAAGACAGGAGGTTTACAACGGGCGTAGAGAACAAGTATCGTTTCGGTGCGGCGTCAATATTAGTGTTCGAGCCTACCAGGCTGACGATAAGGAATATTACTACATGAACGAAAGTGTCAATAGAAGATCTGACAAACAAGCCCCCACAGCCGCTCCACAGCGAGCAATGAGACGAGAGACTTTACTGGACTGAACCGCGCTCTGCTGCTGTTGTGCTGTGCTTGCTCTGTTGTTGAGCGTAAGCAAGCGGTCCGTCTCCGATGTCCAAGCGAGTTGTGTGTGCAACGTAATGAGTACGCCAAGTACGTTGTAACACGAGCTGAGAAGAGGAGCAAGAAGAGAAGCTCAAGGACGAGAAGGATAATGGCGCGTTTCTCTGATGCTCGTCCCTTCCTTCCTTTCACACCTCCAGCTTTTCATCATTCACCCCAAGTCGACGGAACAAGCCTCATGTAGCCAATCACAGACGAGATCTGCATAGCCTGAAACATTAGGTGAGGGGCGCTTATTATTAAAGGTGTTGTGAGGCTTTTTCGTCTATGGCGCCTCCTCCCGTCCTAATTTGACTTTCATGAGCTACGCGCTACGTATGGCTCAAGACGCTCGAGAACTGAAACCGCTTTCAGCCAAATCCATATTTTTGTGTTTCAGATCATTCTCTTTCACCCGTATGACTTACAAGAGAGAGAGAGTCCTCTGTTCAGCCTGTTTCGCGTGCTGGACTCGTCACTGTCAACTCTCTTTGTTCCTTGGGTGTCGAGGTGTCTTGCATCAAGGCGGTGAAAGGATAAGAGCAAAACTATGACGTACTCGCAGAGAAGAGAGACTACATGATCGATAATTTGAGCCATGGAGTGTGACATGAGGTTAGACAAGCACAAGAGAATGATTTGTTGGCATCAGGCCGTGTTGAAGCACTCCAGTCGGACATTACAAGACTTGAACTATATCATGTAGAATGATAACAATCCCTCGCTTCGGCGGGAATAGAATAAATTTGTAGATCAGGTAAGGTAGCTACTCGAGTAGATAGGCTTGTGGGGAAACCAGACGCATCATTCATCAATCCCTTCTCCTGGTAACAATCATACAGATGCAGTCTAGAAAAAGCCGGCAGCTGCTCTACCAATCAACAAGAATGTTGACAGTTGAAACATCACTTCGGTTGCTCGAAAGATGATGTCAGAGGTCATCAAGCTGAAGATATGGCGCTCGATCCAGCCGGCGGCTATGTGGCCGCCAGTAACCTGCAAGACCTGACCGACGCATCCCTACCGATCTTCAATGTGGAGAGGGTGCAGCTCCAGTTCTCCCTCTCGTCGGACTTTGTAGCGGCGCAAGTGGCCAACAATGTCTTGGTGCTCGCGCTATCGACGGGGCGGATCCTGCGCATTGATCTGGACAGTCCGGCGGATATCGACGGTGGGGTAGCTCCCGTTCCTGGTGCCGACGGATCGTGAACTGATTGAGTCTGGGTCATCCAGATATTGATTTGCCGAAAAAGTCCGCCGAGGTTGGCCTCATCCGTCGCATGTTCCTCGACCCGTCCGCGTCCCATTTGATCGTTAGCACCACGGTCGGGGACAACTACTATCTCCATACGCAGTCGAGACAACCGAAACAGCTGTCACGATTGAGGGGTGTGAACATTGAGAGCATAGCATGGAATCCTTCGCTACCCACGGCGTCGACGAGAGAGATACTCGTGGGAGCCTCGGACGGAAATGTATACGAGGTCTACATCGAGCCCTCCACGGAGTTCTACAGGCGCGAGGAGAAGTATCTGAAGGCAGTTTACAAGAGCTCGGATGGGCCAGTGACAGGTCTATGGGCAGACCTGATTGCAGGCAAGCCTGACGTGAGACGAGTGTTAATAGCAACTCAGAGCTCTCTGTTGCACTTTGTTGGACGGATAGGTCGACATGGACATGAAGGTGGAGGTTCCACATACTCGAAACTCTTTGAGACCGAAGTGCCTACATCCCATCAAACATCCAAATCGTCTACATCCGCGCCTTCAGGGTTGAGTGTGTCACCGGAATGGCCGGACACTTCGTTTGACGGCGATGATGTTGAACGAATATTTGGGTGGCTCTCGTCGGAGGGGGTCTTCTATGGAAAGCTCTTTACATCCGCGGCACTTTCGACTTTAGGCAACAAAACGTTCAACGAAGCAAAAACATTCTCAAGGTCCAAGATCCCAGCATCAGAAAACGCAAGCGGTAGAAAAAGAGTGAGACAGGATCCCATCTTTGCCATAGCTCTTACCCACTGGCATATACTGCATCTGGTCGAAGAGAGGATTGTGGCGGTGAATCGACTTGACGGGAGGATCGTGTACGACCAGACCGTATTGGAGCCGGGGCAGAGAGCCCTTGGGCTGATTGCAGATCAAAAGAAAAATACCTTTTGGCTGTTCACGACTCAGGACATATTCGAGATTGTGGTCAATGACGAAGACCGCGATATCTGGAAGATTATGCTGGGCAGTCAGCAATTCGACGCTGCCTTACATTATGCACGGAACCCAACGCAACGGGATGCGGTGGCTACGGCTTCTGGTGACTATCTGGTCAGCAAAGGCCAGTTCTTGGAAGCAGCAAGCGTGTACGGGAAAAGCAGCAAGCCTTTCGAACAGGTCGCCCTGACGTTCATTGACCACGACGAGCAAGATGCATTACGCAAGTATCTCTTGACAAAGCTATCAACTTACAAGAAGTCGTCTGTGATGCAGCGGGTGATGGTTGCAAGTTGGTTGATCGAGGTTTTCATGTCAAAGTTAAACTCTCTGGATGATACCATCACGACTAAAGCCGAGCTGTCCGAAAATACAAATACTGCGGAGAGTAAAGACCGCCTTTCTACGGTCCGCTCCGAATTCCAAGATTTTGTCACTAGATACAAGTCCGACCTGGACCGCAAGACCACGTACGATATCATCAGCAGTCATGGGCGAGAAGAAGAACTCCTCTTCTATGCCAGCACTGTCAATGATTACAACTACGTGCTGTCTTACTGGGTCCAAAGAGAGCGGTGGTCAGAGTCACTCGCCGTACTCAAGAAACAGACCGACCCGGAAATCTTCTACAAGTATAGCAGCGTGCTCATGGCACATGCCGCCGTCGATCTCGTCGATATCATGATGCGACAATCGCACCTCGACGCTCGAAAGTTGATCCCCGCGCTTCTCAACTACAACAAAGAGGCCCGGGAGCCCATCAACCAGGTATGGGGACTCGCAATCAAGACACTACTCCATTCTAACCTCCGTCCAGAACCAAGCGATCCGTTACCTTCTTTTCGTCATCAACCAACTCCATTCCACCGACGCAGCTGTCCACAACACACTAATCTCAATCTATGCCTCTCACCCTTCGCCCGACGAATCTGCCCTCCTCTCCTACCTCGAATCACAATCCCTCCAACAAACCCAACTCTACGACGCCGACTTCGCCCTCCGCCTCTGCATCCAATACAAGCGCGTGCAGTCCTGCGTGCACATCTACAGCACGATGGGCCAATACCTCCAAGCCGTCGAACTGGCCCTCCAACACGACGAGATCGACCTAGCCTCGCTCGTCGCCTCCCGGCCGGACTCGAACCGCGCCCTACGCAAAAAACTCTGGCTCGCCATCGCCAAAAAAGTCATCGCCCAAGACGCCGGCATCAAAACGGCGCTAGACTTCCTCAAGCGCAGCGACGTCGACGCCGGCCTGCGCATCGAAGACCTGATCCCCTTCTTCCCGGACTTTGTCGTCATCGACGACTTCAAAGAGGAGATCTGCGACGCTTTGGAGTCCTACTCGCGCCACATCGACGCGCTGAAGAAAGAAATGGACGACTCGGCCGCGACGGCCGCGTCCATCCAGACGGACATCGGCGCCCTCGACCGCCGCTACGCCATCGTCGAGCCCGGCGAGAAATGCCAGGTCTGTCGGCTGCCGCTGTTGAGTCGGCAATTCTTCGTCTTCCCGTGCCAGCACGCGTTTCATGGCGATTGTTTGGGCAAGAAGGTCCTGGAACAGTCCGGTTTGAGTGCGGGCAGGAGGATCAGGGAGCTGCAGGCGGAGATTAATCGCGGGATCAGCACGGGCGCGAAGAGGGAGAGGTTGGTGAGAGAGTTGGATGCGTTGGTTGCCAGGGGGTGGTAAGAAACTTTTCTTGTCTTTGTGTTTGATCTGCTGGGGTGGTCTGGGTGGAGTGGATTGGAGTGAGTGGCTGACGGATGGTTTCGGTGCATAC
Organism: Acarospora socialis; assembly: GCA_025617375.2. NCBI lineage: Eukaryota > Fungi > Ascomycota > Lecanoromycetes > Acarosporales > Acarosporaceae > Acarospora > Acarospora socialis. Next base: position 610,974 of record JAMYGW020000011.1, read on the forward strand.
AGTATCCTATGCGGCGACTTTGCCATCAAGCTCGTCGATCAGCCGTTCGTGACCGAGAAGGACGATCCGGCCGAGTGGGCGCGCTGATATCGACCAAGCGCAGCGCACAGAAACGATGTCTTCTGTCGGGCGTCTAGGTCGCAGGTCAGGATTGTCAAGGGAGGAAGGGATAGTATGAGGTTATACTACGAAGACGGGTTACGTGCAGTGGCTCCATATGCAGACGTCAAAGTATAGATATGTATCGTGTTCTGCATGTCTCACGGTGAGGAAAGAGGTATATTCGGTATATCTCACAAAGGTACCTTATACAAGAGTATAGTACGAGCCGATCATCTTCCCGCAATCTGTAGCTAAAGTACGCAAGCCTTCAAGGAAGGCAAAGAGCGCCGCGTAGACGTTACTAATGAAGAACTCTCCTGTCACTTTGCAACCCACCAACCACGAACCACGAACGATGCCTGAATCCACCCTTCCTCACCGTAACTGGGTGCATGGTCCTGTTGGTAGGTGCCACATCGACTCTACTCCACTCCACCGGATCCTTTCTTTCTTTCATTCTTCCCCTAAACTCGTACTTCCCGCGGCTGTCATATCCCTTACTACCGTGAAACCCTTTCCTATCCCATCTCACCCCACCCACACCCACCACACTCACTTCCCCTACACCTCCCCTCTCCCTATCCTAGATATACCCCTCCTCCACCACGACGATCCCCCAAGCCCCCAAGCCCCAGCCTCACTCTCGGCCCGAGGGGTGGCGCGCCAGGACGTAGACGTCGTACCCGATGCTCGCACTCGCACTCGCGCCCGTCCTCTCCGAGGTGATGTACGACACCCCGTAAGTTTAGTGGGCCCATGCCCCAATTTCAACTGCAAGCACGGCTACTGCCTTAGAGTTGCCTTATGCAGTACAGTGGGTCGGTCGGTCAGTAGGTAGGTACCTAACTCGGAGCGGGCCGATGAGCTATGGGTTGCGGTATTTAGTGGTAGGGTAGCTTCCTTCCTACCGCATGGCTTCCGTCCCGGCCGGGTGCCGGAGAGTAGCTCCCTCCGGGGTTGTGCGGGGCGGGCATCAAGGTGGAGTACAGACTCAACGTGGCCTGTTGGACGATGTGTTGCTCCATATTGATAGTTGTACTTGAAAACTTATACCCAAGGTTGTGTTCCCTAGAATCAGGAGTGCTGTTTTGTGATTTATGGACTCCCCATCGTACTTCGTGTTTAGTGTCGGGTGGCGCGACCTCATATGCCTGTGTAGGCTTGAGCCAGCGCAGACTGCTGGCAGGCGTATGTGGAGATCTTCCTAGGCGAGAGCATCGGTATGATATCCATAACTCACTTCGGTTCTACGCGTCGAAACCAATGAACGCTGGCTAATGTCCCAAGGAGCCTGGAACGGAGGCCGAAACTGAGCCTTGGGGTGCTGACCGATGTGGAATTCCGATGAGTGCGACGTCCTTGGGTGAAAGCTTGTAGTGCCTGCATCCTGGTTGCTTCGGCGACACGCACCCGAGCTAGGCCGGTTGATTCGAAGTGAAGCACTGAGCGTCTGATGAAATGGATGTGCGTTGCCTCTGTGGATTCAGGGCGTTCGCTACAGCGCCGCCTACGTTGTTGAATTTGATTGCAAAGAGGATGTTCGAATGCTGCTGAGAGTTGTGTGTTCTGCTTTCCTTTAGGCTGACCGAGTGGATACCGAGTGTCGTTCAGTTTGTCCAGATTGCTAGTGGATGAGTATTGGAGACTGGAACAGGACTGCTCTGTTCAATGGTCAGATTTTCATGAGATAAGTCGCAAGACGGTTTGATCTCTTCTAGGTACAAAGCATTGAAGAAGTGTACGTCGTACAACAATGCTATACATTAAAGGGAATGATAGTGAGGAAGGAAAGAGGTGACTGAGGTACCTCATCACTACTGATATGTTGTGAAAACCCTACTTTCCGTTCTGTGTGAAACGGAGGGTAAAGAGAAGATATCAAAGACAGAAAACATGAATAGAACTTCCCCATTTCTGTCTCCAGCTGCCCTTCGTTATACCTGGGCCCGGAGCATGTAAGACGGTGGAAATATATTATCAAGCTGGACTGTCTGCGAAGGAGCTTGGAGTAACGGTAGGACTCGGAACTAGGTTGGCGACGTCCAGGAAGACATCCGACAAGGACCGAATCGCTTGCTTAAAGCGTCATTATGATCCTCGAACTTCACTGCCGGTTTCAATCGAGGTCGGGAGAACATGACCCGATTGGCCGGTGGATGCTGCAGTAGGAGGCCTTGAGAGTTAATTATAGGTACATGATACTACCAGGAGGGTCACCGAGATGCTCAGAGTGGAGAGGACGTCCGCTTGAAGCACGTGATACCGGAATCAGTTTGAAGATCATGGAAGATCTGTGATGACTCAAAGACCGAGTGCTTTGGAAACCGGTGAGCGGAGTTCCCAGACGTGTTCGGACCTCCACAGAAATGAAAAGGTTATGTGTGGAACTGAAGCAAACGAGTGCAGGTATGTTCGGCGCAACGCAAGAAATGAAAGAGAACCTAATTCCTCAAATACTCCAACCTCATCGGCGAGAACGTGTACGGCCAACTTGAGGTGTGGACGACTGCATTGGTTCTCCTCGATCATCCGAGGGCTGCAAGAATCCGAATATCAAAACCGACGAGAAAACGTAAACATAAGAGTATGCTCGGACACCAACAATGGTGCCTCCCACAGGATACCGATATCGGAAGTCGAGCCTTCGTGCTGTGTCTATGATTGCGTGTCGGAGAGTCCCTTATACATTATTGACGCGTAACATGGACACGCACCGACGGCCAGGTTCCATTCGAGCCAATGTTGGTATAATGCGCAAACCGATTCGAGGAGAGTTTGGTCTAAGAGGAACGGGAAGGAGACTTGCAACCAAATCTAAACCAGATCACCACAAACACAATTGTGCAATGACTAGCATCTACTGTACTCGTACGAGTACATGTAGGTAAGCAACGATATGTGGAAGATCTCCACAAACCCTCCGAAAGTGCGGTGTGCCGTTGCAAAATCTTCCGCATCAAGTCGGAGCGGCGTCTCGCCAATCTGGAAAATGGAAAGTCTTGACAGAAGTTTATCGAGTGAAAGCTGGGGGTATCTCGTCCAGTACGAGTAGTAAACAGAGGAAGGCTCTGACTCGTGTCGGAGACGGCGTGCCACACGCTGCCAGTATGCAGGTCAGCGTTGGCGAGGTCTCATTGACTGACTATTCTGGATGTTAGTAAACAAATAGCAGGTGTCCGAGGTTTTCTTGAGGTAAAGTGCCCCACTACGCCGGGGCATTTTTCGACTTATCGTGCATGGGCGACTGGCCGGAGACTCTGATAGTACGAATAGAGTACTCGTGAGGGGTATGGTAAGCTGGTAGTCGTACAGTAGTCCGCCGTGGACGGCTAAGGACCTTGCTACCTTATGGATTCTGAGTCGTTGGTGTTGAAAATTCCTGCGGCGGTGAGGAAGAATCTAGCAGGAATCCAGGCACGCCTGCTTCTGTGGTAGCACTATATGAAACTCAGCATTGAGCTTATGCAGGAGAGCGGGATTGCGAGAGTGTCGAGATGCCGAGGGCTTCACCGACCACTCCGTTGATGATAGGATAAAATCAATGCTCGAGCGATTATTATTATAGTAGAGAGCTTGCGCTGGTGGTCGTGAGGGTATCATTCAGTTGTTGGGGAATTGTTATGCAGCTTGACGGTTGGCTTGCAGGGTGGTTGGATCAATCAAGATTCTTCAACATCTACCGAGCGGTTCTGGCCAGTATTGAGTTTATTTCAGGGCATCAGCAGAATGTCCAGATATCCACGACTCGGCTTTCAAACAGTGGTGATACTGCATACGTACGTTGACTGTTGGGTTGGAATAATAGTAATAATGTATTATCGTCATCCATTACGGTATATCGTCTACGGTATATCGTGAAACATCTACGCGCTTGCTTCCGGTGAGCGTCAAAGGGATCCGCAGTCGCGGTGGCAGTTACACCAACAGCGATGGAACACTGCATTCGTACTCCGTATTGCATTTGCATTGTAAATGAATATTGCTCGTTTGAGTACTGCATGCTTCGTTCCAAGTTCCAACCGTCGGGAGGCCCTCTTCCTACCGATATCCGTAACCCATCCAGCGTCGATCTGCAAGTGAACCGGACATCCGACGGCCAAGAAACCCTCTCCCCGATAATTGGTTGGAGGGCTACTTCTCGTTAACAGCGGGTGTGACCTTACGATGATTATCTGAAGGAGGAGGTTGGTGCGATTGAAGGCATCGATGAGGTCTGTGTGTGAGTGCCGGAGAGTTCACAGGTAGAGTGGTGTAGCTGCTGTGAGATTGATAGGAAGGTCACAGTCAAGTCACCTGTCCGACTGACGTACTTGGAAGTTAGGAACTGAATGCGCAAGAATAGGGTTGGGATCTTCATTTCCTTTCCAATTGATAGGGGCTGCCCTTCAAAGATGCGGGGTCTTACTCCATAAGGTAATTGAGGGAAAACACCTCAGGTGACCTCGAATAAGGCCATATCAAAGTTATGGCTTGGCTTTGGGATATGGATTGGGAAGGTCATGGAGCAGTGTCTTTCACACAACAGATGACGTTCCTACCTGAGGGGGAGGACCACCTCGAGATATCACTAGAACGAATCTGACTACTAGGTAGTTACTAGCATTATTAAGTCTTCCTGTGTTGGTGTTCTCTGCTGTTTTCAATGCTGAAGAGGATTCTGTTTCGGGCTTAAGATCCTAGCACACGCGGCTAAAGATGTAAGAGACCTTGATGCCCCGTGCTCGAGATACAATCAAACACCCTTGAACTTCTGAAGGACGCCCCGTTGCATTCATAAGGTATCCTACTCTATCTTATGCAGGTTTGGCATGAGCTGGCTGGAAGCAGCAGCATGAGCACGGGCATGGGGCATGGGGCATGGGGTCTTTCTTCCCTTGTTGGTAGAAATGGATGGAAGTTGGAAGATTGCAGATTACGCCTATGCAGCGCTAAAGGTTGTTGCAACTTGGATGAGTGCAGGCGAAAGAAGTGGCCACACCTCGCACTTTTGCCACCATTACCATTCCGGACTTAGCGCTTGAGTCCAGAACCAGCCAGGTACAGGTGGCCAATCAATGATCATGACTACGTATGACGCTATTCTATATTGAGCCTAGAGTAAACTCCAGGCTGTGCCTTTGTTGATGTTAGCTTCCCTCATTACTAACTGGCTTCTCTCCGACCTTCGTCTCTCCTCCTGCTTCCTACCTACCTACCCTACTCTCACCGCCGCCATGAACCTACCTACATAACATATGACTTGAGCTTCGCCGTCGAAACCAGTGCTTCGTTGTCATTGTGTTGTTTCCTCCCTTCTAATTCTCCGAGCCTTCCTAATCTCTATCACCTGTCGACATTCCTCCTACCGTCTACGCCTCCATTCCAACCTGTCGGCCTACGGAGCAACAACAACAATAACAACAACAATCACCAAGCTCGCTCCGTTCTCCAAAGGCTGATATCACACTATCTCACAACACTTTGCTCATCAACCTTCGCCCGTCAAGCTGCCCAGAATAGCCAATTCGGCGCGAGCCAGCTGTTTGCCGTTGACAATCCTCGCTCTCATCCTCGGCCCCAACAGCACAGTTGTGACTCGATTGCTTGGCGGAAAGCAGCTCACAGCTGCCCACTAGCAAGCTCCAGGCTGGATTCTGACCGAGACTTTCAAACAATAACAACATCTCTGAATCCTCGACCTCTCCGCTATTAATGATCTAAACTCTGGGAGGCGCTTGATCGAGTCATCGTCAACGTTATCATATCACGTCCTACTCTCTCATCGCCGTACCCCTGATCACGACTCTCAACGCATCTGTTACGACCATCGATTAGCATTATCACCGTGCTGATACCCTTTCAGCCTTCTTTCGTTCACTCTTTGCAGGCTTCAGTTCCTTCCACTCCTTTGCAGTCTTGACCGGATCGGCTCGACTTTACCCATGCCACTCTGACGCTCCTTCTTTTCCTTGCTCTTGCAGCACGGCATCCTCTCGGCCTGCTATGATCTACTGGATCGTCTCTTTAACTTTAACAGTACCGTATCATCCACCGTACATGAGCCTCTGAAACCCCACGATCCGGAGTTTAGCGTTTTCCAACTACGGGCGGTGCGGTTCATCTAAGCGGCTGCAATATTCGACCATATAATTTCCTTGCCGTGTTCTATACATCGACTCTTCACGCTTCCCTTGGGTTTTGTATCTCCTGACCGCTTTCGACTCGTTCTGCAAAAGCCTCTCGACCTGCTTCGCTCACCACCTTCGAATCACCAGCCTCTGTTCGCATAACTTGAGACTCCAGATCCAAAAGTCATTTGCATCTACGTTATAGATCGCCGTCGTTCCCTGTTACACTATTGTTGTACTCTCGTCCGCCTCGTACGAGATCAAAAGCGTCTAATTCGTCGTTCTCTGTCAAGAACGAATGGAGTGTCTACGAGAAAAGTTCGTCGAGGGACTGCTTCTGGACGGCCGTTTCCAGACCATCTCGCCTCTCAACCATGGCTCGTTCGGAATGGTTTTCATGGCCAGGGATCTCACGACCGACGAGATTGTTGCCATCAAGTGCTTGACAAAGGCTACCTCCACCAACACGTGCCCCTCGGCATCGAGCATCGACGACCGCTCGGACGAGTTGGCATGCCACGCCCGCTTAGGTCACCATCCGAACATCGTCAATCTCATCCACTCTTTCGAGACCGGAGCTCATATGTACCTAGTGCTGGAGTTTTGTCCCATGGGGGACCTCTACGAAGCCATCCGTGTTGGTCGTGGTCCATTGGAAACCGAACACGTTCGCGAGTTCATGCTTCAGCTCGTGGACGCTGTTGCCTACATGCATTCAAAAGGCCTGTACCATCGCGATATCAAACCCGAGAACATCTTCCTCGCTCAAGATGGCTCGTTGAAACTTGGTGATTTCGGACTGGCGACGACGGAAGTCTGGTCTCACGAAGTGTCTGTCGGAAGCGACCGTTACATGTCTCCCGAACAATATGACTCGGCCGGTACCGGTTACTCTCCGGCCAAGGCGGACATCTGGGCAATCGGGATTTGTCTGCTCAACATCATCTTCTCCCGTAACCCGTTCGTTACGCCAACGGAGTCAGACTTGCTCTTTGCCGACTACGCTCGTGACAGGCAGTCACTCTTTGATGTCTTCCCGAACATGTCACAGGACACCTTCGAAATCCTCGTTCACGCCATGGCGATCGACCCAGAAAAGCGTTCTCTCACTGCCGTTCGGGATGCCATCAACCGTGTGGTCAGCTTCACCACCGATGACGAAACGCTCGACGACTTCTGCACCGAAGATCGTGAAGTGGTACCGGCAAGCGCCAACAGAGAGCCTCTCCGTACTCCATCGATCCAGAGCCCCCATGTCGACCAAGGTGGTTCGTTCCCTTGGGCGAAGGCTTTACAGATGAGTCCACCTCAGCGCCAGCTCTCCGTCATCCCGGACACAGAAAGCTATTCCGAGGATATGTTCCCTGCCTCTGAGAAGGGAGCGAGCTCCTGGTGTTCGGTCGGTGCGCAAACGCCTTCAATGGCTTCAGTACTGGATTCGTCACTCGGAGCGTCCTTCAAGCTGATGGAAGTCACCAACTCTAAAGGTGTATCTCTGCCTCGGCCAGATCCAGTCTCTATGACTGGGTCACTCCCTATTCGCGCGACCAAGCCTCTGCCTGCCCTGTCGATGATCTTTGGTGATAAGAGCGCAACCGAATCAAAGAGCTGGAGTGATTTGTGGGATGAGGAGGAAGAGTCTGGAACAGATCAGGAGGATGCTTTGCAAAGCAGACGTGAGCACAACAGTCGCAGTTGGAGTCAGGAAAGCAAGGATGACGACCCCACCATCCGTCGTGGTGGTCTGGCGGAGCTCAAGAGTACTTCTTTTGTCAACACTCGAACGAGGAGCCCGGGCCATAACGGTGTTAATGCAGATTCGACTGGTTTCGACGGCGTTATTCAGGAAGGTGGATTTTTCTTCGAGGAGCGTGCTCCTCCCACCACACCACGCTACTCGCCTCCGTCGAAGCGCAGTATCATGGACAAATGGGCGGCGCTCGGCACTCGTCGACGTGCCTCTCAGTTCAATAACACCACGGGTACTGCGAAGCGTTTGGCGATGGGGAGTTGGCGGAAGGAGGTTGGGTTGGAGTCTGGTTATGAGGGTGGTTTATGGGAACGAAAGAACCATGTCAGGGGTTCAGTCAAAGACTGGCGCCGTGACGTCCAACGGCAACATCAACACCATTCGCGTGATGATGAAGAGTGGGTTGGAGGTTGGCATGACCTTCACTTGTAGTCTAGTGATTGTATGATTGCTACTCTTCGGAGCGTGCTCTCGTTCAGGATCTGGAATTATATTCTGGGAATAAGATCTTATAGATCGAATTACAGATATTACCCATTCAAACATTTGTCGTCGATATATTATGTCTATCGTGAAGTAGTGACAGTAGCATTATGAACTCAATCGTACCATGTGCACTTCCTACAGCTGACACTGACCCGTATTAGGATATAGATTCCTACGTAGCAGAAAATGCGCTTGAAAACGAATAACCTCAGTGTGTGATTGCTGATAATACTCCGCATATATGCGGGAAAAAGCATAGTAACAGACACCAGAACTCCCGTCAACCATTTCAGACCCTGAAAATCGCTCAGCTGAATTTCTCACCCCACCACAACCCCACCACACACCAGAACCCGCAACATCAATCCCCATCACCAGCACTCAGCAACATGGCAGCAAACCAGGACTACGCTCTCATCTGCCTGGAGAATCCATTGCTGGGTACGACCCATCTCAATGGGCCCTTCTACCCCATAGCTAGCCCTTGCTGACAGCACAATCCCGAACCGCAGACATCCAAGGCCAAGGGTAATCTCCCACCGCAACGACGACTCACTGACCGCTCACTAATCCCATTCCTCCCAGAGACGCCCAGCTCCTCGAGAAATATGGCATGAAACCCAACGACGCCATCCTGGCCGAGGAAAAGCACATGGGCCTCTACGAAGACCTACTAAAGAACCACAACGCCAAACTGATCGCCGGCGGCGCGGCGCAGAACACGGCGAGAGGGGCCCAGGTACCTTTCCCTCCTCCCCCCTTCCCTCCATCCCTATCCTCCAGCCCTGCCTACAGTACACTCAGCAAAAACCCAACCCTTCTAACCCCTCCCCGCGCCTGCCCCAAAACAGTACATCCTCCCCCCATCCTCCGTCCTCTACATCGGCTGCGTCGGACGCGACAAATACGCCGACATCCTGGCCTCCGCATGCCGCGACGCCGGTCTGCGCACCGAGTACCGCGTCGACGACACCCAGCCCACCGGCCGCTGCGGCGTCATCATCACCGGCCACGACCGCAGCATGTGCACGCACCTGGCGGCCGCGAACGAGTACAGGCTCGAGCACCTGCAGTCGCCGCATGTCTGGGAGGTCGTGCAGAAGGCCCGGGTCTACTATGTCGGGGGCTACCATCTGACGGTGTGCGTGCCGGCTGTGATGGCGTTGGCGGAGGAGGCGGCGAGGGAGGATAAGGTGCGTTTTTGTGCCTTCGTTTCTTTGCTTTTTCCCCGTCTGCGCCGTCTCGATTCGATCCATATCCCACGAGCTGGCTACCCGACTCCGCTGACACGTCCTGAAACGGAACCGAAACATAGATCTTCATCCTCTCCCTCTCCGCCCCCTTCATCCCGCAATTCTTCACCGCCCCGCTCGACGCCACCTCGCCCTACTGGGACTACCTGATCGGCAACGAGACCGAGGCTCGCGCCTACGCCGCCGCCCACGCCCTCGACACCGACGACATCCCCACCATCGCGAAACACCTCGCCCGCCTGCCGAAGAAGAACGCGAAGCGCGCGAGGACGGTTGTCGTGACGCAGGGTACCGATCCGACGGTCGTGGCGGTTGCGAAGCCGGGTGAGGGGCACGCAGAGAAGGAGGTGGAGGTGGAGGTGAGGACGTTCCCGGTGCGGGAGGTGGGTGGGGAGGAGATTTGCGATACGAATGGTGCTGGGTAGGGCTTTTTTCGCTCTTTTGAATCCCCACTTGTCTTTTTTTCGAGTTTCCTTTCCGCTCGCAAGGTGAAGAGAGGGACGGCGGGATCGAGGGACTACATGGCTGACGGTTACGGGGATCGGACAGAGACGCGTTCGCGGGCGGCTTCGTGGCGGGCATAGTGCAGGGCAAGGCGTTGGCCGAATGCGTCGATATGGGGCACTGGTTGGCGAGTTTGAGTATCCGGGAGCTGGGGCCGAGGTATGTGCTACTTTTACTTCTACGCCTTCGTTTACCGGTCTGCACTCGTTTGTTTGTTTTGTTCGAGTGGCTTACACTGCTGCGCGAGAGAGTTTCTTTTCTTGTTCTCGCTGCTTTTGTCTGGAGGACTACGTACTGTATCTGCCGAAGAATCACAGGGAGAAATGAACGGAACGCATACTCAGTTTAGGCCGGACTGGAGACAAGAGCACGGAATTCGAAATATGGGAAGAAAGCACAAGGAAACCCTCCGTCTCGCCCGCTCAGCACCACTTCCCTCCCCTTCTTTCGTCTTTCCATCGTCCTTTTTTTCCTCCATCAATCCTTTACTCTCCTTTCCATCTCCCCCCCCAATGTCTCAAAAACACGAAAAGCAATTTGATCTTTATCCAAGCAACCTCCCTTCCACCTCTCACACTCATTCATCCATTCCCGTCCTCGCTTCCCTTTCCTCCAAACAACATAGAAAAGCACAAGCTGACAACCTCCACCTCTGCATCGGAAACGAAACAGCTACCCCTTCCCGAAACAAACCTACCAGTCAGCATCCGCATCGTCGTCGTCGTAGCCTAACTCACGGGAACGACAGAGGAGAAGCGGGGGAGGGGGATATGCGAGACGAGCATAGCATAGCAGAGCATAGAGAGGCGTTTGGTCGGTTCTTTCAACAAGGCACAAGCGAGCGGATTGGCTGGCACGGATCCTCCACGATCATGGGTACGTACGTTAACGGACGGGGTGGAGTAGCGATTGCATCTTTGCATTTCGATAGAGCAGGTTAGATGAGAGGATTGTTCATTCGCTGCGTTCATTGGTTGTTCTTCGTGTGGAAATGTTGATTTCGTGGTTCTTGAGACCAAGACTACCTTGAGATTCTGTCCATGAGCCTGACTGCCGGCAAGAGGATGGTGAGGTTGTGATAGAGCAAGTATGCAGATTGGCCCCTTCCATACGCTCGTGTGCTGGGTCACATGGAAAATGACGACGACCGTTCGTTCTTGTCACCGTCATCCAGCACCCTGCCCGTTCGGCGGCGTATGTGCGTTGATCAAACCACTCCCCCTCCACTGACTACCGTCGGAGACCTCCGCACTCAGCATCAGATTGCTCTCGTCGAACGTATTCCCAGTCCCGTAGACAGTCGACGGTCTGCCGCGCACCGCGCCGCTGCCATACCCATTGCCATTGTTGCCGGTGCCAATTCCCGTCTGTTGCGGAAACTGCCCGAAGCCGTGAGCGTTAGCGAGCGGAGAATACGGATATGCCAGGCTGCTTGGCTGCTGCATAGAGCTGAAGCTCGAGTGGACGCTATGGCCGCTCTGCATTTGCGCCGACGGGTGTTGCAGGAAGAGTTGGCTCGGCGGGGTGGGGGAGACGCGGCTGGCGGTGCTGGGGCGCGTTTGCGGAGAGACTTCGCCCGGTTGGGGCGCGAAGGCCGAGTTCAGGACGCTGGGTAGGACTGGTCGAGGCGTGCTGCGGCTCGCAGAGTGGGTGGGGCTCTGGGAGTAGGCGTGGACTTTGGCGATGATGTCTTGAGCTGTTAGGGTGCCCATGAGGCCGTAGCTAGTTTCGTTGCCTGGACCGTAAGCGGGGTCGTCGTCGTCAAAGGTGTGGCCTGGTAGGGTGGGTGGGATGTTTTCGTCGCCGTAATTGTCGCCGTAGTTGTCGCCGTAGTTGTCGCCGTAGTTGTTGCCGTTGGTGCATTCGTCAATTTCAGAGCCCACGATCTTGTCGACCATGCGGTTCATCGCCGTGCTCATGGACGCAGATTGAGAGGTTTGGTCGTCAAGATTGGAAACACCGTCTGGGACAACTGATTTCTTCACTCGGCCGTTTGCTTTTGGGATCTCCTCGCGTTCGATGCTAGTCGAGGAAAGGGTGGCTTGATGCCCGCTGGGACTAGCCAGAAGCTCTGACGGCACGCCTTCCTCTTGGTAGGCGAATTGAGCGGTACCATGAACCAAGCTGATAGGAACGTTCTGCTAGAAGTCAGCTATAAGCATATTCGCAGAGAGCTATCCCATACTTCGTCGGTGGCTAATGTAAGTCCGTCGACCAGGAAGTCGCGGATCCTACCAAGCATCTCCACATTCGGATGGTGTCTTTCCACACCGCGGTCGTTCCACTTTGGTTTCCTGTCTCGAGTATCTCGTCTCTGATCTTGAAAGTATCTTTTCCAAGTCCGGTCATTCGTGAAAGGTTTAAACCCTAATGTGTCAACATCTTCCCCCAGCAAGTATTCAATGCTTGGGAGCTCGGAAACTGGAAATGTCGTTGCGAGCAACGTCAGAGTACTGGCATAGATCTTCCATAACTCTTTGATTTGCACGTTCAAAGACGTATCGCCAACCTCAGCAACCAATAGGGCTGCATTCGACACTAGCCAAGAGCTGTATTGACGAAGGGCAGGAAGGACACGGCGTGCAACTGCCGTTATCTTATCCAGTCCGGGGATTGAGCGATCTGTATCCCCGATCGTGTTCTCCTCGCCAGCGAAGCGCTCGAGCTCCGGTTGCAAGATCTGCAAAGAAGTAAAAAACGTTTTGACATTCAATCGCTGAAAGAAAAAGAACGCTTGAAAGTTTTCCATGGATTTCGGATCATCTGACATAGGTTAATTGATTGTGAGGTTGCTTTCGATCGGATTGCAGCTTGCCTTGAATCCGAACACCAGCGAAGTACTCGGCAGCAATGTTAATCAGGACCAGTTTCTGAAGAGTACCCTCCAGCGATCGCTCTTTCAAGTCGACCGCGAGCTGGCTGAGTACTTCATTTTCAAGCTCGTCATGTTCGGCGAATTCGACGCCTTTATAGCATCGAGCATGTAACCGCATGAACCATCCAAGGAGAGCCTTATCGGTCCCACCACCATCTTTGGCTGATCCTTTCGAGATCAGTTCGCCCTTGTCCCAGGCTGCAAGGATCTTCTTAAATTCAATCTCCAAGTTACCCTTCGCTGTTGGATGAGGTTCTTCCACGGCAAGCGCTCGATACAGGTGGTACGTCGCACGTAGATGATTACCATCGACAAGCGCGATGACAGCAGTCTGGTTGTGAGAGGCACCAGAGATCGGATATATCGTGCCAGCAAGATCGTAGTATCCTATAGCGGGTCCCCAGTTGCGGTCCTTCGTGACTAACTCTGTCTCACGGTAACGTGAGAGATCGCCTAACCGCACAAGCGTTTGATGGCAGGATAGCAATACCAATTGCTTCAGATGATCTGATCCATTGACCGGCTCGTCTGCCGACAAAGCTATGCAGGATTAGCCATCCGACGTAAACACGAAGTAGTTGGGCACGTTTACTCTCTAGATTGCATCTGTGGGCAACCTCGAGCAACTCTGGTATATCACCGAAGTGGGATGAAAGCCTTTGGATGTAGCCACGATAGAAACGTTGACTTGACTTGATGAAGTCAAGGTAGTGTTTCACAGTTTTGCGCTTCTCCACCGGCTTTCTCTTGCCCTCTTCATTTTGAAACTGCCACCATGCTCAGCTTGGGTGAGGCCTCGAAAAAAGAGGACAGACTCTTACGCGGCTTAAGTTTTTGCGAAACCTAGCATTGATCCTGACATGAGCGTCCCAAAGTCTAGCCTCGACGTTCTTGCTGGTTGCGAAGTCGAAGTCCTGGAATATGATATTCTCACACTTGGATCGATACCTCGACTTCCGTTAGATAGTTTCCGGCCTTAAGGCAGTTGTAGTCTTACTGGGCAATGAGGTGGTCTATGTCTCGAAAGGTAGGATCCTTCTCTGCCAATGTGGCTTGGAGTTCTTTCTCCGCACGTAGTGCAAACCTGCCCTTCCAGATCAGATGTATGCTCTATGGGGTGGTCTGTGGCGGGTATGGTATATGAGTACTTACTTCCATGCTTGGTCATTCGGAGAGGCCATTACTTCCAGCCGTTGGAAGATATCATCAGGCGACCCCACGGTCAACCTCGTGGTCAAACGTGCGGGCAGAGAACCAAAGGACGAGTCATTCGTTGGCGATCCATCGGCGAAGCGGATCAACCAGGAATTGACAGTGCAGCAGATAAGTTACTGCACGAAGGAAGTGAAGCTTTGACTTCCTTCGAAGAGCTCTGAGGTGTTATCATATAAAACGTAGTTCTTACATATACTTCGTAATACTGTACGGTTATGTCAGACAAAGATTCGGTAGGGTTGTGCTTAGCGGGCTTCCGTAGTTCTTGGCATTACTCGGCAGGCTAGGTCGTCATCGTCGACGACAGCGGGTAAAGGTGGTACGCTTTCATGAGGCTATTTCGATAGTAGCGAGCATTGAACAAGGACCTTCGACCCAGAAAAGGGCTACTCAGATACTTAGAGTTGCACATTCGGTCAAGCATAAGGCTGTTGGATGACACTGCAAGTAATGCCTCTCACAGTCAAACACAGCTCAATATGGTCAAACGCTCACGGGAAAACTCCATTTCGTCCGCTTCAGACGCCTCATGTCCAGCCGATGAGACTCCATCACGAACACTAGTCTCTCTGGGACCCGCCGATGAGAAGGCCCACACGCTCAAATATACAGAACTTGACGGTCGTGGGCTTCAAGCTCCCGAAGTGATGCGATGCTTTCTACCGCCTCATCGAGAACCCATTGCCTTCAGCTCTTATGAAGAATACGACGTTCATTACGCAAAAGCACATACCAACAGGTGCTTGGACTGCAAAAAGAATTTCCCCACCGAGCATTTTGTGGGGCTGCATATAGCAGAGAACCATGATCCATTGAACGAGGCCCGGAAAGCACGGGGAGAAAAAATAGTAAGTGTTCCACTATTTAAAATGACAACGTTACTGAGAACATTGTTTAGTACGGTTGCTTCGTTGAGAACTGTGAACGGAAATGCTCCACACCGGAGAAGCGGCGGATGCATGTTATTGATAAGCATATGTTTCCTGGGGTATGCGGCTAAGCATCTACTCCGTTACAGCTTAGGATGCAGCTGATTGCTTGGCCAACCGCAGAACTATGACTTCCACATAGTTAATGATGGAATAGACAAACGTAGCTCTATGCTACGCTCCAGACCTGGACATCGTAGACAAAGTTTGTCTACAGCGGGGACCATGAATTCAGAGCAACGGCGCGGAAGACGTAGCTCCTTGCTACAAAAAATAGCCGTTCGTGGAGTCGGCAACGGTCAGCAACACAAAGAGCAAGGAGAGGCCAGTTTCAAAGCCAGTGCCACATGCCCAGACGCCAGTGAGGGAAATTTGCCAACAGATGCAGCACCGCTTGATCTAGAGGACGATTGCGACGGAGAACCATTACAGAAAGAAGACGAATTGACCAAGCTTGCGAACTCTATGTCTGCTCTTAAATTGATACCACCCAGCGTGAGGTTTGGTAGAGGACGAGGCAGGAAAGGTCTCAGTAGTAGCTGAGTAGGATGGAGAAAGCTGGCTTAATGATACCGAAGACAAAGAGACGTCGTCTCTTGAATATCAACACCAAAACCGTGAGCGTTATATTGCCCAATTCCCAAACAGGCAAATTAGGCGAGCCCTGTCTGTTGTTGTGTTATTGAACCATGGTCGCTGTTTCGCACCTCAAGCACATTCACGGTCAAGCCGTTCCTTCATCTCAAGAGCTGGGTTCATAACCAAACAAGACAACCTAAGATGGCAGACGATCGCACCTACAGGTCTCTTATAAAAGAGTCGCCATGGCTATTTCCAAAACCCATAGAAAAGCTACCTCCTTCAACTGTTCGTGAGCAAAGTTCAGGCAGTCAGACCAAGTCCTCAGGCGATGACGAACTCGCTGCGCTCAAGATTTCAAGGTAAGTTGCCACAACCACTTCAAGTTTGCTTTGGCTAAGATATCCACTCAAGCGTCCTGGAATCCAAGATCTTCACCGTCGTTGTTGGTGCTGAACGCCGCGAGCTGGCTGTTCACGAGTCTGTCCTCTCTAAATCTCCAGTTCTGCAACGTTTCTGTAGGGGCGGTTTTCTAGAAGCTACGACAGGACGCATCGAGCTCAAAGATGACGACCCAGAGATCTTTGACAAGGTCCTAAGCTACCTCTATCGTGGAGACTATGAGCCCTTTATGCTTCTAATGGACCTTCCACATGCGGTGAGTGCTGCGCCGTGGGAGATGACGAACCTAGACGACAAGTATGCCATGGACAGTGCCATGGTCTATATTATGGCCGACAAGTACCAGCTTGATGGGCTGAAGGAGGTGGCAGTGACCAGAATTCAGTGGTTACAGCCTCTCGGCTATGACGTCTTTTTTACTTTATCATCTTGGATTTACGCAGCTGTGCCCGAATCCGATAATCTTTTCAGGGATTTCTTCCTTGAATTCGCACCGGGTCAGCTGAGGTCTGCACCCCAGACAACGCTCGCTCCATACATCCGTGAAGGAGGTGTAATGGCTGAGGACATGGTGTATGCTCTCCGCTCGCATGCCATCCATAAGGAGCGCCGGACCTTTGCTACGGTTCGCAACCCTTTCTTTGTCATATGAACAAACACAAGTTTAGCTAAGCCTAAATAAGGAGATGGACGATACTCTGCGACGCCTCTACACCACAAGCGCAGTGGCCCGAATGGTTTATTGGACTTTGCAGGAGTACGGAGCGAGGCATGGGATCGACGAGCGCTACCTCGGAAGCAAGGCCGCACTTGTTGCGCGTGGGATAGACCGGAGTCTTGAAGACGTTCATACTGCGGCAAAGGAGTTGAAGGATATCGGCCTCCTGGTAGTCTTGGGCGCAAGCGACGGTTCCGGCGAGCCTGGTAACGAGCTGTGGGACATTAATCTTCCCTCCGTGGCTACTTGGTCTCCAGGCAGTCCTCGCTCGTCGCTCCCCCATAAAAACAAAACGCGTCATTAGGGCAGACATGTACTGAGGCAGGATAGCTTGATAGCAATGATAGCATCGTAATCTGAGATATCGTCCCACTACTCATGCACTGTGAGATTCTTCTGTTGGCCTTCAATACCTATTCCCACAAAATGTACGTACTGTACCAAGCAACCTTCCCTCAACCACTGAAATCACCCAAACTTCATCATCCCCATTCCACTCCTCTCCACCCCAACCAACCAATGAAACAGAACCAACCATTCTCGTCGCCCCATCCATCCAGTCACAGCACTTTCCCCCGCACCCCATCACCACCCACTTCACCCTCCTAACCACATCACACCCACAAGCCATTCCATTCCGCAACAACCGACGCTCCACAACCCCCCACCTACCCAAGTACCGCATCGCCCGGAACAAACAAACATCGCTCCCCATCTTCACTGCCGTCCACCTTATCTCTTGGTCCCGCTTCCCCTTCCTTCCCATCGCTCGAGATGGGGACGACCGTGGGCAACTTGACGGTTGAGGCTTTCCACCGCCTCGCGTCTGGCGTGCCGTGAGCTGCGTGTTGTGTTTGCTGCTCCTTTGGGGCTCGGTAGTACTCCGGACCGAAAAGCGGCGTGACGCCGGGCAGGAGATGAGATGAGATGAGGCTGTCTCGTCGATGATGGAAGACCTTGTCTCATCCCATCTATCCCACGGGACAATCCGTGCTTGGAGTGGTAGGTAGTCCTCGCCAAAGTTGTTTTGCCGTTGGGGTTCGGGTGTCGCGGCTGGTGGGACCGTTTTGGGCACTAGGCGGCGATTGGCAGGCAATGCTTCGAAAGGCCGGGGAGTCGGTGAGTCTCGTCAGTTCTGGGGTTACGGGAAGATGGGCCCACGGTTTCGGCGATCACGGAAAGAGCGGAGAGGGAGCTCCACTTCGTGACTCGCCTTCTTCTCGATAGAAAAGCGACCGCAGTCGCTCGGAGGGTCTCAATTGCTTGCTATAAGGGTTTTGGTAGAGAATCAGGGGTTTAGTAGGAGAACGACTTCTGAGCTCTCTCTACGAAATCGATATTCTTGGTCACGCGTAGAGAAGGGATGGAAAGACGCCATCGTGCGAGCAGACTCGACAGAGCGCGTCCCATCGAGTACGACAAACATCGATATCTGACGCTGCCTCTATTCCACTGACAGAGCCACTTCGGAATCAAGGCAGGAGGCTAAAGTCATATTTGGCCCAAACAGCGGCCGGCTCGCTGTCGACGGTATAGATCTGGAACTTATCCTGGCCCCATTCTGGGTGATTGATGCCGTCGATCCACTGCTGCGTTTCGACGGCGACGCAGCCGTGCTGCTGCGCGTAAACAGCCTGCGGGCCATGCTGCTGGCTGCGCTTGACTGGGATGGTCCCGGTCAGCTGATTGCAGGTGTAGATGAGCAAGGTCTGCTGATTGGTGTAAAGGTCCATCCGGATGCCCGTCACGTTCGAGAACATGGAGAGCACGCTGATGTCGGTGGCCTCGGGCGCGGAAAAGCGCGGCCGGTCGAGGATGAAAGAGGTGTCGTAGCCTGTGCAGTTGAAGCCGCATGTGTCGGTGGCCGATTTGAGGTCGCGGCCGAAAGTTTTGGGGGAGGTGAAGTCCACTGTTGTGTTGTGCACAGGGGCAATGGTGCCGTTGGCGACGAGAATGTTGTCAATGCCGATGAAGCGGGTCGAGTACGGCATGTGCAAGGTGTGTTTCAGGACCGTGGGGTTGAAGGCGTCGGTGAAGGCGTCGAGGTTCCAGTACGGGTGGGTCGTGAGCATGATAGGTGTGGGCTCGTCCAGTGGGATGGAAACAAGGCGAGATGTAAATGACGGTCCGTCGGCGACGGAGAAGGTAGCGTAATTGACCACGTTGCCAGGGAAGCCTTCGAATCCCTGGTCGAGAAGCATGAAAGTGATGGTGGTGGCGTTGTGAGATACCAGCGTCCAATTGCGTTGATCGTAGCCTATCGTGCCGCCATGGAGTGTGTCGTGGCCCATGTGGTCATTCTGGGTAATGTGCGAGGTGAGGCCGTCGACGGTGAAAGTACCGTTCTTTATGCGGTTGGCATATCTTCCCACTAGCATGGTGATCAGTTACGCTTTCCTTGTTTCATAGGTACTTGTATATCTCTGGGCCCAGCGGTTTCATCTGTCTGAGTCAAGAAGGAGATGCAAGCCAACAGGTGCAACAATTAACTCACCAACGGCTCCAAAATACGTATGCTCGTGCTGTGTATCATTGATGTACCGCGACGCATCATCATATCCTAGCACGATGTCCTGAGGCATGCCATTCTTGTCATTGACCAAGAGATTGGTCAACCGCGCTCCGTAGCCGATGAAGGAAGCGTTGATACCTCGAGCGGCGATCTTATACTTCTGAAGATTGCTCGGTGTGTTCTGTGCGCGGCCGACAAGGATGACCGCCGAAGCGGAGAAGAGCAGGGACCAACGCATACTCTTGCGCCTTCGATATCTCAAGCTAGTTAATGAGTGGTTCTCGGCGATGTTGAGTATGACATAGCTGGAAGAATTACTTTCGGGCGATGAGTCGAGCTTTAAGCTTCGACTGAGCTGGAGTCTCTCCTGTAGGGAAGCCGGAATGTGGGGCAAGACGGATATCACACTCCACGGGCCGGACATAAGAGGTGCTTCGAAGTACTGTGGAGATCATCGTTATCGGTCAGAGGATTTAAGGTAAGAACGAAGATGGGACGCACCCTTCCCTCACGTTCCACCTCCCGGCTGATCGTAATGTTTGTCAGTTGTGCATATAGCGCACCAATGGTACGCTATATGGGAGTAACGTCGTGTCCAACACATTCTTTCTATCCAGGAAAGACGCATCGCGGAGATTCTAAAAAGTAAAGATCGACGTTCGCTCTATTCAAATTCAATGATCTGGGAGCGGGGCGGGGTAGCGGGGTAGCGGGACGGAAGTTGGCGGGCGTGAGAGCTCAGCAAAACAGAGTTTCCGTCCCGCTACCGCACTAACTACATCGGTAATTCCGCTCCGAACGTCAATGTGGAGTGACATCTCAGACTGTCGTCGTCGCACTTGGATAGGCACGGAAGAGGTCATTACTTGTTTGCCTTAACCGTGTTCGGAATGCCGTAGTTATAGTAGTTACGCCTAATGGCCTGAATTGCTGTGAGTATTCGGGGTTGATCCGCGGGTTTACCTTGGCGCTTGGAAGGTATTTATATTGTCCGATGGATGCTGCAGCTTGCGTGCTCGTTAATTCGCTGGACTCTATTCTCAGTCTCCGTTGGAACCGTCATGCATCCATGGGCGAAGGAGCATGGACAAGAGTCAAGGCCGCGTGAGCCTGACAGTGTCACCTTCGCTTCAACTCGAAGAACACCATATTGAATGAGACCTCTTCTTCGTGCTCTCGATGTGAGATCGCTTATAGTATACTTGAGACTGCTATCCATGCTTTGTTGTCGACTCGATATGGTCTCCGGGAGACCCCTCACCAGATTTGCGCCACTCGGCGGACCCGCCACCCAGCCCTGCCTTGCGTAAAATGTCGTCAAGACCGATTTCCTGGCTAATCTCGGCCATACGCTCAGAATCCTTGAGACACCACCATCAGTCAGAACAGAGCCCTTGAACGAACAACGGCACGGACGAAAATGATGCTTACAGCGTGAGCAACGTCCATGGAACCGAAGAGGATATCCATCTCCTCGAGCGTCAATCGTTTAGTCTCAGGTACGACCAACCAGACGAACAGGACTCCTCCGAACGTCAGCAGACCGAAGAAGATGAAAGTGCCGTACGTCAGGTGTTTCAGCATGTCTGGGGTAATCTGGCCGACGATGAAATTGCTCATCCAGTTAGACGATGCACCCAGTGCGATGCCGTACGCCCTGTTGCTCAAGGGCCAGACCTCCGAGATGATGACCCAAGCGCAGGGACCCCAGCCTAACGGGGTTAGAAGGCACGTCTGGTCCATTTGTTGGAACACTTACTGTAACCAAAATTGACGACGAAAACCCATCTGTAAAAATCATCAGATAAGATAAGCTTGTCGCCACAGAGTGGACTGGGACACCTACACGAATGCCACAGCAGCCCAGCCCGCGGCCTTTTGAGTGGCCCACTGGTACTGATTCTTCGCAAAGATGACCGCGATGATCATGTGGCAGAGGCCCATACCAATCCCGCCAGTAATCATCACAGGCTTTCTGCCCAACTTATCGATGTAAAGGACGGCGGGGACGGTGGCGACGAACATGGCTATACCGACAACGCCTGTCGCCAGCAGGCTGGTTGTGTTGCTGCTTGTGCCCAGCGCTTGGAAGATGGAAGGCGCATAGTAGAGAACTGATGAACCACTTAGTCGTAATACTGGGATATGCTGGTTGATGCTCCCCATGGTTTGCTTACCTGCATTGATACCAGTGAACTGTTGAAAGAACATGGTTACCGTCGCGATGATGACCCGGCGAAACATCCCCTTCGTTCGGAACAAGGAACCGATCGCAACGAATTGAAGCTTGAAAGTATTCCAGGTAGTGAGGTCAACAAGATGAGGCCACTTCAGCGAAGTGCTGCGTTTCTCAAACACAGACTGTGCTTTGATCTCCAGAAATTCCAATTCAATCAGTTCATGATCTGGGGGTAGATTGCGCAGGTTTGACAAGACTCGGCGGGCTTCGTCTTCTCGGCCGTGGTGTATGAGCCATCTCGGACTGAACGGCATAAAGATCATGCCAATCCCCAGCGCCAGCCCTGGCACTAATTGAAGGCATAGAGGGACAAGCCAAGCTGCATCTGACTGAGAGGCGCCAGTGCCTCCGATGAAATTCGTGCCATAGTCGATCCAGAAGCTCACCATGATACCGCCAGTGATGGCAAGTTGCTGCAACGCAACGAGGCTCCCCCGAACCTCAGGAGGTGCAACTTCCGCGTTGTAGTTCGGCACATTGACAGACATGGCTCCAATAGCCAGACCTGGAACGCCTCATCAGCACTGGAGCAATCAGTGTTGGGTGCCATCACTTGCCTGTAACGAATCGTCCGCCAAGGATGCAGGAAGGTCCCGCTTTGATTGCGCAGCATTGCACAACCACTCCCACCACAAAAATACCAACATTGACCAAGATGGCGAACTTTCGGGAAAGAATCTCCGCCAAGAATCCGCTGTAAAGACATCCGAACCAAGCACCGAGCTCAAAGATTGACGTGAGCCAGCCTTTCTTGGTCTGGTCCTGCACCCAGATACCCATATCTGCCGGTACTTAGCAATCAATACAACCGCTGCGGGTGTACTCAAAACCTCGTACGGTTTCCAAACGAAGTCATGGTGAGAAGCCCAGAGAAGACGCCTTGATTGTATCCATACACGAATCTGCCGGGCCAACACAGATCATCAGCCATGGAACCAAGGGGCCCACAAACGGTGCTGCAGCGCCACTCACCCTCCAAGGCAGGCAAAGCAGGCAAGGCCAAAAACCTTGGCGTTTTTGACAAGAGCGAGTGGACCCGATACTCCAGTAAGAGCCTGGCGGCGAGCCAAGGCGGCGCTGTCGATGACAGAGCCCGAACGAGTCGCAACAACCATCTTGACGATGCACAGCAATCTAGACGCAGTTGGCCTTGGACAGTTGATAATAAGCTGAACAGCAATAGAAAGTGAGTCTCAACCATGATGGACCAATGTGAGTATATGCGATTGCTCCGTGAAGGATTGCGGAATTCCATTTAGAGCTAGATCAGTAGATCCACCGAATAGTGTAGTCGATAGGTGCGGTAAGTAAGCGGGAACCTGTGGACGTGGGAGGAAATGCGGGGATAAGGGCTAGCCATAAAGGGAATTCCGTCTCGTCCCTTGTGGATGATACGTTCGGCTCGGTGGCCAATGGGGGGAAGGTACATCATCATTCCGGGTGAAGACGACTCGTTATTATTACTCTATTGAAGAGTGAGTGCCCTACTGTTAGCTACCTGACCTACAAACCTCAAGGATGCAGAGTCTCCTCACTTCAGGGTCTGGAACCTTTGGATATTTCACTGAGTTGGCAACTGCAACTGCAGAGCAGTAGATCTCGACGTATCATATGACCAGCTTCAATCGTTGATCAGACACTTCTAGGTTAGATGAAATTTGAGACACATGAGTGCTCCGTGATGCTTGCACACACGGTCGTGGGCGGCGCTTCTTCCGGACTAGAATTGCTTGTTGCAGATGACGAACGCTTCGCGATAGTAAACTTTATCTGTTGCAATTCGTGAGTTCTATAAGTCGGAGGCTGACCATCAGTGAAAACTGTAGTATCAAGATGCTACTACTGAATATCCTCACCTGTAAACATGTAATCATCAAAGAAGACTTGAGCATCAAATTGCAGCTCAGTGTCGGCGAGAAACTCGGAGGAAAGCTCTGGCCACATGGTGTCATGTCTCTGGCCACGACCGGTCAAAGTATTCTTGTTGCTAGCCGCTGTAGGCACATTCTGCAGCGTAATGATGAATAAGATTCTCTGAGTTGACCACCGTAGTTCAGGAAATACCAGGGTACTGTAACTCACCTCCAACCGTTCCCCGGATATGTGCCGTCCTCGAAAATCGTAGAGTCTAATGAAAGTGCTGATCTTGTCACTGACAATACTCAAGTCCACATCTCGCAAGCCCATCTCCCGCTGGTCAAGCACGGCATCGACCCATCCGGCTCCAGCATAGAACTCGGCCATATCTTTCACAGACTGTCTCAGGAACTGATAGTTGGCTCTTGCTATCAGCGAAAGGTATGAAAAAGTAGATTCAGCCGCCGCTTTCGAGCCGGTGGAAATCATAGTGCCTCTTTGGTAATCTTCCAAATAAAGAACCATCGAAGGCGACACTTCACTTGGGATAGGAAACGCGGATGGCCTCCTGTCTATGGGAATCTTCACGGTATCTGACTGATGATTTATGTCGCGGAGGTACGCACAAGCTGCGTGAAAAAAAGACTGATTCAGAAAGAAAGTTGCCAAAAGGGTACGGTCATCGATGAGTTTCGCGAATGTGAGCAGGTCAGTAATGGACTTGATGGCATTCCGGTACAACTTCTCAGTCACCTTTCGTTCGATAGAACTGGAGCTTTTGCAATGTCTGAAAGGATTGGAGCCTCCATTGCTGGTGAATGAGTTATTGTCAGACTTCATCGACGTTGCCTCATCGACAACAAGACTTTCGTGTGTAAGAAATGCTATTTGTAGATGGAAGAACAAATGCAAGAGCAGATATGGGCCTGCTTGACGTGATTTGACGGCGGCTTGGTAAAAGATCGCACCGAACCGGATCTCTTGCGGTATCAGTTGATATCTTTGAACTATGTCACCCTGGAGCCCTTCAATTTGCGCCTTGCGTTGCTTTGCTTCCGTGCATGATTGGGTGTGATAATCATAGCTAGACTCGGTATTAAGGAACTCGATTGATGCCGCATAGGCTTGCATCATCCGCACTGTATAAGGGAATACACAGGTCCTGATCGCTCCCGGAACACCACCAGGGCCTGCTTGTATGATTGCAATATCGATGTCTTTGGGTAGTCGTATACTGATCTCGTGACGCTTGACACTGGGTACGCGGCCTGTACCACTGGATAGACATGTGTCCTGAACGAAAATGCACCAGAAAAGAACAATATGGGCAGACCTCTCGAATGTCAATGAATCAACGTAGTTGAGCGGTGACGCAGATGCATACGCAGCCAACTCTTCCGCGTCAGTCCCGCTGTTCGTCGGAGACTGGCCGACCATGGAACCCGTGGAACTATGTTCTCGATGGAGACCCAGTTCTTGAGCCATTCTCAGAGACATTCCCATGAACATCCACATCCCTAGCAGAAATTAGCTCAATTTCAGTCACTGTACTTGAGGAGCTCCAAACAACCCGGACCATACCAGCCTCGTTGTTCTGTCCAAATTCTACCCACGAAAGTAACAACATTCCGGCCACCACATCAGCAGATGGAATGCTCAGCAATGGCATCAGAAGTTCTTTCGCTCTCTCTAAGAATGGCAGCGCAAATTCCCAGCGTTCCCTCTTTTTCCCGCTTGCCACGGGATCAAGATACCGTGAGAACATTGCGGGCTGGCAAAATCGAGCCGATAGAGCTGATATGGAACAGATGAGGAAGGTAGAAACTTTGCCATTTTCAATGAGCCGGTTCAGGTACGGGAGGCTTACAAAACCGAAGTGATCACCATAGTATTCGAAAAATGCCTCCAACAGATGGGGGAGCAGTTCCACTGATGGTAGACCGCTTGTGCTGTCGAAGATTGGCATGCAAGTGGTGTGCGTTGATCGTTCGGTAAACTCGCACCCGCCGAGCGGCGAGTCTCCGGAACTAGGAGCCTCGCAGACAGCCGCAGTAGGATGCTGTCTGATCTTGAGTTTGATCTTCTTGTGTCCTGGAGCTATTGCAGTCGGACCAAGATGCCTGTAATAGTGGAGTGTCGATTCAGCCGCGTCCTCTTTCGGGGAATCAATCTCCGAACTTTTTGAACGTTGACCCATAGATCCCTGGTCGTCAGGTACGACGGGAGCGCTTCGGTCATCATGAATACCAAACAGTCCACTAGTAGGGGGACCACCAACGCAAGCCCAAGTGTTCTGATGTTGCTCTTGGTCCCGTCCAACTCGGTTCTGCTCCGAAAGAGGAGCCGACGGCGAAGTGTCTGTGGAAGCGTACCGCTGACTTGATGATGAATCAGCGGTATTCAACATTGTCCCACTTTGACGCCTTCGTCCATCCTCCTTGGGCCAGACGCAGTCCCGACCCAAATGGATGCAATGCGTACATGGCTTGACAGACGAGTCTGATAAGCCAAAGGCCGGTTCTCCACCCAAGCAACGTCTCTTCAATTTTCGGCAGCATTCGCAAGCAAGAGCCGAATATTTTACCCTCTTATGGGAGGTGAGTGGAGAACCTCCGAAGTCATGAGCGGTTCTGATTTCCATAGAATCCATGAACAGCTGAATGAGAGAATGACTCGAAGCTAGACTGAGGCACCTGGTCTCATCGCGAGATGATTCAATTGTGCCTCCATGATATCATGTTGATAGTCACTATAGTAGAATTAACATGACGTCGAGTGCGATCAATTAAATGAGGTACAACTTGTAAGCAGTCAGGGAGCGAGGCGGAGGTCCGCGTTGCCCCGTTAGGCGTGCCGAATATATGGTCCTAGGTCATAAATAAATGTCCGAGGCTAGATGTGAGAGGTTGCGGCAGACTTGATGTATTGGAGTGCTCCATTGGCATTCATTTACGACCTAGAACTATATAGGTACAGTACTGTACTACACACCTAATCTACCCCCCAAACCGTTTCCACCACCCCTTCATCCCAACCCTAAGAACAGCCTCACAATGTCCAACCCAGCCCTCGAACTCGCCTCAACCATCCAAACCGCCTCCATCAACCGCAGTCCCTCCCCACACCACGACCTGAACCCCTCAACGGCCGCCTCCCGCAAACAACCCGTCACAGTCTCCGACTCCGAGAAAAGCAGCACCAGCATCCCCTCCTCCGGCATCAAGCCCATCCCGCGCCGCAAAGCGCTCCCTCCTCTCCCGGACCTGCGCTTCGAGCAGAGCTACCTGGCCAGTCTGCAGGGCGCGGAGTCGTGGGTGCGGATCGCGTGGATTACGGTCAGGGATCAGGTACGTATGCTGATTTATTCCCGTTTTCGTCCTAACCCTTATCTGGAACACAACACATACATCACGCTACGCTACGCTACATTCATAATCTGTCAATCTGCTCTGCTGTCAATTAGGAGAGAACCGCTGCTGTTGCTACGGAGAACTAACGGCACCCGCCCCGGTATACGAACAGGTCCTCCTCCCCCTCCTCCAAGGCACCCTCTGGACGCTGGCGCTCCAGGGCTGGCGCTTCTGGAACCGGTCGGCCAAGTTCAGCGGCGCGAACGTGGGGAGTCGCATCCGGCGATGGTGGTGGGGGGTCAACAATTGGGAGATTCCGGCTGAACGAAATGCGCGAACCGCTGCGGTGGGGATGAGTCAGAGTGAGAGGTTTGCGGGTGAGGTTGGGGAGGTGAGTTTCCTTGTTATCTTCTGGCGGTGGGAAAGGTTCCTGTTGTTGGGTGGGGTTTCGGTGGTCGGTGTGCGCGGGATGGGGCTAATACGGTTGGGTAGTATTATACGGGCCAGTTTTCGAATCCGAGTGGAGATTGAGGAGCATTGGGGCTGCGGGTGTGGACAGGGTGAGTTATCTGCATAGTTTGGAGGCATTTGAGGCGTTTGTTGGAGCTTGGGTTGGTGGTTCAGTCTCGGTTGTACGAATGTTGATCTGCTAGGATGGGTCATCGATCATAACGCTGGGATTATATGTCCATTGAGTCATGAGATTGTCTGGTGTTCCCGGCAGAGAATCGACGTGGGTACCCGCCCTACTACCTACTTCTAATCTATATTGCTGTGCACATACCTCCACAGTACGAACGCGCCGTCTGTGTATGGGTACGGGATAGCTCCGAGCGCAGACTCCAGGACATGCTTATATGCATGACTGAACCTTTACTCCAGGAATTGTTCTGAAAACAGTCCCGAGAAAGACATACAATGCTTGAGGTTCAAAAAACACCATCTAGATATACCCTAAACTCGAACATTGATCCAAAGACTCTGCCGGCCGCACATAGCGGAGTGCGGGCCCACTAACATGCTAATCCCATGCTGGCTTCTGCCACTAGTCACTGAGTTGCCCGAGGAGGCTCGTCTTGTGGACCTGGTGGAGGTAGCACTCGAATTGCATCATGGATCGTAGGACTTGCTCTCATCGGATCTGGTGCTGAGTGGACTGTTGGTAGCATGGGCTGACTGATAGCGGTTGCTTCATGTTTGAATTTCGAGATCACCGTTGGTTGTGGGTTCCGTGTTTCTAACCGTTCCGACTTCTCGATATGACCATTGACCTTCAGGTCGCCTTTCTTGTGATACCGTAGCTGCACAACCAGACTACGTCCAGACTCGTACGCAGCTCCGGCGTCATCAGTATCACTGTCTCCCTCACTCATGTCTTCGTCGTCGGCCTCATCGTCATCAATCACCGGCTCGTCCACGTCATCATCGTCGTCGCCCCCGTCCCATTCGCCTTCACTGGACTCACTCCCCATCTCGTCCACGGAGTTGTAGCCTGGAATATGGTTGCTACCTTTGGCCCAGCCATCGACTTCCTTCCTGAGCCCAGAGCGCCTCAGTCGGCCATTAGTATGGGGCTGCTCTTGGCCATCCACTCCTGTCTCTGGTTCCCCATCAGTGAGAGATAGTTTCTTAGTAGTCTGAGTACTCAACAACGTTTCGCCGTAAGCGCCGCGGGCCCTAGCCTTGACCTGCCTACCGCTAGCTGTGAACGTTGGCCCACTGGGCTCCGCAGGAGTATTGATGCCAGAATTTCGAGTAGAGCGTCGAGCAGAGGTTGCGTCTGAGCCATCCTCGTCTTCGTCAGAGAACGTGTATCTCATTCGTTTACCTCGTGTACGTCCTTCGTAAAGCGAGAAACCCGGTTCTGGCCGGGTGAACTGTGCTTTGCGGGCGTTGCGATAATCACGCCGTTTCCGTTTCTATAACGCCTCTTAGTAAACAGCCCACAGAAGAAGACCAGAGGAAATGTACCTCTTCCGACGCTTCAAATCTTGGAATAGCGAGCAAGATCCTCTCCTTCAGTCGTCTTGCGGCCTGACTACCTTCCTCACCTAGTTTTTCTGCAACTTCCTTGAGCTCGTCTATACTACCAGCGACACTCCTCCAAGTGTTGTGCTTCAAGATGGGATTGCTCTCGCGGTATAACCTGAAGTGCGTATCGTCCTGGCCCTCAACAAGCCAGTATCTCCTCTTATCACCATCTCGACCCCACGGTTGGACGGATAAAGGCTGGTTAAGATCATCGTCATGTCGTTGTTGCTTGTAAGACTCTTTGATGACCGCTAAGACAGCCTCGGAGGAGTGAAGCGACCAAAGGATTAGGGCTTTTAGAAGGGTAAGCTATAGCGTTGCTATTAGTTTCTATTACGTCTCTGTGATGCTATCGAAAGACAACTAGGACATACTCGCTGTGCGGGATCCATTGTATTGAAGCTTTTGCCGCCATGTAGGGGATTGGCGAGGTTCCATGATGGTGGCCATTGGTTCTCGTGGGCGTGGACAGCTTCCTCCAATGCCCGCTGATGATGCCCTCTCCTTCACGGTGAACCTCATATTAGCAATGCTTCTCGAAGTACACCGCCTGGAGAGAGCTGCTATAGGTCGAAGTGACCACTGTTGCCTCCTAGGGGCACATGAAGACTCACTCGACATCCTTCTTACGGTTCAGGACCAGGCCCAGTAGCGCACAGAGTAATCTTTCCACTTGCTCCCCCGGTACAGAGTCCACAACACCTTTCTCAATATCTTGTGGGCCATATTGTGGTAGGGATTTGGGGAAGACATCGTTGAAGCGCGAGCGAAACATCACTATAAACTGTGCAACCACGGAGTTAGCTTACGAAGAGCGACAACAACGACCGGGCCGACCTGACACTGGCAGGAAAATGTCGTAAACGCGTTCAAACTTACAGCAATGTCTGGATTGTCCGCCAGAACGTTTTCATGCGGCGGTGATGCTGGCCGCTTCCGCTGGCTTGACGGACGCCCGGTGGGATCCGTGTTGTGACTGGTGCCATTCTTCAGATAACGATCAAGTGTTCCTTCTCCGACAGTTGAGTTGAATTCCTCTTCGTTGTCTGTGGATGGCAGGGAGGAGAGCGAAGAGAGGTCTGACGAAGACATACTCTCAAGCGTTGGGTCTGGTGTCGGCTAGGCAGATTTACAGCATGGGAAAGTCGATGTGGGCAGACTGAACGTCTACGGAGCTACGACAAGCGCGATTGATTCGCGGATAATTCGTCTATTGCATATGGCACAGAAGGGGCTTCACGGTACAGCGAAAGTCTCAGTTAACAGCCATCAATACATTCTCTGGTTTTCTCTTCAGCGGGCCTCCCTTGAAAGCTTCCGTCAAGCTGATGGGTCAAATTGGGGGTGTAATGGGTGACACCACGAACGAGAGCTGAGAGAGACGTCCAAGTCGGTCAAGCATAGCCGGGAACGGCCCGAATGCGACCCTAACGCTATCTCGTTCAGCTCTGAAAGGCGTAACGACGACTTTGACCTTTTCTGCTCTGACAGGTAACGGTTTTCAAACGCGTTGTGCTTTGGACAATGCCCTTGCACCATTCGAAAGTCCAGAGGGCTCTCTGCTAGAAGGATATACTTCGTATTCTCAGATACAGCCATCAGCCCCCGACCGGTAAACCTCGGCTGTCTGGCGTAACCGGTGTTATGTTCCAGGCGCGCGACCGTGAAGTATAGCACACTTTTCGATTACATCCAGGATCGCCGGTTCAGTTTCACGCTCGTTTCCATTGTCCCGGAGTCAGATAGGTTGCAGTGATTTCCAGACTCCATTCTCGCCATTCCTCCTGGGGGTGGTTGGTGGTATTCGGGATCATAGTAAGCCCAGCTTTCGATTCAGCAGAACTATGCAAACAAGGTCTTCAAGGCTAAGATTTCTCATAACCAAATACATTTGAGAAAGGTCAACAGAGCATAACGGAGAGCAGAATTGATGGTCTTCGATCATCGTGATGGTAGAGAAATCTCTAAAGTGTGGCACGAATAGATAGGAAATCAGTGGTATATGGAGATAGAACCTCAGAGATATTCAGGAGTTGTGTTGATATTTCAGTATTGGAGAAACGAACGTATAGAACGTGGTGGCCAAGAGAATCACCACACACTCGAATGGTAATCGTTGTTGACGATCTCCTTGCAAGAAGGTCTCGAGTTTCCCTACTACAGATCATCAAAAGGAGTTTCTGAAGACGAGTATCACCAGTTTCTGACCAAAGTGCGGGCCTGAGAGGTCTTAAGGAATGAGTTAAGCCTCGAGCCCACGTGGGGTAGGATACCTATTGTAACCTGCTTCACGAGACCAACCAAGTGCTGTAACTTCCAAATCATCGACCATGCTTGAATTTGCCACATAGCAACATAAGGCTTACGTCTTGAGATTGCTTCACATCATTGCAGCATGGGTGGAAGACGACCTTGTGTGACGGTTAGTGTGATAGCCTGTAACGTGGTCTAGTCCTGAAAGAGACGTCTAAGCGAGACCATCGAAGTTCAGCCCACAAAGCGAATATTGAGCCCTCGACAACATCATTGATTAAGACTCAGCGCATTTCAAGGACAGGCGCTCAGCTCACGATGGGTACTGCTTCCGTTCTTAATATCAATGGTCCATCAGTTTGGAGGACAACTGCTAATGGCTGTTTGACTCTTAGGTCGCGTTATCCGAAATCAGAGGAAGGGTCGTGGCTCGATCTTCAGTAAGTTCTTATACTAACTTGGGAAATGGATGAAGAGGAGAACTGACCATTCGATCAGCTGCCCACACTCGCTTGAACAAAGCACCCGCACAATTCCGAACCCTTGACTACGCCGAACGACATGGCTACATTCGTGGAGTAGTGCGAGATATCATCCATGACCCAGGTCGTGGCGCACCACTTGCTAAAGTTGTCTTCCGCGATCCATACCGATTCAAACTTCACACCGAGACGTTTATAGCAAACGAAGGGATGTACACTGGACAATTCATCTATGCCGGAAAGAACGCAACACTGACGGTGGGGAATGTCTTGCCTCTGGGGGTCGTGCCTGAGGGTACTGTGGTGACCAACGTCGAGGAAAAGGCTGGAGACCGAGGCGCCCTAGGTAGGACCTCAGGTAACTACGTGACGGTGATTGGACACAACCCAGATGAGGGCAAGACACGAGTGAAGCTACCAAGTGGCGCCAAGAAGGTCATCAAGAGCTCGGCCCGGGGCATGATCGGTATAGTTGCTGGTGGAGGACGAACGGACAAGCCATTGCTGAGTATGTGACTGTTCTCGTATAAGGAACTTTGAGGGCTTGACCCACTGACGACTCATTGTAGAGGCATCACGGGCCAAGCATAAGTTCGCTGTCAAACGCAACTCATGGCCCAAGACTCGCGGTGTTGCCATGAATCCCGTTGACCATGTAAGTACCATGTGCCCTTATCACCTCCATTTGAGCATCGAGCATCCAAACAGACCCTGTTGCTAACTTGTAATGCTTGTAGCCTCACGGTGGTGGTAATCACCAGCATATCGGTAAAGCCTCAACCATATCCCGTTACGCAGCACAAGGTCAAAAGGCTGGTCTCATTGCTGCCAGGAGAACTGGTCTATTGCGGGGTACTCAGAAGACGAAGGATTAGATGGTCATTTTCTTCGTCGGAAAGGATGTCAGTGTCGCCTGCAGGAGCTAGGTTGCACATGGTCGCGTTGTACCTTAACAAACTCCTGAATCAAAACAAAGACCCAAAGTTCTCTCATCCCTTGTGCCAGGGGAGTGTTCGAATGATTATATGCCCCGATTGACAACCTGTAGGCCGCAGAACAGTACCGTACCGATAGAAATTCATGCTCATGTCGTACTGAGGCAAGTCAATTGCTAAAAATAATTCAACGCGGCAAGTGAAATCTCCAGCCCAAATTTGAACTTCGAATCACCTATCATTTTAGGCTTCCAATGTTCTTTGATGCTCACCCCATGGTGCGTCGCGGTTATCGCTCCACATGGAGGCGCCAACCTATTAACTCTCTGGTTACATATGAGCTGTAGCACAGAAAGTATCTCTCAGAGATAAACTTGGTACGTGACGTGACGGTTATCACGGAGACTGGCGCTGAGCTGTCCATCCATTGTCGATGCGCAGAATGCCCGGAGGCAAGATCAATGAACGCAGATGGAGGACGTGGTTCTCACCATCGATACAACTCTCTGTTTTAATTGACTGCCAAGTAGTCTTCTTTCCTTTCCAAGCCAATTCGTTGTTGAATAGGAAACTTCGACCAATCCATGGTTGGCTTCCAATTTAGCGCATAGCTCCCCAGGTTGCATGGCCGTTGTCCCCACACGACTTCAGTCATTCCTTTCGTGCAGTTCTCGTGTCAACCCAACAAAGCCGATAACTGCACCTTTGAAAGTCAAGTGAGGGAAGCAGGCTTATCCTCAACACATCCACGCTCGCTCTCTGTATTACATCAACCGTCAATCGTTTGGCTTCTTTGCTACTTTACGAACCTTGGGACTACTCAGGAAGGCCCAGCCATATTTGAAAGTTCTGCCCCTGATCTATTCTTATTCACTGGCAGTCGACGGTGCATGCCTGTGCCGGCAACTTTACAGTCTCATAATATCATTCTCTCCGCCGCAGGTTCCACCACACAGAACAAGGCAAGATGAATGTGAACAAGAAGCTGGATCGATTCAAGCAATGGGCTGGCGAGAGGATGGGTGGAGAAGTCAAGACCAACGTTTCAGACGACTTCAAGGCATTGGAGGTGGAAATGGCTCTCCGGCATGAAGGCAAGTAAATATGCACGCAACATTTGCCCTGAAAGCCACCAGTGCTAGTGCTACCTATGCCCAGCTGCTAACAGTCTGCAGGCATGGAGCGTCTGCAAAAGTCGATGACCATCTACGTCAAGACCTTGTCGAAGCGAAACGAAGGCGAAGATAGAGAGAAGACGTTCCCGGTAGCATATCTAGGATCAACAATGGTCAATCATGGCGAAGACTTTGAGAATGACTCCGAATTTGGGCAGTGTCTTATCAGTGCGCTCCCGGTCACTCTTGTTCTCAAGATACCAACAACAGAGGCTGATTCACAGTGAAGGCATGGGACGTACAGAAGAACGGATTGCACGAATACAGGAGACTTATGTGGCTAATGCGACTGCAAGCTGGCTTGAGTCGCTAGAGCGGTCCCTCGCGCAGTTGAAAGAATACCAAGTAATTAGACTACTTCTGCTACACCTCGATATGACGCTGATGCACGCCAGGCTGCTCGTAAGAAGCTCGAAAGCCGGCGCCTTGCTTACGATGCGTCGCTTGCCAAGATGCAGAAAGCCAAAAAGGAGGATTTTCGAGTCGAAGAGGAGCTACGTTCACAAAAAGCGAAGTATGAGGAGTCTAGCGAGGACGTCTACAGGCGGATGCAGGATATCAAAGAAGCCGAGTCCGAGAGCGTAGCTGACCTGGGAGCCTTCCTTGACGCCGAGCTTAGCTACTACGACCGCTGTCGCGAAATCCTCCTGCAGCTGAAGCGGGACTGGCCTGCCCGGTGAGTTTTCCGTTAAGCGTGTGAATTGTGCCCGCTGAGATATTGTGCAGACAAAATTCGAACCATGGCAACGAAAATCGACGCACCCTTCGACCTCGATCGAACACTGCTCATTCGTACAGTGACCGGTGCAATACGGTTGAAGAGGCGCCCTCCATGCCGCCACCTGAAACTCGCCCATCTATCCGCTCAAACCGTGCCGTGTCTTCTTATCACCCAGCTGAATCCCAGCATCGCGACTTTGCAAATATGGAGTCTTCCACCCGACCACTCTTCAACAGGTCCACCACCTTCGGAGACCCTAGTTCTCTCCACCGGGATATCTCTCCAGTTTCCGTCACCCGTTTGTCGCGTGTGACGAGCGACTCCCTTTCAAATCCTACTTATCGTATGCAACTTCGCCCTACGAAGGGAATTGCCCTTAATGATGGCTTCGGAGACCCATCGGATGATTCAGCGTTCAACAGCAACAGCAGTCCCGATAGGTCTTATGGCGAGAGGTCCGTTTCCCCGGCCACATCTCATGGTAGCCTTCCTTCCAGAACGGCCAGCTCGACGACTCTGCACGCAGGTGTTTCCAACGGAAAGAAGGCACCACCGCCACCTCCTCCATCACGGTCAAAGAAGCCGCCTCCCCCGCCGCCTATCAAGAGGAGCGCGTTGAGCACATCAAACGTGCATTACGCCTAGGCCTGGACGGTCAGAAGTATAACGCAGGTTTACGGAGGGTACGGTGTCTGACGATGGAGGCTTTGACTACGGCATACTCTCTGATTCCGAAGGTCGTGCTACAGGACACTGGGCGTTTTAGCGGCTGGATGAAAGAATACTACGACTTTCTTGAAAGCGATTGCAAGAGTCTGATCACGAGCCTTAAATAAACCATGTTTCCCTTGTGCATCAGTCACTGCAAAATTATTCCATATACTCCCGTAGTGTTGTGGTCACAACGTCAGCAAAAGCCAGGCAGAGCATACAATGCCCAGCAAATTATGGAACTTCAAGGTCCCGAATCGTTGTC
Source organism: Acarospora socialis (assembly GCA_025617375.2). NCBI lineage: Eukaryota > Fungi > Ascomycota > Lecanoromycetes > Acarosporales > Acarosporaceae > Acarospora > Acarospora socialis. The sequence goes on from JAMYGW020000011.1 coordinate 646,425, forward strand.
AAGGCTTGTATCCTTCTTCCAATACAAGTTTCCACAGTAGTCTTTCGTGTCATCCTCTTCGCATCAGAGGCGTAGGAGAATTACCTTATCCTCGTAGATCGTCGAAGTGATGGTCGCTTAGTAATGGGTCGACTATTCACAGGCACGTGACTTCTTTAGCGAACCAAAGCTTACGATGGCTCTTTCCTCTCACCGCACAGGCTCAGTCACCGACCGGAAGCATTTAGAGATCCGCGACCCCCCCCTCCATTACCATCCAGCCCTATCAAAACTGTCAACACGTAAGTTTTGACGCGTTGATAGGCGCTCCGACAGACCCACTGGGTCCTCCAGCGCTTATATCAGTCCTACTTCCAACGTGTTACCTTGCCGTAAGAACTGGCACAACCAGTCTCCTGTCATTATCTCAACTCTCCTCGACCCGAGGGAGACCCAAGCCCGCTTCGGTCGACTCCTGGAGGGCTCAACGGGTTGTACAACAAACCGCATCTCATCTTTGGTCATCCGCGCTTCGGTCTCAACACCTTCCTGCTGGAGCCTTATCATTCACTCACCGCGCTGCACACCCATTTAGTCGTCCAAGCTTAGACGCATGTTATTGGTAGCGAATCACGGTGGAGCAAAGCGTACAGCTATTAAAGGAACATCTGCTACAACATGACCTCCGTTCAGAGTGCACCCGCCCTACCCCAGGGCGGGGTGTCCATCCCCCCCAACCTCACTCAGCAACATGTACAAGAGGTGTATCAGGTCAGTCATACTCTCAAAGCCGACCCATGTGATTATAAAGTCTTTCTCACGGTGCAGTTGCTAATGTCCTTCAAGAAATTCAAGCAGATGAAAGAACAAGGCGTCCGACAAGACGATCCCGAATTTCTTAAAGCGCATAACCTTCTGACTGCTATCTCCCAACATTCACAACTCGCCAGGCAAAGACAGGCATATGCTCAGCACCAACAACAAGCAGCGCAGCATCGCCACCAGCAACAACAGCAGCAAAATGGAGGAAATTCACAAGCAGCAACGAATGGCATTAATGGTAAGTTTTTCCCAACCACCAAAACCCCCTTACCTTGTTGACGGTTCATCGCAGGACGTACTCCACAAGCTTCGAGCACCTCTACCTCCTCAAATCAGCAATCTCCAACGGGTGCTGGTTCGTCTGCATCGACACAGCCATCGACTGTTGCAGCTGGCGCAACTCCTGGTGCCCAATCTGGCAAATCTTCCTCAACTGGCAGTCCCAGTTTCAGCTCCGAACAACTGTCGATGCTTCGGAATCAAATCTTGGCATTCAAACTACTGTCAAAAAATCTTGCTATACCCCCAAACGTCCAGCAGCAACTCTTCGCTTCGCAGCAAGCCAAACGACCTCCTTCAGCGGTCCAAGCTGTTACAACCGCTGACCATATCATCCAGCAAGCGGCCCAAGCTCGAAGTAGTCCAGCTAGGGAACATACGAATTCCCCAAAGCCACGGTCATGGTACGACTCTTTCAAGCCGCCTCACGAGCACTTGCCTTCCACCATCAGTTACGCGGATCATAGGGAGCGGAGTAGAAGGCCCATAATCCCGAGCATCATGCCTCCTGGAGTTGACGTTGACCGCGTGCGGGAGGAGCGAGAGCGTATTATCTACAACCGGATCATGTCACGCAAATCCGAACTTGAGAAGCTACCGGCGAATCTGGCTGTTTGGGACACAAGCAAAAGCGATACACCTAATGGTGACCAGTCACTCAAACTTAAAGCATTGATAGAGTACAAAATGCTCTGTCTCTTACCTAAACAGCGCGCTCTTCGCCAAGATATAAGTCGACAGGTGGTCAGGTGTGATACGCTTGCGTCAACGGCCAATCGGACGATGTTCAGACGGATGAAGAAACAATCGCTCCGTGAAGCGCGGATTACAGAGAAACTTGAAAAGCAGCAGAGGGACGCCAGAGAGGAGAAAGAAAAGAAGAAGCAGAACGACCGTCTCCTCACCATACTAAGTCATGGACGTGAAATACATAATGCCCAGACTGCTCAAAGGAACAGAAGTCAGAAGTTCGGACGCATGATGTTGCAACATCATCAACATATCGAGAAAGAAGAGCAGAAACGAGTCGAGAGAACAGCCAAACAACGTCTTCAAGCACTGAAAGCCAACGACGAGGAGACCTACCTCAAACTCCTTGGCCAAGCGAAGGACTCTCGCATCTCTCATCTACTGAAACAGACCAATGGCTTCTTAAGTCAATTAGCAGCATCCGTAAAGCAGCAGCAACGCTCTGCCGCAGAACGTTATGGGGATGAAGATTATCTCGAAGAAGATGAGGCGGATGAGGATGAGGATGACGAGGAAGGGGGACCTAAAGTCGATTACTATCAAGTGGCCCATCGCATTAAAGAGGAAGTTAAAGCACAACCTAACATACTTGTTGGAGGGACATTGAAAGAGTACCAACTCAAGGGCCTGCAGTGGATGATATCGTTGTACAACAACAATCTCAACGGCATTTTGGCAGATGAGATGGGGCTTGGCAAGACTATCCAAACGATCAGCCTGATCACTTATCTTATCGAAAAGAAGAAACAGAACGGGCCGTTCTTGGTTATCGTACCATTGAGTACTCTTACAAACTGGAACCTCGAGTTCGAGAAATGGGCTCCTTCTGTGTCAAGAGTCATCTACAAAGGTCCACCAAACGCTCGGAAGCAGCAACAACAGCAGATTCGATGGGGCAATTTCCAAGTCCTCCTTACTACCTTTGAATATGTCATTAAGGATCGACCCGTTCTGAGCAAAGTGAAATGGGTACACATGATCGTTGACGAGGGCCATCGTATGAAAAACGCCAATTCCAAGCTCAGCAACACCCTCACTCAGTATTACACAAGTCGATACCGTCTCATCTTGACGGGTACTCCGCTTCAGAACAATCTGCCTGAACTGTGGGCTCTTTTGAATTTCGTACTTCCCACGATCTTCAAGTCTGTCAAGTCCTTCGACGAATGGTTTAACACACCGTTCGCAAATACTGGTGGTCAAGACAAGATGGAATTGACAGAAGAAGAGCAATTACTCGTCATTCGCCGTCTGCACAAGGTTCTAAGACCGTTCCTCCTCCGTCGCTTGAAGAAAGATGTTGAGAAAGATTTGCCTGATAAGCAGGAACGAGTGATCAAGTGTAAATTCTCTGCACTTCAGGCGAAGTTATACAAGCAACTAGTGACGTACAACAAGATGTCTGTCAGCGATGGCAAAGGTGGCAAGACTGGTATGCGGGGCCTCAGCAACATGCTCATGCAGTTGCGAAAGCTCTGCAACCATCCATTTGTGTTTGGAGAGGTGGAAGACCAAATGAATCCGGGCAAAATCAGCAATGATTTGCTGTGGCGGACCGCGGGCAAATTTGAGCTACTTGATCGAATTCTACCGAAATTCAAGGCTTCTGGTCATCGGGTGCTTATGTTCTTTCAGATGACGCAGATCATGAATATCATGGAAGACTTTCTCCGGCTTCGGGGTATGCAATACTTGCGTCTTGACGGTTCAACTAAGTCAGACGATCGGTCCGAACTACTGAAGTTGTTCAATGCCCCCGACTCACCGTATTTCTGCTTCCTATTATCTACCCGTGCCGGAGGTCTCGGTCTCAACCTGCAAACAGCAGACACCGTTGTGATCTTTGACTCTGACTGGAATCCTCACCAGGATCTCCAGGCCCAAGATCGTGCTCATCGTATAGGACAGAAGAACGAAGTTAGGATCCTGCGACTGATAAGCTCGAACTCGGTGGAGGAGAAGATCTTGGAGCGAGCTCAGTATAAGCTTGACATGGACGGCAAAGTCATCCAGGCCGGAAAGTTTGACAACAAGTCTACTAACGAAGAACGGGATGCTATGCTTCGAACCTTGCTTGACAGCGCCGAAGCTGCCGAGCAGCTGGCCGAACAAGAGGAAATGGATGACGATGATCTCAACGCAATCATGGCTCGGTCGGACGATGAAATTCTTTTGTTCCAGAAGATAGATGAGGAACGTGCAAAGGACCCTGACTATGGGCCGGGTAAGAAAAAGCCACGTCTGATGGACGAGTCAGAGCTTCCAGACATCTACCTCCAAGACGACAATCCTGTGGCAGAGGAGATTGAGGAAATTGCAGGACGCGGTGCCCGAGAGAGGACACGTGTGAAATATGATGATGGTCTCACCGAGGAGCAGTGGCTCATGGCCGTGGACGATGATGAAGATACCATCGAAGCTGCCGTAGCACGTCGCGAAGCTAAAATTGCCAAGCGAAGCGCCAACAAGGACAAGAGGTTCAAAAAAGCGAACGGGATGGACAGCTCTCCGGACCCATCCCGGGAGAGCTCTGAAGTGCCCATGCCTAAGAAACGTGGTCGAAAGCCTAATCCGCAGAAGCGGAAAGCCGAGGATAACGTCGAAGATGTTCCGGCAGCCAAGCGAAAACGGGGAGGCCGGCAATCAAAAGCCGTGGAAACTCTGAGCGCAACAGAGCGAACTCTCCTTCAGAAGGTTCTCAACCGCGTTTATCAGCACCTTATGGATCTTGAGGCCGAGATTCCAGGCGAGCCTTCAGACGATGAAGATGGTCCTCCGATGCGGGGAATCATTGATCCCTTCATAAAGCTTGTGCCAAAGGCCCAATACCCCGACTACTACCTTGTCATCACGAATCCAATATCTATGGACAACATCAAGAAAAAGATCAACAAAGAAGAGTACCAAAACTTGAAAGAATTCCGAGATGATGTCCGTCTGCTTTGCAATAACGCGCGAATCTACAACGAAGACACCAGCATGCTGTTTCAGGACGCTAATGTCATCGAGGTTGGTTCTCAACCCATAACTTACTTGAAATCCCATACTAATCAGATTCCTTCACTAGGCCGCCTGTGTCGTCAGACTCAAACAAGAGACAGAGGGCCATCCTCAACTCCAAGACTTTGACGATCCAGGCTCTTCGGTCGCAGACGGCCAATCAACAGCTGCGGTTTCGGGCACCGGTACTCCAATGACTTCGTCGGCTGGTCTGGGCCAGAAGCTCAAACTCACCTTCAATCGAGACTCTTTTCCTAACGGTGGCGATAGTGGCATGCAAAGTGACGACGAATGAATTCCCATGACAATGGAAAGAGGAGGATGGTCTGCTCCTTTGTAATATCTGGGCGTATCAGAGTTTACGGTCTCGGTGGCTGGGAAGGACAATCAGCATTGCATGCAGGTTTTGTTGGTTGTATTGGGTTCCGATTGAGGATGCTTCCGCGAGCTGGTGTCTTAGTGAATTTGTTTGTTCGGTGTACGATATATTGGACTACGATGCGAAAATGCAGCTTATCCAACTGTCCTCTTGTTCCGCCAGCGTCTGGATGATCATCTATACTCATATCGAGATTCCTTGACAGTGTCTCTTCCCACTGCCTAGAACCTCCCTATCCCTCCGAGAGTCCGCAGCACAACAGACACCCTCTGACTTTTCGCAAATGCCCCTTCTCTCTGCACCCCATCAGCGTCTCAGACCCAACACTCTAAATCCTGAAGAAAATGAACTACATCACAAAGCCCCTATTCCGACGTCCATGCGAATTGACAGTCCCTTCCCACATTAACTTGGCTGTATTTTCAATTAAGTAAGTATCTGAGCTTGAAGCTGTATCCAGTCTCTAATGGTAATCTCCGACGTCTAGTCAGGTCCATATGGCCAGGTACCTGTTCTGTAACCTTAACACGCGAAGTCACCACCCCACAGCCAGTCCGATCAGAACTGCCTTGGCCCTACCTACCAGACTCTACAGTCCGTCTAGAGGTATCTCTTGAAGAAATTTGCTACCGAATCGTATCTGTAGCTTATACTCCGTATTAGCAAAGGATTGATCTTGGCTCACCTCAAGAGTATCACGATCAGTCTCAATGAGGGCTAGTCCTGAACCCTTCGATGGATAAAGCTTACCCTCTAGTAAATTCTTTCGCATTGTCTTCGTTCTTCAGATCCGCCCTTGCACCCATCCAACCGTGGAACATGGTCGCGTATGTTTCGGCGTGATGGGGCGGTGAAGGAAGGATTTTGGCGTATTCGGTGATGGCTCCATCGCGGTCGTCGGTTGGGGCGGCGAGACAGATGTGAGGAATGGTGAATGCTCGGGCGTCACTGGTTGATGGACGGCTCCGAGGACGTCAGCTACATGGTGGAGAGGGGAGAGAAGGATGATGGGGAACGGGGAGAGCGGGGAAGGGCTCTGTTTCACGGCGTGGCCTGGGAAGGAAAGGTCTCACGAAGGATGAGCTTGTCCGGAGACTTGGAACGGGGTATCAGGCCCAGAGGCCAAAGCAGCTAGCTACCGTTTACGAAAACTATCGTTAGTTGTTGGCGTTCGTTGCGGACGATCCATTGAAAGCAGAATCGAGGGGGACTAGGACGTAAGCCGACAACCATAAAAAGGAAAGACACACCTTCCCACCCCAACAGAGTCCAAAACAACCCCAGCTCTCCACACTTGGCCACGCCTCCATCGCGTCCTTTGCGCTCTGTAGCAAGACAGGCAAGTTGTCTGGAAAACTGGCAGGACCTTTCATGAAGGTGTCGACCAGCCTCTTTTTCTCGTCGGTGTCTGGAGGCAGCCAGGACACGATTGCCGGGGATCGTTTGAAGAAGTCGGGCGTGACGACTAGGCAGCCGAGGGAGGAGGCGAGACGGTCCGCGCCTTGGAGGGTTTGGGGCATGAAACCGAAGGCATCGTAGACGAAGATGATGCCGTGCTTGGAGCCCTGATTGCCTGTTACGTCTGGGGAGGATATCAGATGATCATCTTTGCGGATCACCGGACACGGCCAGAAAGTTGAGGATGAAGAGGGCCGCATGGATTAAATGAAGTGGTCGGGCCCACAGCAGCCATCCAGGTCACCGAGTTTGAGATATTTCCCGCTCGCCTCGTAGGTGTCTGTTACCACCGGTGGTAACGTGTGACACTCATCGCTGCCTGCGCCTGATGCCATTGTGGAAATTTGATCTCTGCCGGTTGTTAGAGTTGATCTCATGGCCCTAAAACAAACCCAACATTGGACAATTTACCATCTTAAGTGATAATCGAGTGGAGCTTGAACGCAAGGGAACGGAGTTAAGCAATGGACATAACGGAAGTAAACATTCTCCCCACCTGACTTCATAACCACTAGTACCGGAGTCTTGCACCGGACCCTTTCTTTGAGAACATCTAGGCTTCTCATGAGTAACCTAAAGTAACCGGCGTCAGTAGTCTCATGCAAGACCACGGTAACTTGAGGTTCTCTGATTGTTTTTGTTGTACAACGCACCACTATGCCCGGCTTTCTTTATTCATTTCGCAATCTGGTGCGCCGAGGCTTGACGTTTACGATGGTTGCCGCTCTTTGAGTGGCCATGAATCCGTTGTCGTTCGCCGCGTATAGGTGGGGAAGATGAGTGGTGAAGCGAGCTGATCCAGGTCAAGGTGCGGGATGTGTCGGGGAGGAACAAGGGGGGGAAATGGATGCGCGGAAATGATCTGTGAGAATGCTCACAACAAGGACTGTACCCCATGTCCAAAGGCACGTAGAAATGAAACTGGCTACGAATGGCTCGGCAGCAAGAGCACAGGACCAGCTTCTTCTGACTTTTGACGGGATCTGACGCTGCCCATCTTGCACAAGGCAATACACAGCGTACTTTCACTTCAGACAGCTCCACCATTTGCATTGTCTGGAACTCTAGGACTCAGTCATCACAGAAGGCATGAGTGACAAGTACTCAGCGCTGACTCATAGGATCGGGGGATATCCCAACTCCCCTTTTTTCAAATCCTGCTCCGCTTGATCATTCTAACAAAACAAGAAATATCCTTTGCCCGAGATACTAGATCACTGCGACAGTCGACTGATAGATATGATCTTGTATCAGATGTTTTGGTTGTACATCATTCATGAGTGCTACCGATGCTGTAATTGCTTACATTCGAGCTATAGTACAAGGTCTGATCAGCCATCAGGACTGGGGAAAACGGCACATTTTGCTGTGTCAGTCCCTGCCTTCTGGATCAGCCTGCTTCTCGGTCTGAGTGGCTTCATTGACGAATTGTCCGGTTGAGCCAAGGTGACCTGCTTCCAGGACCTTCCGATGTAAGGACTTCCTCTCCTTCTTCTCCATGTTCTCTTCAGCTTTCTTCGTTAGTCGCAAGTACCTTTCCTCCCTCCATTTCGGACCCCACTTGGTGACGACCCACAAAGACGGCAGGAAAGCGATCGTAACGAGGCCGAGAAAGGTAAAAGTCCAACCCACACCCCAAGCGTTGACGATGTGCTGAACGACAGCCGTCCCAGCCGCACTCAGGAGACAACGAGTCAGGTTCAGGGAAGCCGTCGCCGTGGAGGGACTTTGCGGGTAGAGGTCGACGAGGAAGGTAGACAGCATGCCGTTCGCTCCGGTAACGCAGAATCCTGCGACACTAAGGACGACGAGTGCTGCTGCGAGGCTTGCGCGTGCGGCAAGAACCCAGCCCCAGGCCATGATGGCGCATTGCCCGACGACGATGGGATACCATATCACCTGCAACCGTGCCCTCTCGATCGGGAACTTTCGCAGGTCTTCCGCCTTCTTCCGATTGACCGAAAAGCCCATTTGGCGTGCTACGCGTCGGTAGTTGTAATCGAGAATCCTGCCGCAGCAGAGCGTCCCGCATATGGATCCGAAACTGAATGGTCTAAGGACCTGTCATTAGTAGCCAGTCTAAAGATGGCGGGGGGTAAGGCAATACGAGTCAGAACTTACAGGTAACAGAGACCGATCTTTACGTCGCTAAGTCCATAGATAGCCTTGAAACTGGAGGGTAGGATGACGAACACACACTGGAACGTGGTGATCACGAGAGACGTGTAAAATAACAGGAAAGCTACGTCCTTCTCAACGATGATACGCAGGGCTCTCAGAGGATTCGGAAAACGGAGTTTACGCGTCTTGGCGAGCTCTTTTGCCACATGACGTTTCTCTTCCTGCGAGCCCGTTCGAGTGAGACCGTTGGTCTTCGACCTTCGCTTATGGAAATGATATATGAGGGGTCTGGACCAGCTTGTCCCTGGTAGGGAGCCGTCTCCAACGACATTGCGGGCCGTCTCCGGGACGAAGATGAGGTAGGCAATCAGGTAAACGCCGCCACAGATGACCAGAAACCAGAAAATCGCATGCCATCCAAGGTATTGCGCCAAGAGACCTCCGATGGTTGGAGCTAAGGCTGGCCCTAGTTGCGCTCCTGCTGTCACCCAGGATATGTAACCACCTCTTTCTGCACTTGTTACCACATCTGCTATTACTCCGTTACCCAAAGCAACGGTGGCGCTGCTGCCGGTGCTTTGCATAGCTCGCAGTACAAACAATGCTGCGTAGTTGTTCTGCAGTGCCAGTCCCAGATTCGCGAAGAAATAGGTCGTAAAGGCCATGATGTACACTGGTCGTCGACCAACCATGTCCGCTAGATCGCCAAAGAACATTGGTGCGAGACCCTGGAAAATCATATAGGATGTCACTGTCAAGTTAATGGTGGCGATGGATTTGTGGAGACTGCTGGAGATGGTGTTGAGCGCCGGCAAGTAAATAGTGGAGGAGAGAGGGGAGAAGAGACTCCCAAGTGATGTCATGACGACTATAAGAATCTTCATGCCCTTGGAGAAGGTGGAATAATTTGGTTGTTCTGGTGGAGCTTGTGCTTCGACATTGTTTGGCTCCAATTCTTCGGTGGAGGTTGCTGTATTGGCATGGCCGCACGACTGAGTTGAAGTAACTAGCCCACCATTGACAATAAAAGTATTATCAGGAGCCATCATTTCTTGAAAATGTTCAGTCTGCTCTTTGTCCGCTTGATCAGTAGGATTGTGGTCGACCATTCTTGTGTTGACAGCGTTAATGGTGATGATTTCCGTTTGAACCGTATGGGTTTGAAAGCTGCTGGTCAAATCATTTTTGTTGCCATGAACAGACCGTAACAGCTGACACACTTTCCCTGGCATAAGTGTCAGGATGCTGCTACTCTGTACAATTTGGAATGGTAGGTTGTTTACTCCCTGGATATCTTAACTCCGTTATACAGCTTATATCCGCTGGACAGCTTATAGCCGCCACCCAAATCCAACCCGAAAGTCCCCATTGTGTATAAGTCCTAAACGGTATTTCTTTCTCAGTCGTTCCGCTTTTCCGGTCGGAACTCGCAATCCTTGACCTTCGCATGAGAAGTGAGAACCTATCATGGCTGGCAGATTTAGTTTGAGGCTCTATATCTGAGCACTGGACTTCTACATAACGGAAATTGGGCTGGTTTTGCCTCTCAACAAAATTTCAGTGTATCACGTGCAGGTCATGGTAAGAGTAAGGGTCATAAGTCATTGGAGAAGTGAATCTTCTCTGTACGTGATGTTGACTTGGAAATTTTAGAGACTAAGAAGATAAGCATTTTCAATGGCTTGTGGCGCCGCAGAGCATGAGTATTGGCAGAAGCTTGTCTTGTCATACAACATACAGGGTCCTTAATAACCATCGGCTCAGACTGCACACCGGAAAGAACGGCATCAAGGAATGATACATATGTGTATGTACAGTTCAGAACAATACCGTACCGTATCGCCGATGAGATAGAGCTAGAATTTAGGTCTCTAAAGCCACGTGAACGTTGGACTTCTAGCTCATGCCATGCCGGCTGCAACATTACAAACTATGCCCTTGACACTGCATGTCTGAAGCAAGATTCACGCTGTGCTCTTGCACCCCCCATTACTGGATCAAACTAACCCATACTGTCTTGCGCACAACCGAGGTGCTATCGATCGTAACAAGCTGCCGAGTCCATAAACCAATACTCTCCTTATCACGCTCTACCGGAGCACCATTCCTTCAAACAGAGCTCCAACCCGTGAATAAGCCCTTCTTCCCCGAACGACCATGGGAATCCCGCAATCCGTCGAGTACGGCCTCGGCAGGTTGCTCATCAACCAAAAGGGTCGCGATGCGAAGCTCTTCACCAAAGGCCCTGCCTTCGCCAACTTCCCTGAGCCAACGTTCGAGATTGAGTCTTCAGACTGCGGACTTTCAAACTCGGTCATGAAGCCCCGATACACAGGGATCGGTGAGGATCGCTTTCCCGAACTCAGATGGTCGCCTCCTTCGGCGGAAGTCAAGGAGTATCTCCCTGTCGTCGAAGATCCTGACGCCCCGCTACCAGTGCCCATCACCCACGGTCTATTCTATCAGATTCCTCCGTCCAAGACTGAGATCACGAACAATGATGTTCAACTGCCCCATGTTGCTTCGAAAGACAAGGTGCTGAGGGGTGGATTTAGGCTCGGGCAGAATACCTTGAGATCGGTGTATGGTGGGCCCAAGCCGGTGCTCGGGCACGGTCCCCACAGATACTTCTATCAGTTGATCGCATTGAAGGAGCCAGTCGATGTTACGAAGCTGAGTGCAACGGCGACAAAGAAGGAGTTGTCTGTGGAAATCATGAGCAAGGTGGCCTGTTGGGGGTTATGGATCGGGACTTTTGAGAGAAAGTGGGAATAATGTATGATCTATACCGTGATTGTCTTCGTGCGGCTGAGGCCGAGGGCTTTGGAAGAGGCGACTCGGTCCATTATTGCATATGCATAAACCCTGGAATGACTCTGTCAGCGAAGTTGACTGATTAATATTATCATCTATTCCATCGTTAGCGAAATGGACGCTTCGCAAGCTCTCAGTGTGCCAGTCTGCTGCGCCCAAACCTCGCTCTCAATTTCTCCCACCGTTTCCTTCAGATCCTCGAGCAGAACCCCAAGCTTCTGGAGGTCGCGGTTCAGAAGTACCCTAGCGAGCAACCTCGCAGCATTCTCCTCTAGTTACAGCTGACCTAGCATCATTCCGCTCTTCTGACATACCCAGTGGTCCGTAGATTGTCGCGTTGCGTGTGGGAAGACCCGGACTAGAATGATTACCCGTCCCAGAATGCATCTGAGAGATTGCATAAGTGAACAAGCCACTTCATAAAGTGGTAGGACTTGCTCCACAACCATGGGAAGGATGACTATGAAATGTCGGTTTGATCGGCAGTTTTCACAGTCGATGACCGCTTCCCACTGTGTTGCAATACTTTAGTCCCCACTGCTTAGCGCTGTCATCGTTCAACTGAATTGTTCTGAGAGACGGACCCGCGGTACTCGGAGTCGTCATCCTGTCTTTTGGCTATGGATGACAACGCAGGAAGTGAGTAATCGTAAGCTGAAAGGATCAGTTCCTCTACTCTGGGTAAGGTGCATGACGATAACAACATATCATTTGAACATGGTGGGACCCTTGATGATCATAATGGTGAAACAATTTCCACGCCTCATCGCATCACATACCTCGATCATCTGATGCTTCTCATGTCCCTTTCGTTTCTAACTCCTTTGTTCGATACGGTAATGCCTTCGGTACCATGATGTTTGACGCTCATTGATTCTTACCGTAAGTGGCTCCTGTCAACCACGATAGCAACACCGCCGCCTAGCACTCCAGCCAGCGCAAGAGGGTCATGGACGCCTCCTGCATCCAGAAAGCCGCCTGGCGGAAAGCAACCACAACAGCGATCCACGTGTGATGCTTGCCAGGATGCAAAGATTCGTTGCAGTCACGACAAACCGCGGTGTCGACGCTGCACCAGTCAGAACCTGTCCTGCGTCTATAGTGTCTCTCGTCGCCTGGGGCGATCGCGGAGGCTGGAATCCCCGGAGGGTGAGCCAGGCAAAGTCACGGCAGAGTCAGACACGCCTGGAAAGCTCCAAATCCTTGGAAGATACAAACGTGGTAGCTGCAGCGTCAGTCGTCGTCGTCGTTACAGAGAGACCGGAAACACAGCCCGCAGCAGTGACAATCATTTCAGCTCATATCAGCCCCCTCCAGACATCAACCATACTAGGCTGGGGTGGTACAGAGACTATAGCGACCAGCGTGAACCCACTCGATAATGCCCTTGATTGGCCGGACTCTCTAGATCTCAGCGGCAGTAGCGGCTCGACCATCGAGGTCTATGACGACGGTTTCTTTTTCCCGCCATGTATCTCTGTCTTCGAATACAATATCTCCACAGGCTTTCCAGACAATCAGACAACAGCTGCAATGGAAGCACTGTGTGAAGCCGACAAAGCCAGATCCGGTCGTACACCCAAGACGGCATCAACCGACTCAGAGTTTAACTCCTACCAATGCCGCAGCGTTGATATCTCCTGACCACCCTCGTTTGAAACCTTTCAGTGCGAATGCTCAGCGACCTCCGGAGCAGGTCAATTCAGCTTCGATCGCTACCGCTACCTCCAGACTTGATATCTTTGAGCTCAGACCGACCAAAAGTAGCTGCAGCTGTCAGTGTACCGAGGGTTGTCACGCCGGCGCATCATTGCTGACTGCGCTTCAAGGGTGGGTAATCAATCAAAAGACATGTTTATGATGGGATATGACTTCTTCTAAAGCGCAGGAGTGGAGCTCAACCCCTTCTATCTTAGTATGAAGTATGGGTGATGAAGTTCAACAGTGATGTATGTAAGCTGCCTGCGTTGACATTGGAGGATGACTATGGCTCGTGCCGAGCTCGTGCCGAGCTCGTGCCTGGCAGCGGCTTGTTCCACGCTTGGCAAGTATATGTGAATTGATTACCTACTGTCACATGTTTCATCTGTTCCTGTTACGGCTAGCTAATCAGATTTCGCCGAGAATTGACCACTCAAGATTGTTGGTCAATGGAGGTTAGAAGCGTCTCTGATGGTGGCTGTAAAAGAAAAGCACTTCGTCGCTAAGGATTTCTTGTGCGAGTATGTGTGACATAGACGTGAATGTGCACGTCAAGGGTATAAGCACATGTTCCATACCTCCGCAGCCCAGCAGAGAGGTGCTGGTGTGAGCTGGTCTCCTTGACGTCCCTCCTCGATGAAGATCTCTAACCTATTACCAACTCAGTCGCCCTTTACAGCCTCTTTCGCCGCTTCTCTGACCTTCCTAGTCGCATACCTAGCCCTCTTCAGTCCACACCACGCACATGCAATTGAGGCCGACTCGATAATAAACAAAGATCACAACCATCCATTACGACCAAACCTACGGATAGAGGGAGAGCAGACTACCAGCTTAGACTGGCAACAGAGTGAAGGATCAAGTGATTACGAGCCGGAATTTGCGGGTATAAATCGAGGCATCATTGGGAGGGCATCGCCTGAGATTACTGTACTGGGCAACAACGCGGCCAAGCCTAGGAATATCCAACCAGGAGAGAAGCAATACTGGGTGTTTCCCAATGAAACCTTATGGAGTTCTCTTTCACCAGCACCAAGCGGAGTGCTCTCGCCGGAGGGCTGGAAACGCAACACGGCTGAGGATAATGACTCGCGGATACGTACGGGGGTGGAGGAGTGGCATCTACCTCATTTCGACGTACAGAGCACAGCGATGGACAGACGACAAGCTCCAATCAACGGGGTGAGAACTTTATATGTTACCTTGAACACCTGCCTCCAGCCATCAACCAATTCTACCAATCCCATAGGAACACCACCACAGCTGCAACTATATATCTCTTTATCGGACAGGAATCAGCGGCCAGGAGGGCCCGACGTAAAGGACTCGGACCAGCGGCAGGTTCCCGTTCAAGGAGGATATGCCAACCTTACTGTCAATGCTACGGCCGCGGTCTACATCGGCGTGGCGGCCCCAAACAATACAGATTTCGTTGGCATCTGGAATTATGAGGTAGCTGCTTCTATTGATGCGCCATATCACTCATACGCATCCGAACATCAAAACCTCTTCTTTGTCGACAGTGACACAGACTCCGCTTTGTTGGTTACAAGTAACATGACACAAGCAAGCTCTGATGATCCCTTGTATCAGAAATGGATTACTACATCTCCGCCGTTCAGCATGTTTGCACATAGCGAAAACGATTTTGCGATTAAGGGTCTGGAGAATTCTTACTGTGGGCTAAAGCACAACGCGCAGATTGTAGCCAATAAGAATGGGCAAGATACTGGGCGAGTCGATGTTGGGATGACGACCAGAGGTCCAGGTGGCAAGCCCAAGGAACAATTCCATATCAAGAGTCTGAACGGCAGCTCTACGTATTATGGATTTCTAGCCATGGATGGTAATTTGACGCACGAGGGCGGAGGTGTTGTGGGCGGTGGAGGGAAGGTTTGGAAAGCCATGAATTTCTCCACCAAATCTGGTATGTCTTGGTTATTTCTCACGGAAGTCAGTCTAACTAACCTGTTACCATAGATGGCAACTGCCAGCTACTTTTCGACCTCCCTTACTGCTCCGAAGTCGCCTATGCGGTTCCCTCCAACCCTAAGACCTACCCGAACATTGAAGATTTGAAGAAACTCTACGATGACAACGCAAGGAATCTTTCGCAAAACTTCTCATATTCCCTGCAACAGATCCCATGCGACACTTCAAGCTCAGCGCAGTATTCGCTTGCTAGAAACTGTGACGACTGCGCTGCTGCGTACAAGACATGGCTTTGCGCAGTCACCATCCCCCGATGCTACGATTTCTCCTCCAATATGACCTATCTCCAACCCCGTAACGTCGCCCAAGACTTCATCAACGGTACCTCGCCGTCAGCCTCTTCAGATTTATCCTTCAGTCCCGCGAATCAGAGCACAGTGTACATGAACTCATCACGCAATGCTCTCATCGACACGAACATCAAACCCGGTCCCTATAAAGAAGTTCTACCTTGTCAGGATCTGTGCTACACGCTAGTGCAGAATTGCCCAGCGGCGCTAGGGTTTGCTTGTCCCCTGCGTAACAGGGGTTTGGAGTGGAGTTATGGTGTCAGGGATCCTTCCGGGGCTATCACTTGTAGTTTTCCAGGCGCGGCATATTTCTTGAGCGACGCAGGAAAAAGGGGCATCAGCGGCGTAGCTTTGATCTTCACGGTCTTTGCTGCTCTCTGGGCGCTATAAATCAATACGAGTTAACCTGCAGTCTTACGCTGATCATGGCTGTAACTAGTAGCAGTCACTATACCCGAGCACATGTCCGCTGGCTTCTCTGTTGAGATACACGTGTGTAGTTCTTCCGTACAATGTCAAGTGACGAGGTGGGTATGTCCTGCCACCACCGCTCCACCGAACGCCCTTGCCTTATGGCACCGGACGCCTTTCCCATGCATCCTTCATAAACCTCACTCCGAAGACTGCGCCCACGTATCAGGTATCATCATGTGTTGCGCTTCCATCCCTCCTATCCCGTGTGTCAAACAACATCCCTATGACCACTCCGAAGGTCGAGACTTACGGGATGTACCGCACTCCAGCGTCCTCAACATTCTGCACCACGTCTTCCGGCAGCTACGTGTCCGACATCAGCTTGGCTCCCTCACACCCCATCGTTCACCTCCAGAAACCCCAGCTCAAGCCAGGGCCAATCCGTCCACTTACCATCCCCACCACCTTGACCGCATACACGCCCGGAACATACCCGTCCAAGCGCTGCCACCGTGCGACCCAGCTCTGCGACGCATCCGCCAGCGTGATAAGCCCCTCGTAGACCTGCGACGTGCATTCCTGGATGGCGTCCGGGGCGTTTGCTAGGCGGAGGAAATCTTCGCAGTTGGGACAGCCTTCTTTGAGGAAGCGCTGGATTTTGGGGTGTGTTAGTGGGAAGCCGGGCTTGGGGAGGGGGTGGAGGGATGGAGGGTGGACTTACGGAGTGGAGCTGGACGATGGAACAGACCATGCAGGCGCGGAGGTTGCGGGCTTGGCCCGGTGGGACGAAATTGGTGCTGGCCATTCTGAGCTGGTTTTTTAGATTGTGGGATATGTAGCCTAGCCACCCGTTAAGTGCACGGAGCCATGATGTGTTCACACAGAGGTTATTTTTGTCGAGAAAGTTAGAAGTGATGGCAGATCTCAGCCCGAATGCAGTCTAGCTTCATAGATCGGTTCGTCTCGAACTTGATAGATTATCTGGAGCAGCAATGCCTTTCTATACTCTCCGTATTGAATGAACAGATATTGTCCTAATAGATAGACACTCGACCCATATTCTACTCTATACGCAATTTTTAATCTTACTCTTCGAAATCTAGCACATCAAGAAAACTCGCCGGAACATGACGGCCGAGGAGACGGCCACTGCGCTGAAGCAGAAGGGCAACAAGGCATTCGCAGCGCATGACTGGCCGACAGCAGTAGATTTCTATACTCAGGCAATAGAAGCAAATGACAAAGACCCATCGTTTTACTGCAATCGAGCCCAGGTACCCCAAACAGGGCACTTTCCCCTACCTGCAATCCGCTAACCCTATGCTTAGGCCAACATCAAGCTAGAATCCTATGGCTACGCAGTCGCAGACGCTACGAAAGCTATTGAGTTAGATCCTGAATACGTCAAGGTACGCGACCTTATTACCTCGGGGTGCTTCTTGATCGGAGAACTTAACTCCAGCAATAGGCTTATTACCGAAGGGCAACGGCAAACACAGCGATACTACACTCTCGAGAGGCACTTAGGGACTTCAAAACGGTAGTGAAGAAGGAACCAACCAACAAAGATGCGAAGCTTAAGCTCGCCGAGTGTGAAAAAATCGTACGGCGGATAGAGTTCCTGAAGGCAATTGAGGTTGGAGACCCTCCGTCCGCGTTTGAAGGACTGGATATAGATTCGATAGCGGTGGATGCGAACTATGATGGAGTTAAGCTCGAGAAAGAGATGACGCAAGAATTTATAGACGATATGATCACAAGATTTAGGAATGGGAAGAAGATACACCGGAAATACGTCTTCCAAATCATACAAGCCGTCAGGAACATCGTCTATGATGAGCCTACCATGGTGGAACTGGAGGTTGATCAGGGGAAGAAATTGACCGTCTGCGGTGATACACATGGCCAGTATTTCGACCTCCTCGAGATCTTCCGATTAAACGGCTTCCCGTCGGCATCACACTACTACCTTTTCAACGGCGATTTCGTCGACCGAGGATCTTGGTCTACCGAGATCGCCCTGCTCCTTTACGCATATAAATGGCTACGACCCAATGGCTTTTTCTTGAATCGTGGCAACCACGAAACGGACGACATGAATCGAGTCTACGGTTTCGAAGGCGAGTGTAAAGCGAAATACAACGAGCGTGTCTTTAAGCTGTTTTCGGAAAGCTTCTCGGCGCTACCGCTTGCGACACTGATAGGCAAGAAATATCTTACGTTACACGGTGGCTTGTTCTCCGACGACAAGACCTCGCTGGATGACATTCGAATGCTGAACAGGCACGGTCAAAGGCAGCCTGGACAGCAAGGGTTGATGATGGAGATGCTATGGACCGACCCGCAGCCCACGCCTGGGAGAGGACCGAGCAAGCGGGGGGTGGGTATGCAATTCGGACCGGACGTCACCAAGAGATTTTGCGAAAAGAACGGGTTGGAGGCGATTATACGAAGTCACGAGGTAAGGATGGAAGGGTATGAGGTTGAGCATGACGGACGGTGCATTACAGGTACGGTCGCCTAACTGTCCTTTGCTTTCGACATCGTACTGACGGCACACCAGTCTTCTCCGCACCCAAATACTGCGACAGTACGGAGAACAAGGGCGCCTATATCAACATTGGCCCAGATCTCAAACTGGAATACCACAAGTTCGACGCTGTACCACATCCTGACATCAAGCCTATGGTAAGTCTATCTGCGCATTGACTTGAGTCCTATAGTATTAACCACGTCACAGGCCTACGCCCAAAACTCTCTCATGTCGTCCATGATGTAAATCGGCCACACCTCAGAGTTCAGCTCTCGTCACCGCATATTAGAGATGAGGGAAGCAGATCAGTGGCCATTTGGATTCCTCCATCGATCTGGCCCTGGCAATCATCGTATTGGCGTTATCTCCGGTTGCACCGAGGCGCACCATTGCTCCGCAGACGCTGCTGGAGGCTGTATGTCCGTCCGTCCGTCCGCGCGTCCGTCAGTCTAGCTTCTACATGTACAACACCTGTACCCATAAGGTAGAACCACCCGCACAAAGCGAACGACGAACGACGAACCTGAAACCTCCCCTCTCACTAGTGTTTGTCTGTTCCCCTCCGCGAACCTGGCGCCGTGGATCCCAGCCTGTCATCTCATCTCATCTCATCCCGAATCCTTCCCCCGCGCACAGGTCGCATCTCGCCCTTCTCGCCTCCTTCACTCCCCGAACAAATCCCCCCCATCCCCACCCACCAACCCCCCCAACCACGTCCCCCTCCCCCTAACCCTCCACCCAATACCCCCACCTCCACCCACCCACCCACTCACAGCCGCCACCACCGCGCTGCCATCCCCTCGCGGCACCCGCACCCACACCTCCCTGCCCCGCAGATGCAGGATGTCGATCGCGATCGCGGTGCCCGTCAGGCCGAGGAATTGCGAGAGTGCGGAGGTCAGGTGGGTGCGTGCTGTTAGGGCGTCGAGAGTGCGGGGGTCGGAGGTGGTGGCAGCGCCGTGCAGTTCGAGGTGCAGGTAGAGCCAGGGCGGGTGGTGGAGGAGGGTGTGGGTTTTTTCGTGGGCGGCGGTGGTGGTGTGGGGTTTGCGCTTTTGGTTGGGAGGGCTTGAGGGGTCTTCGGTGGAGGAATTGTGCTTGGTCATGGTGGAGTTGAGTCGTGGACTTTTCATTCATACGGAGTAGGTGCGTTGCTAATTTGTTAGGTGATGGTGGGGGGTGTGGGGAGAGAAGCGCGCTAAGCGCGAGGTATCAGTATTTAGACGAGATACGAGGGTGATGAGGTAGAATGACAAGGCATTGAAGATGATTTAGATCTCATGAGTGATATAGAAGTATGAATGTAAGTGAGCTCGACTTCTAGGCACTTGAAGGCTAGGATTGGTGGTGCTGGGCACAGGTTGGGATGGATTCCCCAGTTTTGTAGGCCAAAAACTGGGGAAAGTCCTCCATTCATTTTCGGAGGATATATACCTCAATAGCACGCTCAGTCCCCGTCGACAAACCTTGGATGACGTAACGGACATTCACTCAACACCCATCAGCACCGGGTTCAAATCCTCTCGACCAAAATCCGACATTTAACATTCAACTTTGGCAGAAAATCGGGGAACCAAGTCCTTCTTAAAGCGGCGATGATGCAGCAAAGCGAAGGTGGATAACTAAGTAGTTTGCTGTTGATGCTTGGCAAGAGTAGACCCTGTGGTGTAGGCAGGGGTAGGGGCAACAGAAGAAGGCACCCATCGCGGCAAGACAGGTGTATTGGTAGCCAACGCGTGATGGGGAAGAATAAGTCGCCAGGGCAGATCGTATGCGATACACATAGAGCGAATCGAGTCGAGTTCCTGGGTCGAGGGGAACCGTGTGCGGCGGAGCAAAACCTCGAGGTTTTCATGGGATTCCCTCATTGGGGATCTGAACTTTTGCTCTTTTTGACGCCGGAAGTTTGGTACTATGTATACATGACAAGTCATGTATAGAGACAAAATTGCTCTAAATGGTATAACCACTACGACGATGTCTTGTTCATGACTGTGATGAAGTTCGGTATCCAATTCTGCTGCGATGTTGTAGATATTTGAGTATTGGTGTCTTGCGCTACGTCCCAGCTCGTGTGGCTTCGGGAGATCTGCAATGAGCCGCACTTAGTTCTGCTTACGTGATAATCTTCCGACTGTAGACTTAGAGAACCTCTATGACGGACTCTTCGATTACAACGAAGTACCGCATTATCACCCTCGACTTGACTAAGACCTCTCCGAGTTATACTCTGAGTCAACTTTCAACATGGAGGTAACATCGTCAACCTCACAAGTACTGGCAAAGCGCTCCTCCGACACAGCACTCATGCCCCCTCCACCACGACCGAAGCGTATCAAGAGACCGCAAAAGGTCTTAGACGAAGACGCGTACACATCCGCACTATCTCAAATCATCGCTCGCGACTTCTTTCCCGGCTTGGTCGAGACAGAGTCACAGCAAGAGTACCTTGACGCGCTCGACTCGCAGGACGAGGTGTGGATTGCAAGCGCAGGGAAGCGATTAAGAGAAGTCATGACGCCCGGCCCCGACGGGCGAAGAATCCGCGGAAGGAGAGGGACGAGTCTGACGCCCATGATTGGACGAGGCAGCCAAACCCCAAAGGGATGGGGAGGAGAGACGCCGATGTCCGTGGCGGGATCGGAAATCTCATCCACGACCACAACCACGGACCGAGAAGGCGAAGACGTCGACACGAACATGAGCCTCAGCGCTTTCCAGACAAAGTACACGAGCGAAGACAACGAGAGTTTTTACAAGCTGCTCGACAAGCAGAATCTCAAGCGGGCCGAGAAATACGCCTGGATGTGGGCGGGCAACAAGATCCCCTCCGCCCGGCAGATTGCGCAAGCTCAACGCTCCGAACGCCTCCTGACCTCGAAATCCACACCCAGCCACGAAGCCGGCGGAAGTGAACAACAGCAACAGCAACTACTCACCATCTCCCTCAACCCGGACCCAGACGACCGGAAAGCCATGCCAGAAACGTGGCGCTCTAAACCTGACAACGAATTCATGTTCGCCCCCGACTCGATCGAAGACCACACGCAGACGGTGCAACAACGCGCCGAAGAAACCTCCCGTGCCCCGCCCAAAGCCGTCGTCTACCACAACACCCGCCTCCCACCACCCTCAACTTCCGACCCCGCCGACCACGACCACGACCCTTCCGTTCCCCCCTCTCCCTCCCTCTCCGCCGTCCGCGACGCCCTGGCCGGCCGTCCCCGCCCCACCCCCTCCGAGCCCGGCCTCTCCGGCTCCGAGACGCCCCGCGTAAACGGCTACGCCTTCGTCGACGACGCCGACGACGAACCTCCACCCAGCAGTTCCATCGACCACCAGTTCCTCCTCGGCGCCGCCGGCGGCGACGGCACGCCCAACCCCTTCCGCATCAAGGCACAGAGCAAGCGCGAAGATCTGCACCATCGCATGGTCGAGCGCGTCGCGCGGACGAAGAGGGTCGTGAAGCGCGAGGCGGAACTTAGAACGCCGGTGCCGCGGTTCGCGAGTAGTCCGCGTGTCGAGGGCGGTTTGACGCCGGCGGGGAGGAGGTTGTGGGGAAAGGTTGGGAGTCCGGGGGTAGGTGCTGGTGTGGGAGCGGGAGGAGGGGGGTTTGATGGTGGGAGGGGGTGGGAGAGTGCGGGTGAGAAGGGAAAGGGGAAAGGTGTCGGTTCGTCGGGCTTGAGGGTGAGCTGGACGCCCAAGTCGACGCCGAAGGGGAGTGTAAAGAATGTTGGGTAAAAGTGTGAGTAGGATGCATGTATGTAGTTTGTTGGCCGGTGAGGAACGGTCGTGCTCGGACACGTCCCAATTCCGACCAGTTGATCATTAGGAGTCTATGCATAGGGCAGCTACTCCTGAACCTGACTCATGCAACCGAGGGTAGAATCACTCTTCGTTACACCCAGATGCATTAGGTACGGTCTATAATAATTTGAAACTCTCTAATGCTCTAAACCGGTTCGCAATAAGGAACAGTCCGTTAGAAACGTTCAGATAGGCTGTGTCTCGCGCGTGAGCCATTTCATCGTCCGCTCATCCTGGTCAAAGAAGCCTTTCAGTTTCGCCAATACTTCAGCATGGTAGTTATTGAGCCAATTCTTTTCCCTGGGCGTAAGGAGCTGGTCATCAATCATCTTTCGACACATTGGAACCATGGTCACGTGCTCGAATCCGAGATACGGCTTGTCCCCGAACCTGTGGTTCGTTTCGACTTCCTTCGCCATGAAGACGTCTAGCAGAGGTTAGTGATAGAGTCGAGATAGGAAAGTTTGTGGAGGACCTACTCTCTATCCTGATACCAAAGTTGCCATCCTCATAGTAGCCGGGTTCTACACAGTCAGCGTTGACAGGGGATACGAGCGTACTCAAGGCTTCTCTTACCGTCAGAGATCACGTTCCCGGGTGAGAGCGGAACCTCGGAGTACTGAATGCGAGTACCGATCCCTATCGGACCCTCATGTACGTTCTAGATAGTCAGTGTGAAAACTTGATAGCATGTGGGAGTGGATGCGATACCAGATATGACCCAACACCATGACCGGTACCGTGTCGGTAGTCCAAGCCCTCCTCCCACAAGAACTGTCTAGCTAGAGTGTCCAAGGCAAAGCCACTCGTGCCTTTGGGATATATTGCTTTGTCCAGGGCAATGAGACCCTTGAGCACCAGGGTATATGTTTTTCGCTCCATTGCAGTGGGCTCTCCAAAGTGTAAGGTTCGGGTTGTGTCGGTAGTTCCATCGAGATACTGAGCGCCTGAGTCACATAGATAGACGGTCTTGGGATCGATAACAGCACAATGACCCCTTTCCGGCTTGTAATGAATTACAGCTGCGTTTGCGCCCGTCGAGGAGATGGTGTCGAAAGAAAGTCCGATGAAATGCTTTCCTTTGCTTTTCAGGCCAGTCAACTCGTGTTCCTTGGCTAGTCTACCGCGAAAACTTACGAGCGTATCTGCTCTAGTTTGTCTGCTGCTTCAACTTCATCAAGCTTGTTCCCTTGTTCAATTAGCTGATCTTCGAGCCAAGCGAAGTACTCAGTCAACGCAGCTCCGTCTCTTATGTGGCATGCTCTCATGCCTTGTAGTTCGACATCGTTTTTGATTGCCTTTGCGTCGCCGATCGGGCTTCGCACTTCTTCGACCTTTTCTTGGGCGCCAAGACTCAAACTGAGAGCCCAGGACGCCTTGGTTGATATGAAGAATTTCCTTGGTGGGGCGCTTGGCTTTCCATCGCCGTTAACAGCGACACCTGTGGTTGTCGATTTGCTCAGGGATTCGGTATCCTCAAAGATCGCATTGTACGGCCGAAGAGTAACAGTATCCCCAAGGTGGGATTTCACCTCTGCAGTGATCTTGCTTTCGTCGACATAAAGTGATACAGATGTCGGTGTCACTGCCGCGTAAGAAAAGAAGACGGGATTATATGGGATGCTGCGGCAGGTTAGTCAAGAGCTGAACGCCAGGCAAACATCCCGCCACCAGAGCATACTCGTTCCCACGCAGATTAAATAGCCAAGCAACCTCATCCAACATAGCTTCATGGAGGAAATGTCAGCACAGCCCGAGTAAGCACGAGCGAAAAGCTGTCTCTGAGGCTCTACTAACGTACAGACGATGAGGCCCGCGCTTTTCTTCTTCTCAAGTTCTTTCCTCAAGTCCTGGATTTTGTCCTGAAACGACTTTCCAGCAAATTTCTGGTCTAGGACCTTGACTTTCTCGTTTGGTCGTGGCGGTTTGTCCTTTCCCCACACGATATCCACCAGGTTCTCACTGACGCCGGTTAAGGACTTTCCCCCTTTGTGTTTGATCTTCTCCGCGAGTTTGCGGGCATCGGCTGTGAAGTATTAGCGAGAAATCCATCCTCATTCTCGTAACCAGAGTACACCCACGGGCTGTTATAACCGTTGGATCTACACCAACAGTCTTGCCACCCTCTGATTGCTCCGCGGTCCTGAGTGCTGTCAGCACTGTCAAAACATCTCCCAGACGGGCCAAGATCACCATTCTTGCCATGTAGGAACATCCTCCAGTCCTTGCTTGAGTAGCTGCCAGTTGCTGTCAAGCTGTTTCGCCGCCTGATTAAAGTACCGTCCGTCGGTTGCAAGCGCAGCTTTCTCATGAGTAACGACAACAGTTCCCGCAGACCCCGAGAAACCACAGATGTATTCTAAGAGGGGTGAGCCATCTACACATGGCTCATTCGGAGACTGTCTAACCTCGACGTGCGTCACATGGCGCGATATATTCAGATTGGTGACTGTCTTCTGATGGCACGACTTTGGTAACATAAGATTTCCATTCATTCCTAGGGACAGTTCAAGCCATACTATATACATCAACCGCCCTATCCTTCATCAATTCCCTCAGTCTTGCCAGACGCTTTGAGGTATCCACTGTCTCCATTTCGAGAGCTGAGTGAAAGCCGGTTGTAGAGAATTTCCGGGTTGCAGATGGCGAGAAAGGAGCGGACGCTGAAGTTCTAAATGGATTACTTGACCGAGAAAGAAAGACACGTCTCAGCGCCTGCATTTATTGTAGGGAACGATCGTCTAAGTGAAGGAATGAAGAAGCAATTACTCCCTCACTTACTAATAGGTCATGACTTTTGGAAGCTATTTGCGCCAGACACGCCAAGCCTGTGCCGCTTAGTCATACTTGAGGAACGTTTGATCCTGTTGCCAAGGAAAGGACAAGAGAGATCAATGTTTATCAATAGACTTGGATCAACATGCATTCAGATTCCACGCAGACTCGCCCATTTGTTTTCGGCAAAGGCGAATATATGCTCTCAAAACGGAGGAAGCTGTTTATGGTCTTTGGTGTAGAGCTAAGAACATTACAGTCGCCCTGAAGTTGCCCATCAATCCAGCTAAGCCCTACATTAACATCAACATCCACACCTTAAGTCATGGGTACGCAGTGTGATATGGCAGCTACTATGTCTCCGGACGCGCGTCAGGTTCCAATAGTCAGTTCCATCGGCGAGGTGGAGCAGGTACGCCATCCCTTATGTCTTGATTGGAGACCGGACACTCAAGCCTGATGCCTTCTTGCAGCTTGTGAAAGGTTTATATGTGCCCGGATCCCCAAAGAAGATCGGGAGGATTCAAGAGACTTTGCAGAGACTGCAGAAAAGTTCTGAAGGCTGGCAAATGGCTGATGCACTGCTCGGCTGCGATGACGACAAAGTGCGGTTCTTTGGTGCTTTGACATTCACAGTCAAGATCAATCAAAATTGGTGAGAGGTGCGCAGTTACCTCAGGTCAGAGGATTCTGACAAGTTGCTCAGGGAGTCTCTGAGTCCTGAAGACGCAGAAGCACTCTTGATGAGATTATTATCTTGGCTTGTCCGTCTAGTTTCTCAGAACGAATCACCTCTCGTCTTGAGGAAACTCTGCGCAGCACTGGTTGCTTTTTTCTTAAGACCTTCTTCAACCTGGGAGTTTTGCTTGAGGCATCTCGTTTGTTCTCTTTACAGCGCACAAGCAGTTCCGACAGAGTCTTTGAATAGTTATCCGTCTACAGCAGATGTATATCCAGGCCTCAATCAAGCACAGGCTATCATTACGCTGTGGTTTGGTTCAATGCTTGTGGAAGAAGTAGCGAAGACCGACAACGATAGCATGCAAACGTAAGCTAACTTCATTCTAACATCCCGTGCCTGGAGATCATTTGGCTGTATCTCATGTCTTCTCTGTAGGAACAAATACTATCAAAGACTTGAGTCCAATTTGCAGGATGCTGTTATCATGTTGCGTCAGTCTCTGGTGCAGGACTCGCGAGGCAGTACCAGGCTTTGCCAAGAGGGGATAAAATGCTTTCAGGTAAGTAAACCGTGATACCCACATTGCAGGGCTAATTACCAGCCCATCTCAGTCATGGGTCGATTATGCCCACCGAGCTTGGATCAACACGGCAACAACTCTGGACCCACTTAAAGAAATCACGGCTCTTGTTATACCATGCATGATCGTCGAAGAAACCTCTGAAATGGCGGTTGACTGTCTCACGGATATCCTGACTAACTTCTGTGCTTTCTTGACCACGGAAAACTTACAGTCATTAACGTCTCTTCTGTGCGACGGATACTTCCAACAAAAGCTATTGGAACTGAAGCGCGGCAACTACGACAGCGATCATCTCGGCATAGGAAGGCTTTTACTCGCCTTTGGTGACGCTACGGTTCAAGATCTTGCCAAGAACTACGAGGATCCTGACTCACAACGAGTTCTGCAGATGTTACATGGTCTCTTGACATGTGATGGGTACGCTGTTGCAGAAGACGAGATCTGTGCTCAGGCCTTGGAATTTTGGAATATGTATACGGAGCTTATGATCGACTCTCTATTCGCAGATGGCGAAACTAAGGCCTCTTGGATTGATCCGGCAATCAAACATATTCTTCAGGCTATCGAGGAATGCTGGGCAAAGCTAAGATTCCCTGACCAGGCCGAAGCAGAGACGTGGGATTCCGAGATTCGAACAGGCTTCAAAGCATTTCGTGCCGATGTTAAAGACCTTCTACAAGCTTCTTACACATTACTGGGCGTGGACGTCCTCGAGAAATTCACAGACCTTCTGCTAAGGTCATTGGAAACGAAAGCTTGGGTTGAACTGGAGTCTACGTTGTTCTGCCTAAATGCCCTCGCAGATTGCACCGCGGACGAAGCACCGGTCGATCGCACTCTCTTACGGTTGTTTGGATCACCGTTGTTCACCGTACTCTCGAATAACCAATCCATGATTCCAACCAAAACTAAGCAGACCGCGGTCCATACCCTGGGACACTACACTGCTTTCTTCGAACACCACACGGACTTTCTTCCCTCGGCTTTGGATTTCTTGTTTACTTCGCTGCAGACATCCACGTTGGCAGTCGTGGCTTCAAAGTCCATCTTACTGCTGTGCTCCTCATGTCGAAAAGCCTTGGTCCCCGAACTAGGCACGTTCCTTCAGCAATTCAAAGCTTCCCTCGCATGGCCCAGTTCGGACATCAGTACAAAGGAGAAGGTCATGGGCGCCATTGCGGCAATTGTGCAAGCTATTCCGTCCGAAGAGCAGAAGATCCAACCTATGGATAAACTACTACTGTTTGTCGAGGCGGACATGCAGAGCTCAATCACGCTCGCGCAAGCCGGTCGAATCGAAGACGCTCTGGCAGGAGCGCTCGCCGCCCTCCGGTGTCTAGCCAGTATGGGCAAAGCTCTCCAAGCACCCGACGACCTTCCAATTGAGTTAGATAAGGATCATATCCACACCTCCGTCTGGGACCACAACCTCGGTGCATCCATACAAACACGAATCGTTCACTGTCTAGAAGTAATCCCGGGACTTTTTCGCGCTGACGGGGAAATCATAGAAGCAGCCTGTGACGTGCTTCGCACCGGATACAAAGAGACGTCGCCCGGGCCATTCGTGTTCGCGCCCCAAGTCACCGTCGAGTTTGTCTCGCGATGTACGCTGAACACGCCACGGCTCGACTACGTCATCAACACCGCCTGCGTGTTCCTCACCAGCCACAACTCCGACACTTCCTCGAGGATGACGGACGCCGCAAACTCGCTACTCATCTACACGCTCAACACCGTCCGGCTCCTGGGCGGTAAGGTTACCTAATCCAACTCCTCACGTCTTCCTATCGCCCGGACACTAACTCAACTTCCAGTCGACCCGACCAAAGACCCCGAAGTAGCATCCAGCTGCATCGACCTCACCACCAAACTCCTCTCCCGCCACACCGCCCTCCTCCTCAACCCACACCTCCAATCCCCCGTCAACGACCTCTTCACCCTCACTTTCCGCTGCCTCACCTCCTCCGAGATCCTCCCCAAACGCTCCGCCGCCAGCTTTTGGGTACGTCTCCTCATCCCTCCTCCGACTTCCCTTCCCTTCCACAAGCTCCCCACCCTCTTCTGCTCCACGATCCCAAAAGTAAACTAACCGCCCTTCTCCCACCCCCCACACAGACAACCTTCCTCTCCCTCCCCTCCTCCTCCTCCTCGCCCTCACAAACCCCGACCCCAACCCCAACACCGCACACCCTCCTCCCGCACCTCCTTCCCCCCCTCGCCGCCTCCCTCATCCACGCCCTCGCCGGCACCGCCTCCCGCTCCGAACTCGACGTCCTCACCGACCCCCTCAAGAAACTCATCTTCCACCACCCGCGCCCCGCCAAGCTCTGGCTCGAAGCCGCGCTGTTCGGCGACGCGTTCCCCACAAAGGCGAACGAGAGGGTGGGAGAGAAAGACAAGAGGGCGTTTTTGGACAGGGTGTGCAGGTATGTGTTCTGTCCTCTGTTCTGTTTTCCTGTGTTCGTGGGTTGTAGTGGGAGGGAGAGGAACAGGGAGAGGGGTGGGAAGGGGAAAGGGGTTTGAGGGATGTGGGCTGATGAGTTCGTTTGGGGTGGGCGTGTAGTTTGCGAGGGGCAAGGGCGACGAATGCGCTGGTCAAGGAGTTCTGGATCGCGTGTCGGGGGATTGGGTTTGCGTATGTTTCGTGAGGAGGATGCTGGAGGCGATGGTGATGGTGTAAGTACGGCCGTACTTGGCAGGGCAGTGGGCTGGGCGGTGATCGTCGTTGAGAGGGCGCGCTAGGTGGGTAGGTATAGGCAAGGGTGGGTGAGAGATGTAGAGCGCAATCGAAACAGCATGATGGCTTCTCTCACTCAGTCGGGGTGGGGCGCGGAATACTATAGGGTACAAGTCATTGTATATGGTGTAGTTAAGATGCCATGTCACATCCAAATTTTTTGAGATATCTACAGGACGAATCTCATTCTCTAACGTAGAGACACGCTAATCACCAACCCCTCTTAGCCATCCGATCCTCCTCGCCCATCTTCCCCACATTCAACCCCACCATCGGCTCGCCCAAATCGCTGCTGACCTCGGCCAGCACCTTGGCGTCCCTAAAATGCGTCACCGCCTGCACGATCGCCTTGGCTCTCTTCTTCGCATCGCCAGACTTGAAGATCCCACTGCCGACGAACACGCCATCGCAGCCCAGCTGCATCATAAGCGCCGCATCCGCCGGGGTCGCGACCCCCCCGGCCGCGAAATTGACGACGGGCAAGCGCCTCAGCTGGGCCGTCTCCTTCAGCAGGTCGAAAGGGGCGCCGATCTGCTTGGCCAGGACGCGCAGTTCCATGTCGGACATGTTGGCGGCGGCGTTGATTTCGGCGGTGACGGTGCGCATGTGCTTGACGGCCTCGACGACGTCGCCGGTGCCGGCTTCGCCCTTGGTGCGGATCATGGCGGCGCCTTCGGAGATGCGCCGCAGGGCTTCGCCGAGGTTGCGGCAGCCGCAGACGAAGGGGACTTTAAAGGGGTGCTTTTCGACGTGGTGGACTTGGTCGGCGGGGGTGAGGACTTCGGATTCGTCGATGTAGTCGACGCCGAGGGCTTCGAGGATCTGGATGTGAGAAGACGAGGTGTTAGTGGTTGAAAGGTGGTGCGAAGAGGGGAAAATGAGGGCCGCTTACCTGGCATTCGACAAAGTGCCCTATTCTTGCCTTGGCCATGACGGGTATCGTGACGGTTTCCATAATCTCCTTGATCATTTTGGGGTCGGACATCCGTGCTACACCACCTTGTGCCCGGATATCTGCGGGTACACGTTCAAGCGCCATGACCGCGCAAGCACCTGCTTCCTCGGCTATACGTGCCTATCGATTGATAAGCAAGGTCAGCAGCCGCTTTCAAATACGTGTGAAAACGGTGGTTGTAGATGATACGAACCTGCTCTGCATTAACGACATCCATGATCACGCCGCCCTTGAGCATTTTAGCCAGCCCAGCCTTCACGGTGAAGTTGGTAGAGCTACCGTTGCTGTCTGACTGAGGCCCGTGGCCATTGGTGGAAGGTAGATCACCCATTGTCTGTCCGGAACCCGACCGACTTGTCGACGGAGTGTGTTGGAGCCCTACGTGCGTTACGTCTGTGGTAGGTGGTAAGTGTGTTGTAACGTTCTGAGGATTCGTTGAAACACCAAGATCGTGGTTGCTCGAGTTCCCTTGGCTTTGTGGATGCTCGGAGTCTGGGTGGGATGCGTTTGCAGAGTGGACCTGTGGGAGGCCGACAGGTATTGGCTGGACTGGAGGCGGGAGATGGGTGGTTACGTTGTCAGGGTTTGTCGAAACGCCCGTGTCGGTGTTGTTTTGCTTGTTTTGAGAAGTCTCGTCCTTTTGTGGATGCTCTGAAGAGTTTGCTGAATGAACTTGTGGAAGACCGACTGGTGTTGTCTCAATTGAGGATGTTGTGTGTGTAGTCACGTTGGAAGGATTGAGTCCAGCGTCAGTGTCTGTCGATTTCGTGGTAGAGTTTGGGTTTGATGAGTTTTTATCTCCGTCTGCCGATGAGTCATGGCTTAGTGTTTGGTTGTGGGGGTGAGCCATTATTGTAATTATTAGGGCGTATGTATTTCACAGGTTAAAAGAGTTTATTAGAGCACAGAGTTGTCGTGAAAACTGACGAGGACGATGAAGAATGAAGAGAGCAGCAGCAGTGAGGAGGTTGTTGTTGCGGCAAATCTGCCTTACCTACTTTAGGCAAGTTGAAGCGTGAGCATTGGGAGCTGACCTTTGCCCTTCAGAAAAAATGAAGTAATAATGATGATGATGCTCTTCTACTTCTATTCGATCCGGTGCGTTTTGCCGTCCCCGTTCGAGAAATTTCTACCCCAGAAACGAATAGAGTTATCGATTAGCGGCCACTAGTCCCTAACCGGACTCGCAGCTGCATTGCATTAGTCAGATACCTTACCTTTCAAGCGGCTCAAGCTCGCAACTGAAGCTCATCGTATCAACTCGCACCTCGAACACAAGATCTATACTCGAGCGCGGGACCAATAGCATCCATCGAATCAAAGCTCGTGCGTCCTAGCAATGGCATCGATTCTCCTCCTCCGAAGACCTCTGACCATCGGTCTCGGCTTGACAACCTTCTGCGCAACATACGCCCTTCTCCAACCCTCGCGCCAATCACGGCTCCTCTACTGCGACAGCTATGCCGCTCCGATCTCCTCATCACTGCACTCATACTCGACGGAGGCAAAAGTTCCAGTCGTGAAGAACGGACGGGCAAATCCCGCGGCTTACAAACAGATCAGCTCGGGAAGCATATTGGGTACGTGCGATTCTTTGGAGTGAGGGATGCGGATATCGCCCGAAGCGCGGCCCGGTCGGGGATGAAAGACAGGCTTGTCGTGAAGCGTCGCTAAGACTCTTTGATGTAGGTCTGGTTGGGGGTTTGGCGGTCTCGACGTTCTCAAGAACGCTGGCCTTCCTCTTCGGCCTGCTGGTGTTTGGTGTGCAGGTATGGCCCCCTCTGTTCGCCGTTCAGGGATGGTTGGGCCAATGGCTGATCTGCGGCGCTACATTCGTACCTGAAGTTCGCGGCATCACGGGGCTACAACATCGTTCCCACGACGAAGATACAGCGATACGTGAAGAGTGTAGATCTACGGTCAGCCGTAATGGATAATGTGGCGTTCAAGATGAGCTTCGGCGCTACGTTCATGTTGGCTGCGTTTGCAAGGTTTGAATAGCAATACAACCAGTCTGATGCTCTGAACATGGGATTTGTGTTTTCAGAGAAATCCTGGGAAAACGCCGCGCTATGCTTGAACAACAATTTGCCCTTGCACTCAAACTGGATCAGCCCATCAGGTCCTCCAGGATAAGTTCCAGCTCTTCTCTGCGGAAAGGTACGGACAGAAGCTCCGTTCCGAGAACGTCC
The DNA here is from genome assembly GCA_025617375.2 of Acarospora socialis. Taxonomy (NCBI): domain Eukaryota; kingdom Fungi; phylum Ascomycota; class Lecanoromycetes; order Acarosporales; family Acarosporaceae; genus Acarospora; species Acarospora socialis. Next base: position 678,688 of record JAMYGW020000011.1, read on the forward strand.
TTCTTGGACGTAATCATCTGATGGTCGTGAAACTCTTTCAGCAAAGTCCGGAAATTCATCTCGCTACTACAGATGAACTCTTCAACTGCCTTCTGGTACAGATATTTGTACTCTACCCCAACGTCATCACTAGCTTCTCCGCTCTTGCGAGCATCCCTCTCGTCACCGTCCTCATCGCCAGTACCCTGAACGCCCACGCCATCATCCATAGCTGTGAGCTGTTCACTTATAAGGACCCGGTATAAGTTCCGTGCATTCTCAGGCAGACTCTTGAGAACGAACCCAACGCCCTCTTTCCCACCCACTCTTCGTGCGCTGCGTCCCAGCAGTTCGTGGACGTCGTCTACGACGCTAATCTCAGCTTCGTACGGCGAGAAGGTCGTACAGTCGTGAAAGAGAAAGTTATATTGTTCTCTCAAACTGCTGTCCCAGAGTAGAGGGAAGTTGGGCGTGTCGCAACTAGTTAGCAGACTGATGCGTGGATGTGAGGCTAGCCGTGCCAGGAGTGATTGCGTTGCACTACGGCGGAGCGGGTAAGCGTCTAAGGAGTGAATAATGACTATTAAGTTTTGCGACGAAGGTGACTCGGACAGATGTCTGAGGATGACGTCGAGGATTTCTGTAGATTGGGCTCCCAGTTTTGCTGGAGTATCCGGGCCCATGAGAGTCGTAGCGACGGTGGTGAGTATGGTGCGAGTGTTGAGATTTTGAACGTAGCCGTTCACAATGATGATTTGAGGTGGCTTCTCAGGCGACTGAGCGTATAGCCACTCTGCGAAATTGTTGATGAGATGTCGTTTCGAACCCCAGCCGTAGAGACATATGTTGAAGTCCTCAGCTAGCTCAAATCGCCATTGACCAAAAGACCGTGTGTGAAGGTTCTGGAGAAAGGCTCTTTCAGATTCGTGAGGATCAACGTAATTTTTGATTTGTGTAAAGTACTCCTCGTGACTGAGGAGGGAGAGCGAGGACAAGGTGTTGTTCGACGTTTTCATACCACCGGTCCTGTTCTGAAAGAAATACTGCTCATGCGGTGGGAGATTCTGAGGGGGCGTCGGGCTTCGCTTTCGTCTGCCCCCTTTAGGTCGGCCGGAACCGCGCTTTGACGGTGTAGCTGGAGTATTGAGATCCACCTCTGGAGCTTCGTCAAGTTCTGCTATCAGGTCTCCGTCGCTGAGACTGTCCTCTTCCCATATTTGCCTTGCAAGAGTATCCTCGTCATCCAGATCATCTTCATCGTCCAGGCCACCTGTTATCGTCCGTTCAATGAGTGTCCGCGCGCTTTTGCGCCGAGCAGAACGGTCAGCGTTGCGCACAATTTGTTGGCTACCATTTACAGTAACATCATTGTTCAGTTTGGTAGGCGTTGAGAATAGCCGTTTCCCTTTGATCTTGTGTGTAGGTGTTGATGAGGCCATAGCTGGTTCCTTGTGCTCTGTGCCATCTTTGCTCTTGTTCGTACTTCCTGGTGGTCTGCCCCGAGCTTTCTTTGATGGTGTAGTAGGATCAGTATGGGTGGACTCCTCAAGGCGAACGCTCTGCTCGCTCTTTTGCTCTGAGCGAGTCCTCTTCGGTGTTGGAGAGGGTAGGTGCTCTTGGTCCTCCAAGCGGTGGTTAGACCGTTTGCGCTTCATTATCTAGTGGATGGGGTAGGGAGGAAGCCTGAGAACGTCGGGAGAGCCACCATGTTCACAAGACTTCGCGAAACGAGCTGTAATCAGAACCGTTACAGCTTTGCGCGTACAATTGTAATCTCGCGATGATAGGCATTGGGAAACGCGCTTCTCCAGATTCTACTAGCGTCAACATCGTTGTAGGGGCATCACGAACCTAAAGTTTTTCCGAAGCCGGCATGATTGTTGCCCAAGCATATAGTGATCACTCCTAGCAATTAATGATACGCACTCGTATTTGGGATGTCATTGTGAGTTCTTTAAGATCGAGTTGATGGGTCAATTGATAGGGATTTTCATTGTTTATGCACAAAGTATAATCGCAGCAAAGCCTAGACATAGCCCTAAGTTGCTGCTTTTCCTCTGAGTCATCAGTGTACTAGGCTTCTCGTGACAATTGATACTTTATAAGACATCGTTGCTCTCATCACTACTGTTGGTCAAGATACACTTGAATGCGTTTTCAGTCTGTGTTGCACGCCCCAATTACAACTTACCTGGCTAATTTGATCAATAGATCATGGTCCCCAAGTCGTCCTCCTTGGCACGCTTCACCCGGTCCTGGAACCAAACACGACATTACTCCGCTCCTTTGGATGGCCTGATACCTACGGCGAAGCAGAAATATGTTCCCACTTCCGGCACCTATCCCCAAGGATTCCTCGCCTCTGGAACCCACGTCGGTGTCAAGCCGACGAACACACGATTCCCAGACCTGGCACTGATAGCATCCGAGACACCATGTTCCGGCGCAGCGGTCTTCACTACGAACAAGTTCCAAGCCGCACCGGTGGTGGTGAGCAAGGAGATGCTGCAGAGGAGAGCAGGGACCGGAATCCGAGCGATTGTCATCAATTCCGGATGCGCAAATGCCGTCACCGGCAAAAAGGGCATGGAAGACGCCCTAAGTATGGGCTCGAAAGTCGACCAATGCTTCCAAGTGCCAGATAACGGCAAAGGTGGCAGCACAATCGTTATGAGCACAGGAGTGATCGGACAACCGTACGTCACCAACCCTCGAACAAAGCGCTGTCTCGCTTCCAACTAACACTCCCTCAAAACAGCCTCCCGATCAAGAAAATAATCAACCAGATCCCCACCGCGCACTCCACCCTCGCATCGACGCACTCGTCCTGGCTCGCTGCCGCCCGCGCCATCTGCACAACCGACACGTTCCCGAAACTGCTCTCGCGGACCTTCACACTTCCCTCGTCCCCGTCAACAACCTACTCCCTCGCCGGCATGGCCAAAGGCGCCGGCATGATCCACCCCAACATGGCGACCCTGCTCGGCATCCTCTGCACCGACGCGCCCATCGCCCCCGACGTCCTGCACGCCCTCCTCACGCACGCCACCGACCGCAGCTTCAACAGCATCTCCGTCGACGGCGACACCAGCACCAACGACACCGTCGCCATCCTCGCCAACGGCGCCGCCGGCGGCCCGTCCATCACCGACCCGCGCAGCCCCGACGGCCGCGCCATGCAGGACGCCCTCACCGCCTTCGCCGCCGATCTCGCGAAACTCGTTGTCCGCGACGGCGAGGGCGCGACCAAGTTCGTGCACGTGCGCGTCACGAACGCGGCGTCGTATGGCGACGCCAAGAAGATTGCCGCGTCGGTGGCGAAGTCGCCGCTCGTCAAGACGGCGCTGTATGGGCGGGATGCGAACTGGGGGCGGATCTTGTGTGCGGTTGGGTATACGCCGGGGGTGGCGGAGGGGACGGTGGTGCCGGAGAGGACGTCGGTGAGTTTCGTGCCGACGGATGGGAGCGAGCCGTTGAGGTTGCTGGTGGATGGGGAGCCGGAGCGGGTGGATGAGGCGCGGGCGGCGAAGATTCTGGAGGCGGAGGATTTGGAGATCTTGGTCGATTTGCGGAGTGGAGGCGAGGAGGCAAGTTATTGGTTTTGCGACTTCAGTCATGAGTATGTTACTATCAATGGTGATTACAGGACGTGAGGATGTGGGCGGAGGGAGAAGATGTAGACGGAGGTTTTTAGACTTTGGCTGCAACTCGGAAAACCGGAAGGCTTCTCGAGTTTGGCCTTCTAAGACCGTTGATTGATATCTCGACTATCCTACATTACTACAAGTGACCTTTGCACTCGAAATGGAGAACACCGACTTGGTGTCCTCGCAATTCCTCTCGCGTACAAATGCCGCGCTTTTTGACCGCATACATATAGCGAATAAGTCGGATTCCAAAAGAATCCACCTTTCGATCACGGCACTAGCCCATAACCATTCCCTTAAAACCACCCGTTTCACTCTCCTTTGCGGCAATCTCGAAGTAACCGTAGATGATCCTAGCGGATTTGTCAGTTTCCCCTCGATACCGCACGTAAATCTTGGATTACTCACGTGACAGCCAACAAGATACCGGTGCCCGAGCCAAGAGCACCCATCAGATCACTCGCAACAGACAGTGCGCCAATACACGCACCACCAAAAGCAGCTGCGGTAGGAATGACCCTCTTGAGCTCCTTGTACATGCTTTGTTCCCGGTGTCCTGCCATGACCAGTCCCTGCTCTTTCAGCTGCTTCGCCACATCTCTGGCCGAGGATCCGGAAACCTCTATCCAAGTTTTGGAGAAGACTGCACATGCGACAAGCATAAAGCCGATGTAGGCGGCGGTGTGAATAGGGTCTAGTAGAGCTTCGGTGAAGTTCAGGGGTGGTGACATGTAGTAAGCCAACCCGGATTGGGCGAAAAGCTGAGCCGAGCCCTCACGGGGTTCCCAGACGCCCAGAAGTTTGACGAGAAGGTTTTCGGAGAAGCGGGAGTACAGCATCTGACTGACCAAGAAGATGTTGGAGGAAAGAGCGGACTGGAGCATGATGGGCATGTTCGAGGTGTAGAAAAGACGGATCGGGTAGGAGCCGCGCATACCCCGTTGGCGGGAAGATTTAACGGGTATTTCAACGCGGAATCCCTGAAGGTAGATGACGGCCGCAAAGACAATGATCGTGGCAAGGAGGTTCATGATGTTCGGAAGATTCTGTCTGTAGAAGGCTTCATAGAGGGCACGCTGCTTGTCCGGCCACGTCAAGAGAAGGTGGAAGAGTGCGATGACTGCGCCCTCAAACTCAGGTCCCCGACCGGTGTTGATGGTGGTTGGGGAGAAGGCCTTCCAGATGATCGATTCGCATATGTTGGTGGCGATGAACAGCGAAATACCACTTCCCAGACCGTACCCCTTTTGTAGAAGCTCGTCCAAAAGGATGACGATAAGCCCGGCCACAACCAGCTGCACCACTAGAAGAACACAGATACCAGCACCAAGGTCCGATGGCTGGCCATAAAGCCCGGTGAGAACGTAGACGCAGGCTTGCCCGAAGGATAGTATAATGGCAAATAACTTTTGTGCAGTTTGATAGAGCTCCCGGTCCGTCTTGAGATCCAAGTTCACGTCGATGAGGTGGGTTCCAGCAAGTAGCTTCGATGCTATCAGTCACATACTTCTTCCCAGTAGTCGTATATCATACCTGGAAAACCATTCCCGACGATATGATGGGCGTAATGCCCAGTTCCATCAGCGTTCCTCTGTTACTCGCCAACATCATCCGGAGCCAGTATAAGGGATCCGAGGTGTCTGATGATACAATGCCGTAGAGCGGCATTTGACTCATCACCAGGAACACCAACAGCGTCAACTACCACAGGCTTGTGCATTAGTGTCCATATTCAGTTGTAGTAGACCCTCGCGACACAGACTAGGGGGTGTCTGGACTTACCCCCGTCCACATCAACTTCTGAGAGAAAGGGATTTTCGTTTCGGGGGCCGCAACCTCTGGTAGAAGAGGGGTGAATGGTTTGATGAGATCGAGAAACCGTACTGCAGGTAGTAGACTCTGTCAGCCAAGCTGCTAGATGCTCTGTCCTCGAGGCGGCCCTGAGAAGGGGAACTCACAGCCGCTCATGTTGGCGGTATTTCCGCTGAGCGGATATCCGAATTAAATCACTGGAGAAAGGAACGTCTAGAAGAAGTGCGCAAAGCAAGAGAAACACTCTCGAACGAGACTGGGTGTGATGCTGTTGTGTTGAAGACAGGTAAATTATTCTGGGAGGCCGACGAAGTGTGCTGTTCCAGCCGCGCTAAGTCTTTGAGACCACCTTACCCGATTATGTAAGCAGACCTCACTTGTGAAGGTCCAGCAGATGGTCGTACGGAGTACGAAGGACTCATGGTAAGATTGACAAGACTTCTCTGACACAGTTCTCAGGGCGTTGGAGTATCATATCTTCTGTAGTTTTGTGTGATCTCTCGAATATGTAGTACTAGCACCTTGAAAGTGTGACAGTGCTGCCCTAAGCTTTCAGTCACCCTATACAGCCTTCGCCCGTTTCAGTACGATATATAGGAAGAATGAGTAACAAAACTCAGAGCGAGAGTACTTGTGCTTCTTCTTCTTCACTGGTGAGTCGATGCACTGTATCTCGTCAATGGGCATACACTTTGTGCACAGATGCTGTCAGAAGCCTCTATCCTCTGTCATCTCCAGTACCAATATATAATTGAAGAACACCATCAATCATCGAACTGCTGTCTTTTAGTGCACTGCTCTCTTTCGACTTGTACAAATGACAGCTGGGCCGCTCTGTGAACCCGAGAGCGTAATTGCCCAAACGTGGATTTGCAGTGTAGGAGGTTGATTCACAGAAGCTTCTCGAAGGTTCGATTAATCCCTGACACCAAAAAACCCCCCCCCGGGTCCCGCTGCCTGAGTTGTTCACAGACAGACGTCACAGACCGCCTAAACGCAAAGCGTGGGGCAGCCCAGTCGACTAAATGCCATCTGCGTGTTCATGTTTCACCAACCCGACTCCGAAGCCTCACTATTACTCTCAGCAAGCATTTCTAGTATTCGCTGGGTAATGACCTATTCATGATTTACCATCTTTCAGAGCGTGCCTCGTGACACAAAGTAAAACCTTCCTCCGCAGGTCATCACGTCAACTCCCCGCAGCTTCAACTTCTGCACCGTATCCCCAACCTACCGAGACCACCTCTCGAACTCAATCGTTGCGTGATTATCTTGAACGATTCTGGTGCACCATTCTCGGACGAGACTAGCAGAGTGTTAGTGCCGTTGTGGTTCAAACAGGTGGACTGCACGTTACCGCAACCGTGCTCTGGGTTTACCAACTGTTACCAACATGGTGGCAGAAACAAAACTCTATGACTCATTAGGCATCAAGCCTGAAGCCACGCAAGATGAGATCAAGAAGGGATACCGGTAAGGTCAACTTCCTCGCTCGAAGATGACCTATATCTAAGACTGACCGCTTCATAGGAAGGCCGCACTAAAGTGGCATCCGGACAAAAACAAGGACAACCCAAATGCATCGGAGAAGTTTAAAGGCAAGCAGCGAGATCCGCCGTGGCTGTCATCCTGTCCTAATATGATATGCAGAAGTTTCACAGGCTTACGAAATCCTATCCGATCCCGAAAAGCGTAAAGTTTACGATCAGTACGGACTCGAGTTCCTCCTTCGTGGCGGCCATGAAGCACCACCGGGGGCAGGCGCCGGTACCGGGCCAGGGGGACCGGGTGGGATGCCATTCGGAGGGATGCCTGGTGGTTTTGGAGGAATGGGTGGCATGCCAGGCGGTGGACGAACATTTCACTTCTCGACCGGCGGAGGCGGAAACGGTGGCTTCAGCTTCAGCAACCCAGAGAGTATCTTTTCCGAGTTCTTTAGATCGGGAGGCGCTGGGATGGGGGATGATGATGATGTTTTCGCCAACTTGGGTGGTGGAATGGGCGGGGGAATGGGCGGGGGAAGTGGTGGTTTTAGGACAAGCTCGTCGAGGTTCAGGGATTCGAATGGCAGCAGTCGGCAGCGTCCTCCAACACCCGAGGTGACCACTGTGGAGAGGCCATTGCAATTGACTCTTGAAGACTTGTACACCGGGACGAAAAAGAAGATGAAGATTAAGCGTAAGACTTTCGACGAGAGCGGCAAAAGAAGCGTCCAGGACAAGATCCTCGAGATGGATATTAAACCAGGCCTGAAAGCGGGTAGCAAGATCAAGTTCAAGGGTGTCGGTGACCAAGAGGAGGGAGGGACGCAGGATTTACATTTCATTGTCAGCGAGGTTCGTCAGCTCCTATTCGTATGTATGCAAAGATTGCTAACAGTCAGTATAGAAAGAGCATCGGATGTTCAAGCGGGACGGTGACAATATCAGGGCAGAAGTCGAACTCGACCTCAAGGAGGCACTTACAGGCTGGAAACGAACGATAGCAACCATCGATGGCAAGCAAGTACCGGTATCTGGCGGTGGGCCGACTCCGCCAGGCTACGAGACTACCTTCCCAGGCTTGGGCATGCCGAAGAGTAAGAAGCCTACGGAAAGGGGCGACTTCATTGTCAAGGTGAAGGTAAAATTCCCGACGAGCTTGACACCGACGCAGAAGAGCCGTTTGAAGGAGATCCTGTAGATGCTGAACCTGAGCGGGGTTCTACTGAAGGCAAGTTCAGCGCTTCTACAGGTTTGCGGGCGCATGCAGTACTTGGGGCTCTCTGCAACACAACTTGGTTAAGGTGTTCGCCGGTATCGATTTCCACCGAGAGCCTCTAACCCCAGAACATTACACATATGCAAGGATTTAGCATTGAGCAAGGGGGCGAGAGTTCGGTGAGCCAGCAAGAGCCAACAACTGCACTGCTGGTCCAGAAAGATCAAACTGCCTAGGGAAGCTCATGGGTTCATCTCTCCATGTCAGTGTCAGCATAAATATAGATGCTAGAGATTTCACAACGGTTGACCATCATCTGACTTTGGGAGAAATGCTCTCAATGTAGTAACATTGGATAAAAATTTCCACACCACTTCCCGCATCTGGCACCAACGCTGAGGGCCTCACGAGTTGAAGATCCTCGAATAAAGCAGCTCATGTCTCCCAACCCACAAGTCCATCATCGGCACCACCTGCCCCGCATCCTCCACGGGTGTATCCCACTCCCTATCCACACAACCCTCAATCCGCTCCTGCAACCCTCTACTCGCCAGAAACCCCTGCGCCTGATACGGTCCCATAACCCCCGCACGCACCGCCGCACTCAGCACTGCCTTCACGTGGTTGAAAAGAAACACATAAGCCGTCTGCTCGATGGGCAGCCCCATCGAAAGACAAACCACCGCCCAAACCGGCGCAAAGTGTCCGTTCGCGCCCAGGCCCGCCGAATCGGCGCCGGCAGCCTTCAACAGCGACGCGAAAGCCACCAGCGCGCGCGTCGCGCTGCTGTTACCATCACACACGGGACGCAGTGCGCGTTCCCAGACGCTCAGGAGCGCTCTGCCCTGCGCGATGCTGGCGCGGCGGGCGACGGTGCAGGGGGTGGACGCGTCAAGTTCGTCGTCGAGGGAGGCGAGGCGGTCGGGGTGGCGGTAGGCGGCGAGGGCGTAGGGAATGGCGGCGCCGGCGAGGGTGGAGAGGGAGAGGTGGAGGAAGTGTTGGAAGGATTGGGTGGCTGTGGTGTGGGGTGGGAGGGGCTTGTGGTGGGCGAGGTAGGATTCTAGACCGCTGGAGAAGGCGAAGGAGCCGAGTGGGAGGGCGGAGTCGGACAGAAGGAGGAGGGCATGGGTGGACGGGGGTTGGTGGAGAGCTGGGAGAGTGGGTTAGTAGGGCTATTGAGGTGGGGAGTTGGTAGCAGGCGTGCCAAGGACTGACCATGGCCGTTGCTAGGGTCTGGAACGGAGGCCGTGTTGTCGGAGGTAGTATCGCGCTGTCTTAGTTGGTCATTAATATCATTGCAGTGTAGTTTGGACGTAGCACTTCCATCGTCGGGCAGCTGTCGATTGGAATTGCTGCTCATTGAAGCTGTATCATCGTACTCGTAGAGAAACTCACGGTGACACTCGGGCTTGGGAAAGATAACTCCGAGCCGCTAACCCGAACAGATCAAGTCTGCCCGAAAGATGATCGCTACTCATCCCTCTAGACTACGAGTACAAACATAAGACTGCACGAGGAAAAATGAACAGTCCTACATGGTCTACTCTATAATGCGAGCATACAACATATGGTGGTGAGGGCTTTCTGGGTATCATGGCAGGCAAGCGTCTTCTCGACGCCGTCTCTCTCTTCAGTGCCTCCCGCGCCATTGCCTCCAAGCACCTAGCCCTACGGAGCCAGCAATTCGATGCCTACAAAAGAACATCATCTCTCGCCAAGGCTGTAAAGAACCAGACAGACCGAGTTACACTTACAATTCGAGCAGCGGCGGCACTTGCGGAGCGGTTTGAGGGGCAGAGCGTCTCCTACTCAACGCAGACATCAAGTTCCACGCCAGCCCAAGCAAATAGTCAGCGGACTCCTGTACCCAGCAGTGAGAGTGTCGATGGCACTGACAATGGAACAAAGAGGAAGGAAGGCTTGGAGCAGGACCATTTCTATGAGAGATCGGAAGCCAATACTACAGCTGAACCTGTGCCAAACGGAGAGTTGGGAGTGAGACAGGAGAAGGCTGACAGGTATCCATTACCCGATGGGACTATACCACCAGCAGGGTCCGATATAAACGTGTCCAAGCGAGATAAGGATGTTCATTATAATAAGCAACAGTCTGCTCCAGCGAAGGAGCTCTTGACAGAAGAGAAGCAAGGATCGGAATCAGATCTACAACCAAAAACGTCTGGGAGGACAAGCATACCTGAGCCTGCAGGTACACGCCCGCCCTTATCAGCGGAGGAAGCGAAGAAGCTGCAAAGGCAGGCGGAGTCCCAAATACCATCACGCTCGGCCGAACCACCATCATCAGAATCAACCAGTGGAGACATTGCGGAGTTGGGCGTAGATCAGGACAAGGACGTCTTCTACAAGCCATCAACTACTGCCTCCCCAGTGCTTTCGGCTCTACCTAGAGTAAAGGTACCTAAGGTCACCCAGGATGTTCAAGAGAGCGACGAGCATGTGCAAGATGCGGGAATCAATCAAGATGTTTTCTACTCTGCATCTCGCCGTCAAGAACAGGCTGTCCCCAGCGCACAGGCAATTCCCGAACAAGATCAACCCTCGCCAGAGATGTTCTCAGAATTGTTTCATAGCCCCAAGGTCGCTAGGATGTTGAATGGAAAAAGGACTAATAGCGAATCAGCAAAAGGGCTAAAGATGCGGGCTGCGGAAGGTACTCCTGTCGAGCAAAATAACCTGAGTCAAGGCAAAGACCAAGATACCTTCAATGTACGAACGTCCGAGCAGAAAAACCCTGTAGAAGCCGAGCAGCCCGTGTCCGAGCCTTTGTCACGTACCAAATCAGACGATGAGGAGATGCGTAAGCTCGCTGAAGACATGGCAAACGACGTAGAGAAACTCTCACCTCAAAATCCACAGGTGAGCACATCTCTGGGATATCTAGGAGTCTTGCTGATTCGCGCTGACAGGCGCCGCCCAGATTCCAGCGGCAATAGATTCGAGACCGGTTAATCCATCTTACCAGATGCACGAGTCTCGAGTGCCGTCGTCGCGCTTCGGCAGGCTATGGCAGTATGGTGGATTGGCTACATCAATGGCTCTTGGTGCAGTTGGTGAGAGCTTTCGTCGTGCCACTGGAGGCAGTGATGTTACGGGTGGATCCTTGATGCTCAGTTCCGCGAATATGGAAAGGCTTGTTGCCAAACTTTCCCGGATGCGAGGGGCAGCACTGAAGCTCGGACAAATGATGAGTTTCCAGGGTTCGTAAAATAAGCGGTACAATGGCATCGGGTAGCTGATTTCCATTCCAGATTCTAAGATGTTGCCTGCATCCATACATGACGTCCTACAGCGCGTGCAAGATAGTGCAGATTACATGCCTGCGTCTCAGCGCAACCAAGTCCTGTCTAGCAACCTTGGAGACAACTGGCGGGATCATTTCGCATCCTTCGAAGAAATGCCTATGGCAGCTGCATCAATCGGACAAGTTCACGGTGCTATTCTCAAATCCACGGGTCAACGTGTAGCTGTCAAGGTGCAATATCCTGGCGTCGCCAACTCGATCGACTCCGACCTCAAAAACCTCTCCATCCTGCTCACAGCATCAAAACTTCTACCAAAAGGCCTATATCTCGACAAAACTATCGCCAACGCACGCACAGAGCTGGCCTGGGAATGTGACTACGTCCGCGAAGCCGAATGCGGCAAGCGCTTCAAAGACCTTCTCCGCGACGAACAGGACACCTTCCTCGTCCCTGCCATCATCGACGAAGCCTCAGGCGCCCAAGTCCTCACCATGGAACGAATGGAAGGCGTCGGGGTGACGAAGGCGCAAAACCTCACGCAAGACCAGCGAGATTGGATCGGCACCCAAATCCTCCGCCTCTGTCTGCGCGAGATCACGGAATTCAAATTCATGCAAACGGATCCCAATTGGACCAATTTCCTCTTCAACGCCAAGACGCAGATGCTTGAGCTCCTCGACTTCGGGGCCTCGCGCGAATACCCTGCCAAGTTCATCGATCCCTACATTCGAATCCTGTTTGCGGCCTCCCGTAACGACCGCGACGCTTGTCGAGACCTTTCCATCCAGCTCGGCTACCTGACTGGGTTTGAGTCGCAGGCCATGCTGAAGGTGCATATCAGCTCCGTTATTACCCTCGCGGAGCCGTTTAGAGATTCCTCACCGGAAGTCTACGATTTTCGAGATCAGACGATTACCAAACGCGTTAAGGAGCTCATTCCTGTTATGATTCGGGAGAGGTTGGCGCCACCGCCTGAGGAAACGTATAGCCTTCATCGGAAGCTGAGTGGGGCTTTTCTACTATGTGCTAGGCTGGGAAGTAGGGTCAGGTGTCGGGAGATGTTCGCAAGGGCGATGGAGAAGGCAAATGTACATTAGATTAGAATGACAGTCTTCAGTTCGTGAATAAACCTTTGAGCCACGAAGAGGCGCCGCTAAGATCATAGATGGTCTGTGCAGTCCACCGTACCGTATTGAATCGAAGCGCATTTGCCAGCAGGGTCACGTTTGAATGGTGTATTTCAATGAGTTCGAAGCTCATCATTGAGACTTTTATTCTTGACCTTGAGAATATTTTACTCCTAGGTGGCTCAAAAAGCCCAGATGTCCGTTAATCTTGAAAGGTAAACAATGATACGGAGCTCACACGAGAGAGCCTTCCTATACCGACGCGATGTCCCAACCTCCATTGCGCCATGGTCAATCCAGCAGCAACGATTATGCCAATGGATATCATAGCAGTGGTTCCTCCCATCGCTATGAGCAGAGAAGCGATCACGATGATTATCTCGGCCGGAACGGTGGCACAGCGGCCGGCCGTGAGCGCCAAGGAGGGGGTTATGGTGGCTTCGACGATACGACACCACTGGCGAATTCAGACGTTCAACAGTCACATTCTTGGGCACAGGTACCAGAGCCTGCGAATGGAGGTTGGCATGAGGACGGTCAGCAAGAGAGTCGACAACGAAGCGGACAGAGTAGGGACAGGAACGGTGGGACTAGGAGGGCTGCGGATGGCCAGGGATCCAGGCAGATTGAAGGTTAGCAATACCGTGTGGTAAGGTGTTAGGATACCTTAGTGCGCAGGTCGTGCAGTTTCATATTTCCCGGTGAATCGAACGCTATGATTCCATCACACAACTCGTGGTAAACTGAGTGCTTGGATTCCGTAACGCCTCTGTTGTCTCTCTGTTAGGCTGATTCTCTTGAGCGGAAGCTATGGCTAACTTCTACGTCACTCTAAAAGATGTGCTGCAATACATCCAACAAGACTGGGATTTTATGACCAGAGATGACTGCGTGCCGGTGCAGATTGCCCTGCAGTTGATGGACAGTAGCACACTGGGGCGAGCGGACAGATACGACGACTTTCAGGAGACCCACCAACAACTTCAGAAGGCATTGAAAGCCATAGTGAACGGTATTGGCCCCGGTCCAGCGTCCGAGATTTCTTGACTGATGTTGGTAGAACACCATCAGGGTTTCAATAGCTCCATCGGGACGTTTCACAAAATCCAATCCAGCATACAAAGTTCTCAAAACAGAGTTAGGACCTTGAAGTACTCTCTAACACAAGCAAAAACCAGTCTGTCGACCACCAAGCCAGAGTTGAAAGGCCTAGCTACCTCATCTCAAAACTATGACGGTATGCTTCAAATCCTCAACCAGATGTAAGGGTATCCCTCAGCGACTTAAAATGTCAGCACTTGCTCATTGACTTTATAGCGAGCAATTGCAGCTAGTGCCTGAGATTCTTGATGCCCGAATCTCAGAGAAGCAGTTTCTTACAGCAGTTGGCGTCCTTCAGGACGCCCTGCGCTTAATTCGAAGGTCTGAGTTGGAAAACATCGGTGCTCTGAGCGATTTACGTGTATACTTTAGCAATCAGGAAACGGTACGTCCAAGATCTGAGAGTCTGCATGTCGCACGTGGCTGAAATCCGTCCTCCAGTCACTCACCGACATCCTGATTGAAGAGGTACATGAGCATTTGTATTTGAAATCACCATACTGCCAGGACCGATGGAAATCATATTCTCAAGGTCCGAATGAAGCTCTTGTGCCTGATCCTCCCGTAAGGTCTTTAGGTACTTATTGTTTGCGTATACCAGATATACGTACGTGGCTAACACTGTTCAGCAAACAATGGGCCGAAGGCCTTATATACATTTCTAGCCAAGCTCAACACCAGCTCACCGGTGAGCAGGCGCCACACTTTTTCCCAGGGTATAGTATATAACTAACTTCTCCAGATGACCGATGATACCTCTCGCAATCTGGAAGCAGACAGCTTCCAGTACATGCAGATGATCATTGAGGCCTTGAACAAGATGGGCTACTTAGATATAGCCGTGGATCGCATGGTTCAGAGGCTACCGGTCGAGCTTTTTATAGTCGTGGACAGAACCAATAGCGAAGTCGATCATCGGCATCCTACCCATGCTCGCGGTTACAAGAAAACAGAAATGCATACTATCGACTTCAACTTGGGTCGAGGTGAGGGGCCGAGTAGCGTTCTGAATGACTTACTATGGACTCTTTTCTCGAAGTTTGAAGCCATCGCGGAAGGTCATCGAGTTGTGCATGATGTGATTACCGGCATCGCCAGAAGGGAAGGGCATCTACATGCAGAATCTTTGACGTATACTTTCAAAGAGTTGTGGAAGCTTTATCAGAGTGAAGTACGTACTGCAACATCATGGTGGAAATGTAGCTAAGCCAGTGTAGATGCGATCCTTGCTCCACGACTATCTCTCGACGGATGGCAATGCAGCTTATCGCTCTGACCAGGCAACAGCACGTGGAAACAACATCTTTCAACAAAACCACCGCGATAAGGCAAAGGTGATATCTACCAACTTTCATCTAAATTAAGCAATGCTGACGGAGCTGCAGAGATTGTTCAAGCTTTCGAGCATAGACAGGGATTCTGTTGAAACGAGTGCAGAGCAGGAAGATTTAGATCAAATTCTACAGTCATCGGTGCCGGGCCTCGTATCAAAATCCAAGCGTAGGTCAGATCTAGCCACCGGCCAGGGTAGATCAACCCATGACGGCTCGGCGACTGGCCATAAACTACTCGCCGAACCTAGCGTCTTCAACATGAGCGTACTCCTGCCACCATCTCTTGCTTTCCTCCACCGGCTGAAGGATATCGTGCCGCCGAGCTCAGATATCGTTATCAGCACACTGACGTCGTTCTTGGATGACTTCCTCATCAACGTCTTTCATCCGCAGCTCGATGAAACAGTGACCGAACTCTGCTCTCAAACTTTCATTGAGCTTGACGCTTTCCAGGAAGATCCACAGTGGTCACGGAATGCTCGAAAGCCTATCTTCAAGGTACGTTAGACCCTTGCATGGGGGTTTACTTGCTGAGACTTGTAGGGTACCTCGGCCTTTTTTGGCATCATTAAAGCTTTCTGCGAAATGCTTGATACCATCCCACAGGATCAGACCTTCACTCAGCTCATCATCACGCAAATGGTGACATACTACGACAAGTGCTTCGGAATGTACAAAGGTAATTTCATCTAGGGTATCTACATTGTGATGACTTTCGCTGACACAGCCAAGCGTTGGTCACCAGAGTACAAAGCCAAGCCCAGGGCGGTGTCCGGCCCAAGACCGCAGCAGCATTAGTTGAAGCTGGCGAAGCCCGCAACATTGTGAGAAACCTGTGGCAGGCAGATCCTAGCGACTCTCACGAATTACTTAGTAAAGTATGCAAAAGGCGTCGAATCACTGGCGCATGTGCTGATCGTGGCAGGAAATTGCCCTACTGATCTCGCAAACCAATCAAAAGCCTCTCGAACCCTACGACATTATCTCCGACCGCAAAAGCGTGGCAACGCTTTCGTTATTGTACACAAGCATGGTACGATTGACACGCTGTCAGCAAGATCCATCAGCTGACTTCATGTAGCAATGGCTCGCCAGCAAACTGGCTGGACTGCGACATGTTACGGAGAAAGTGGTGGATTCCACTAATCAGGAGTCAGGCAAACTCAGGCAGAGTCGTCGCTGGACTTTGCTCAATGCTACAAAAGCCCGCAATCCCTCTTCGCCGGTGTACCTCCCATTGACCTCAGAAACGGCAGAGTGAGACCGTCCAATATCCGCTATGTGGGAGACTTACTAATTCGAACAGTGCCTTTGATGGGATTGTAAATTCCTTCCGAGAGCTCTCCATGACGGTCCTTTTCACACTCCATGTTGATATCAGATGTGGTATCATACACATGATCGAGCGTTCCTTGCATGGGAAGTACCTGCTCGATCAACCGACCAATGAAGCCGACTCCAGCGTACTGTCGTTGAACGCAGATCTTGTGAGCTTCGAGGAAAACATTTCTAGCTACCTCCGAGAGCGGGAGCGGACCTTCATCACCACTGGCTTAGGTCTTCTCCTAGACCAGCTCCTCGTGGCTAATGCGTCCCATATCAAGGCCATGAACCTCAATGGCTGCGGCCGCATGCAGCTCAACATCCTCGTGCTACAGCAAAACCTCAAGAACATTGAAGGCGATGTAGCGTTGGTTCGCAGCGCGCAGTTTTTCGACTTGTTCACCGAGGGACCGGATACAATCATTGCTAAAGCCAAGGAGATGCATGGCAAGGATCTTGGATTCCGTTACGAGGAACTCAAAGTACTGGTTGAGTTGTGCTATTCGGAGGGCATCCACTCCTCCCGGCGAGAGGTGGCCGTGGCAGCGAAGAGAGCGTTGAGTGATCATCTGCTAGCGCTCTCGGAGCACATGTGGCAGACTTGAAGAGACACCTCAGAAAACTGGCGTTAATGGCGAGTTTGGGATGGCAAGTTTTGTTGGTCATCATATTTTAATATGTGTAAACCGCTGGTCAGTCTTCGCTGATTGTATATATACCTTCGTCACTGCTCTTGCGAGTGAAATTTCTTGTACGAGTACAAGCTTGGAAATGGCAAAGAAGTCTTACCTACCCTCTATAAGCTAAGACTTCCATCCTGAGATGCATAGCACGGCCAGAAGGTAATAATGATGAATGCATATCATCGAGAAAGTAACCACCCTGAGAAGACCCGGGAAACCCCCCACATTGATTATTCAAGTAAGCCAGTCTTCCACCTTCTGGTTCATAGAGATCACATGTACGGTCACATGGATGGGGCTCGCTCGAAAAGGGTTGCACGTGGTCTATTCGACCCCCACCTCTACAACCTAAGGTAGGTCGGTGAGTAACCCACTGTCTAATCAAATCATCCAATCAGTTGTTGCAGTTGAGCACATGATAAGCATCACGTTTCCATCACAAGATTCCTGTGGAGGGAGTCGAGCTAAAGCTTTTGATCCATGTGATGATGCGCCGACCTTACTTCGAAGTGCTGTCGTCTTCAACAAGCGATCTCGTTTGTACAATGTGAAGCTCTCTGTGTCACATGAAGGGCTCTATAATGAGCTAGCTATTGTGGATGATAAACACCCACGAAGTATGCATAAGATAGGTAGGGTTGAGCAGTTCATATACATTTGCCTGTGTCATGTGAACGTGGAACCATAGCACTGAGAGCAGTAACCCTATGATCAGTCAAGTACATTATACTTGCACAACTTTAGCCGAGGACGCTCAACACCAAAGCCCGTTTCCCGTGCTCATGGATCAGGTGATAAGTACTTGAAGGGTTGAATTGCGACAGTTCACTGATCAAGACCATTCTCCGGTGGATTTAGGGAGTTACAGGTTTGCATTGAAAAGATCAGAAGAGCTTTTCTGACTTTGTTTTCGTCCTCTCTTCTGAAGAGACCGATACATACCTAACTCGAGTTGCAGCGCCGCCTCGTCAACGGCCTGAGCCCGCTGACAGACGGGCTATCTCGAAAACTCGTGACCTCGTTCCCTGTGAGTT
The DNA here is from genome assembly GCA_025617375.2 of Acarospora socialis. Classification (NCBI taxonomy): domain Eukaryota; kingdom Fungi; phylum Ascomycota; class Lecanoromycetes; order Acarosporales; family Acarosporaceae; genus Acarospora; species Acarospora socialis. Next base: position 696,691 of record JAMYGW020000011.1, read on the forward strand.
TGCTTTCTTCCTTTACTCCAGTATCAACCATCGCTGGGAGACATTTGGAAATCGACCACCAGGCTACAACGATACTTATCATGGCATACCACGATCGCACACATCACCGTCTGCCGGGTCTGTTTGTTGATGTTCTGTGCAACATCACCGCCTCGGAGCATCATGGGCAAGGCTTGTGTAGCTGTCATAGCACTAGCTACCAAATATGCGCGGAACTACTTTCGTGCAGCTATTGAAAACTGCCCGATATGAGGCCAAGGCTGTGTACGACGTTCGACGCAATCAGCAGTTCACAGCCCCCAGAGGGCAGAGGACCGAGGACAACACACAGATCGCATCACGCGTACCCTAATACACATGCTTTCCCTGACCACGTGCTAACGAATGCAATCAATATCTCTAGCAATCGCGCTCTCTCGAGCAGAGAAGGGCTTCATACGACGAACTACTGCGGTATTGCGTTGCCGACGGCAAGTCACCATTGAGCGCAAACCCGACAGTCTCTCTGTAGATCAGTCGAACACCTTCCGACACCACCTATCTTCGTCGCACACGCACTTTAAATCTTCGACCGGTCAGGTGTTCTATGGATGCGAACGACTGGCGCCAAAGGTGTTCATCCCGACCCGGATTCCCTAGGTTATCTGGTTCATCATCGTGCAGCAACCCGCTACGACCGTTACTCGTGTAACGGTACTGCCGGACAGCATACACTTCTAGGGCATTTCAACTAGCCTGACAACAACCTCTTGACTGATTTAGAAGATCCGTTCGTAGCTATTAAATCCGCGCACATTCCTTCAGCAAAGCTGTCCTCAAGTATGGCGGACACAACGATCTATCAGGAACACAACGCCCATCATGATACGGCTAGGAAAGGCAAAATACATGCTGTGGACCAGACAGGGCATTCTAACAAGAGGAAACGCGATCATGACGGTACCAAGGACAACCCGCGCCCCGGAAGTTTCAAGCGGGCCTCACCAGCCAACGGCGCATCGCGAAACGGAATCAATCTGGGTGATCCATCAGGCGCATCATTTCTGGCTAGTCAGAATGCCTCAGGCAATGACGAACATGAAATGCCAAACTCTTCTGGTGCACCCCATGACTTCAGCGCCTTGACCCAACAACTGGTTCAACATGCAGCTACTCATCACAATGGTGGACAGCACAGCGCGTCCGAGGCAGCATCAACTGCTGCCGCCGCCCTAGCGGGAGTGTTCCCGCAGATGACCATACCCCAGCCGACCGAAATATCTTTCGCCAGCAATACATCTAGTGGCGAAGCGGAACGGCACCTGGATTCTTCTTTCAGCCTAGGGGAGCACGAAAGCGATCAGAACCATTCGGGAAACCAGCAATACAACCTCGATGTGCTTCGACAGTCCACCGGATCGCAAGTACAGGCCGCTCGGGAGTCTTCAAGCAGTGGTGGCGTCAAGCCAGCCGTAGGATCCGATGAATGGCACAAGGTGCGTAGAGATAATCATAAAGAAGGTAAGCGCTACACAGATTACCCAAGCTCTCCACGAACACTGAATTGACCCCAACAGTCGAACGACGCCGGCGCGAAACCATCAACGAAGGTATAAATGAGCTTGCCAAAATCGTCCCCGGCTGCGAAAAGAACAAAGGCTCCATTCTGCAACGGGCGGTCTCCTTCATCACTCAGCTACGGGAAAACGAGGCGCAGAACATCGAAAAGTGGACGCTCGAGAAACTCTTGACTGAGCAAGCCATCGCCGAGCTCAGCGCAAGCGTCGACAAACTCAAAAACGAGTGCGAGCGGGCTTGGCGGGAGGCCGATATATGGAAGAAGACCTGTCAGAATGCGGGCTTGACACCAAAGACAGAGGACCAAGTCGACATCGGAGGGGGTAATGGCAGTGGCGAAAGCTGAGGGTCATTATATCAGCGCCGACTCTTATTTCTACTTACGTCCTTGCTTTTCCATCTCAGTGGCGTAAACTCATTACCCTTTCTTCCCATCAAAAATACGTTTGGGTGGCGGAGCCTATATCTCCTTCGTTGGAGGGTTGCCTTATACGATCTGCTCTGTCCTTCCCCACGCAGCGTGTACATGACTGACGACCTCTGTTTCCTTTCATGTTTCATTCCTGCATCGGAATGCGCGCCCAAGCACTTGTCCTTGAATATATTTCCTTGTTCCTACGCGACGTTACTTGCGGATCACGGCGTATTGGGCTTACAAATCCCGCTGGTTTGATATTCATAGCACTACACGCTGTGACGGGATAGCTGCCTGATGAAGAATCATAATGAGATTGGGAGAACACAATTCTTGCTATCACACTGGGCTGGTAATCTGTCTGCCCTCACTTGTAATCACACTCCACACTCACTTGTGTGCTCACATATGATCTTGCTGCCCACAGGATTGAGCTATTAGTGTTAGAATAATGATTATGGATTGAGAACTGTGAGCTTTGACATCAATTTCTCATTTCTTTACTCTGATTTAGGGTGGCCGACATTTTTGACCCGACCCATTGTGAAAAGATGCGTAATTTTGATTGCTTATTGTGTAATTTTGAAGCCATCTTGTAATTCATAAAGCACTTGAAAAACCCTATGACTTGACTCAAAAATCATACATTTCTGATCGCTTTTAGTCTTGATGCACTGCTTTGAAGTTTTGAAAAATTTGATGGGGTAACTGCTATACCGGTCAGAACAGGCAGTAAAGGGAACCTCAAGGCACCACAACCACTGACCCGGCGGCCAACTTAGTTAATGAGAATAACTAAGCTCAGTTGTACTGTATCTTTTTCGAATACTATGAGCATCTAAAGCAAGATAAATGTGTCAAAGCAGCACGACTGAAGCAAGTCTGCAATATGATAGACAGACATTATGTGAGAAACAATTGCTGATGGTCAGTCGATGAGGTGATCAAATGTGAAGAAGGTGCATGCTGTGACTTGCAAGGTTCATCACACCCATCATCCAAAGTCTGTGTTTGCAGCCCCGTTCTCCGGATTTCACAGGCTCACACAGACGATCGAGATCTCAGTTTGACATCTGTCAGCAACTATTGAGCTGAACAGATGCGAGGAGATGAATTCCTATCCCTTTAAGATCGTCGTCCAGCCAGTCTCGCCGGAGACGCAAGAGCATCTCAACAGACACATCTGGTGTGCTCAGCTCCTCGGCGACCCGACTCTAATACCGATCGAAACCCCATCCCGAGTATGCAAGCCCGGCACCGAGAATTCGTTCCTGGCTCAAACACTCCGTACCGAAGACGCCATCACGGCGTGCCAGTCGTTCTACAAGTTACCTCGACCGTCGCCGGCGGACTCGAATTCGGACTCGGACTCGGTGAACCTAGGGGAGATGCAGACGTTGTATTGCATCGGCTCCGGCCTCAACGGCCATGAAGACATCTGTCACGGTGGCTTTCTGTTCCCTGGCACTGGATGAGATCATGGGTTTGATTGTCCGGCTCTACCCAAAGGCCTCAAATCCATATACGGTCTACCTGAACGTCAATTTCAAGAAGCCCCTTCCGACGCCTGCCGTCATACTCTGTCGGGCTTGGTTCACTAAGCTGCAAGGCCGCAAGATGTGGGTCGCGGCTACTGTGGGGGACGGAGAGGGAAACCTGTATGCTACCGGAGAAAGTCTCTTTGTGGACGTTAAAGAGAAGCTCTAGATCCAAGTTATCTGTCGCTCAGTGAGCGACTTGTTCAAACATGCTGTGAGGACAGGTCTTTCTTTACTGGCTCCTTACATAGTTCAGATTTCTACTAAGAGCTTCAAAAGTCTTTCAGCATTGTGAGATTATCAGCTGTGGCCGGCCGTGTAGGGTTTTCTTCCTACTATGACTACCATGTCCATTCCAATGCCGTCACCTCTTTCCGTCTCCATCACTGTCCTCTTCCATAACTCTCTAAAGTTTTCAGAGGTGCCGAGAAGATCAACGTTTTTCCCCGATGCAATGGCCCCAATTTCTTCCAGCGCCATGATGAAGTTGTCCGTTGATGCTCTTCGCAGGTTGTCGGTGATTGGTAGGCGAAAGGAGTCAATGAGCTCGAGCTGATTGGAGACAAAGATATCCGCGAGGGATGAAATGTATCTGCAATATCCAAAGATTGAGTTTCTCATCGATATTTGCGAAGTCAAGATCTCAAAAACGAGGGGAGCTTTTAGGGATTTAGGGGAGACAAACGTGAAGTCGAGGCCGCTTTTGGCACAAAATGCTTGCCATCGAGCCAGCAACTCTGTGCTGCTCTCGGTACTAACTGATGGACTGGGTGCGTGGGCGTGGAAGGTGGCGCAGTCCAATTCGTCCCACTGGATATACCCACCCGGCTCTATGATCATCATGGGTGGAATCAGCTCAGAACCGACAAACTAGAGTACGCCATAACCTCCCAACATATCACCCTAACGGTCCCCAACCCGGGATCCCGCATTCTTCCGAACCCTTCGAATTGAAAGGAACTCACTAAGCAGTTTCATGATGTTCTTCAAGAACGGTATCGGGTTATTGTTCTTGATGATAACCGCAAAGGTGCGCACGTGGACAACGTCGAACTTTTCCACCAAATTGTGAGGGATCTCGTCAAAAACGTCTAGAACCCGCATGGTGACATTGTGCGGCAAGTACTCGGTCGCCGGGAGATAATTGGAGTTGACGTCATAACCCTCGAGCTGCCATGTCGTAGGACTTTCCTGGGCAAGTTCCAAGAGCCAGCATCTGCACACGGGACCGTGTTCCACAGGTCAGTGAAGTGGCCATATACTACGAAGAAGCCGGAGCAAATGTCTCGTGCAGGGCTTCTCCCGTGTTGGGAACAAGATCCCCACCGTCAAAGACAAGCAAGCTGCAACGAGAGGGGGAAACCCACGCATTTCCAGTGCCCACATCTACAATCCGGAGATCCGGGTTCGCCGTCAGGATGGCCGGATGCAGTAGGTAACGGAGACGGCACCTCCACATGAAGTGTTGAACGTACAGCCTGTCCGCTCAAACGCTTTAACTAGTTCAAGTAACCTTGGGAGGGGAAGGGACAGCAGACGTTGCTGATTCGCGGAAGCCTCTTGCCAGCATGTAGTCTTCTTGTATAGACGTTGCCTTGGCCGCATGGAGGTCACCATGATGAGCCTTGTTTTCACATGGATGTATAACGACCTCGAAGGCGCCGATGACAGCTATATCACCCGAAAACTCATCAACTCGATGGGACTTACCGCCTGGAGCATCGGAACCACTTTAGTCGCATGTGGTCACGACGAACATACTTTGGATCCTGCTGGCTACCACTGGTTTGCACTTGAGGGTGTGATCATCTTTACAACACTCCATATCCAGGATTTGAGGGATCAAGCTGGAGACTGCATCCGTGGTCGGCAAACGACACCTCTGGTTTGGGGTGACGGTACCGCAAGATGGAGCATCGCCGTACCTATATTGGTCTGGTCCTTTGTCTGCCCCAGGATCTGGTCTCTTGATGTGTACGGGTTTCTTGGACCTGTGATCCTTGGTGGGACAATCACATTGAGGGTCCTGCTCTTCAGAAGCGTTGCGGCTGATAGGATGAGCTGGCAGCTTTGGGGTTTATGGATCAGCTCAATCTTTCTGCTACCACTTTATCGTAACCTGAGTGTTTTCAGTGGACTTCTCCACTGATATAGAACGATTCTTGTATGACTAAACGGAAAGACAAGATAAGAAAGCAATCTGCACAATTGCCTGTCAGGTCATGATTTTACTTCTTGAGAGTTAAATCTCAACTACATGTTTCTTTACCACTTTATCTCTTCTTCATATATGTCAGAAATTGAGTCAAGATACTAAGTAGATGTTGAAATTGAATGCTCAAAGCTCTTAATATTAGATGTCTTCTTCTTGTTATAAGTCTTGAGTCTTAAAAACTAAAAGTCTAGATACACAACTGATGTGGATTAAAACATAGTCAAAATTCACGAAATTTGCCTAATTTGCGGCAAACTTTTGACGTGTAACTGTAGAGCCTGCGTCAGGCTTACTAATCACTTATCGGGCTCACATGCACCTCCTATGTTATGCTTGCCCGCATTCGGCACTAACATTTGCCTCTTCCTTCACCACCTATTCCTCTCCGGGTCTACAACGGACTAGAGTAATCAGCCAAGTTCTTAACTCATGTCTTTCTACTATTCCACATTTCTTTGACGTTTCTCTCCACCACAGTTCTCCATTTCCGCATCCCGTCCGTTGTTCTTCACGGCTTCCCAACCCCACCTCCTCAACCAACCCGCTCGCCCACCTGACTTCACCAGTTGAATTATTTCACTCTCTTATCTTTTCACAACTTCAGTTTCTCGAGTGAGCCAGACAGCAACGATGGCGGAACGGATCCTCCTGAATGAGTACAAGGCGCTCTCACAAGAGAAATGGGTCAACATCGAGGTGGGTTGGATCTGAAGATTACCTCTCCAGACACTAAGCAAGCTGACAAAAGTTCTGTAGCTCAACCGTGATAACATCTTTGACTGGAACGTCGCCGTTATCGTTCTCAACCCGGACTCTTTATACTACGGCGGCTACTTTAAGGCCAAGTTGACCTTCTCTAAGAACTATCCATATTCTCCTCCGGGTACGGCCAAATTCATATCTCCTGGTATCACAATCTCTAGCTACCTTTACTAACATCCACGATAGACTTCAAGTTCTTGCGGCCGCTATACCACCCTAACATATACAAGGACGGCAAGCTATGCATCTCGATCCTTCATGCGCCCGGTGATGACGAGATGTCTGGCGAGACGGCTGCGGAACGCTGGTCGCCCGCTCAGCGCGTTGAGTCTGTGCTCATCTCCATACTCTCCCTCCTCGATGATGCCGAAATATCGTCTCCGGCGAACGTCGACGCCAGTGTCATGCTTCGCAAACAACCCGAGGAGTACAAGGCTTTGGTAAAGAAGGACGTTGAGGCGTCCAAACGAGACATTCCCGAAGGATTCGTCATGCCAACTCACGAGTCCACGATCAAACCGGTGGAGAAGGATGACGATCGGGAGTTCTGGGTGGATAGTGATGATGAGGATGGTTTTGGAGGAAGTGATACGGATGCGGAGATGACGAATGACGAAGATGATGAATCCCCAGATCAAGATAGCGGCAACGAAGATGACGAGAATGACCTTTTGGATGACCAAGAAGGGGAGGAAGAGGAGGACGTTATGGAAGACTAGGTAGACTGGACTGCATCAAGCTTGCCAGCAACACTGGTCAGGTCTTCACGAGCCCCGAATATGCGCCGATCAGGACAGGGGGACATCGATGAGGCATTCGCTCTTCCGCTCATCCTACGGCTTCTTGATCTTCGTTTATCTAGGAGTTGTCCTGCATAGCGCACGGTTTGTCATGGCGGCTATCGTGGCGTATAGGGAGGTTCTGCATGCCTTTAGCAAGGCGTTGTTGACGGCTTGTTTGGCGTTTGATGGTACCACCTACTAAGCAGGTGAAGGGGACACTCTCCCTGTAGAGACGCACCATATCTTGTTCATAAGGATCATATGGAATGATTACCGTCCCAATAGCTTGAAGCATCAGGAAACACATCGTCTACGCGCCTTAGTAATTCTTTGACACCTGGTAGAGCGGTGGCTTTACACTGCGGCTAAGCGTAGTATTGCCGGGTCACTGCCGGGCTTAGTCATCACCAGGCGTAGGTATACGCGAACGGCATCTGCAGGAGAGCATCTGGAGGCTGTGGTTTGATGTTACATATATTACTTAAATGCGCTTCTAACCAATGCAGAACAGCATAGCAATAGTGTTTCCAGAAGTCAAGAAGTCTGGGTATTAAGACAACCAATGTAGCCGCATGCCGCAACCGTCCAAGATGGCCATAGAGCCGACAGAGAGCGCAATTCAAGCTGTTGCGGATGTTACGTCGTTGACCCGCGATGCAGCTATAAGGTGGTTAAAGGTAGGATATTTTACTACTTTATAAATTGAACGATGAGCGTTGACGACTGACAGTCGGTCTTTCATAGGCCAACGACAAAGACCCAGGCAAAGCCATCAATGCCTACTTTGAGAACCCCAACGCCCTGGCGACTGAGGTATGATCACCAGTCGAGAACCACATCCGCTGCCCAGGGCCCATGTGGTTGACAGTACCACAGAATCAAGTGAACAACGATACTTGGGACGAGGAGCCGTTTCATTCGGACAGAACGGACTATGCATTTCAAGCTGCCCATCAAACAAGTGAGAGACCATTGAGAAGGTCCCCCAGGGGCGGAGCCTGAGCCCGGCTCAATGATCTGCAGGAACGAGGGTGCTGACGGCTTTTATGGTCGCATTCAGATTTTACGGTTCACCCTGAAGACAGTCTCGGACCCAGCATCTTCAGCTCAGCGCCGTCAAGACCGCCGACGAGGAACAGCAACAGGGGGCTCATCGACTTGACGGCCGAACATGCAGCCGGTATGTCAACTCTATCCGCCATTGTCGTACTTTCTATATGAACTCACCTTGGCTTGAATAGCTGATCCGAACAAAAGCCTGAGTGTTGCCGAACGCGAGGATCAAGAACTTCAGCGAGCCGTAGCAATGTCGCTTGATCAGACGCTTCCAGGCCAGACAAACGGTGTAACGGGTACGTCGAACCCATACTTTGGTCCTGCCAGCCAGGAGCACTACGAGACAAATAAATGGGCAATGACCCTTCCAGGTCAAACCGCCCACGAGATCATCCTGAACCCTGAGCCGCAGGATCGGAAGCGCCAGGACAATACGCCTGCCTTTCTAAAGCCGAGTGCCATAGGATATTATCTTCCATCATTGGTCACCATCCTCCACGCGGTCCCTCTTGCAAGAGAGACTCTCTTGCTGAGGGATCATATATTGCCCGATTATGGGTATGACGCCGAGTGGTGGGATGGTGTAGCAATCAAATTTCCTAGGATCGTCAACCTGGCGGACGGATCTCAAGACAGAGATGGCGAGGAGGTGATTTACGAAACCCAAAGGCTTATGGCATTTCTGCACATGACCGACCGGGCTTATGGTAGCGCGGATGTGTTGGCAAATATGAGATATATCCTGGAGCAAGGCCAAGAAATGGCTACTGCATGCTTCTTGAGAGCGTGGCAGCAAGCGGCAACCAAGGCGGCACCGGCCAACCAAGCGACTACTGTTTTCCAGTCGTCAGGACTGAAAGTAACTCCAGGGGATTCTGGAGCTCCGCATCGTGTACCTTTCCATAACCTGGATGTCGAGGTTGATCTAGGACTGGCGGATACAGGCGCAACACTATACGATGCTATCGATGAAGTGCTTTGGCCTGCGCCGTACGATGAAGATGATACCGAAGAAACATACCTGGACACTGTTGGCGAAATATTCACGCTACGTGTGATTCGTCAGGGTACCTTGGGGACTGGTTTAGGTATCAAAATTCCGGCGGTTTGGTATCCGGACAGATATATGAAATCGTGCAAGGATATAGTAAAAGAAATGCGAGCGAGGAAAGCAAACATTCTGAAGGATATTGATAAGATTGGAATGGTACAGGCTAGCATAGAAGAGTATAAAGCTGGGGACATAGAACCCGCCATCGACGCCAGAAAGCTGTTGGAAACCGCAATCACGCATCTGGAGACAGATGGGGACGCTTCTCCTTACGGGGTCAATGGAGCGAGTGATGACAGTAGAGATGTCATGATGGACTCGACACATAGGAAGCCGGGTCAGAAAGATATAGCTAAGCAGCTTAGGATCATTGCGGAAAGGGTTGACAAGAAGCTTGAGTGTAAGCCTCAGCTTGACTTTGGCGATCTCATGATTCGTTGCTGAACATTAGACAGCTCTGAACAAGCGGAGAGAGGAAGCTCGGAACCAGCTGCGGAATCTGTCCCGACTACTCACGAAAGCGGCCGACAACCCGGAAGAACCTCCGCACAACAAATACACCCTTCGCGGCGTATCCACCGAACCACACATTACGTACGTGCTGCGCCCACTTGACGCAGACGAAATCGACCACACCCCCGACGCCGTAACGACGGGCTGGCAGTGGTGGAGAATCAGCTACTCGACAGCAGATGCCAAGGTGATCTCAACGACGGCAAGTCCCTCTCCGGAGCCCGAGCAAGGCTACGAGCTAGACGGCTGGGGTGTACCCAAGATCCCGGCCAGCGAGTGGGCGCGAAGAGCTCGACGCCAAAGGGAACGCAACGCTGACCGTGCTGGCTTTGAGGTGCAGAAGGTCCGCGAAGTCGAGGTCCTCAAGGCCGCCAGAGATGAATCGACCCGCGCCTTGCTCGTGTACGCGAGCGAGCGCGCCGTGAATCAAGATGTTGACCACCTCCCGCCGCAGTTGAAGGTTCGTCTCCACTCATCGTCTCCCTGTCTCATTCACTCCCGCCTGTCTTTTGCCGAGTCGCCTGACTTTGTGCAATTACGCTGCCTAACGTACGCTACCCTATATTAATCAATTGCAATCCCCACAGAACTTCGTCCGAGCAGACAACCTCGCCTTCGCCGCCGAACTCGGCACCCCCGCCTCACCGCGCCTCACACCACCTTCCAAACGCAAAGCCGACGACGACGACGACGACGACGACGGTCCCAACACCTTCGACGACGACCAGGACATCCCCTGGGGCGGACTCCCTTCCACCTCAACGGAAGGCCCACCCTCCACGTCCACCGACCCCACTCTCCCGCGCTACGTGCCTCCGCCACCGGCTCGCCACCCGGCCCGCGCCCGCTCGGGTTCGGGTTCGGGTTCGGACGAGAAGGGACGAGGGTACGATCAACGCATCCCGACGAGTCTGAGAGGGAGAGGGAGCGGTAGTCCGCCGGTGCTAGTGCGAGCCACGCCCTCGCTGAGCGGGGGTGAGGTTGGAGGTGAGCATGCCGCGGGAGGGGGAGGGGGAGGGCAGGCGATGGAAATGGAGATGGAAGAGAGGGGCGGAGGGCCGCCGCTCGGATTGGCGAAGGGGTTCGGGCACGGCGGTCGTGAGTCCGACGCGGATATGCTGGGCGGGGAGGAGCGGATAAGGGTTGGAGATGCGGATGCGGATGCTGAGTGAGGTGATTGGGGTGGGGAAGTCGTCAAGCTGGTTTGTTGTGTACTTTGCGGGGGAAGTTTGATGCGATGTGAGGAGGGGTGATTGAGCTTTTACTTTAGCTTGCTAGGGCGTGCATTTGTGCATCATGGAAGCGTTTAGGGACTTGTATTACCTGGCGTCGTGACTGTGTTCAGAACGACGGAGGGCCAGAAGAGCGGACGTCCGAGCCAGGGCTGATCTTTGCCTCAAGATCAGACGAGGAATTGAAGTGTGGGAAAACGACGACTCATTATCATTTGTAGCATGAGTGTGTTTGCGTATACGTGTGCAGCCTGATGCGTCGTCGCCCGCAATGACGATGGGTGAGAGAGATAGGTGTCGACTCTGGCGTGCCTTCCGAAGTACAGTAGGTAGGTACGCGTACGCCGTCACGACAACTGCGTTTCTCAAGCCCGAACCAAGGCATTGCCGACCCACTCAATCTCTCTCAGGTCCAGCGTGGTAATTTACCGCTCGAAACCTACCACTTAGTCTAGTTCACCTTCCCTCAAACCCCACCGAACCCATCCATCCATCCATCCACTCGCCTCAATCCAGGTGTTGCCACAAAATATATGTGTTCATATAGACATGATCTAGAACCCCCAAGCCCCACTCCCTACTCCCCCGCCCCAACACCCTTCCTTCCCCCACCCAGCATCCCCCTCCCCCTCTCCGTCCTCGCAACCCTAGCCGGCAAGCCACATTTCGGTTTCGCCGTCGCCCACAGGATCTGATACGCCCTCTCGCCCTCGACGTCTGGGATCGCCTTCTCCTTGCTCCCGTCTTTTCCCGCCTTCCCCTCATTTCCCTTCCCTTCCTTGGCGTAGAACTCGTCATAAACGGCCCAGACGTCAAACGCGCGGATCGTCAGGACCAGCACGGTCTTGATCTCGAGCAGGGCCAGGTCCTGGCCGATGCAGTTCCGCGGGCCGTGTTCGAAGGGGCGGAAGGCGGTCGGGGGGAAGGCGGTGAGGCGTTGTTGTTGTTGGTCGTCGTCGGGTGAGGTGGGGTGGGCGTTGGATTCGGGGGTGGGTAGGAAGCGTTGCGGGAGGAAGTGGGTGGGGGAGGGGAAGACGGCTGGGTCGTGGTTGAGGGCGTAGAGTTGGGGCCAGACGAGGCAGGAATGGGTAGGGTAGGTGTTGCGGATGGAGTAGCTGTGCGGTGGAAGGAAAGGACGGGGGTTTTCAGCTTGTCTGTTATGATGATGGTTTGGTTGCACTGGGGAAGTGAGGGTTTGCTGAACGGGGAAGGGAGGAAGGGAGAAAGTGGGACGGAGAGAAGAGGAAGATGAGACGTACCTTTTCTCGCCGCCGCGTACCGAACTGGCCGGCGGAAAGAGACGCATCACTTCTTTGATCACGGCGAGAGTGTAGGGGAGTTTGTTGAGCAGGTGCGGGGTGGACTTTAACAATTGTGGGCGAGGGAGAGGTCGGTGCCGAAGATGGTGTCGTGTTCGTGCCGGATCTGCGTGAGAGCGGTGGGGTGTTGGTGGAGGGTGTGGTAGATCCACTGTGAAGTTTCACACGGGGGGGCGTTAGTAGTTTGCGTGAACAGGGACGGTGTAGGGTAGGGGTTCGTGGTACGGGACGTACGCATATTGTGCTGCTTGAGGTGTCGTGGCCGGCGAAGATGAAGGTTTTAATTCTGTCGTTGTCAGTTGTATGTTGCTTTTCACAGTACTCGGTGTGCGTACTGATTGATGGCCATTCTCTTAAAAGTCTCGTCAAAGCCCTGTCCCTTCTTCTCCGGTGACTGCTCGTTGATATACGTTTCCAGTGCCAGGTCGATGACGTGTTTCCGCTTCTTCATCTCTCCTCCACTCTTGAACTCAAACCGTCTCTCGAGTTCCCTCTCCAAGTACCTGTTCATCGTCCTCGTATTCCACCAGAACACGAACGGCCGTATTGGATTCAGGTTCTTGATTGGAGCATACATGTCGGCCGGCCAACCTCAGCGCACCTGGCTCCTCATGGCCGACACGAGTTCGTTGTTCGACGTTTGCGAGTTGAATTGCATTCCCTCATCGTCAGTACCTGCACTCCATCGCCAAGACAACAAACCCTTAAACCGCACAGACGGTTCGGAGAAAGAAAGCCGCCCACAAACCTTCGTATCCAAAACCACCTTCCCGATCACGTCGACCGTAACCTTCGTCGCAACCTCCTCCAGAATCACCACCTCCCCCCTATCCGCCCACTCGGCCAACACCCTCGCGAAAACCTCCACCTCTTCCACGATGCTCGGCACCAAACCCATCAAATTCCCCGGAGCGAAGCCCGGGTTGAAGATCGACCTCCAAACCTTCCACTCATGGCCCTCCATCGAAACAAGATTCTTCGAACCCCCAAGCGGCGTCAGAAATGATCCCAGCGACCAGTGTTTCGGCAGCGAGTGGGTGACGGTGACCTCGTGGGCGGCCTCCGGGGTCGCCCGCGATGATGAGCATCGGGTCGCCGAGCGGCCAGGTATCCAGGTAGAAGATGGGGCCGAGGCCGTAGGCTTGCCGGATGTAGTGGGGGTAGCAGTGCGGATGGATGTCAGGGGGCAGGGATCGTACGATCTTGCCGAAGATGGGAAGGTGGCCGAGGAGGGGGTGGTGCGGCGGCATTGGCTGGTAGAGGAGAAGGGGCTTGTCAGCACGGTGGAGCTGTAGGGTATTAGGGTAGGACGGAAAGTGCTTACGAGACCCCTCATCAGTCGGCGTTGCTTGTAGAGTTTGAGGCAGAAGCTGATGAGCAGGCCGGCTAGAAGCACGAGCATGGGCCGAAAGGGTTGATGTCATGGTGGGCGACGAGTTGGTTAACTTATGAAGAGTACGACTCTCTCTAGAGCTGAGAGCAATGCCTGCGAACAATTCGAGAAGGAGAAAGATTGAAAGGTTTGCGAAAAGCAAGAGCAGTGGATATGTACAGAAGACGAAAGTCAGCTAGTGTCGAGGAGTAGAACTAATCATTCGATCGTGGCACAGTATACAGGATGAAGCTTAAGGAGGGACGCAATCACGCTTAAAGAGAGCGAGTGGACGACTTATATCATCACTCCTATGTACTGAGATCCGTAGCTGCCTTTCGGGCCCAGCACCATAAGTTTGTCTTGAAAGCCTGAGTCCGCAGGTTTGCTTGTAACACAAGGATGCAGATCCTAAATCATCAGTTACACGAAAAGGTCGGGATGAGAAGCCTCAAGTATTACTCCGCAGTCCTACAACCAACATATAAGCGAGAGCCATCCGGAATGCGCATCCAATAAATCGAAGCCTGAGCATTGGGTAAAGGTTAAGTCCATAAGATACTCGAGTGGAGTTCTTTGGAATCATTGATACATGATTCTATTCATAGTAACCGCAGGCCAGTGACAACCTGCTATCTTATGAGGGCTACTGACGACTGGACCGAAAACGCCCAGGCAGCAACTGCTCGCCCTCCAGCTAACCATACCACATTTATAGAAGTAGTAATCATGGAAGACCATAATGAAAAGCATACCGTCTTAGTGCTTACTGCCAGCCCGGCCGACTTGGCCCCCAACGCCACGACTCCAACGCTATGCATACACGGTGTGAGAGCACAGGGAACCATGCCGAGAAACAGAATCCCGCCGTTGCTGAAGAGTAACCGGTGTGAGCGTCCCGATTGGCCATAAGTAGGAAATGAACCGGACCGTTATCCATCGTGATTCCCCTTGGAACGCCAAACTTGATTAGTACCGCATGCGAGCTGATCAGAGCTCTATCGCGTCCTCCACACTGTTTCCCTTCGCCTGTAATGCTGGCCTTGCGCCAGCTCTTCCTGTAAACATAGAATAATCCGCGCTATCACCGAGCGCCGCAAATCCTTGTGGTGCACTTGCTTTTTCTTCCGATTTGACACGTGGGTGTCCGTGATCGGGTTTCTTTCCTTCCCTAACAGAGTTTCTCTTGACTATCACCTCCTTGGTCGCCAGCCCATGTCCTCCGGTCCTTGCCAGCCGTTGCTCGGTCCGGCTCGGAGTCGATATGTATGTCCTCGCTTTATCCACTTCTCCTGCCTCTGATCCACTACTCCCTTTGCTAAGCTCGCTTTTCGACCTCTCATCTTGAAACCAACTGATGCTTTCCGACATGGCCTCTCGCACACTCCTCATCTGAGCGAAGAGCTGCTCATCTTCATTATCAATACTTGATTTAGACGACCTAAGGGATGTTTGGCCCGAAAGGCTACGACTGGCGTCAAGAGCCACGCTTCGCCGGCTTGAGCCCGCAGTGGAGGATGTCTTGATCTTCGGCGGCGTAAGCCTGGGCGCTTTCTTCACGACCATATCGCTCTCGTCTTCTCGTGAGCGCTTCCTCTGCATTTGACTAGCAGGCATCGTTGATGGAGACATCGTTACCGGATCGATTCCTAGAGCCTTGAGCCTGAAATAATCGGTTTGCGTAGTGTCCAACCTTCCGCTTGGAACAAGCTGGCGAGCTTTAGCGAGGATGGAGCTGCTGAGGAGAGATTCAGTTCTGTGTTGCGACGCTCTCAGTAAAGATTCAGCCCGTGAGCTTGAACCATGACGTGGTTGGCTCATGTCACTGATGCTCCCTATTGTTTTGGAGCGCTTGTGTTGACTTTTAGAAATCTTGAATGGTCTTGTCGTAGAGCCGTTCGTGAGCTTTGCCTTTGGAAGGTGCTGCTGCGATCGACTGTCATTTCCAAGATGATTCTCACTGTTCCGTAGCTCCGTATCAAGACTGGTCCGCTTCTTCGTCGAAGTGTGCGACTTGTCCGGTAGCGGCATTGACTTTGTCTCAGTCCTTGTCTCTGCCCCTCCGGCAGTGTCGTTCCTGCCGAACACTGACAGTCCGAGAAACCCTTCACGTTCCAAAGTTGTGCCTCGTCGCTTTTGCGAATCTACCGCTAGACTTCGCATGGATTGCCTGAACGTTTTCCGTCGTTCCCGACCTTTACGTAGTAACCCGAGCCGCCATGCAATGTCCTTCCATCGGTTGATATACTTCCGACCTAGAATCTTCCCTCGGACCTCTCCTGCACCCTGTCAGTAATGCCCCTTCATATAACTCCTTGTATCGAGCATACTGACTTGCTCGTTCCCACCACTGTTCTCCTTGGACTTGATCGTAAGCATCGCAGATGATCGAGCTAACTGTATGTTCAATAAATTGTTCGAGTAATCCATTGGGCCCTAACATCACATCCTTTGCAACTTCGTCGAGAAGCTTGTGTCTTGCATCATCTTTGCTTGGCTTTTCATTTTCCGGAGGATCTGGTGGTGTGATGGCAGGTTGCGCAAGAGGACTTGAGATCTTGGGCTTCGTATTCGATGATTGACTAAATAACCTAAGAGATTCTACAGGTTTGGTCGACCGAGGCAATGAGCTAGCTGGTTTGTTAGCAGGCTTAGTGGATTGAGGAGGCTGAGTTGACTCCGATGACGCGAACGGTGTTGTTGAAGGTGTTGTTGACGGTGGGGTTGATGATGGCGATGTTGATGATTGTGTGTTATTCGTGATTGGCAAGGCGGTAAACGGTGAGGCTGGCGGTGTTTGCATTGGTTGTGAGATCGTACTTTGAATCGGAGGGAGCTTGCTTTCAGTAGAAGGTTGGTAGCTTGAGGGAGCGAGTGTGTTTGACAGGTTGTCATTATCGGAAATCACCGTTGGTGGAAACTGTGAAGTCTGTGAAAACGCTTGCTGCGTGGACGAGGTTTCTGTGGGTTTGGGGGAAAAGAGCGAAGGAGATTGAGACTGCTGTGGAGCGTTGAAGTTGAATAAGGTATTGGTAATCTGTGTTTGAGTAACACTTGGGGAAGTCATCGTGCCAAAAGTCGTAGTGGTTTCGTTCTTGGCTTCGACATTATGCGATGCCGCAGACTGTTCGACTTTCGGCAACGCTGAGAGCCCTGTGGAAGATGGCGGAAACCCGAATGTGCCCTTTGGGCTAGGCTCTGCAGTAAGTGTTGAGTCTGTGGCGGGATTATCTGTAGCTGAAGGCTGGAGGAAATTGAATTTAGGTGTCGTGGTGGTTTGGAAAGGGTTCGAGCTGGTACCAAAAATACTGTTGGTGCCAAATGAGGTAACGGAGCTAAATGGAGTACCGAAAGCGCTCTGGGAAGTATTGGTAGCTTTCTCGAGAGGTGTAGTGAAACCGGTACTAGAGGTTGGCAGAGGGTTGGACGGGTTCGTGAGTGGCGTAAGCGTTGTTGGGGCACCAAAGATATTTGTGTTGGAGGGCAAACTGAACGGAGAAGAAAAGAGGCTCGGTTTAGGTTGGGTGTCCGACAGGTTCGTAAAAATGCTCGTGGTAGTTTCGGCGCTATTCGCAGGTTTCTCCTCATCCGATGAAGTGTCTGTAATGAAGAGCGAGCCGTTGCCGGACTCTCCTGGCGATTTAGATCCCTCGCTGGATGACTCCTCGACCATACCGCAGGCCGCGGCTTCTGACGCCGTCATACCGTTGATGACTGCCGGAAGAGTTCGACCGAGACGTTTGCTCTCTACCAAGGTCCGCGAGAATACCTGTTTCCGTCGTGATACTGAATCTATAAAAAGCATCGATCAGACACCACAGCTCAAGTCATAGGCAATTCCCTCACCTGATAGAACCTTCCCGGGAAGAGAAGCCAACTGCAAAAACAACTGCCCATCCGCTCTTTCTCCAATAGAAAAGCCATGCTCTTCACAGAAGGTTCGTGCCTGCTCTTCTTCATCAAAACCTAGCGCTACCGCGAGGTCGCCCAGCGTCCAGTCTTCCGGCTGTTTCGTCCCTCCGCGCTTGTACGCTTTCCATATCGACCCTAATGCCATTCTTCGTACGAAGTTAAAGTAGATTTCCGCCGCACAGGCCATGAGGTACGAGACCGCAGTGGAAGCCACAATGAACCAAAATCTGCCGTAATTCGCTTGTGCTATGGTATTGGTTGTAAAAGGCCTGAGAGGTCCTTGATAATCAGCCGTAGTGCCTGCCGCGGCGTAAATATTGAGAGCCGTCTGTATGCGGCGATCCTGGAGTATGTGTCTGGGCCAGTTTTGTGCGCGATCTTCCAAATCTGGTCGCATGTCCTGAATCTCAAAGATTATGCAATACGCTCGGAATTCCGCTTCGTTCACAGACTGGATCTTGTGACGACTATCATCGTAGTAGTACATCAGAGACAGGAGCGTGTTGTTGAGCTGTTCACGTTCCTGATGCTGATTGAACTCCCCGTTGTCCTGATCTGGTCGTGATAACTGGTGGAGAGAGAGGATGTGGAAGCGCGCTATGCGTTCAAAGCAATCGATGGCGATGCGGAGGTCTGCGGATTTGGTGACCTGCTGTATGGAAAAGTCGTTACGAATACCTCGAGTCCGGTCCCAAACAAACTTATGGACGTTGGCCAACGGTTGTGATCCGCCAATGACTTCATCCAGGAGGTAATTCAAGGTTCGCTGTAGAACTGCAGGTGGCCGGATATCGGACGGAAGTTGCTCATCATAGCCAGCCGCTGACCTACGGAATCTCTTCACCATGTGTTCCTCGCAAGGAACATCTTTCCCATTGGCTGATCCGCTAGATATCTGAGCAGAGTCTTATCAGCCCACCAAAGCACCGAGCCCATGTCCACACCAGAAGCGCACCTTCTCACACCCGTCAACCGTCAATTGTACAATGCGCTCCACCCTCTCAAACTCCGGACACATATCTTGACATGTTCCAACCGGCGTAATGGCATTAGCTAATCGTGTCGGCTTGTTTGGATCAGCCAAGAGGCCATCTCGGATGGCATCTCTCCTCTCTTTCTCGCGGTTCCTTTTGAGCTACGATGCGAACGAACGCGACAATGTCACTACAAGCTCATCCAGTCAGTAAGCAAGGTAAGGGAAAGCATACCGTCTGATAAAGCTCGCTCATCCGTTTGTTGTAAGTGATATTGCCCTCAATAGTAGGATCTCGCCAGGCCTGATCTCTAAGCGGGGTCAAGGCTGTTGTCGGTGACCCATTCGATAAGCCGTTCGATTGATGAGTGTTGTTAGGAGTATGGTTGTTGCGTAGTTGCTTGTTGCGAAAGCCAGCTTGTCCAGCTTGTCCAACTTGAGTCTTCGGTTGGTGAGAGGGTGCACTACCCGAGTTGCCCGTAAAGCGTACTTTGCGGCCGGCGCGCTTGTTGGTCTCATCGTCGCTGTTGTTTTTGGAACTGGCTGCCGCCCGAATCGCGCCTCTCCCACGTCCTCGACCCCGTGGACCTTTGGGCGCCTGCATTGCGCCGGCGGTCGTGGCTTTGTGCCAGTTCGGGGGTTCCGTACATCAATACTCGGTCTGAGAAAGTCTGTTCAGGTGTTACAGCTCCAGTGTGGCTATGAAAACCCAAGTGTTGAAAATTGGTATTCTTTGTCGATGAAGGTGGTTGGAGATCACGGTCACCAGAGAAAGTCATCCACGCGAGCTTACCGATCTGGTTAGCTCAGAGGCATCACAATGTAGTTACTTCCTACCTATTGAACACCAGACTACGCTACTACAATACAAATGCAGGTGGCAAACCTCAATGCAGAGTTTAACTGGTATTGAAGTATCTGTAATACATTAAACGAAACGTAGTTCAAGCAGAATGGTATCTATGGCAGCCACCCCAACCCCCAAATGCTCCCTATGCGCCTTGTCATCACATAGAGCGCCGCTCCGCTCTGGGGGAAAAACCCCGCAATGCAAGTGGTGCCGTGCAGTTGAGAAAACCAACTCTTGCCATGGCTGGTCCCAGTCTATGAGCCGCTCAAGACTCCGATGACGCAGAAGTCGCACAGTAGGCCGTGACAGATGCAGAAACAGCTCACTTTTGACCCCCAAACGTCCTGACCTGGACCCCGTCGCTATAACGCATGAAAATATAACATATGGTAGGTGTGTCCGAATCACGATAGTATCCGAGGCGAATAGACCTGTGCCTGTGATCGCGCAACTGATCTGCAGGCTGTTGCTCTCTGACTGTCAGATGTGGGTCGCTCCTGACCAGATTAGGTGCTACCGTCCGCAACGGCGAAGACGAGAACCTCTGTTATGGTCTCTACCTAAGACTTGTCTTCGAGCGAGAAGCCGGAAAATTCAGGGTGTGGTAGGCCGTGATGGGAGTGAAGGTGACTTTGAGGGGCCGTGCGTAAGTCATATTGCGGCGGGATTCTGGAATAGGGCAGCTCTGGCTGATGTGACATAAGAGGAGGAAGAGTTCCGACTGCGCTTGCCGGTGGTGGGAGTTGGTAGTGAGGCGGTGGATGGGTCTGATGGGCTGCATGACCAGAGGTAGGTGTGTCGGCGTAGCTCACCTGGTTTGAGAAGTTTGGGTGTTGAAATGGTGACGGACTCCAGTTGGAATAGTTCATTGAAGGTTGTTGTTGCTGAAGAGTCACGTAATGACTGCGTTCCCTGAGCACCATGGGGTCGGGATGGGATGCCGCGAAGGAGTGTGGCACGTTCCTCGAGATAAAGTCAAGGTTTGGGACGTCGTTCGGAGACTGCGTGTCCATGTATGACTGGATCTCACTGGGAGCGCTCTGCTGGCTGTATTGCGGTTGGTAGTCGCTGTTCAGCATGGCCCGGTGTTGGCCGTTGAGTAGACTAGCGTCACCGGAGAAGGGATGGTTGACCACGTTAGGTCGTGGTATCTCTCTTGGTCGATCGGGGCCTCGATACGGTCGCGTTTCCTGCAGCCCGAGGAGAGTTACAGGCTGAATCAAACTGGAAGTGCCGGTCTCCTGCAATGACGGATGTGAAACATGAACTTCAGGGCTACTGATCTGGGGAGCCTCCATCTCTTCAGAGTCGCCGGATGACTTTGTATTTCTTGCGCTCATGGAAATCCGTTCGGCCACACTGACTTGTACTTCGACATCGGAGTCTGTCATGATATCTGTCAGTTTCGATATCATGGCACTGGCACAAGTGATCCAGACCTATTTCGTCCCTCCGATAGCGCTCCTCGAAATGAGCGACCCTGTACAACTCTGCGAGCATCGGACGACTCTCCGGTTGGAGTTGGCCGATCACGTCATTCGTAGCCGCTTGCAACTGATCGTAGGTGATGCCTCGATCCCTCAGATTTCGGAGTATATGCATGAGTAGGCCCACTCGCTCTGGCTCGGATTAGTGTCTGCAGAGCTGGGTGGCACGGCTGGAACAACGTACCGTCCTTTTTGACGTGATCGGGTTCCTTGTGCCTGAGGCCCGCAGGCCACCAATCCGGCTTTGTCTTCTCCGGGTCCGCTTTGCCTCCGGGATCCGGTTTTCCTCCGTTGTAGGGGTGATTGGATTGTTTCTTGGGCTCAACGACCTTGATCCATGCCTTGGCAATGACCTTGCAGTTGAGTTGTTGAATTCGTTTGAATTGTCGGTCAAAGTACTCATCCACGGCTGCAGTATCTCCAATCCTCAAGGGCTCGATGTTGATCTCTCCATCCTGATAATCACCTTCTTCAGACGAGTTGCCATCAGACTGTGCCCCCCATTGCGAGCCGTCTTGAGTTTTCGCGTTCGACTTGCGACGCTTGACAGGGCGGCTCTTAGGCTTCGGTGATATTTGCTTCTTCCGCGTTGCTGCTTTGTGTACGGGTTGCCGGACGTCCATTGACGAGGTATCACTGGACCGACGACGGTCTATTGATTGTACTTCATCTTCCGGGATGGTCTGGAAGGTGTCATGTGGCGCGCCTATCGTTCGGTAAGTCCCCTTCTACGTAGCGATCTCACCAAGGACTGCTGACCGGATTGTGCAGATCTTCTGCCACGGCCTTCGCCCTCGGCTGCCTGCAAGAATGTCTGGCATACATCGGGCGAGAAGATGTCGCTCAGGAATGGTTGGACAGTGGAGGATGATTCGAATCTGATGCGCCCGTGGTTGTCGAGATAGACCATGGCAAACGCCCTGTGTTGGATATTGCATCCCTCTCTCAACGCTCTAGAGACGGACTGAGATAACCCAGTCAGCAAGCAACGGGAGGTAGGATGAGAGACAGATCAAAGCAAATGCGCGCACCGAAGGAAACCGACTTTGGCCAGACGCGGGGATGCCCTTCTCTCCAAGGAACTCCCCGGGGCTTCTCCCTCCACCACCCGAGGGTTTCTTTAGACCCCTTTCCAAACCGAGATTGCGGCCCATCTTTCTTGCTCGAGGCTATATCAGCCCAACTTCTTTGAACTTGGCCAAAGCCAATCCGGCTCCTGAGAAGGTTGAGGTTAGTGATAACCCGATATTGTTCCAGTCAGGTGGCCAAGAAGAATGGGCCCTTACTTGCTTCTGCCACCGAAAGCGGAGGGTAGTACGGGAGGTCAAGGCGTGGGAGCTGTTCTGGACTGCCGTACCTGTACACCACCTTCTGAGGATAACTGTATGTAAGGTAGGTAGGAGTACGAGCACATGTACTCGTACTGCAGGTGTGGAGTAAGGTAAGGCAAGGTAAGGTAAGGTAACGGAGGGCCCTCGTGAACCGCAAACCGTAAACCGTAAACCGTGAACCTTGATTTCCGGCTGGGTCGAGAGATCAGCACTAAAGGCGGGATTGTCAATTAGAATTCCGATGCTTGACACCTTTAGCGAGAACGCTATGGCGATTTGATTTTTGTTGATAATATCCTGTAATGGAAAAAGCAACGACGGGGAGGACGAGGAAGGGAGAAAACATTAAAAAATAAAAAAGAAAGGGTATGACAGTGAGGCGGTATTTGTAAAAAGATGTGGGGAGAGAGACAAGAAGCGGTCTCGGATCCGATCGAACGGGGGGAGATCGATGTATATCCCGTTCACGTACAGACACTTTCATCAGACGGTGGTGGTCCCTGAAGCAGGTTGATATTTGCGGTGAAGTTTGATGTACTCGAACATGGCGACAGTGGACGGAAAACGTACCATGATTACGCTATGGGGATCGTCTGTGAGCGAACTACGGCTCGCACGCGTCCGTGACTGGTCACAGATGCGAAGGAGAGTCGATTGCTAGCCTTCTCGATGAGACGGAGATCTGGTGAACCAAGCGGTAGGGATGTGATGTCGACTTTGCGACGGACGAGGACGAAAAGCAACCGAACGAGAGGTGAGGTGGGGCGTCGCGGTGTCGAGGGTGACGGGTGACGGGTGACGGAGGTTGGGGAGGGGTTTTACCTGCCGTATTTCCTGGATGAGAGAGGCCAAGGTCGATGAAAATCAAGAGATAGGTCGGCATTGGTTAGCTACATCGACCAACTAGAGTAGACAGCGCAGCGCACCGCAGTCCTGCCCGGATTGGTAGAGGAACGAGGACACAAGGACAAATCACAGACGCCCCGCCCCTTTTGTGAACACCGTAATTACTTGGTCGGTGCTGGATTTGCTTTTACTTCGGAGAAAAAGGAGGAAGAAAGAAATATCGGCGGCGGCAGCACCCGTAGTTGATATCTCAATTGAGGATGTGCGTCCTCTGAGGTAGGTAAAGGTAGGGTGGGGTGGAAGGATGTGATGATATGGAACTTTGGGCGTGTGCAGCAGGGATGCTCCAGGCGCTGCGCTGCGCTCGATGATGATGATGATGATGAGGATGAGGATGGATAATGATAATGATATCAAAGGCACGACGGTGGAGGACGCCGGCAGGCCAGTGGCTTTGTATTATAGAAGTGAAGGGCCCACAGCAATCTACTATCATTGGCTATCTAGGTGGTCGTTAAGTATCCAAGTGGCAGAGCTCCAGCGCAGTAAGGAAGATCGGTAAATTATAGTAAGGTAGTTACCTTACTCCGTAGATCTGGGGAGACATGTAAGGTAGGTTGGTCGGTTGGGTCGGTCGGTCGGTACCTGATGTATGGAAGAAAAGGGAAGGGAAGAAGGAAAGGAAAGGTACCTTATGGACGAGTACCTTTGATCAGGTGAATAAGGTACGAGTACTACCTAGGTAGGTACTATAACTCCGTAGTAGAATAGTAATGAAATGACTAAGGTACCTATACGGGTACACATAAGGTAGCTCCCGGTATGGGTCATGGAAGTCCAACGCTCTCCAATCTGATTCGGCCGGGATCGGCACAGGGGAAGTGAAGTGGAAGTGGGTACGGAGTACGAGTAGGGTACTCATACTTGACCGATGAATGCAGTCTGCCATTCCCCGCCCTACCTGACCAGACCAATTGCCTGATTCCACTTCGTCACCGCCGCCACGATTCTGCTGTAATTCTTCTGTAACAAGTTCGAGTACGGAGTAGTCGAAGTCGGGCTACGGAAGTGCGAATGGTGGAGAGCAGTTTGCGGAACCACAGACGAACGAAACAGCCACCACCCTGTGCTGTGTACACTACTTGTAACCTGTACTGATGTCATGTGGAGAGAAGGCGGGAAGGGACAGTTGAGGCCTGCAGTTGACTGAGATGGCAGATGTGTGAGCTGGTAAATGACTGTATGTTATTGTCTCGGGGGATGGTCGGAAATAGAGATTGCTCTTCGTGTGGGGGACTGAAAGAGCACAACAATCTCATAATCGTCAGGTTTGCTTCTACCTTGGTACTGTATCCCATTTCATATTATATTTTGGAATCCACCTTGCATCTGCTGATCGTTCCCCTGCCACTCACTAAAGGTATGACTTACACATCAGGTACTCAGCGGTATACCCTACCTTGCCCTGCCCTGCCCTGCCTTGCCCTGCCTGGGTTGGGCCATACACTCGACCTTTACCCTACCTCACATTTACAATACATACATATGTATGCAAGGTGCTACGTACCTACCTCAAGGTAAGGTAGGACGTGCCTTACCTACCCTACCCTACCTACTTGCATCGACTCGGCGTTACTCATGTGTCATTTACTCTATCGTTCCCATCGTCTTGTGCGACGCTGGTAAACAGCTGGTAGATGTGACATCAGATTGCTGCTTGCAGTTTCGAATGAGCAAAACTCATAGTTGCCTTCCAGAAGGGGCTCAGTTCCCGTCTAATGCCTAATTGCGGCCAGTGTGTGGCACGCTCCGTGACGTACGCCGCCTGTTCTATGCTGCCCCAAGCCTAAAACCGCCTCGCGACCTGCTACCCGATCCGTCAAATTAGCTGGACGATCGTCATCACCGTGCCGGTAAATGGATGGGAAAATTCATCTATGGAGGTGCAAGGGGAAGATGGTCGCCGTGCGACCGAAAGTCCACGGATGCGAGCCGCTTCCGTGATTGGCCGCCGTCTGAGACTCAATAACCGTGCTGCCTCGATGAGCCGCTCGTGCATCTTCCCACCCGAATCGTGGGGTGGAGGAAAAACCGGGGATGATAGGAATTGTCAAACGTCGGTTGACGCTCGGCCCAGTCACATTTAATCTGCCGCGCTCACAGACTCCCGCAGATGGTGCCGGGACGATCGACATCTCTATAACTTTTGAAGTATGCAGAACATATACCCACCTCCAACGCCAGACCACGCGGTCCGGAGCTTTTCAACCGTACCCGGGTCTCTGGGCGCGGCGCCATCCGGCTTCCCCGCTGCACGACGAAGGGGCTAAGCTACTGCGGTGCGACCACACTGTCTAGCAAACCAGCCTCCTTGACGAGCTCATAGAACAGCCCTTTACGCCGGACCAGTTCCGAAGGCGTATCAAACTCGGCAACACTGCCATGATCGAGGACAACGATTCGGTCGGAATCGAGAATGGTGTTGATTCGATGCGCGATCGTGATGATGGTCCGGTCATGAAACATGTTACTTCGGAGCGTCGCTTGCAGCATACTATCGGTCTCAACGTCTACGGCAGCCTGTACGATAAGTGTCAGTTGCTCGTTCGGCGTCGGCATGCCGCCGGAGAGGGTCCAAACCGTTGCCTCGTCCAAGACCAGAATGTTGCTTGGTGTCAGCAAAGCTCGCGCTAACGAAATAAGCTGCCGCTGCCCTTGACTGAGGTTGGATCCTAAGATTGTGTCAACCGTCTTGCCATCATGTAGAGACACCTTAAGATCTCAGTCTATGCCAAACATACCTCCTTCGTTGACGCGCGCTTCCAGTTGCCCGCTCATGCTTGAAACATGCTCTTTCAGTCGTGCATGTGCTTGCAGAAAACCGTTAGCGAACCGCATTTGCCTGAGACCTCTTGATCAAATGTCTGAGACTCACCCAACACACTCCACAATTCGGTGTCATCATGAACGTGGCCGGGGTCTAAGTTGTCTCGTATGGTTCCTTCGAACAAGGACGCATCTTGAGGGATGATAGCTAACCTACGTCTTAAATCAAGCAGTCCGATGGTGGAGGTGTTCAGCTTATCGATGCTAGATCGGATGTTAGTAAGCTCACTCTTCAGTGGAGCTCTTCTACACGATATACCTGATATTGCCCGAAGCTGGTTCGATTATTCGGAAAAGTGCTAAAGTCAATGAGCTTTTCCCAGCTCCCGTGCGACCCACTACACCAATCTTCTCGTGAGCCTTAACGCTCAGGTCGACGTTTTTCAGTACCAGTTCCAGTCCGGGTCGGTATCTGGCACTGTAGTTGTTGAAGGATACGGCACCTTGAGCAGGCCAACTAATATTTGGCCTGCGCTTGGAGATAATCTCTGGCGCTTCGCTGGGCAGTCTGGCATACTCCAAGACCCGTTCCACCGAGACGATGTTCGTCTCGACCTCAACTGTTTGTCGGACGATCCAGTTCAGGCTTTGTGTAATCTGAAGCGCATAGGACATGGCTAGGCCCACCATACCCGCCGAGAGACCAGCCCCAGTAGATACGGAGATGATGGCAAATGAAGCCGCGGCAAGAATGATGAACGAACCAATGAACTCAAGACGGACTGCGAGCCACCTGTTGGCATTTATCGACGGAAAGTATGCTCGGAGGTTAGCGTCCACACGCCACTCGTTCTCCAGTGCGAATCGTTTCTGTTGCCTGTATGCGCGAATGGTGGTAATGCCGCCGAGAGACTCTTGAAAATGGGCGTAGATTGGACTTCGGCTAATGCTGTCCAGTCTTTTCAGCTCCCTTGAGGTCCTCAGATAATAGCGCTGAATGTAGAGGTACACGGCGCCGAGAGGAAGGATCAGGGCGACGAAGACCGGGGTCGAGGCCGTGATGATAGCCAACGTAAAGAGCGCGCGCGCGCTGTTGACAAAGAGCTAACATCATATCATCAGCGGAGCGGTGTAGACTGAGCGCAAACAACAACACACATACCATGTTGAAAGTTCTGGCTAGTACTTCGTCGACTCGATAAATATCGCTATCATCACCAAAGTCAGCACTGGATCACAACTGCAATAGCAAGGAGCTAGCGCAAGCGCGATGCCGACCAAAGCACCAAGATGTCACATTTCACAATATTGACAGGCGGCTGCAGGCTTCCGCCACGACATAAGTAAGGGGAGCTCAGACCTGGAGAATCGGTTAAGGATACGGCCGGCAGGTGTGGTTTCGAAAAAGCTCATTGGTGACCTGAATATTGCAAAAGCCATCCGTTCGTGGAGCTTTCGGGAAGCCTGCAGGAGGAGATGCATTAGCATGTACGGCCGGCGCGGACCGGTAGATCTAACATGCACGTACCTCGATAGAACAGAAGATCCAGAGAATCAGCGTCTGCACCACAACCAAAGCAGCTCCACCAATGCCAAAAGCAAAATACACCCCTATGTACTTGCCGACATTCGGATTGGCCCCATATTCTTGATTGATTTCGGACCAGCGCTTCAGCCAAACACTCCCACCAACTTGGGCCGTCTGCGCCGCTATGAGGGTGACCAGGTAGATGGTGACTGCGATCAAATTGCTCGTCTTGGCATACTCTCCATACACGTTCCACTTCACCTTTCCCTGTTCGGAAAACTCTTTCGTTTGTTTGGATTTGGTTCCCGGCCCCTCTTCATCCGTAAGTTTGCCACGAGGCCCACGGAAAGATGCTGTACTCGCTCGACGTAAGGTCAAAGAACTGGATTTCCGAGCAGTAGCTCCTCCAGGTCTTATTGGTGCTAGCTGATTCAAGCCCTCCTGTACTTCGTTGATTTCCTCTTCCTCTGAGCTTGGCCCTGCTCCGTAGATGGTAGCGGAGCCATTGCTACTCGGACTCGCAGTATCCTGACCACCCTCTTCACTGGATGAAGGTGACTCGTCCTCCTCGTTGTTGGCGGTGCGTATAAGGTTGGCGATTTCGCCTCTCATAGCCACTAACTGACCATACGTTCCTCTTTCGATTATTCGACCGTCACGCAGCAGCGCAACGAAATCAGCCTCTTTGAGGACAGGAATCGAATTCGTTGCGAGTACCCTCGTCTTCCCACGTAGCAGCCCTCGGACCCCGAACACGTTGTCGATCAAGTGTCTTCCAACATGCTGATCCACAGCAGACAGGCAGTCATCCAGAAGGTAGATGTCTGCTCGGGCATACACTGCTCTTGCAAGCGTCAATCGAGCCTTTTGACCCCCCGACAGCGATATGCCGCGTTCCCCAACGTCAGTCTGGTCCCCGTCCGGTAACGTTTTGAAGTCTTCTAGTAGTGCACATGCTTTCACTGTCTGATCGTAAAAGTGTGGATCCCAGCGATGACCAAAGATTATGTTCTCTTTCACACTCGCGTTCATGACCCAAGGCTGCTGTGCTACATAAGCTGTGGTGCCGTGTACGACCACCTCACCATTGATTTTCCAAAGGTCGCCCAGTATAGACTGAAGGAAGGACGACTTCCCAGCCCCGACGCGACCAACAATACAGCTCAACTCCCCCTTTCGTGCCGCAAAGCTGACGTTTTCCAATACATTGCGACCGGCATTACGATCCCATGTGAATGTCGCATCCAGAATCCTCAAGGACTCTTCCCCGTCTTCTGTAGCGGACTGTTTATGTATAACGGCATTTGGCTGAAGTTCTTCCGCAGTAAAGTAGGCGGTCAGTCGACCTACAGCAACACTAGCTTCGACTATGGAGCTAATCACCATCGGAAGAATGGACAAAGGAAATGTGAGAAGATTGAACAGAGTCAATGCAGGGAAGACGAGCTCAGTCGTTAGGGGCTGATCTTTAGTTAAGACGAAAACAGCAAAGGTAGAGCAGGAAACCAAAAACGGAGTCGTGGACCAGGTGAAGTTGGCGAACGACTGTGCTGCTCCGATTTTGCGAAGGGTTTTCAGTTCCTGTTCATTGCGGACGTAGTTGAGCTTGTTGAGGAAAGCGGTGCTCCAGGCGTACAATCTAGACACCACTATCAGCAGACAACAGATATGCCACTACGGAAATCTTACTTAATGCCTAGCCCAAGATTAGTCAAGGGTACACGGGACAAGGGAACGTGCACCTACTCTTCATATTATTCAATATTTCCGTCATCAATCGAGTTCTGGCGTCCTTATTCTTCATTTGTTCTTTCTGCAACGTCTTCATGATCCTTGCTATCAAGCCGTTGATGGGTATCATGACTAGCATAGCTCCGACACCTGCCAACATACTGAAGCCTACCAGCTGGTACAGCGAGATCATGCATAGTATGATCTGAAAAGGTGCCGACCAGAGCTGCTGCCCGTACTGCGTCAAGTCCTGAAGACGCTGCGTGTCAACCGCCATATAGTTGACAATGTCGCCGGTAGACTTCGCTGCTCGTCCCTCATTGGACAGTCTGAGGGCCTTGGAGTAGATCATAGCTGTAAGGGAAGACTTGACGCGCATCCCAGTCTCAAAGGCTCGCTGGAAGTACTGGTGAAGACACACAGTCTGCGAGACAGAGACGGCGAACATAGCCAAAGCTATAGCGGCACCCCGGATAACGGGTTGCGGATTGTCCCCTCGGTATGAGTCGACGAACGTAATTAGGAGCCGTAACAGCTGAGGCTGTACGAAGGCTAGAGTATCACTGAGGGACTTGATACAGGCTCCGCGGAAATAGGGCCCTCCGAATCCGCGAAACAGAGCAATCCATAACGAGGGATGCTTCTTTTCTAGTTCAATCGCCCAAGCATCTTCTAAAGCTTGGCCGGTCACCCTAGTAGTATCCCTTCTTCTTAGATTCCAGAGGTCGTCTTGCGTGAGGAACTCCTTATAACCATACTTCATCATTGGTGTCATCCAACTGAACGTCAAGATACTGAAGATATCTGCGTACTCAATTGGGCACTCATCCTCATCACCAAGCGCATCGTACGCGCTTTGCTTTTTGGGAACAAGGTATTCCAGGGCAAATTCCACAGCAGCAAGCCCAACGCTCACGCAGAATGTAATGAAGTAAGAGAGACGCTTATCATACAAGCGTTGTGAGACGAGAGACCTTAGCTTGACTCCGTACACAATAAGAAGCAACAGCCAATAGAACAGTACGACTCCATTGGGCTGCCGCGAACGCCGATGTTCTTGGTACTGGACGCCGAAGATAATGGCAAGAGACGCCAACGTGAGGATGGACGTCCAAAACCGAAAGTCGCCATACCAAATGCCAGGAAAGGCTTGGATTTGTAAGGCAGCCTGAAGGGCCGTGGTCAGGATTAAGGCACCAATAAAAGCCTAAGTTCACACCAGGTCAGTACCGGAGGCTGTTGAAGAGAAGGCCAACTCATGTACAAGCTTCGTGTAGAAATGCCAGTTCTTTGCGACAGGCTGCGGTGTTTTCCTCTTCAGGAGATACCACACCGCCGCCGACCCGCATATAATCCCGAACACCGCAACCGCCGAGATCCAGACGTCCAGAAAACACGGCGTGAAGTCATACCGGAAGGGGCTTAGAGGACCCCAGCCCTCAATGTTACCGCATAGCGGTTGCTTTGGGGTCTTCGCTGCTCCAAGGTAATCGGGCTCGAGCTCAATGGTGGGGCTGAGGAGGACCGTCTGGCCACTACCAGTGCTTCGCATGCCGATATCTTTCATGCGTGTCAGTGCGCATCAGTCTCTCGTTCGTAGTAGAGTTTCAACATCTGAGCCAGCTTGATTAATCTTTTCGAAAAATTAACCAGCTCTGAAGTGGTCTCAATCTCTCATCTTGGTTCCGCCTACCAAATTTGATAAGCCAGTTGAGCCGCATGACGTGATCCGACGGGAGGCGGGCCCGGCCGAGATCCCCTTACATACATTATGTAAGCTCCTTAGGGATAAACCTTCCACCTGTTGTACTGCCACAATCCTCTAACAGCTGCCCGATCAAAACATGTTATGATACATTACTGTGACTCTCACCGAAATCAACCACACAAGCTCAATAACCTCCACATCAGCCGACATGCTCCGACACACACCCCCAACCCTCCACCGACAATGACACTCATCCCGGTGCAAACGCCTCTCACTCCGCACCATGCGCATGGCATGCCTCCAATTCTCCCCTACCCTCGGCGCCGTGCAATCCAACATCTCGCGCGCCAACACTCTCCTCTCCAGCTCCTCCGCCCGCCTGCAGAACCTCGACCTTCTCGTCCTACCCGAACTCGCCTTCACGGGCTACAATTTCCCCTCATTGTCCGCCATCAACCCCTACCTCGAAACCACATCGTCCGGGCCGTCGACAACATGGGCGCTCGCGACGGCCAGACGTCTCAATTGTGTTGTCAGCGTCGGCTATCCTGAGATTGCCAACAGCCCTACACGCCGCTACAACTCCACGGTAACGGTCTCGCCAGCCGGTGCGATCCTAGCACACTACCGCAAGTCTTTCCTCTATTACACCGACTCGACATGGGCGTCCGAAGGCCCGTCCGGATTCTGGTCTGGATCCCTTCCCCTTTCCCTTTCAATCCCACCCTTCCACTCCACGAACACCACCACCAACCCCCTCCCCCACTCAGACGCAAAACCCAAGACGAAACCCCCCTCACCAACCCCGCAACCCACTATTCAAACAGCAATGGGCATCTGCATGGACCTGAACCCCCACGCCTTCACCGCCCCGTGGACCGCCTACGAATTCGCCACGCACGTCCTCCGCACGCGCGCCTCGCTCGTCATCCTCTCCATGGCCTGGCTCACGCGCCTCTCGGCCTCGGAACTGGCCGCTAACGCTTCAGAGCCGGATCTAGACACGTTCGCGTACTGGCTTGAACGGCTGGCGCCTGTTGTTGAAAAGGGTCGACGAGGTGCGGAGGGTAGGAATGGGCGAGGAGAGGGCGATGAGATGCGGGAGGGAAAGGACGAGACGGTAATCGTACTGGCGAATCGGTGCGGTTCCGAGGCGGGTGATATGGGGACGGACGAAGCGCGATACGCGGGGTCGAGCACGGTGCTCGGCATCAGGGACGGGAGGGTGAGGGTTTTTGGGATCCTGGGGAGGGCTGAGGAGGGGGTTCTGGTGGTCGATACGAGCGAAGAGGCGCCGATGGAGGTCAGACCTTCTTAGCACGAGGGATTGATATGCAGTATATGTACTGTGCTGTACTGTAGCAAGACGATACTCCGCCTACGTGGTCACGGTTCGAGTCGGGTGGTTCCAAGCGTGGGACGAAAGGAGTAGCGCCGCGCCTCTTTCCACAATTTCAACGCCCTGCTTTGCCCTAAGCATCTCACCCTCGCCACACAAAATCCCTACCTCCGACCCGCCCCCCAATCTAAATCTATCCATTCCTCTCCCTCTCTATCCACTACCCACCCACCTTACTTCAACCATCCCGCATCCGCCCCCATCCCGCATCCCTCCCTACTCCTCGCTCATCCCCCATCCCTCATCCCTCAACATACCCCACAACAACCCCACATCCAAACCAAACCAAACCAAACCAAACGCAGCCTGTATGCGCCAAGTAGAGCCCGTTCCAGGACGAAGCTAGGCCTGCATGCATGTCTTCCCCCGTGTACTCTTAATGGGGGCTAAGAGTCGCGGTGTCGGGAGTTGGGGTGGGGAGTGTGCTTGGTGAAGGTTGGAGGAGGAGAGGGTCGACTGAGTGCTTACCTTGGCTGTGTAGTTGGTTTGGCGACGGAGGGCTGTGTGTGTGGAGGGGGAGAGGGACGTGGTGTGATGTGGTGGTGGGTAGGCGAACGGTGGACATGGGACGGAGGTCTGCAAGGTCCTAGATGCGATGGGAGGAATGGTGGAAAGGCGGGTTATGTGTGTGTCTTTGTGTGTGAATGGATGACTCCCGGGCAATAGATGGCGATGAGCGGCTGAAAGGTCTCCATGCCGTGGGTGGGTTGCGGGACGGGTTGTTTCATGTCGCTTTGGTCTGATTACTGAGCGCTGTTCAGCGACAGCAGACGGAGAGCTGAAGGGACTCTTGTGGGTGGTTGGTCGTGTTAGCAGATCAGTTCCATCGGTGTGTTCTGGACTGTTGTTCTTTATTCACTGAAAAGCGAAGCACAGAGGAGATGACTGAGCAGCAGATCATAATGGGTAAAGGAGTCGTGATATTCATTAACTCATGGTGTTAAATACAAAAATCCAATACACCAACCATACCAACACCTTGCTAAATACAGAGATAAAATGAAAAACCACACCAGCGCCGTGCTAAATACAAAGATAAAACAATACTAAAAAACCATACCAGCGCCTTGCTAAATACAAATAACACCGCCACCATCTCCCCCCGCCACTCCCCTCCACCATCTCTTCCCCTCCTCGACTCCCACCATTGTGGTAGGGGGACTACCACAACGATGGGAAGGGTGCCGGGGATCGGTCCGGCACCCCTTGGATCGCATGGAGGATGTTGCCGGGTGGCTCACCGGCAACATCCTCCATGCGATCCAGGCCGAGGCGGGCCCACTTGTGTGGGCTCCGCCTCGGCCCGTCGAGCTCGAGGGGGGCCCCGAAGACTGCAGCCGGTGTGGCTGCAGGCTTCGGGACCCCCTTCAAGAACTCCGGGGTCCACGGAGTCCAGACAGAATATCTGTCCAGATCGAGGACCGCCGGAGATGAGGAGGGAGATGGTGGAGGAGGCGGCATGATGGCGAGGGGCGATGGTGGTGGTGGTGCCATGATCCGGGCAGGCTCCCGGCGAACGATGGCTTTTGTTCGCCGGGAGCCTGCCCGGATCCGCGCAATGGCGTCTTCTGCCCTATCGTGTTGAGGGCCTTCCCTCCTAATCTTCGTAGGGGGCATTGGTGGAGAGGAGGAGGAGGAGGAGGAGGAGATCGGAGGCGATTTGCGTTTTCGTGAATGTGGCAGGTCCTCGACGCTTTCAGTGTGAATGAGAGGTGGCGATGAGAGAGGCGAGGAAAGTGGCGAGTGAGCATGGTTGCTGACGGCCTTCTGATGAGGCGTTGTCAAGTCGATCGTGGGATAGAGGGGTGAGTGAATCTTGTCCCTGGAACGTGCTTCCTGCACGACCTTCTGATCGGGTTCCTGTGAGGCGGACGAATAGAGTGGGGATTGAGTCTGACCGGGGTCTCGATTTTTTTGCAGGACCTTCCGAACAGGTGTTGATATGTCAAGAGAGGAATGAACTGCCAAGTGAGTTCGGCTGCGGTTGCTGGGCTCTGTTTCTTCGGCGGGATAATCAGGTTCGGAGGCAGGAATAGTAGCGTCAGAGGAAAGCTCTTCAGGTTCAGTGACCTTTGCTTCGGTGATGATGCTCGACATGAATGGTACGTGAGACGCGGGGCCACGGCGGCTAGGCTTATCCTTGAGGAATTGACCTTCCATGCCAGGCTCGATGGTCCAGTAACTCCCTTTACCCGGATCATTCTTGGCTCTCTCTTTCTTCACGAATGCTTTGTTCAGACTCAGGTTGTGCCGGATGCTGTTCTGCCACCCCGCTTCGGAGACGCGGTAGTATGAAAAGGTGTCGGAGATCCACTTGTATATAGACGCGAGCGTCAGGCGGCGGTCAGGAGCACGTAGGATAGCCATCCCGATCAGTGTGGCATAGCTGTAAGGCGGCTTTGAGCCGTCATCGTCGATTGCTGGCAGATTGCCAACTTCTTCGACTGGTTTCGCTTTGGTGACCTTGTTGGGTTCAGGGAATTCGGCGAAGTTGTCGCAAATGTTCTCTTTCTCGACCGGCCGTACGGCACGAAGTCCGTCGAATAGAGCCTGTTGTGGCTTCTGCGCGGCGAGAGGGTGGAATCTTGCGTATACAGGTGCTTTGGGTAGAGAATCAGTGACAGGCTGGGGCACCTGAGGAGGCGGGATGGTAACGTTGAATCTGTCACCGAAGACCGCTCTTTGGGACGCGAGCCGAGTGATTTGACTCAGAGGATGGTTGAGCGGACGGTTAAGCGGATGACCGAGCGGACGATTGACTGGAGAATTGGCCGGATGATTGGCTGGACGGCTGACTCGACGATTGCCAGGAGGATTAGCTGGACGACTGGCCGGAGGTTTGGCTACGCGATTGATGTGACGAATGGCTGGAGGATCGGCGCCACGGTTGAGCGGAAGATGAACGTGACGATTGGCCGCAAGTTGGACGTGACGACTGACCGGAGGATGGCCGTGACGATTGAGTGGATGAGTGACTTGATGATTGACCGGAGGATTGCTTCGACGATTGACGGGATTGAGGAATGGATGGATGAGTTGGTGATTGAGAGGCAAGCCTGTAGCGGCCAGACCCGCGATGTACGGATCGTTCTTCATGATGTTAAAGGCCACGTTAGGTTGGTTGAACGGTGCTGGTGGAGCGTTGAAGTGGTCCTCGTAGGCGTCTTCGTGAATGCGGACTGGCGGTGGCTGTCTGCGAGTCGACGACATGGTGAACCGTGAGATTGGCTTAAAGCGTGATGTGTAATTGGAGTACGACGTGGAGCGCGGATGCGAAGTGAACTTCGAAGTGAAGCGGTAGCTTGAAGAAAGCGGATGCGTGAAGTAAAGCGGATGCGAAGTGAATCGTGAAGTGGAGCAAATGCGTAAGGTAGTCAACTCGAAGTGAAGCGGATGCGAAGTGAAGTGGAAGAATGAAGATGAGAACGCGACCGATGAAAAGTCTTTATAGGCATGGGAAAACAGTGTTCGAGCAGGTTATCTGGAATAACATCTCGTAGCGGAAGGACCAAATGTGAAGGTGAAGGTGGGCATGAAGGTAGGAAGTGGGAGGAAGGAAGGGAAGTGTTGGTGGTTTGTATGAAGTCGGTAGGCGCGGGGGAGCCTTCCACGTCTCCAACTTGGATGAGCTCGAAAGCTGCAGGGTCAGGTGCGAATTACCTTGCAGTTGTCAGGTACCTACCTGGGCCTTCTACAAGTGTAAATTCGCTATAAGATGCCTTTACTCGTACTTCTCGTATGTTCTTACTATAAGAGTTGATCGATTGTCATGTTGTCCATACCATTGCTCATTCATATGTATCACTTGGCAAGCAGAGAAGCAACGCAATCGACAAAGTCCTATTCTGCCTCATAAACTCCCTTTCCTTCCCATATACTCTCTCTATCTACCACAGGCCCTGTGTGACCTGCAGCTTTCCAACCACGACCAACAGCACATCTCTCACCCCAAGGTAGGATGCTTCTTGTGCGTGCGAAGTGACCCTGCCTGCGCTCCTCAGCCCCAGCTCTGTAACTTGTGAAGAAAGGACAGCAGACGTTTCGCCACCTAAGATAGTAGTCTGTAACATACTGGGCAGTATCGATGGACATGGCGTTATCTCATTCGTCGGTGGCATGTTCGGCGCTTCCAGTGAAGTGGGGAGGTGTTCCTTGAAGCGTGGGAACGCGACGCGACGCGACACGACAGTTGTGTAAGGTAGTCGCGTTATTGGTTAGTAAGCGGACGTTGCACATGTTAGCTTGGGGCTGCCGCAATGGTGGATTTAGGTACTGCTATGCATGTTTTTGGCTTTTCAATTTATGAGACTCTTGAGTAGCAGAGGAACAAACTCGGCTCGATAGAGGAAGAGTAACTATTCAAGGCTATCGGTACGCAGCTACGGTACGACTAAGTTTATAAAAAGCGTATCAAAGTGTTCGCGGGCCACCAGTCTTCCGAGTCAATGGCATGAGTATCAGCCATTGAAAGTAAGAGTCAAGCAGAGACTCAAATACGAGTCAAGATTTCTCTAGGACGGACTACCACTTGTGGAAAGGGGATCATCTGCCTCGAGATTGCTGCACGTAGAAGAGTAGTGAACAAGAAACTACCTAGGTACGAAAGAGTAGATGGAAGTGGCAATATGCGCACTCCACAATGGAGTTCGAACGCCGATTATCATCAGTTACTGCCTCATATGGACGAGACAGCCACTAGGCATCTGCGGTCATTGGCGATATGCCCCGCTTACCCAGAGGATAAGGTAGGTACTTCCTCTCAATGATGGTTTCCATAGCCTCTCTATATACCTTCTTCGTCACCGGTCGCGCAAGTTCAGGGTGTCTAGAAGCGGCTGAAGGGTAATTAAGTAAAGCATGACTCGATGAACTACCTAGATATACACCAGTGCAGGTGCAGAACTCGGAGATTGGATAGCAGATACGCCCTTTCTGATTGCAGGAAACTGTATGCCCGACGTCTTTGATAAACCGTAACGCCATTCCCTTAGCCCTCTTCTCAAGCTTCCTAATCCAGAAACGTGAACAGATTGGTGTGTAAGATATTGATAGCCCTGTCCGCGTCCCTCTCTTCGATGACACACGATATATTGATCTCACTTGCCCCTATTCATAACACGGTCAGTATACCGAAAGGTCGCTGCTGGCACTTGAAGCGTACCTTGCGAAATCATCTCGATGTTAACGTCATTCTCGCCGAGCGTCGAGAACATCTTGCCTGCTATTCCGACCATGTTCTTCATCTGTTTGCCCACCAAGCTCAGTATCGCCATCCCGTCGATGATATCAACTGTACCGTAACATTTGAGATCATCGATCGCCCCTCGGAGGTCCGTATCCACGATCTGCTTCTCATCCTCCGCGACTCCACTGACAAGCTCCGAGTCCGAGTGCAGTGCCATGGAGACATGCACTTCGCTGGTGGCGATCAGATCGACCGACAGGCGCCACTTGTCGAGAGTTGAGAATATCTTGGCGAAGAAACCGTGCGAGAGAGAGCGCTTGTTCGAATGCACGTTGATGACGAGGATGTTGTGTTTGATGGTTACTGCGGTGGGTCTCTTGGGTCGCTGGTGCTGGGAAAGGAGACTCGAGCTTCTCACTCGGAACAATCTCGGATCGTGGCCGGGAGCAGCGGGGTCCAATTCGGCCGGGGAGTCAGGGTAGATGATCGTGCCGTTGCCGCGCGGATTCATCACGTTCTTGATCCGGATGGGGATCCTGGCACGTATGACCTGCTCCATTGTGAAGGGATGAATAACCTCTGAACCGTAGAACGTCAACTCAGCGGCTTCTGCAGGCGTGATGGTCTGCAGTAACCGTGCCGTCGGCACTTTCCTGGGATCCGCCGTGAAGATTCCATCGACCTCCTTCCATACCTGTAGCTCCTTCGCGTGGATCCCAACAGCAACCAGAGCGGCACAGAGGTCAGTGTAGCCTCTGCCGACCTTCTCCAATAGACCTCCAGGTACCGTGCCAAAGTATCCCGTCAGCACCGGCACCCTCTCCCCGCAGGCCTTGACCTCCCGTGCCAGGGCCGCTGCCAGATCTTCGTAGAAGGGCTGGTCAAGCCCATGGTCATCCCTGCTCTTGATCACCTCTGACAGATCCACGTACTGCGCCTCAACGCCTCGATCCTGGAGCAGAGCAGTGACGAATCTACAGCTCAGCTTCTCACCCTTGCTGATGATCTTGTCTTTCGATTTAGAGCTGATCTCCCCCACCCTCTGTGCTGCGTCAAGGAAGACAGTCAAATCCTGACACTCCTCTTCAATGTGCGCTTTTAGATCTGACTGAATGCTCGGCGATGAGATATATTCCTGAGCTGCCTGGATGTGGTCTGCGCATATGGTCTTGACAATGGCTTCAAAGGCTCGCGACCGCGTATGCTCAGCCTCCCGGGCAGCGCGCAATAGTCTGTGCTCACCTGGTCAGATATTCATGGATTAGGGCATAGCCCAGAAGACAAGGCACCGACGTACCGATTGGTAGTCCCCTCAGCCTTTGTATAACTGCTTCTCGCAGAGCACACCACTGCTATACGAGTCTCTGACAAGCTTGCACTGAATGATCTCTACTGTTAGAAATAGCGTCGTTGCATCTGGCATCAACATGCATCCTACGCACCGAACAATATCTTCCGCCAAGGCTGCCGCAAACTTTCCCACACTCGTCCCCCCGAATTTTTGTACGATCCAACCTCTCTCTGCATGTTCGGGCTTTTCGCCGTCACCATTCATGTATACATTCGACACCATTTCCTCTGCAGTTGCAGATCTGCCTTTGAGCTGACAATAATCTGTCAACCATACTTTGTCTTTTATTATTACTCACGTCGCTCTTTAGCGTTTTTCTTCTTGGTAATAAAATTGATTTGTGAACCGATCTAGTGGTGCCCGACCTCGGGAGCGCCCGAGCACGCAATATTCAGAGATACCTAACCTAACTTACTGTGATAGGTTCAAAAGAGGAGATATCTCTTGTTATGTAAGGCAGGTACATAAGCGTTAGGTTACTTGTCCATCGCATAAGGTAGGTATTCGAGTGGGGGTTTGTTTCTTGCTGGAGGCCTCCAAGTGCATTCGTTCAATACATGCTATCGTGCTAAGCTGAGCAATTACTAAACCGGATCGAACAGCTGCACAGGAATTCCACCAGTCTCCTATTTCTAACTTGTGACTTATCCAACAGCAACAGCTGTCTCATCTCCGAGGGAATAGACCCGTCTATTACCCCGTAAAGTGTCGAGAAAATACATGGAGAGAAGGGAAAGGGGAGAGCGCTTGGAAGCTATTGATTGTACAAGTTTGCCGCGGTGCCAGACGCTGCAAAGGAGGAAAGAAGATGCAGGATTAAAAGTACCACCCAACGTCGTCGGCCTCGGCTGCAGAAAACCTTCCCTCAAGTGTATCAACACATAGGGCATCCGTAAGAAATCCGACGCCCACTTCGTTCACAGTGTAACGCGCATGTGGTCGTTCGTGCCGAAGGATTTGTTGCAATTAGGACACTTCCGCGAGCGAGAAGTGAGCCGTTCCTCGACGC
This sequence comes from Acarospora socialis, assembly GCA_025617375.2. Classification (NCBI taxonomy): domain Eukaryota; kingdom Fungi; phylum Ascomycota; class Lecanoromycetes; order Acarosporales; family Acarosporaceae; genus Acarospora; species Acarospora socialis. The sequence goes on from JAMYGW020000011.1 coordinate 736,639, forward strand.
AGTCCTTGCAAAAGACGTGGCCGCATGTCTTCAACGCCGTGTCCTTGAAGTTCTTCCGGCATACGGTGCAAAGTGCTAATGTCTAAAGGTACGGAATCAGCATGGATTTCTCGGTCGAGTAGGCCAGGCATGGTTTGGAGACTTACCCGCAACATTTCGTACTCGCCTGTTTGGTTGCCAAGGCCCTTACTCTTCCAAGACTCCAAGCTCTTTTTGGTCTCCTCTAGCCGGACCTTCAGTGCCTCAACTTCCACCTCTGCTTTCCTATAAGCGTTTGTGGATGTGCTGAGAGAGGTATCTTTCGCAATCAGCGCCTTCTTCAACTCGCCGACTTGCGTCTTGAAGCTCTCGGCGATGATGTTGTCCTCTGTAATCTGCTGTTGAGCCGCACGGTTCTGGGTAGTTAGGCTGTTTAAAGTCTCCTTAGCCTCAACTAACTGCTTCTCGAGATTGACTAGAAGAGCTCGAGTACTTGATTCAGCATCCTTCAGCTGCGAGACGATGTCAGAGCTCTTGGAATTTTGTGCTCTCAAGGTTCGAACCTCCTGGTCCCGGGCTTCTTTGGCTTTCATCGCGGCAAAGTACTTCTGGTCCGCTTTTGACTTTTCGGCACCTAGTCTGACGACCTTCTCTTCCAAAGTGGTAAATTCTGTGACTTTCTGCGAAGCTAAAGCGGAGGCCTTTTTCCAGGCGGCTCCCATGGATGGCAGCTCATTGTTGAGCATCGAATATTGCTGCTTTAAGCCTTGGTACTTGGTACGAAGTTCGTCTGCGTCGAGTTGGTCCAAATCTGGTTCTGATTCTCCTGCAGCCTCTTCCGGGTGTATTTGTATCCGTAGACGCTCGGTTTCCGACTCTAAAGCCTTTATACGATCGTCTCTCGCTGCTGCCAACTCCTTTATCTGGTCTGAAGAGGCCCGGTCCAGATCTTGGGAAGCCTTTCTTATTGAAAGATCCGCTAACAACTCGTCTCGTCCTGTCCGTATCCTTGCAAGATCGCTTTCGGCTCGAGCTAATTGAAGTTCCTTTTCCGCAACAGCAGCTTGCGATTCGTTCTCGAGTTGAATCCTGAAGGCCGTACGCTCCGCCTGAAGCTTCTCTGCTTCTTCTCTGAGTTGGACGTTGGTCGCCTCGAGGTTGTTGATACGCTTGATCACATCTTCATGCTGGGATTTTAGGTGCTTAAAGAGGTCCGTCCGAGAGTAATCATCATCCGATAAACGTGAATATTTGATGTTCAGCGCTGTGAGTTGTGCTGTAAGCTTTTCGTTATCGCTCTCCAGCTTTTCAATCTGCTCTTTCTGTTTTTCAGCCACCGCTACAGCCTCTCGACGGCCATTTTCCGCATCAGCTGCGCCGTCGTTGCCATCTGCCACACCGTTCACTCCACCAGCGCTGTCCTTGTTCACATTTGCTGTGCCTTCACCAAGTCCACTACCAGACTCGTTACGCCCGCCGAAGATCGCCTGTCTCTCAAGCTTTGCCACTGCCGCACTCTTGGCGCGCTCGAGCTTCTTCTCAGCAACCATGTAACGTAATGAAGCATTCTCCAGTCGTTCTTCTAATTGCTCTTTCTCTAATCGGCTTTTCTCAAGTTCCACGATATGGTTCTTCTCCGAAGCGAGCAATGCCGACAACCGAGTTTGTAGATCTGCGACCTCCGGTGACGGACTCTGCGGAGACGCGAACAAATGAGAGATAGCTGATGATATGTCTTGTGATCTAGATTGAAGGTGTTCTTCAAATTTCGCATTGTCGGCAAAGAGCAGAGACGACGAGAAGGCCAAAGATAATTCATCATTATGCACTTCACCACGCAGGAGTGTGACTTCGTCAAGTAGCTACACATACGGACGAGTCAGCTACAACGTAGAACCAATCAACGCACTATCTCAAACTCGGGTGGCGACTGACTTGCTTAAACCAAGCGTCTATGATTCGGATATGATCGTCGTGATATGCGGTGCGCTTCGTCAATTCAGCAAGTCGAGTTTCAAGAGTGTTTCTTTCCCGTTTGTACTCCTGCATCTGCCGCCATATCGCATCTTTCTGGAAGCGCTACAAGACAGGACAGTCATGGTTAGATCCAGTTACAGAATACTGAGTAGATCGGGAGTGGCGAGTTGAAGGCTGTGGCGGTGACAGGACGTCGACAAGGCTCACCTCAAGTTCGTCCTTCCACGGCATCTCTGCGTCAGGATGACTCTTGCCTCCTCCGTTCACACCAGTGGCTTGCTTTTTCAGTGGAGGCGCAGAATCTTCATGCTCATGAGACGCTGGTCTCTTCCTCTCTTCCATCTTGACTAGGCCAGGTGAAAGAAGAGGAACAGGACGTGCTTCGACTAGCCTCATCAGTGCCACGAACCTTCAACCGCTGACCACACATATGGCAAGAGTCAGCGCGATGAGAGACTATATTCTCTCTTGAGATCTAGGCTCCTTGCGCGGGAGTGTTTGAGTGTTATGGTCTTGAGTGGGGTGTCTTTGTGTCGTCAGATCAGGAGTAGTTGCGATTTTCGAGGTTGCAATGTTTCGCTTCACTAGCGCCTTGGCACATCGGCCCTCTGTTTGAGGCTCTGAACAATCCACCAACGGTTCTCGAATTCAATGCTTGGTTCATGGAAGTGATGCGTGAGTTGTGAACAGCTTTGGCGCACTCACTGAAAGGAACAAACAACAGAGTGCGTCTCTCACATAAAGATGTCGACCTTTGGGAGTTCGGTCATTAGTGCGTCTGCAATGGACTCTTGACGTCTTCCGAGCTCACTTACTGACTCACATGAAGACAAATCAGGCAAGAAGTTTGCGCCTAAAGTCCCTAGTCGTCGACCTGCTGCGGCTTCATCAGCACAGTCATCTGCTCGAACAAGTGTAGAGAGACGAGCATTATCGCAGACACCTCAACCTCCGATCAATAAACCTTCACTTGCAGGGCCGTCCACATCCCCAGTCCCAGCAGCGGCCGATACTCATCCTATCCCCACTCCTGAGGTGGCAAGCGATGTATCTGTGTCAAAGGAATGTACCACTCTGATACCTGTTCCGTCACGGAGGGCCCAAGAGACAGGGTCAGACCACATTCAGCTGCAATCTCAGGACTCCCAGCATCCAAGGGTCGAGCAAGCTCCAACTCAGAATGCCCAGACAGATCTACACCAACCACTCGAGAAGCTACAGCGGCCGCAGGATGCTTCGCAAAATGGCACTGTACACGCAGAAGAAGCTTTTGCCGTGAGCAACAGTGGGCAATCTGGCGGGTTGGGAGTCACAGACCAAGGTGCCGCACCTGCTACTGAATCACTGGTTCCCCCGCCTTCACAAATACAATTACAAAGACAGGAAGAGGACCTGCACGCCGAGCCAACTGCGAAACGCCGACGGATAAACTCAAGTTCACATCGTAGGCCGCCAGCAAAGACTGGAGGGGTTATCAGCGAAAGCTCAAATCCAATCCCCACTATCGAGACCAGTAATAAAGCCACGCAAGATGCAGAGCCTGACGTTCCACCAAATCGACCTGTAAGCAATATAAAAAAGAGAAAAGGTACCAAGGCCAAAGGCAAGCAAAGGCTGGAGGATGCAGCTGCCGCAATTGTGGCTGACGCAACGGCGCCGTCGAAGAAAAGGCAAGGCGGTGGACGACCCGGGAGACGACGGCAACCTACTCCCGAAGATGCCGAAACTGTGCGAATTACGCCGTCCTTAGTCAAGATGGCTGATCTGTGCAAAGACCTCCGTACCGGGAAGAAGTCGAAGCGTGAGACGGAGCTGCAGGGTATGGATCAGAAGGAGATGGCTAGGAAGGAAGAGGAGCGTAGAATATTGAGAGAGGGCGGGCAATTGCTAACTCCAACACCGGCGGACGAGGTGCCGGACAGGCTAGCCGAAATCGAGGGGCAAGCGCCTCAGCATGGCCACCTGGTACCCCAAACCAGGATTAGGAATGGTATTATCGAGGTTGATCCAGACTCATTGGTGCTCGACAGGCACGCTCACGCAGCTCAGAATGCAGTTGAGGTGGAAATCCGCGAGGAAAATACACTCACTCGACGTATCACATCCGGTACCTGGATGAAGCGCGAGAAGAACGAATCGTGGAACGAAGAGTTTACGGATCGGTTTTACCAAGGCCTGCGGATGTTTGGTACGGATTTCGAGATGATCAGCAAGTTGTTCCCTGGTCGGACCAGGAGGTCAATTAAGCTCAAATTCTGCAAGGAGGAAAAGCTCGATAAAGAAAAAATCAAAGAGACTTTACTAGGACCGCGAGAGCCGGTCGACATGGTCAAGTTCTCGGAGATGACCAATACCGAATACAAGGATCCTAAGGAATTCGAAAGGGAGCTTCAAGAGGATAGAAGAAATTTAGAGGAGCAGCAGGCTAGGGAAAGAGAAGCACACGACGAGTTGGTCCGTCAGAAGGATGCTGAGGTCGCCGCTGAGTCTGCGGCTGCCGGCGGTGGATCCTCTGCAAAGGAAAACGAAGCTCAAGGGGTTGACTCTAGTGCGCCTACAAAAGGGAAACGAGGCCGCAAAGCAAGCGGCAAGATGAAACCCGGAAGAGCCAAGAAAGTCGTTGGAGGCGCGGTGGAAGTCTTGGGCTCCATCGAGTGACCTAACGCAGCTGCATGGAACTGCGTGGGATGTGAAGCACAAGCTTCGTGGCTACCTTGCTCAAGACCTCCACTCTAGCGTGGACCATGCAACTGCTACACAATAAGTACGATAGGTCAATAGAAGACTCCAAAAACCCTTTGCGAAAAGCGAACTTGAGTGCTCCCACCGGCACAGCCAACCGATTCACCTCCGCCCCCAAGGAAATCGTCCCATCCTCGAACCCTACCTCCAGACCGACCCACTAAACCAAGCGTCTACAAATCGATTCTCTGAATCAACTTCCTCCCCACCCTTCCACCCTTCTCTGCCATTCCACCAGCGGTCCCCACGCCCTCGAACGTCCCCTTCCCCCTCACATTCATCGTATCATCCCTACACTCCGCAAACCCATTCTTGCGCTGCCCGTCATGCGTGATGACGGCGCAGTACACGGCGCTACTGAAGTCCTCGCTGATGCTCCCGATCACAATCCTGTCGGGCCCCGGCGAGCCCCCGTCGTAGATGTTGCCGTTTTGGAAGATGGGAAATTCTAGGTATGGGGCCGAGGCGTGCGCGAAGGTGAAGTGCTCGTAGTCGTTGTAGGCGTGGGGGTACTTGTCGCGGCCTGGGGGGGTGGGATATGTGGTTAGAGGCATTGACGTGGCGTGCGCAAGGGAGGACAAGTGCAAGTGCAAAGAGACGAAGAATCCTGGACGGGGAGGGTTACCGATAGTTTGGGTTTGAGACGCGAGTTCGAGGGCTTTGGTGGCGGCGCCGTTGATGTCGTCTCTGGTGTAGTCGGTGCCTTGATTTCAGTTGTAAGTGGATGGTCAGGATTGAGCAAGGGCTGATACCCACCGTCGCAATTGCAGCCGGTTGGTTCGTAGTAGATGGTAGCCATGATTGTGAATGCACGAGAGTATATCAAACAGAACTCAGAGCTTGGGGATGCCAGGGGCTGAAGGGGATAGCTCGACATTATATGGCTACCTAAGTCAAGTTCTCCTAGTTCTATCCCAACCCCCACGTGGCGTGACGAATGGCGCCCGATGCAAGGTCATGTTCGCCGTTGTTTCACAACCCTTTCCCCCTATCCCTGCACTTCAGGCCACTCATATACCCCAAACACCGGAAAAGACGCCAAACACCGACACTCTCCATATCACAACGATTTATCGGCGACTGGTGGATCCAAACCCAGTATTTTCGTGCCTCGTTGACGAGAAAGATGATCCGGAAGATCCAGAACCACCCCGGGCACCCCACCTTGAACTTCCTTCTCCTGCATTATCCCCGAAGACTCCTCTGCCCTGGTCTGCTCCTCCAAAGAATCCTCTCCCTTGCGGATTGCCCCAGCCTTGGTTTCGCGTTTGCTGGTTTCGGCCTCTGTTGCCAGCAAGATAACCGGCGGCAGCACCGCCCAACGCACCTGTCCAAAATCCAGGCCTGTACCCTTGCTGACCGGGAGCAGCTCCAGCTGTCGGTGCCTTCGGTCCGCGAGGTGGTTGGTAATCGTATGGTGGCGGCGGATCGTTTCCATCCGGACCCCCTCCGCCACCCCCGCCCCAGCCCCATGGATTATTGCCGCCACCCCTTCTCACGCCTCCGCGTCTATCTCTGACAAAGATGGAGTATATCATCCAGCCCACCACCCCAAAGAAGATCATCCAGAATATGATTGCTGAGAAATTTGCTTTGCCTCCTCCCCGCATGTCGCCCCAGGAATTGTCACTGCCGCGGCCGTACTTCTTCTCCCCAACATCCGTCAGGGCGAGCCGATATTCCACACCGCAGCTGCCCTTGAGAACATATGGATCTGATGACGAGTCGTACCCTTCGCAAATGACATCCGTGCTCCCAAGCTTGAATTCGGAGGGTAGCGACGCCGTGCATGTCCACTGAATGTTTTCGTCTTCGTAGTCGGACCCTTGGTTCTTGCACCGCATGACATCGATCTCATACAGCCCTTTTGCGTTGCCACCGATGCATTTCAACTGATGAAGGAGAGGGTCAACATTTCTGTGTGTTGTCTCTAGGAGCTCTAGGGCCCACCTGTGGTACTGCTGCTACACGGCGGTGACTGGTCTTGAGATCTTTCCGCAGGGTAAGAGTTTTGACGTTCGACAACAGGACGCTGTCGGAGGGCTTCCGCGCTGCCTGAGTCTCGCCCACGTATGCGGAAAGCGTTAGGAGCGCAGGGTAGAGGAAATCAAAGGGACGCATCTTGCGCCCTAGGTCCACCGTAACACCTTAAAGTGATGATAGTGAACTACCAGCCGGTTCAGGTAATTTCGAGAATTGTGGAGAATTTGGTAAAGGACAAGTGTTTCATTCAGCTTGAATGGATGCCTCGAGCTCAAGCACGGAATCAGATAAGATAAGAGAGTTGACGTGACGCTAGCCGCATTCGACTTGATATGACCTGGAGCTCCCGATGTCGTTCAACAATTGTTCTCTATGCAACAGATCAGTTTTTCACGAAAAAATGAGGAGACGAATTACCTTCGTACATGGGGCCGAAGATGAGTTCGACCCTAGCCAGATTCAATCGAACAATGACACCTTGAGTGTAAATTCCGTAAAGGGAGCGCGGGAGGACCGAATTACCTTGGGCTCCCAGCAGCTTCCCCAGGAGGTAGAGGTTTCATCCTTGTGGATGCTTTACACACAGCTGATCTAGACACCGTAGTTATGGAGGGTACTGAAGCAGTGTCATGAATTCCACATCCGATGGGCTTCATCAGTGTCTTATCTGTCGACTACTCCATTCGTGTCCCGAGTTTCACCAGGACTGCATGTGTTTTTCACTCCGTACAAGACCCAGTCTGCGTATGTAAGGGTTATCCTCGTCCGTTCTAGAAAGGGACCTCCTAATAAGATTTTGTAGTCATCTCCTATGCCCTATATTACGCAAAATATTCGGCGATCAGATAAAGTGCCAGAACGCTGAGGTACTCTCCTGAAGCGCTAATCCTGCACGGCACGCTGAGAATAGACGTTCAGAAGACATTCAGTCGCATCTCCCTCATATCGCAACGCTTTGCTTCCTCATCTGCTTGGCAGTACCACTCCGCTCTCCCGTCATTATCAGAGCTTGTTACGTACATCCAACAGAAAATCTGTCCTCCAACCAGTCAGATATGTCGTAGCGAAGCACACTCCCTTGCATCGGCAAACTACCTCGATATTGACTATGATATTATCTCTCAAGTTGTCGTACTCAGTGCCTTCTGGCATGAGCCGCCAAATTCACCGACCTGGGACGAGCAGATACAGAACCACGAAGGAACCGACCAGGTCGAAGTAGGCGTCTTAGCAAACGAGACACCAACGGAACCCGAAGAGCTCTCACTAGGCGGGTTTCTGACAGTCGTGGGTGAAGACGACAAACCAAGTACAGCCGCCCTTCCCCTTTCCCTCCTATAGCTGCTCACTGACCAATGCCCCTGCAGACCCCACACTCTTCTCATTCCCTTCGCGCCACCACCCACTCCGTTATCCATCGCAGGGCACCTACAGCACATCATTCACCACCCCAACGGGCCTGCACCCCACCCTCCGCCTCACTTTCCCCACCACCGCCGCCACACCCCCAGCCGCCACCTGCGCCCTGCACGCCTACCTGATCCTCCCCTCCTACCTCTTCGCCGACAGATACCAGCTCTCAGACCCGCTCTTCCTCGCCTCCAAGAACCTCCACTCCATTCGTGCCCTCTCCGGCGAAACCGACCTCGAAGCCCCGGACTGGGCCATCGCGAAATGGGGCTCCAGCATGCTCGTCGAGCTCTCCCCTCCACCTCCCAAAACTGACCGGGCCTCGAAAGCGCAATGTCCGCAGACTTGGCATGCCGACATTCCCCTGCACCTGCGCTACCTGCCGCACGCAGCCGGCGGCTACACGGACGTCCCTGTGCCGTGGCCGGTTGTCTTCTGGGCCTGCACGGCCGAGGAAGGGACCAAGATGAACGTCAATCCTTTCGATCGCATCAATCTCGGCTATGATGGCTTGTTTGGCTCGCGTACGATGTTTTATCATCTGCAGCCGACGGTAGCGGCGGGAAACGGGAGTGGGAGTGAGGGCTTGGTCGAGACGCTAAGGGTGCCGGTTCTGGATACGCGGAGGGCGGAATGGGTGGAGGTGGGTACGGTGGCGGTGGTGCTGGTTGGGTTCCTGTGGGTTTGTTGGAAACTGGTGGGGGTGTTGAGAGGGGCCGGGATGGGGACGGGGACCAGCACTGCGGGGCAGGAGAAGGCGCGGAAGAAGCGGGTTTAGGCCGGCGGACGAGATGGGTAGTCGGCTTCGACCGCTTAGATGGGAAGGTAATGTCAACAGTTCCAACTGCCAGGGTCCGATATACTAGGTGAATCGAACTATCGATGCCACTCTGCACACAGTACTGCAGCCCTTATCCGACAGGGCTCAACGATCAGAACGTTTTTATTAGAGAACATCGGAAGGACTCGACGATATTACGACGCTCTATCCAGCCACAAAAGGCGCGACCTTGACTCCAGAGTGAGGATGTCAGTCGAAGAGGGGCTTTGCCCTTACTCACGCGTCAAAGATATGAAAGACCTAGCCATGTTTATGAACAGTACAACAGCCGAACATAAGAGTCCCTCATAAGACCTACTACCTATGCATACCCTCACACCAGCACTCCACTATTGCATAAGCAAATTAGCGTACCTTACGTGACGAGTCCTACCCCGTCATAGGCCCCTCCCCATCACCACCACCACCAGCATTACCAGCAGCCACGACCTTCCCCCACACGCCCTCAAACCTGCTCTCCGCCTGCTGCACCAGACTCGCCTCCCCCTCCCCCTCCTCTTCCTGCGTCTTCGACGGCGCATCCTCCACCTTCCCGCTATCCGACCTACTCGCCTCCCCAATCGTCGCCGCACCACTACTCCCACTCCCTGAACTCGGCGCCTCAAACTCAAAATTGCTACTATACACAAGCGCCGCGAAGCCCTCGAGGTCACGAACGGATTCCATAGCCTGGAGGTACTCGTTGGGCACGCCGTTGCCGATGGAGTGGGCCTGGCGCGTCATGACGGCGAGGATGGTGGCGACTTTGGTCTTGGAGGCGCCGGAGACGTCCGTGTCGTTCGATCCGGGAGGCAGTTCGGTGATGCGTGGGGAGGGGTCGGTGGTGGTGGTGGTGGTGTTGGTGGGAAGGGGGAGTTTGAAGGCTTGCGTAGCGATTTTGACGTCGATGAGGGTGGAGAAGGCGGCGTCGAGGAGCTTGGTTAGGACGTGGGTGAAGGGGGGAGAGTCGATTAGGTCGGAGGTTTCGTCGAGGAGGCGGCGGAGAGGGGTGGGTGGTGATTTGTTGGTTGTGGTCGGGGCTGTTGTTGGTGGGGCTTGGGAGGTTGGTGGTGGGGAGGCGGACATGCCTGATTGCTGTAGGACGAAGTCTTCGTCTTCGCGCGCTGGAAGGAGGTAGGAGAGCCATTTACTTGTTCTACGGGGCGTAAGTCTTGGGAGAGTATGAGTGTTGTGGGGTGCTAAACCTCCTTTCCTCCTCCGTAGCCCCTTCGACTTTCTTTCGCACTTCTAGTGTTAGTTCCGAAAGCCGTTCGAGGGTGATGTCCTCTCTAGGGTTCAATGGCCCGAATGACTCCATCACGGCCATCTCGACCTTTTTCATAATCTCCCTCCAGCCTCGGTGAAGTAGCCACCAGCTAAAGGTCAAGTATCGGCGATTTGTCTCGAAGTCATTGCCGTAAGATTGTCCAAAGTTGTCATCATCATGGTTCTCGAGACTGATGGTCGATTCGTTCGGGGGATGCGATGCTAACGACACGACGCTGGAGAGGTAATTACGGCGGCCGAGTAGGTTCAATTGGATGCGGGTAAGGAGGGTGAGTAGGGATAGGGTGTATATAAGTGTAAAGGATCTTGTTATTGCTAATAGCGCAGTGAGCTACTCAAATATGATATCAAGTCAGGGTAACATACAGTTGATCTTCAGCTCGTTCCACAGCTGCACCTTAGTCTTTCGGGGCCGTTCCGCTCCCGACTCCCCATTGCCCATGCTCGAGCTTCCCATCTGACTCGCATGAACATAGCTCTCGCTCTGAAAGCTTGCAAGGCTCTTCCCATCGTCCTCGGTGACGCTCGGTGGTCCTGAGCTTTGCTGGGAAGGAGCTACTTCCGAAGTGCCCTGACTTTTTGATAATCGTTCCGCCTTCTTCTGCTGCAGTTCATGTGTTATATTCTCTACCGGTAACGCTTCGAGTATGTTCTCCGATGCGGTGGGGAGCAATGCCAGGACAGTGAAGGTACAGTCCTCTTGGTTCTGTTGGAACCGGCGGCGGAGGCTGAATTGTTTGCGATCAGCTGTGTACCATACCTAGGGTTGGGTATGCTTACTTGTCTTTGGCTATGCGATCATTGCTCATCCGTTCTCCTGCTTCCCGAATCTTGGAAAGCACATACTGTGTCGCTACGTATCCCACTCCTAATACACCAATTCCTATCGCGAAGTTCGATCGATTGCGCCGAAGCCATCTTCGACTGGCAGATATCATGTTGTACAATACCCGGTGCCTCACAAAAAACTTATGTTCATGTTGCCCGTAGTCGTCGTAGAGTCGAGATACCTTATATTGCTTGGGAGCCAAGTATTATCCCATACCATTCATCCACTTATCCCTCGGCTCAGATACCCCTGTCAGGAACTTGCATATGTGGCGCATCTGGACATCCATAGATGGTGGGGGCGTGGAGGGGCACATGTCACAAAATGTCCGTTGTGGTTCTCAAATTCGCAACGTTTCGTTGTGCTTTCCGCTGAGAGCTGATCTGCAATCCAACTACTACAACTCGGATTTGGTTGTGTCTGTTCTCTCAGACCACACGTGAATCGCCCTCATTATGGAGCAACGCAGGCCTCCCGAGTACATCCTCGAAGTGTTCGCGGACCCCACCTGCGTCAAAGACATAATCAAAGGCACGCATACAACATCCATTGCCTTGAAGTAGTCACAGCTAATCTTACGGGCCCACTTTCAGGCATCCTCCACACAATATTCTTTCACCGCTACTTCCCCTCCATCCGCCCTTCCTCCATCGAAGTCCTCGACCTCACCCTCCCCACCATCACCGACGTCGAGCTCGAGACGCTGATCGACACACGCACCACCGCCCTGATCCGCCAGCTCTCATCGACCACCTCTCCGAACAGCAGTGTGCGCGGGCAGATCGCGGTGCAGTTTTTCGAGAAGAAGAGGCGGCGCGGAGGCCTCGGTTGGTTCGGAGGCGGCAAGGCGGAAGAAGAGGTGTGCTGGGAGGTGTGGATGTTGGAGATTACGCTCGCGACGCCGAGGACTGAGGCCGGTAACTAATCCATCCTCTCCTCTCCTCTCCTTACCGCTGCAGCATTGGTATTTACCTGCAAGCGAGGGGATGCTTACACTCGGATCGGTGGACGCAGAGCGCGCAAAAGTGCGAAAGGCGATGGAGACGACGCTGCAGAAGACGGCGATGAAGATCGTGACTATCGTCAACCGCGATAGAGACCATATACCGCCCATTACGACGAGCGAAACGAATCCGTTCCCGTATCAGATCGTCATCAATCCGCGGTTGGAGGGTTGGGGAAGGATGGGTATCTTTTAAGCCTCTACTCGGAGTTTGGGTCTGTGATGTTGTATAGAGTGGGATTTGTGGCAGGCTTGGCGTTCGAGCAGGCGGCGCCTAGGTGTACAGGGAGGATGGTGGGGTAATAGAGGGCTCAGGGTTGGGTGTTAGAGTCATATCGGACCGAGGAATACTTCAGGAGAGATATGGTTGGAGTTTTGGGGTTTGGAGTGTTTCGATAGATCTCTAGAAGACTTACTTGATGCGTACTCACAAGAGTGCTGGGCCTGTTAACTCAGCAACACTGCTGGAGGGGAGATCAAGGCCTTGCGAACACTTCAACTGCACACTCACGGTTGTGGTAATCCACAGAGGCCGCGTCTAGGCATGTTGTTGTCCGAAACCTCGAGGAGTATATCCTTCTACTGATATCCACTGCGAAAATTCGATTCAAGACAATCCATAAACACTCTTCCACGCAATGCACCGCACCGATCTCAACGCTATACGAAGAAACAATGTCATTCTTTCTCTAGCCAGCGGCCTTAGCTACGTATCTTCGTCTCCAACGCCATGGCTCGCTCCAGTCATATCCTCTATCGACGATACCCAATATTCGTGTTCCATTTGTACCGTTCTCCTGAAGCCTCCGATTCCCATAAGCAGAAACTTCTTCCCCCTAACCATGTTCCCATCCACTGTCCCATCAGCCTCCAGGCACTCCCACGCACGACAAAGGAGAAACAAAGGGAGTCCTTCTCCATCTTCCGGCCTTTCCCAGTTCCATATCTGGATCTAAACCCGGTGCGCCTTCCTCTCCTAGCCTTTCTCCCAGTGCTCTTTGCGGCGATGACAAGGAGCGAAACTCATCATAAGACATCAACTCCGTTCCCCTTGCCCCGCGTCCTTACATTCTTCGTTCCCCTCCTCCTTCTCCCGCACCAACTGTAAAGCTTTCGCCAATCTGCTCCCACCACCTGGGCCAACAGTCTCCTCCTCGTGCCCGTCCTCTTCTTCCCGCGGCGTATTCCCTGTGCTAGGACTTTCGACACGCCTGGTGAGATACGTCGTCGCCTCTTCCCCGTGCATTTGCCGAATCCTCTCGACTTCCTTGTGGTATGCGGTTTCGTAGATGTTGATGTCGGCTGCTGGGGGAGATTCGCTGACTATGGGAGGATCGGGTGGTGGTGGGAGGTCTGTAGTATCGTCGCCGTTGCCAGTGCCCTGGTTGTCAGGGCCGACGTTGCCGCCGGGCCCGACGGCTAGGAAGAGGTGGTCGGAGAGGGGATCGTGGGCGTGTCCTTTACCGTGCGTAGAGGATGAAGTACTGGTGCGCGTTGCGTGAGGAATGGCTTGGTTGGGAGATTGGTGGTGTGGGTGCTGGTCTGGGTTGAGCGGTTGGTTGGTAGCAGGGTGTCTTTGTTGGGACTCTTTCTGATCGCTGGTCGGCGGCGGTCTAACTGTGTCCTTGAAGCCACTTAGGTTGATGTCTCGATGGACGCCCTCAGTCGCCAGCGCCTGCTCTATCGGGCGGCGATCGTCCGAATCCAAGCTTCGGGAGCGACGAGGGATGGGACTCGCATCGGGTGAGAGCATGGAGAGCGGTGGTTGGACGATGTGTGCATGCTCACCGAGGATGTCTTCTATAATCTCGGGACGTCTGGTGGCGAGGAGGGCTTTGAATTTCCTGGCGGCTTTTATCTTTGCCAGACCTTGGTATTAGTATGGGGAGATGTAAATGGGGGTAGGGCAGGCTCACCACAATGAGGAGGTTACTTAAGTTATCGGTGATGGCGTCATTCATTTCCTCTTCTGTCGGCGGCTCGATCAGGTTGGCGGTGTTATCTTCGGCGGATAGAAGAGGGTCTGCACCGCCTCGGGTTACCCATGGATGTTCCTTTGATCTGTCAGCGACCTGGCGTCTTGGACATGTAGCAAAAGATTCCTCACACGTAGCTCAAGCATTGTGATCCTCTTGCTTGGGTCTTTCTCTAGTATTCTCTTCATCAGATCCTTGAAGTCATCCTCACAATCTGCGTCGAGTCCGACATCATCATTCCTGATAGATTCGTATAGCTCCAGCACTCCGGCTTTCTCGAACGGTATCTTCCCAAACCGCAGGCAGTAAAGAGTAGCGCCCATAGACCAGATATCTGCTGCCTTTCCCGAGACATCACCATGCTTCGCAACGCATAATTCTGGCGGCAGAAATGCAGGCGATCCCGCCGATTTCGCCGTCTTCATCTCAGACTCTTTGGAGAACATCTCCGAGACTCCGAAGTCAACAATCTTGAGCACATCGTCCTCGGTCAGCAGTAGGTTATCGGGCTTGATGTCACGATGCACGACGCCTTGGGCATGTAGGTATTCGATCCCTAGTATCAAATCGCGAAACCAACATCGACAGTCATCGTCATCATAAGGATCTGCTCTCTCATCGACGCCAACCTTCATAACGACACCCTTTTTGCAATACTCTAGCACCATGTACAAGGAGTCCTCGCTCGGGTCGTCCAGCACCTCAATCAGCGATACCAGGTTTTGGTGGTTGAGCTTCTTCATGATGGCGATTTCTTCCTTGATCAGGTACAGTGAATTGCCTCCTTCCTCGCCGTCGTGTATATCTGACGTCGAATGCCTGAATAATGGTGAGTTCATACCGTACCCAGCATCGAGATGGCCGGCTCGTCGTGGAGCATGTGGCCGACGTAATATATGGGATTGTGCGCGCTTTCTTAGTCTCGACTTGGAAAACTCTTTAACCGCCTGTATAGAAGTCAGTCAGCACAAAGCCTGTATCTGAAATACAGCAATACAATTGTAACTTCCTGAATCAAGAAAATAGCTGCCATGGGTGAATCTCACATATTCGTGACCATAATGATCAATGGCCAAGTGCACCGCACCAAACGAGCCTCGACCAATTTCCTGCTTGATGACATACTGATTGATACGATGCACGGCTCCTCCATCGTCTTCACTATTCGTATACTCGGAACGAGCATGCAGCGTCTCTTTAACCTGGCGCGGTTTCGAATGATTTCTGTGATGATGTCGCAACGGACTCCCATACGCTGGACTAGATCTGAATCCGATCGTACTAGTGTCAACTTCTGGGATCTGTAGAAGTAAAAGCTCGATAAGTAAGAGGAAATCTTACACGTGTCGGAGCATTGGTGGATGACTGCTGTTCTTCCCTCCTGGAATATCGATCGTGATTCCATGTGACGGGGATGTCCCCGCCTCGAGTACAGTCTCGTGCTGCAGTTTTGCTTTGAAGGCCGCAGCCATTGCTGCAAAAGGTCGTGGGTTTTCTCGACTGATCGCTTTCGAATTGGTTTAGGAAAAGGTGATGGACGTATGTTGAATAAGTATGCTTGTAAATAACGGATAATAATAATATATGCCTTGAGGTGGTAGGGTTCAGCAGGACAGATGTGAGTTAGCGATTGGAGACCCTGCGCTAACGGGGGCGCTATAAGGTAGGGCTTGGCAAAAGCTTGACCACAGCGGTCGGAGCTCCGTTAACTTATACACATGTAGTCAACAACATAGACCTCAAACGGCGATCTCAGGATGGCTTCGTCAGAATTTCGACAAATACTTCGAACCAAGTCCAGATACCAGAGACATTAGAAACCAACATGGTAGTCTACTCCTTCTACATCTTCGACCGCCACGGTAAACCTCTCCAGACCACCTCAACCCTTCCATCCTCTATCCAAAAGACTAACCTCCCGCCAGCGGAATGCATCTACAAGAAACACTGGCCCCCGCGTCCCCTCTCCAGCGGCGCCCGAACCTCCCGACCGACCACCGAACCCAGCAACGAACTCAGCAACGGCGTCCACGGCTCCGCCCGACCTGGCCTGAGCGCCGAAGACGACGCGAAGCTGATCTTCGGCACGATCTTCTCGCTGCGGAACATGGTGCGGAAGTTGGGCGGGCCGGACGACAACTTCATCTCCTACCGCACCGGCATCTACAAGCTGCACTATTTCGAGACGCCGACGAATTTGAAGTTCGTCATGCTGACGGATACGCGGATGATCAACCTGCGGCATGTGCTGAATCAGATCTATATCAATCTTTATGTGGAGTTTGGTGAGTTGCTCTTTCCCTAGGCTCGCCTCGAGATGTGTTGGTGATTGGCTTAATGACTGTTCTTGTCTAGTGGTTAAGAACCCGTTGTCACCGGTCGAGCATCCCGGCGGGGTCGGCGTCAATTGTGAGATGTTTGAGGCGGGGTTAGATCAGTTCGTAGTGAGTAATACTATATGCAACCTCACCCAGGATATCAGTTTGCTGACATCTAGCTATAGACAAGAGACATGTCATAGACCCTCCACATGCGTCTCACATATTGATGGCGTTTTTTGTACTCTAGATATCTGGCGCAAGCGGTACCAGCATGAGCAGGCGTTCCGGTTCTCTATTAACGGTTGTGGGGACTATCTTTCCTTTCCAGCAAAGAACATTGACTGGCTCAGAAACCAAAACTTTAGTCGTCATGGAAGCTCTTTTCCGCATATCCATGGTCCAGGCATATCCCAACGCCTTACATACCTAGACAAAGGCGATACGTAGATTGGACCACGGAAACTGATCCATAAACCCTTCGTCCTGCACCGTGACCCTCCACCCAAACTCAGTAAAACGATTCAACCATCGTATCCTTATTGACCGTATTAATCGCCCCTGGTCCCATACCCTCCCCTAACCTGAACACCGACTCCACCACCGACAGTTCCGTAGCCGTCGTATCCAACCCCGTCACCGCCAACCAGTCATTAACTACCATCCCGGCCCCAACCACCGACGACCCGCGATTGACACTCCCAGCCACCAGAGGCACTTGTAACAAGCTGGAAAGCTCATCCTGATCCTGTATCGAGGTCTTCGGATGGACGATGCCGCCTTGGTTGCTGAGAGCCATATACGACCCCGTCAAGACGTTGTCGGCGATCGTTTGCCGGAAGACTTCGACGCCGAGGACATCCGCCACTCTGTAACGCAGCACGAGAACATAAGCGTGTGGACTCTTCCCTTACGTCTGAAAATCATGGAAGGAGTGATACGCACATCTCCTCCGTCTCACGCTCAAGGTCGGGATGGACCAGCGCCACATGGTCGTTACAGCATATGACGTTCCCGAGCGCCGACAATCGCTCCTCTATCCGCTGGATCTTGACGCTATCCGGTATCGAGTTTCGCAGATGTTGGAGTTCTTGGTCGGTTGTTGAGGTCGGGACGAGGAGACCTTTGCGGTTGCTGCGACGCAGAATCATGGAAGTCAGAGTCCGACCATAGCCATTCCCCGTCTTGGGATCTGGGCGCTTGAGAACGTACCCGGCCGTCAATCGCCCTATTATCCTGGTGCCGGCGATTGTGGCATGACATATTGGTATGACGTCTTGAAGTTCGGCTTCGAAGACACTGCGGCGCGAGTTATCAGCCGCTTGCGCTTCTCTCGGGCTTTTCGGAAAGGCTCGAGATGTACCTGTAGAAATTCTCAGAGGCACCGACGGCGACAAGAGCATATGAGTTCGTGAGATTAGCGAAGACGCCGACTCTGTCCAATTTTCTGTCAGTAGGGCACCTCAAGTTGAGCGGATTAGGTGCGATTGGTGTGGGTGTTGGTGGGGCATAGAGGGACAAATACGGACTCGTTGGAATTCTCAAATTGGGCGCGCACAGCCATGGTGATGGATTCGGTGAGATACGGTGGGTCTCGGGAATAGAAGATGGGTTAGAGGAACCTGAGAGGGGCTTGAGTGGTGGTATGGTGAGATTATCGATATCGTCGTGCGGTCTGCGTGATGTGGTGTCTGAGCTTATTTGTAGGACTCTCAGGGTCGTCATAATTTAACTTTGTGACAAAGGTAAGACACTAATGTACCTAGGTAACTAGCCGCTGTCACGCTCTCTGACTCACATTGGATGGTATGACTACCACCTTCATATTCATCAATGACTGGGTTTTGAATAATTATATACAGTGTAACAATCTATGCTACAGTACAAGATGCCATATCGAATGCTGAACGGGTGAACGACTGAGACGCTGAAGCGCTAGAGGAACGACGCTGGATTTGAGGGAAGCAAACTGAACAATGATACAACTAGCTCAGTACCGGCACCACGGACGTGTTACCACCCACCATTACCCCTGCCGCCTGAAATATGGAGGCTGCGGCAATGGCGGAGGGCCCATAAGACCCTGACCCCCATAGAACGGAGGCGGTGGCATCATGAATTGCGGTGGTGGCGGCGGAGGCCAGTAGTGCGGGAGCAAGGGCTGGGGCTGGAGGAAGGGTTGGTGCTGGTGTTGGGCCGGGGGCGGAGGCGGGGGCGGGGGAAGGGGCAGGGCCATGGTAACTCCAGGAGGAAAACGAGGAGGCCTTTCAGAAGCCGGCCGAATCTCGCGTGGCCGCGAGCCTTGAGGTCTGACCGCCTTCTGCAAGGCCTCCTCGTTCTTCTCCTGGAAGTACTCCATTCCATGTCTTTGCGCTCTTTGGAGGTGATCCTCCAAACTTTCCACGTACTCCTTCTTCCCCGCCTTCTTCCTCCTCTCGGCCTTCTCCCTCTCCTCCTTTGACATCGAGTACTCTGGATGGATTTCCGACAAGTCGGCAAGCACATCTAGCATTGCCAGTTGGGCGCTCCTCAGCCCATCAGACCTTACCTTTGGTAGGTCTTCCACCACTGTCTGCTCTTCCGCTGCTTCTGATGCCAGCGCAAGAAGGTTGAGGTTCGCCTCCGCGACGGCGCCTTGGCGGCGGCCTTGATCCGTCGCCGTGAAGGCGCGCGGGAGGACCGACGAGTCGGGCGGCTTGACTGCCCGAAGAGTTCCCTGAAGGTCGAGACGTCGTTGCCAGTCTCTCCAGCTACATTCGGTTTCATAGTTGAATCGCGCCGAATGCGGATTGTTCACTGGGGATATCGAGCGGCCGCTACGCTTCCGTCCGTTGACTCTCTGTGGCCTGAAGTCAGCTCGAAGATGCTTACTTAGTCTCGAAACTTGTAAACCAACCTCGTCGTCGGTGACATCCTCGTCACCTTTCGCTTCCTCGCCTCGCACGCATCGCATGTATTCGTGCTTGAGCCTACTTATGTAGGCTTCCTTGATCTCTTTGCGACGGTTCTATACACGGTCAGCACAAGAAATGGTCATCTTGAGAAATGAACCCTGACCTCGCACTCTCTCCTCACCACCTCCTGTTCTGCTTTAAACTTCTTTTCTTCATACTCCACCCTCCACTTGTAGTTTCGTTCTCTTTGTATTACATTACTCAGGTAATGAGCGTCAAGTCCAGCTTGAACAACTCTGAAATGGTCGTTTTGTTCGTGGGCATTGGGGCCCTCTCTCAATTCGGCGATGGAGCGTTCCGCAAGCTCGTGGAGAGCAGCTTCTTGTCCTCGAGCTACTTCACGGTAAGTCCTCTTCAAGTCTGCCATTCTGATGCGGATCGCTTCCACTTCGGGATTGGCATCTGGAGCTCTTTGCCTCCCAGGAGGGCGTCGGGTGGTGGTTTCGGACCCTTGACGACTGACTGGTGGCCTCCCTTTGCGGGGTCTTCCAGGGGGTCGCTTAACAGCAGGTGCTGGTTTTTCAAGGTTGCCATTCGATGCTTCGGGTGCAGGAGTGCGCTCCACTGACGTGATGATGTCCACTTTCCCTAGTTTTGGGACTCTTCCGCGTTTCTTGGCTGGAGGTTTCTCGTAGTTCACTCTTGAGGTTGTGGCGCCATTTCCTTCGTCGGTCGTACTGGCCAGATGAGCTGCATCATCGTCTTCATACCCTCCTTCGCGCTTTCTCTTGTTGCTCTCGAGCGCTAGTCCTGTGTTGACACCAAGTAACGCGCCGTTGCTCACTCCGTCGGCCACGCCGGCCATATCCACCACATCAGTTGTCTTCTCATCTCCATGCCCGGCGTCTCGCTCGTTCTTGTAGCTTTCTGTAGTCAACTGAGTATTCGCTCCCAACAATGTGCCGTCGTCCTCTCCAGTCGTTGTCCCCTCATCGTCGTGACCTGCCTCACGCTTTCTCTTGGTGCTCTCTGTGGTCAACTGAGTGGTCAACTGAGTGGTCGTTCTCAGGGTTGTGCTTTGGTCTCCTTGATTGGTCGTATCAGCCACAGTAGCTCTTACGTCATGTTCACATCCTGCTTCGCGCTTTCTCTTGTTGCGTTCTGTGGATAGTTGAGTAGCGGGCGTTACGTCCTCTCTCCTATTTCGGAGTGTATGATTAATCTTCTGTAGCTCAATGCTATCCGGCGTTTTAGTTGCGAACAACTTCAACTTCGGCGGCTCAGCTTTTCGGTTCGCCTGGACACTTGATCCTCGGCTGCGTGAGTGATTCGATCTTGATGCCGAACTCTTAGCCTTACGTGCCTTCGTCTTTTCGTCGGTATTGGAGTGCCCAGAACGCATGGCATTGGGCTGGTTGTCTTCAACCTCCGACTGGATAGCGGAAGAGGCTGCTGAGTTCTGAGTAGACGCTGCAATAGATGCTGAGCGACGGGTGACCATGTGTAGTGGTTCCGTTGGCTGTCTACAACTCCTCTTCGCTGGTTGATTTTGCGGATCTGCAGATTATTAGTCTGCTGTATACTCAAGCCGGAGGAAGAGTCCATTACCATTGTCCTTTGCAACTGTATTAACATCGCCGGAATCGGTGGTGGAAGCAATGGCGTCGTTTTTGCGTTTTAAGCCAGGCATTACTGTAAGTCTGTCAGATATAACAGTTGGTGCTACCCAGAGAAGTACGGAACCATATAGAGCAATTGCTACAAGTACTGCAACCCTCCCAAAGTAGAGTATATATATATAAGTAGAAACTGGTAGTAGTGAGACATGAAAACTGACAACGGATGCAATGTTCAGGATGCAGTGTTGACACCGAGACTTTACTAGCACCGGCCGAGTGAAGTGCTCGAGACACTCGAACACACAAATAGGAAACATTTATACATTAACAATGAATGAAAATAAATAAATATCAAGGCTATGAAGTAGTGGAAAAGACTTACTGCTTCAGTACTGCTTCGTAGTTGACTTGGTAAATTTTCGGAGGGAAGATGTACAGTATGGAGTGTCGATGTTGTGCCGGACGTATAGCTCTCAATGTTGAGAGTCTTCGGTGTGGAGGGAGGACGTTGGTAGAATTTACCAAGCGTATTTCGATATCTCACAAAAGCACAGAGAACTGATCTGATGAGATGTCGAGGCTGTTAAGCGTTGACCAAATCTTTGCGGAAGGGTATCTTGCGATTTCGTATGTAGATAGAGGTAGGTGGTGTCGATGTTATGTTAGACGTATAGCTTTCGATATGAGCTCTTGGAATTCCGATACGAAAGAACCAGATCCGCAGAATTGACCAGAAGTATTTCCGTATCTCACAGAGACGCAGGAAATATATGGGTTGTCGAGGCAGTCAAGATATGATCGAGTCTTTGTGGAAAGCTCTGAAGAAAGATTTACTCGCCGAGTACAACGATGTTTTGTGGGAAGTGAAGGAGGAGTGTACTGATGGAAAGAAGAGAATTGATGGGCTGGAAGAGCTTTTAAAATTCGAATAGTCCACAATAACACCGAGTACAATCGTTTTGGGAAGTCATGATATTCCTACATTGAATGGCGGATTCGTTGCTGGTGAATAAGGATTTGGGCAGGAGCCCATTGATTGTTTCCCGCTAGCCAATAGCAGAAGTCGTAGCAGGAAGGCCGCAACGACAGTTTAATGTTTGGCAAAACGACCAACCACCGCAATTGATTGTTCAATGAATCACCTTTGAGGATTACCTAGGATATTCCTATACTCAACCTCAATAAGACTAGACGAGTTGTCCGGTATCGAAGAGTTACAGCACTGGTACTCTGTGTTTTTCTACGAGACAGTGTCAGACTGGTTGGACTTGAGATGCAGTTATAGTTGATTGATGTTATGACATCTAAAGAAGAGTTTCGACACTTCCTTTTGGGCCCTAAAATCGACTGCTTCTCCAGCCATTGTCATACTCGCCGACTTTCCTTGCCTGAAACCAATCCTCTTGGGTCAAACGCCGCGCTAAACGCTGTGGATCAAATAAACGCCAATACCATCCGAGTGCTTCTGGCAACCAAATAGCCCGAGCACTCTGCTAAGTCCTTGCCCGTGAGGCTGTCTCGCGAACCCAATGTGGGATAAACATCATCAAAGCATAAGAGAGTTCATCGTAGTCGTGAACACTTCCTCCTTTAATCAAGAGGCTACAAGTTACTGGCCTGTATCTGCGTCCGTGGACTTGAGCGACACCTTACGCTTGCCGTAGCCGATGGAGCCAGATTCCGTGCCGGCCGTGAGTATAAAGTCGGGGATGGGCGGAGTTGCTCCTCGAGTAGGAGGCGTGAAACTTCTTGACCCGCTCCAGATTTCGAAGCTCGCCGAACGGATGAGCGGACTTGGACTCGACGGAAGGCTGCCAGATCGCATTCGACTCAATGTAAGACCGTTGATGACTTGGCCTGCCATCGGTGCTGCCGTGACCACCGTACCAGGTGTGGGCGTTGGTGGCGGGGTAGGACTGGTTGTTCGGAAAAGCGGATGGATATGGTCCTCATTTGATGAAGATCTCTGCGGACTGAACGGCCGCGTGAAACCTGGCGTGCAATACTTGGGAGATTGTGGAAGAAAAGGTCCATCAAGCGCGTTGGCCGGGGACTCGGGACGGCTTCCAGGTATAGGTTCGAGGCCTGATCCTGCTGACGGTGGAGAGGACTGTAAGACCGCTTCCCGGATATGCGGCCCTACTGCAGAGGTATCCCAACTATCAAAACTATTTTCACGTGCCACGTGATCGCGTGATGAGCTTTCGAAAGACGAGCGTTTCGAGTCCCGTGCAACGGAGCTAAGGCGGGGCAGAAGCTTGGTACGCGACGACGTCGGCCGTACAGCGCCAGAAAGTGAGGACCGAATGGAACTGATAGCTTCAGAATTGGTCAGAGATCGGCGGGGCGTTTGGATTGCCGACGGTTGGGACGTGTCTGACTGGACCGACTCGGTAGTAAATGGTCTTGTCACTTCCTGCATTGGCGTGACTCTTTCAAGATTCTCTGTTGCTGGATCGGCGCCATCCACTTCCTGGGGTGCTTTGGTCCGCAATAAGGAAACTGAAAAGAAGACTGTTTGAGCAAGAATGGACGTTCCCCAGATGATGAACGCAGTGATGAGCAACTCCCATGTCCACCGGCCCTGGACAAACTGTGGCACGTCATTGAAGCATATCTTCATCCAGCTGAAAGTAACTGCGACCAAAGCTGCTGCGAGCAGAGCGGGAATCACACCGACAATACATAAAGAAGAACGTCGCCGTAGCCTTCTCTTGTACATATCAAGTCCTTGCGTATCTAATCCTTGGTATGTGAAGTATCCTAGGGTGCCAAGCGACAGGAATTGTAAGATCGTGGCTGCGAGGGCTGGTATACACACAGGGAGATGAGCGAAGGTGAGAGTAACAGCAAAAAGTGTGACGAAGACCGTTGTTATCACCGTGAGTAGGAGTGCTATAACACCAACAAACCCGAGTGCCGGTACTCGAAGCATAGTGGAAGTAAGTGCCCTGAGAGCACGTGTCGGCGATGCGGAATTGTTCGTAAGCCACCACCAAAGCATTGATGCCGTGCGATGAAGAGCTGAATAGTGTGCCGACGCCTGCCACTAGACCTGGGTGTCCAAGATCGCTTCGAAGGACGCTGACTGAGAAGGTTTTCTTGTTGCTGGGGCTTTCTCACCCGTAAGAAAGACGCTGACAGCGAGAAACACAGGCCGTGAAAGATATGCTGCTGTACCGGCCCAACAATGACAAGGCAAGAGCCAGACCCACCGTCAACTGGCGAGGATGACACGTCTTGCGGGGTCTTGGAGTGCCTGTTAGGGATCGATGATCATGCATGAGCTAACCTTCGAGCAATGGAAGAGTGCAGAACCAATTGGTACAGTGGTGAGGACTGGAGACATGCTTCAGAGGATAGCGAGGCTGTTAATAGATTCCCCGATATGAAGAGAGAACTGAGTTGATC
Organism: Acarospora socialis; assembly: GCA_025617375.2. Classification (NCBI taxonomy): domain Eukaryota; kingdom Fungi; phylum Ascomycota; class Lecanoromycetes; order Acarosporales; family Acarosporaceae; genus Acarospora; species Acarospora socialis. The sequence continues at coordinate 760,887 of JAMYGW020000011.1, forward strand.
GACGCGCCGTAGATCACAGCCTGACGCGCATGAACGGTTCGGTTGATGCTGCGCCGGGTGTGAATCGATACGCTATGATTTATAACAGCCAATTGGGGATTCGGACGCATGTCATCTCATCGTAGCGGAAGATCTTTCGTCTATTCCTGCAGATATCGACCGATCCTACGTTTAAGTAGTACAAGGCTGCTGGAAGGTTTCGAGAACGGCCAGGTAGTACGAATATGAGCAGTTTTCGTCAATAAGTGGTTCTGACAGCATGGCAATCGAGTGCCGGCAGAGCGTTGAACAGACCCACGAGACAATTGCTCCATGGAATAGTAGAAAATAAAAGACATGAGAAAAAAGCAATCCGATACACAAACAGGCCGCGTTTTGACAAGGTGCAGAGGAAAGCCACTTGAACGCGTACCGAGCATTGAGCAGCGAATATTGCAGGGGCATCCTGCACGACGCGAAAATGCGGCGCCGAGGCCAAGAGAAGCGAGTTCTTACAAATAGGCCAATAATGCGAAAGTGATACCTGCTCGTAATCCACATAGAGTTGCTTCAACACTGCAGCCTGCTGTCGTCGGCGTGAGATCCAGTTCAGTAGCTTAATGCGCACCGGGACACTGCATTGACGAAAACTGACCCTGATCTAAGAATCGACCGAATTGAACGATTGGGGTTCCACGAGGGGAACGGTAGAGGTACCAACAACATCTCAATCTGATTCCACATGCACACGAGATGAAGGGTTCCCGAGGTAGAGGCTAGATCTATATGTTGTACACGATTCCATCCATCATTTCTGTTTCGATTTCTGGCTCCGAGGTGCTGGTTTAGTCGAGGATTTGGGTGTAGTGACGCCATGCTGCACTATGCACAAGCAGGCACCTCTCAATCTCCGTCGAGGCGCGACAAATCCTGCCTCAACTGTCGGAGAGCATAGAACCGGCGTACAGGGGCGCCACCTGAAGGACGGTCCTAAAACAACCCTCTGGCCGCAAAGCTGACTACTAAGGCATGTAGTTGGGTTGAATTCGGCCTCCGTTCGGTACTTCGTACCTGCTACCGGGCCATCTTGTTGGCTTAGGTACGTATATAAGTGGGCGCGTCATTGGACGCGAATCCCCAATCGAAATGCTAGCTCTGGGTAGGTGGGAATATGGAAAGAAGTGAAAAACGAAGACAGACAATCACCGGAATGTAATTGAGGGCTTCTGTCGCGAACAGCATCCGAATCACGTGACTTCTCACGCTTCAGCACTTGTCCTCTTTTGGCCATGCGTTAGTGATCTTTTCGGGATTAGCGTTGAGGCTAAGGAACATACCGTTAATGATACCTTGCGTAGAACATGGATCCAGGCAGCTCCCCTCTAACTCACCACTGTACATCTTCAGCATAGATTCTTTGCCACACGGTAACGCTGCACAGGTATTCAGGGAACTCAGCCTCCATCACGTCACACCTTGGAGCTCATCAGAAGCGGTCGACCAGGGCAATATCCAACTGTTCGAAGTGTTGTAGTGGGGCAATATGAAGCTCACTTTCAAGGTGCGGCTGGAGTAAATCAAACCTGTCGTTGTATGCTAATAATCTTCTTTATCAGGATCTTAAGCAGCAGAAGTTCGTCATCGAGGCTGAACCTTCCGAAACGGTACGGTACTTCTTTGGTCTTCAAATCTAGATACAAAAACGACTGGTGATCCCCGAATATCGATCTAGATCGCAGCTGATCGATACTACTTCTAGATCGGTGAGGTCAAGGAGAAAATTTCAAAAGAGAAAGGATGGGAGGCACCCTTGCAGAAGCTCATCTACTCTGGTATGTCACCTAAGGACGGTCCACGGGGATGTTGGCTCAAAGATGCGCAACCACTGGGATGCATTCTCTGCTTGATGAAAGCTGAGTTCAGATGCGTGCAGGCAAAATCCTGCAGGATGCAAATACCGTTGAGTCATATCATATCGAAGAGAAAGGCTTCATTGTCTGCATGGTCTCGAAGGTATTCTTGAAAGAGCTGCTCTGCGTAGATCAAGGAACATAACGCTAAGGCTTCACACAGCCCAAAGCTGCGCCAGCAACGTCAAGTGCTTCATCCACCAGTAAAGCTCCTTCAACACCTGCGCCGAATGTCGCGCAGACCCCATCCGCTCCTGTTGCAGACCCCACCTCCACCTCGAATGCACCCTCCGGAAATGCACCGGCCACTCCGTCCCCGGCCCCAGCAAGTACAACGACAGGGACCAGTCAAGGCGGGAATTTCAACGACCCATCAGCGCTCACGCTGGGAGCCCAGCGTGAAGCAGCGATCGCAAATATGGAGAGTATGGGATTTCCAAGAGCGGACATTGATCGAGCGATGAGAGCTGCTTTCTTTAACCCAGATCGTGCTGTTGAGTATCTTCTGAATGTAAGCAGTGATTACTTGTTCGCTGTTGGGTCTCTCTAACAAAGACAGGGTATCCCCGAGAGCGTTCAACAGGAACAGCGACAAGCACCCCAGCCCGGACAAGGTGCCGGGACTGCCGGAAGTCGAGAAAGTGCCGCTCCTGCTCCTCCAAGTTCCAACACCCCTGGCACAGCGCCATCCGGGGACTCTGGCGACCAACCGATCAATCTGTTCGAAGCCGCCGCACAGGCCGGTCGGGGCGGAAGTGGCGGACGAGCAGCGAGGTCAGGAGCCGGTGGAGGAGCCGGTCTTGCTGCTCTGGGCGCAGGTGCAGGTGCGGGGGCGGGAGCAGCAGCAGCAGCAGGCGGAGAAGGCGCTGCGGCCGCCGGGCTCGGAAATCTGGACTTCCTCCGGAACAACCCGCAGTTCCAACAACTCCGACAAGTGGTGCAGAACTCGCCGCAGATGTTAGAGCCGATTCTGCAACAGGTCGGAGCCGGCAACCCTCAACTTGCACAACTGATTGGCCAGAACCCAGACCAGTTCCTGCAGCTCCTGGACGAGGCCGGCGACGAAGACGCGCCGATGCCACCGGGCGCCCAAGCCATCAGCGTCACGGAGGAGGAACGGGAAGCGATTGAACGGGTAGGTGAAGCCGATGCAACACTAGACACTTGCTTGACATGCGACACACCCACTAACTCCCTTTTCAACAGCTGTGTCGTCTCGGCTTCGAGCGAGACATGGTCATCCAGGCCTACTTCGCCTGCGACAAGAACGAAGAGCTGGCCGCCAACTTCCTCTTCGACCAGCCGGACGAGGGCGACGACGCCTAGTCTCTCCTTTTCCCTCCACTCCTGTTTCTTGGACATGCTAGTCGTGGGCGTCGCGATCTTCTCCTGAATCCAAAGGAGCTTTCTACGAAGCCTTCTATACTCCGTAGCATGTCTGCTCCAAGCCAGCTAGCGTAACGTTGATATCTTCCCACTCTACTCTTGCTCTAGGTCATAACTCACGGTTCGTGATTTATTTGATAGCGCGTGATGACGACAGAATCCCAGATGAAGGGTGGGCTATGTGATGCGAGAGTCTAGTCGTTGGAGGTACACGTTATCGTGCCGAATGGGGGGCCATTTCATGACTACCTGACCTTACGAAGGGCTCTTTCTAGAATCTGGCACGTGCGTTATAGACTGTAATTCCGTTATATTGGGCGGTCGGGGTATGCGACGTGCTGGCCCCAATGCTCTATGGTGATTACAAAGATGATCCCCCATCCCAACCTCGCCCTATTACCAATAAAGTGCACATACGATGCTGCTCCGCCCCTCCTCTACCCACTGCCAAGACCCGGATCCCCAAAGAATAACCCGCGCTGCAAACAAAACCCCTAAGATCCAAATACCTAATCACAAACTCTCCTGACCCTCCAAATCCGCAATCCTCTCCGTCCAACAATCCTCTTCACACTCCCCCACACTCCCTCTCCCGCAAAATCCACGTCGTCGAGATTGATATGCCGCCTGTACGTCCAGACGTGCTCGAATCGTAGATCCGGTACCGGCTCAGTCTCGGGCTCCGGCGCCGTGTAGTGGTCGAGGAAGAGAGCCGAGTACGGGGCGACGAGATACGTTGCTCCTTCTTCCTCGTCGCTGTCGGTACCGTTGACATACATATTAGAATTGGTGTTTCGCCCACGGTTGGAGGAGGAACATGGTGCGAGGGTGCTTCGCACTTGCGCAATCATATGGTCGGGATTCACGCCCATAAGGTCCGTCGTGTTGACGGATTTGCCGTTCCCGTCTAGCAGCCAGACGGGCGGACTGTAGGTCTTCCACCACAGGACGGTTCCAATGTTGTCGGAGGAGGTGCCGAGCCATAGCTGGGTGGGAATGACGCCGCCTTGGTGGTAGAGGCCGAGGAGGATGCCGAAGGTAGCGTTGAAGACGAGCCAGGAGGCTAGGAAGTAGCGTCGGATATGTTTAGAGGTGGGGAGGCGGATGGAGGAGAGGATTAGTGGGATGGCGGGGATGAGGAAGCGGGGTTCTTGATGACGGAAGAGGGAAAGGAAGAGTGTGCCGGAGAGTGCGGATAGGAAGTATGGCGGTCGTAGTGAGGGGTTGAGGAAGAAGAGGAGAGGGATGGCGGGGCCGAGGAGCTGAGGGAGATTGATGAGGAGGTGTTGATAATAGGGGTGTAGGCCATGGAGGGCGAGGTTGGAGGATTGTGCGTTGTAAAGGAGGTTGTTGAGGGGCGTTATGGTGGGGTTGTGGAGGAGTGTGCGCAAGGTCGGTGGCCGTGAGTTGTAGAACGCTGTGTCGGTAGTAATGGCCAGGATTGTCGTGAAGATGGCGAACAGGAAAAAGGATATGAGGGAAAGTGGCCTTGAATCTAGGTTAGTGGTGTGAGGGCAGATGATCTCGAATATGGGACTCACTTGCGAAAGAAATGGGGTAGGAGACGTAAGCCGGGTATAAGAACGAAGGCGGGGAAGGTGATGCGATTGAAGAGACCAAAGACGAAAAGGAAAGCTAGAAGACCGGAGGAGAATATAGAGGATCGCTGCTGTCCAAATGTCAGTTACTGCTGTGGCTGGCAGATTTTTAAAGCAGTCTACCTTATTCTCAACGATCCGCTGTATCAGAACCAAGCTCCATGCCACAAGCAAAGTCTCCACCGCGTTCGAGAACGTATGCGTCTGATAGGTCCAGGTGACGTAGGACGATGCTACCAGCACTATCGCCTCACGTCGTCGTCGGGGTGACTGGACGAGCTCATGGATGGCCCAATCTTCCAGCACAAAGCTCAAGACAAACATCAAGCCTCGCAGCGTATAGAAGGTTACCGTGGGCTCGACCTTCTCTTGTCCAGTCTCCGTCCACACCCAGCGCAGAAGCAGCATCGGCAAGCCGTACACGGGCCATAACGGAAAGACACTTCGGATGGGATTCGGGGATGTGAACTCCCATGTCAGATGAACTGGGTAGTCAAAGATCTGGCCTGATAAAGCTTTCGTCAGTCAATCATTGCGATCTCGAAATCGGTTCCTTAATGGTCCGAAGATGGGGGACATCCTGCATGCGCGACATGCATCCCAGCTTCAAACACATGCGCCTACGTTGCGCATGCCCAGGAATCGAAGATGATTGGGGCTGCGTTTCAGATGGTATACCCAGAAAAGATTCGACATACCAGCTATGACCTCAGGTCCTTGAAAGTTCTCATCAGGATGGATGTAGCTGGGCGAGAAAGCAAAGTACAAGCGGACCAAGATCAACAACAAGTACGTTCGTCTCCACATACTCAAGGTCTGCGAGTCGAGGATGGTTGAAACAACATGCTCGCGATCATTGCAGGAAGGCAATGTCTTGTATGCTGGTGTCGTATTTCTTGTAGGGCAAGCTCGATGTAGACACGCAGCGGGTCGCATCTGGTTATGAGCGGTCCCAGTCAAGGAAATTACGATTTACATCATGTACAGAGTAGTTGTACTGTACGATGACGCCAACTCTAAGAGATACCCTTGTTATGAAGGAAGATCGACTGTTACCGCCATCCGATACTTACCTTAATCAACGACCTTAGATATCATCAGGTCTGATTCAATAATTGCTTGCTCAGGGTCGATTGAAGACTCGCTGACACATCTACGGCCCATATTATACTGGAAATAAAATTGCTGAGCTTCGATATATTTGCCACAATGCCTGGTAGACTTACAGGTATCTCGAATTAACAGTCAAACCGATATTTTCTTCCCTTGATAATATCACCCAGCAGGTCTGGATATACTTACCGTAGGTTTGCTCCGTACAAAGTGCTGTGAATAAGGTAGGTAAAAGGATGTCCGTGCATTTCTCAAAGCGGTCAAGTTTGTGACGCTTCATTGATGGCGGAGAAAGCCGACACTTCACAAACTCCGCATGCAGTGAAGGCTCAACGGCCACCGTACTATACTAAACTGCTGCCTTACGAGTTATAACATTGACACTCATCATTCACAAAGCTACCAAACACAGCACTATCAAAACTAACCTCTTCTCACACAATTCTCTTCGCTCTTTCAACAACTCATCAACCGCCTCATAACCTACACAAACCTCTACCAAGCAAAGCAGTTACCAACAGACCAGAACCTTACACGTCGCAGTTAGCTCAAAGCAACCAAGATGTCTTCCAATAGCATGATTGTCCTGATGAGCTCAGACAACGAGGAGATCCCAGTTGGTGCGTCTCACACTTTCCCTTATAGTCGCAGTCCCTTTCCCCTGGCTGGCCTAGCCGGTACTCAAGCTGATATACCGATTATATATACAGAGCGCGAAGTTGCGGAGCGCTCAATTCTGATCAAAAACATGATGGAGGATGTCGGAGATGCAGCAACAGCTGAGGCGATTCCGATCCCGAACGTATGTTTAAGACTCACAGTGGACATCCCTAGTTAGTACTAAATTCTTGTCGATAGGTGAACGCAACTGTGCTCAAGAAAGTTATCGAGTGGTGCCAACACCACCGCGCTGACCCTCCTGCATCTACCGACGACGATTCAGATTCGCGGAAGAAGACCACTGATATTGAAGAGTGGGATCAGAAATTTATGCAGGTTGACCAGGAGATGTTGTTCGAGATTATCCTGGTGAGGGATTCAACCTTTGAAGAACTTTGGCAAGACAACTTTGCTAACGACGTCTCACTACCAGGCTGCAAATTACCTCGACATCAAAGCTCTGCTTGATGTTGGTTGCAAAACCGTAGCCAACATGATCAAGGGGAAGTCACCAGAGGAAATTCGGAAGACGTTCAATATTCAGAACGATTTTACACCAGAGGAAGAGGACCAGATCCGCCGGGAGAACGAGTGGGCTGAAGAGTATGGCTTCCAATTCGTGATGATTTCCTCTAAACCAGCTAACATACTCTCCAGCCGTTGAACCTGAATTAACCGTCTCCACTTCTCAACTCATTAGTCTTTAGCTTATTATCTACGAACTTTCCATGCATAGGTGGGAGAGTTCTTGATTGTCCGTGGCGTTCCTTCCTCTTGCCTCTCAGCACGGTGCTTCTGGGGTGCGTTGACGGGATACGCCGTGGTTTCTCCTCTTCCCCTTCCCAATTTCGCGCTGCGCGTTTCAACGAGATGGCTGTCCCCGGGGCGCTGGGGATTTTATTCCCGCTATGCTGTAGAATGATCCAATCGGATAGCTACCTAGATTGAACAGAAGATCTGAAATCAACTATGAAACCACGAACTGCATGGGTGTGGGGGGTTGATTTCGAGGTGCAATATGATAGCAGGATATCTACCAGAGTAATGATTATACCTACCGCAATACCTGCTTAAGGAGGTACGGAGAGCTAAGACCCAGTAGACCATGTCAAGCCCGCTAGTGCCCTACGAACTCCAAAGCCGGAAATTTATGAGTATTTGTGGCCCACAAGCTCAACAACCTGTTGGAAGGAGCTCGGCCACTCTACCAAACATGCTCTCATCTCCGTCCCTCCGGTCGTTCTCGGACTTACATCACAGTACAACCTGCATGTTTTCTATATTCCAAGCACGATTCCATACCCGTTACATCCGCATTCATGGCTGTCATTCCTCTGGACTGGATTGAGATGTAGGTTCATTTAGCTGTAGTACGAAGTACATCCATCAAGCCCACCAAGCGCCCTCAACAACAGCCACTCGATTTCCACTCCCTCTGACTATTCCACCTGCTCCCGTTACCCTCCTCTCCTAAACCGCAAACCCTTCCCATCAACCCATCATAGCCCCCACAGCTCGCCCATGACGATCGTTGAAGTCGAAAACGATAGCGCAAGGTAGCGGACGAAGAGCGAGGCACGGCGAGAGGAGGTGCAAATCGTCTAGATACCGATTCTCGTCTTGCGCCAATGCCTTCGCTTGGCATTATATCTATCGCAACCCCCAACGTCAGCCATTCGCCCGAGCAGATTCCCAATCCACAAGCCTAGAAAGACGAGGAAAGCGTACCTGATCGTGTTCCCCGTCCGTAATCGTATCCACTGCGGGATAGGCCGGTTCTGCTTCTGGGCCCGGGCGAGCTTCTGTTTCGTGCGGAAGGTTTTGTGGCTCTGTGGTTCGGGAGGTCTGTCAGTATCGGCCACATGCGAAGGAAAGCGTTTGGGATGTTTGATGGGGCTGACGGAGGGGACGGACCGGCATCTTGAATGGTTCCTTGCGCGAGATGGAGGTTGTGGTTGTCGTCGGCGGTTGCGAGTCGTGGTTTTTGGGCCTTGGGCTCTTGGTGGAGGTTGTGTGTTCTTCGGTAGGGCTTAAGCGAGAATGGATGACTAAGCGAGCCTTTGCGGTGGGATGGCATCACCGAATTGACCTACAATATCTTTGACTAGGCGGTTTCAGAAACCTGCCTTGATACTTGGTAGTCTACGTAAGTTACATACATACCGCTGTACTTTCGTACGCGTAGCTATAACATTTCTCAAGGTGTTGAATGGTGAGAAGATGCCTCGTATGCTAATCCGTTTTAGAGGTTCGGGCCCTGGGTCACCTTGAATGGCCGGGGCCGCTTCGCTTCGAACGCCCAATACTCTTCGATTGTCGTACATCTTAGTATGGCCAGGCAGCAACAGAGCAGGGTAGGTGGTATGGATGTTGATCTTGCGGTGGGTGGCGGCTGGACTCGTATCTATCAGACTGCTCGTATCGTCCGTGACACGCCGACGCACCCAACAGCCTTAAAACTAGTACGCATAACTAACCCTTGCGAACTTGTCCCTTCCAGATGTCCAGCCCTAGATGCAAGCTCCTATCCGGGGGCACTTCATAGTACGAGGACGGAGACTCAACCTGTTACCGTCGAACCTGCAGTGTTCTTACAACTAATTGTAGAAGCCGATGAACCTTAGATGTAAGCATAGAATAACCGTTACGGCCGTACGAGCTTCGACAAAACATATCAAACTGCATCAGGCATTGCGTTACTTTCAGCATGAACTATGTTGCTCCTTCCTTGTAGAAGGAGTCATTTGAGTAGACTCAGCAGTGTGAATGCAGCCCTGCTGTAGAACGCCGTCTTGTGCAACAACAGGGTGAGACTGTGACCTGACAAATGAGTCACAACAGTCTCAAGCAGAACCTTGCCTGAGCCTGGATGATGTTTGCTAAGGATGTTTGATGCTTATGGCTTCCGTTTCTCACTCTGCTAGCGACAAGTGGTATGACACTTGATGAGATGAGAGCTACCTTATGTCCGTTGGCAGTATAAGCGTGCAAATGTGTAAATGCGAACCAATGCACACAGAAACCAGTAGCAGGTTAGCGGACTATGAACAGGAAATTGAATGACTATCTAAGTAGCATGCACTGTAAATGCATGAATGCAAGATACTTCAAATTCGAAAATTATATCTACCTCAATGTGTTGCGATAACCTGCCGTCATCTCATTATTTCCATGGCGACGACGTCTGACACGGAACCTCGGTGTGTCAACTTTTTGGTGACCACACATCTATGTAATATTTTGTTGTGCATGAACAGACAAGGAAGAGAAGCCGACAAAAGAGTCAGCAACTTTAGAGCCAGGATAAGTAAACGAACAAAAGATGGGATGATCTGACTGACCGGTGGTTTGGGTAAGATATTTTACCGTACAGATCAAGATCCAGATAAATTACGTTAAGCGAACCCTTTGTGAAGAAGGCCGGCTGCGCGATGATCCGAACTGCGACAGTCGACAAGTTTATACTCTACATGTATTACACTATATATTCACACGTTTGGCGGGGGAGGGAGGCAAGCAATTGGCTTTTTCATTCTCCACCATTCCCGTATTTCCTCTCAGCTACTGTTCTCGCTCACTTGACCTTGTCGCTGCTCTTGGCTTCTGCCTGCCTCTGTTTTCTTATTATCTGTCTTCGCTTTCTGTTGATACTTGGGAAAGCCTTGAACGTGGGGCAATACTACCTTCTTCTCATAGAGTATCAGACCAATTAATGGACTCATAATCATCCTCAACTTTCTGCAGACCTCTCTTCGTACCAGATCTCTCCACTGTTAAGAGCAAGAGTGCCAAGCAAAGACTGTTCAACAAATCGGGCCCTATGGACAACACTGGGGGAGACCTGGCGCATGCCGCCGGGCGAATCGACGAGAAGGTCGAGAAACGCTCGATTCATACCTTCAGTCCTACGGAAATAACAATCGAGGCGAACACTGCCGAGGATAAGGATACACGACCTTCGCGTTCGTCTCAAACATCCTCGGAGGACTTTGCCGCAGTGGAGAAACTGGATTCCAAAATTGTCAAGGTCCGCGATGCTCCAGACGGGGACGAGGCATTCGCACATCTGCCCGACCATGAGAAAGCGATCGTCAAGAGGCAGTTGGATATACCTCCGGTGAAGGTCACTTTCGTGACGCTGTATCGATATGCTACCAAGAATGATTTGTTGATCTTGGTCATCAGCGCACTGTGTGCCATTGTTGGCGGTGCTGTTTTGCCTTTGATGACGGTATGAAGACCAGCAATCTAACCATCTACCGCTATACTGATTCGGGTTGTAGGTCATCTTCGGTCAGCTGGCTGGCACGTTCTCAAACTTCTTCCTGGGAACAGTATCCCATGCGGCCTTCTCACATGACCTTGCTCACTTTACGCTTTATTTTGTATATTTGGCCATAGGAGAGTTCGTCACCATATACATAGCTACGGTTGGCTTTATCTACTCGGGAGAGCACATCACACAGAAGATCCGGGAGCAGTACCTGGCTGCCATCCTACGTCAAAACATAGCTTTCTTCGACAAGCTAGGCGCAGGCGAAATCACAACCCGGATCACTGCGGACACGAACTTGGTACAGGATGGTATCTCGCAGAAGATTGGCCTCACACTTACTGCCCTTGCTACGTTCATCACAGCTTTTGTGATAGGTTTCGTCAAATATTGGAAGCTTACCCTCATCCTCACATCAACCATTGTCGCTATCGTTGTCTGTATGGGTGGAGGGTCTACGTTTATCGTCAAGTACAACAAACGGTCACTCGAGTCTTATGCGTTGGGCGGCACCGTAGCTGAAGAAGTGGTTAGTTCGATCAGGAATGCGACAGCGTTCAATACCCAAGATAAACTCGCCAGGCAGTATGACGAGCATTTGGCCGAGGCAGCGAAGTGGGGTCTGAAGGTCAAAGTTGCTTTGGCCTTCATGATTGGCGGCATGATGGGCATTGTCTACTTGAATTATGGGCTCGCCTTCTGGCAAGGGTCTCGTTTCCTTGTCGCCGGTGAAATGGGATTGTCCGACGTTCTCACCATCCTGCTTGCGGTTATGATTGGAGCCTTCTCACTCGGCAACGTTGCCCCGAACGCGCAAGCATTTACCACCAGTGTTGCTGCAGCGGGCAAGATCTTCAACACCATTGACCGCGTATCTCCTATCGACCCCATGGCAGGCGCAGGCGAGAAACTTGAACATGTCGAAGGCGCGGTTGAGATCAAGCACGTCAAACATATTTATCCGTCAAGACCAGAGGTCGTGGTCATGGAAGACGTGAGCCTCATGGTACCGGCTGGAAAGACTACAGCCCTTGTCGGCGCTTCCGGATCGGGAAAGAGTACGATTGTTGGTCTCGTCGAACGGTTTTACGATCCAGTCGGTGGACATGTGTATCTAGATGGACACGATATCCAGACGCTCAACCTTCGATGGCTGAGGCAACAGATCTCACTGGTCAGCCAAGAACCCACGCTTTTCGGAACCACCATCTACACTAATATCAAACACGGCTTGATCGGCACCAAATATGAAGAGTTGTCCGAAGAAAAACAGAAGGAGCTGATTGTCAACGCGGCAAAGATGTCCAATGCCCATGACTTCATCTCAAGTCTTCCCGAGGGTTACGAGACGCACGTCGGTGAACGTGGTTTTCTACTGTCTGGTGGCCAGAAACAGCGGATAGCAATTGCTCGTGCCGTCGTCAGCGACCCCAAGATTCTTCTTCTCGATGAGGCTACTTCCGCCCTAGACACCAAGTCCGAAGGAGTCGTACAGGCAGCACTGGACGTTGCCGCTCAAGGACGGACGACAATCGTCATCGCCCATCGACTGTCAACCATCAAGACAGCTGACAACATCGTTGTCATGTCTCAAGGACGCATCGTCGAACAAGGTACACACGATGAGCTTTTGGAAAGACGAACGGCTTACTACAACCTTGTCGAGGCGCAACGAATAGCGGCACAGAAAGAGGAGCAGAACGCAGAAGAGACTGCGAGGTTGGACGCGCAAGAGGAAGAACTCTTCCTAGCCCAGACAAAAGAAAAGAGCGACGTAATCGAGGTCGATCCGGACGACGTCAACATTGGCAACAAGCTCAACCGTACTGTATCGGAGAAGTCGCTCTCGAGTGTGATCCTGCAGAAGCGCAAAGCCGACGATGGCACACACTATTCGCTGTGGACACTGATTAAGGTTGTCGGCAGTTTCAACAGGAAGGAACCGATGCTAATGCTTTTCGGTTTGTTCTGCTCGATCATCGCTGGCGGAGGCAATCCTACGCAGGCTGTTCTCTTCGCGAAAGCCATCGTGTCACTATCTCTCCCGCCCAGTATGTACGACAAGCTACGACAGGATGCAAATTTCTGGTCCTTGATGTACCTTATGCTGGGTATCGTTCAGTTCTTCGCCTTCTGCGGCCAAGGCCTTGCTTTTGCTTACTGCTCGGAGCGTCTCATCCACAGGGCAAGAAACCAGGCTTTCCGAACGATGTTGCGACAGGATATTGCGTTCTTCGATAAGGAGGAGAACTCTGCTGGTGCCTTGACTTCCTTCCTTTCAACAGAGACAACTCACCTGGCGGGCATGAGCGGTGTCACCCTTGGTACGATCCTTGTAGTGACAACCACTCTTGTTGCTGCAATCGCACTCTCTTGCTCGATCGGTTGGAAGCTCGCCCTAGTCTGTACAGCTACCATACCAATCCTTCTCGCATGTGGGTTCCTCCGGTTCTGGATGTTGACTCAATTCGAAAGTAGAGCGAAGAAAGCCTACGAGTCTTCAGCGAGCTATGCCTGTGAAGCTACTTCCGCAATCCGTACGGTCGCATCCCTCACGAGAGAAGAGGACGTGTGGGAGCATTACCATCAATCACTAGTCGGGCAAGCCCAGAAAAGCCTGAGATCCGCGCTCAAGTCTTCGGCCCTCTACGCATCTTCGCAATCTCTCGTGTTCCTCTGCATTGCACTTGGCTTCTGGTATGGTGGAACTCTTATCGGCAACGGCGAATATACCCTGCAACAATTCTTCATCTGTTTCTCCGCTGTTATTTTCGGCGCTCAGTCTGCGGGTACGATCTTCTCCTTCGCGCCAGACATGGGCAAGGCAAAGCATGCGGCCCACTCTCTCAAGACGTTATTTGACCGCAAGCCAGCGATTGATTCCTGGTCACAGGATGGAGCTGTTGTTGATGATATGGAAGGCACGATTGAGTTTCGAGACGTTCACTTCAGATACCCGTCCCGTCCCGAACAGCCCGTCCTCAGAGGTCTGAACCTCACAGTCAAACCAGGGCAGTACGTCGCTCTTGTCGGTGCCAGTGGATGCGGTAAAAGTACTACCATTGCATTGATGGAACGATTCTACGACCCGCTGGCAGGTGGTATCTTCGTGGACGGGAGGGAGATTTCCAGTCTCAACATCAACAACTACAGGAGTTTTCTCGCTCTGGTCAGCCAGGAACCCACATTGTACCAAGGTTCGATCCGCGAAAATGTCCTGCTCGGCGCCGACCGGGAAGATGTTCCGGAGGAAGCCATCGTCCAAGCTTGCAAGGACGCTAACATATACGAATTCATTCTCTCACTACCGTGAGTAAGCATTCCTACTTCACCTGATCTCAAGCTAACCAATCCCAGTGACGGCTTCTCCACTGTCGTCGGCAGCAAAGGCAGCATGTTGTCCGGCGGCCAAAAGCAACGTATCGCCATCGCCCGCGCCCTCCTCCGTGACCCTAGAATCCTCCTCCTCGACGAAGCCACGTCAGCATTGGACTCGGAATCGGAAAAGGTCGTGCAAGCGGCGCTCGACGCAGCAGCCCAAGGTCGGACCACGATTGCCGTCGCTCATCGTCTGAGTACAATCCAGAAGGCGGATATGATATATGTCTTCGATCAGGGTCGGATCGTTGAGCATGGCACGCACGATCAGTTGTTAAGGAATAGAGGACGGTATTTTGAGCTGGTCAATTTGCAGAGTTTGGGAAAGACGCATTAGGTTCATTTGGGGGTGGGTTGTATGGCATCTTTATTTCTACGTTGCTTATGTTACGGGTAGCGTTGGTATTGGTGCCTCGCCCGGCATCAGTTTATATAGATAGATATCTAGGTCTAGCCCGGCGTGGCGTTGGCGGAGAGGGTGTTCAGCACCACTCAGTCCTCATTCTTCATGTCGGTCGTCGTAGGTAGACAGTCAACTCATCCATATATAGATACCGGGTACTTATACACGAATACGAGCACGAGGGTTCTTGTAGTAATACAACACTCCTCCCACCTCTTCACCTCCGCCGACGAGAATCTGCAATTCCAAATCGAACGGAATGCGAGTCCGAACGGAGAAATACTACATATCAATCAACGTTCCACATATCCTCCCCTCCCTACCTTAAGCCACAACAACTCCCTTTCGCCAAGCACTCTCAAACGGTAAACATATCCTCACCTTCACTCATCGCCAAGCAAAAACCTCCCTCCTCACCTCCTCCACCCTTCCCCACCCATTTCAGCCCTACCACCCAACCCCCCACCCATTCCTCTGCCCTCACACAGAAACAGTTCCCACTAATCCCCACCACCAACCCCCATCTCCTCAAAGACCGTCTTGACCCTCACGCCCCTCTTCTCGGCCATCAGACCCATGAGTCCGGTCCCGACGTCGCGGATCTCGTTGTAGGTGTGCAGCAGGTGGATGTGGGTTTTTATTGTCTGCTGCGGCACGGAGGGGTTCCTGTTGATGGGTGGGGGGTGGGGGGTTAGCTGGGGGTGCGTGTGATGGTGGGGATGGTGTCAGGTGGGGTGTAAGGAGGAGGAGAAGGGAGGGAGGAGAAAAGGATGAAGCAAGGAGGATAGAGTGAAGAATGAAGAGAGGAAGGGAAAGGAAAAGAGTGTGAGAGTGGAGGGGAAGTGGATAGGGCGGAGGGTGGGTGTTGGACGTAGACAAGGAGTAGAGAATCGGCGGGGAAACGGGAGGGGACTCGGTGCGATGAGGAAGCTCTGCGTGTTGTGTATGTGTATATGTTTCGTTCGTATACAGCTTGATAGTGTAGGGGACAAGGATAATTGAGATGTTCAATCTTCCGAACGGAACTAAATAGAAAGACCGATAGAGGAGAGAAGTGACGGACTTTAGCTTCGACAGCAAATCGTCACGTTCCGCTTCTGCTTCCACGATGCGCTGATTGAGGGCTGCGATCTTGGCGGTCATTTGGGCCTGTGTGTCAACGTTAGTGATGGCTGCGGATGATGTAGGCCAGGTGTGGGGGATTAGAGGATGGGGAAATGTACGATTCTTCTGTCTTTCTCACTTTCGTGGTTGAGGGTTGTCTGCGGCTCTTCTTGCTGATTGGTAGGTTGGACCGCTGGGATTGATGGTTGACTTGGTGGTGCGGAGGTTAGAGGATGGTGTTCTTCGGTGGTGGGAGGGGCAAGGTCATCAGTGGAGGGAGGATCTGATGGCGATGAAGTTGGCGTAGTACCCATTTAGTGCTGACCAGAGGGTTGTGTTCGGCGAATAGATCGTTGTTGTGGGCTTGTCGGTTCAGAACTTGAACTTTTGGAGATTGATTGCTTTGAAGGAAGAGATGGCGGGAGTGACGGGTTAGGTTAGGGTTTGCGGTTGGGGTTAAAGTGGGTATAAGAAGAAGATATGAGGCGGGCAGTTCAACTGTTGAACAATTGTAGATGGGTAGATCTCTGGGCGTTGATTGACTGAGAGTCAGAATTAGGGACAAAGTGGTAGAAGTAGCTATCGTTGTTGGTGCACGGCTCTGGATGGTTTGTATAGGGCCTCGGAGTTTGTGATCTTGGGCATGCGTAATGCGCTCTCAGTCATCACGACGTAGAGTTCTGACGCTAGAATTAGTTGGCTATAGATATAAGTCAGACCTTGGAAGTGATTCCTTACTATACAATTGCGTAGATCAAGAGAAAGCTGATACTGTAAATTCGAGTAGGACCGCCCTACCTTGTGGATACCTGGTCCTCACATATTCTCTTCTTCTGTTCAAGTCCGTATTGTGACCGATCAAATGTATATGGCCTCTCTTGGGTGTCGACATGTTGGGACTATCTATTCCACTGCTTGTCCTTTGTCCAGCTCACGCATAGCTTTGTTTAAGCAGCGACAAACCCTAAGAGAGAATTCTGGAGCAATGAACTCATTTATCGTATCTGTATATGCAATGTACTATGTTGCTCCGTTTTGGGTGATAATCGCTGCGATGATAGGCTCAAGTGAGTTTAGTTCATTGACTGGTATAGCCTTTAGAGATATAATGGTTCTATAGAAGGTGCGATGGGCTTCGACCATATTTGTGGATTCATTTCATAACCATCACAAAGGACACCTCTGACCATGGTGAGTCATGCAAAGCGGCTCAGTCTGGACGTCCCGAAGATGTTGTTTGATTAAGCACGAAGCGTAACCGGTTCGAAAGTGGTGAGTGAGCTTAACTGAGGCGGCTCCCTGCTTTCAGCCGTACCAGCCAAGGCCACATATCTGTCGATGATAGAGAAACGATATGATGACATCCAGAGCTACAAGATAGCAATCACAACTCTATCAGATGGTCGTAACACCACCATCAATCTTGCTCGTCCATATCTAAACCACCCATTAGACTCCAGCTATGATACAATGAAATTCGTGTCCAGCGCATCACCGCACCACCTCTTTATTCAGCCTACCCCTTATACCCCAAGGGGTACGCTTGACGTAAGCCCACCATAACGCCGCAATGATCAGCACCACCCCTACCGGCACCACAATCCCAAGCCCAACTTCGGCGCTGGTACTTTGGCGTCGGTCGACGCGGAACTTCGGGCTGAGTGCGGATCGTGGCCGCTCATCACCGTATCCGGGGCCGCCGGGATACCAGTACAGTCTCAATCGGCCTTCTTGCGTAGGCTGGATGAACAGAGGATCAAGTTGCCAGAAAGCGTAATTCCGGTTCGTCTGGTTATCTAGATATTGGCAGCTGCGGTATTATTGAAGTGTAAATTATGCTAGGACGTATCGGCGGTCAAGGGGATGGAAAAGGACAGATCCATGGAAACGCACTGAGGAATGTCCAGATGTGAGACGAGTGCTGATAATCGTCATCAGTATCGTTCGTATATTCCAGGCGTATAGAGACATTCGAGGGAAGTGCCCAGGAGAGGGTAACGGTTTGGCCAACGAAGTAGGTTTCGTGCAAGTCAGGGCCTTGCGGGATGTCGAACGGGTATGTGTAATTGACGGCGATGCTCATGACTCCGCCGAGTTTGGTGGATATGCAGGAAGATTGCAAGTGGCATTCAGTCCGTTAACAGTAGAAGAATCTCTTGGAGAGTAGAGATGTCTGAATCCTTCTTTCTGAAAACCGCTGGTGACGCCCTTTCTGCCAGACCAAACTCGCATCTGAAACGAAGATGGACGGGACACAGGTTGGGAAAACATATCTGATATATGGTCTTCTAAGATAGAAATGGCCGAGGTGTGGGATTTGGGTGGGATGGAAGTGGACCTCCTTGCAACGCAGCCTCACTCACTCACATGTTTCCCGTGTTTCAACCGAGATATTTGTGCCACTCGATCGACCCAGGAGCCAAGGACTTTTCGAGTTTGGACTTCCCTACATATCAGTGTTCGAACTCTCTATACTGGCGAAAGCGCGGATTGGAGCGGTAAGGTCTGCTCGAGTCGTGGAGATCGAAAGTATCTTCCTTAGCGTGACAACAACGGTACGAACCCTAAGTACCTGTAAGGGTACATGTACGAAGTACCTTACCTACCTTAATCAGCCCAGACTTCCACGGTACAAAGTACAATTCTTATCGGCCCGTCGTTTCCCCGGCGTTTTTGGCGTCGGTGTGTTAGCTTACCGCTTACCTCCGAAGGATTTAGACTTGAAGGCTGAAAAGGAGACTAGAAGCGGAGACTACACCTAGTCCTGTCGAGCTTCATGAGCGTGGCAAGTCCTCCGGGGGCTGACAGGGACCGTGAGCGCTGCAAGACCTCCTTTCGCATTCCGGGCATCACTGAATCCAAGAGGATCGCGTCTGTGCCGTGGGGAGTCTCCGCCACCATGTACAGAACGTTGAGCGTGCCAGGGCTGGTGTCCATACTCTTGGCTGGTTGCGCCACAGCACACGAGCATCACGGGGAGGAATTCCGTGAAGGGCAGGCAATAACGGCGGAGCCAATTGTAAGTGATGGATTCGAATTCTCCCTCACGATGGACACTGAATGATGAGGGCAGGATTCAATATTATGGGTACATATCATACTTCAAATTATTACCTTTGGCCTGATCTTCCCGACTGGGATGGTGCTTGGGGTATGTTGCAGCCGACTGAGAATATCCAGTTCCACGTCCCTTGATTGACACGGATTTGTACAGATTGTGCGGTCACGATGGCATGTCCCCGTCCAAGTCTTCGGCGCCGTGGCTGCTGTCGTCGGTTACTTCCTGGGTCATGCTCATGGCGGCCGTCAATTCGCACCCAACATTCACGCCGCCTTCGCCTCGTCCCTGATGCTGATGCTCCTCCTCCAAATCGTGCTGGGTGTATACCTCAAGCTTCACCTGACGAAAGGCATACACTCTCGCATCCGTCGGCATGTCGTCAAAGGTCACGGGGTTGTTGGCAAAATCATGCCCATCGCTAGTTGGGTACAGATGCTCTTCGGCGGGATCACCGCACTCGGCTTCTGTCGTGGTGACCATCTGGGTCAATGTCTGGCACATTTTATCATGGGCAGCGCATTCATCGGCTACGGCATCATGCTCACCATCCTTCTCCTCGTCGGCCAAATCTGGTTGAAACGCACCGGACGGTCGCAGGAGTTCTTCGACTCACTCGTCATCGCGGCTTGGGGTTGTGTAAATACTTTTACGGAACATAGGTGGGGAACGGCGTGGGTGAAGAACGATCTGCAACATACGAGCATGGGCATTGTATGGTGGTGTGCGGGGCTCTTGGGGATGTGGCTGAGTAGGAAGAGGGACGGCAGGCCGAAGAGGAACCTGATTCCCGGAATCGTGATACTCCTCACCGGATGGGCAATGTCGGGGCATCCGCAAAGTCTACACTTGAGCACGATGGTTCACACCGTGTTCGGTTACACGCTCATGGCTGCCGGAGCCACGAGGATCGTCGAGATTGCATTCGTATTGCGTGATAGAAATTCAATCTCTAGGAACCCTGAGGAAACGAACAGTTTCCAATACCTACCACCATTCGTAAGTCCCCTAGCCACTCTGACTGGCCCTCCACTAAGCCATCAACTTAGCTGCTCTACGCGTCCGGATTCCTCTTCATGGGCGCCACGGAAGAGCAGATGGCGCTCATGTCTGCTGCCAACGTCACCCACGTAGCCTACGTCCTCATACTCTACAGCGTCGCATTCCTCCTCTTCCTTTTCGTCAACGTCCTTCTCCACATCTACGCCGTCTATGCTTGGCCAACGGCTCCGAAGAAGGATCCCGAGGCATCGAGAGTGAACGGGCATCTTAATGGTCATGCTCGGACGCCGAGTCAGAGACAAGTGCGAGACGCCGAGGAGTTTGAGCTGGAGGGTTTGATGAGCGATGGGGCTGAAGAGGTGGAGACGCCGAGAGCCAATAGGAAGCGTCCCTAAACTCGTTCATAGCTCCAAATAATTTCTCTTTGTGCATCTTATATGGCGAATCTGGAGGGCATGTTAAATTTGGGAGCGGTGTTTAGCTTTCTTGTATGGATTTGTAGTCCTCACCAACAGCGCAGAGCAGTCTCAATCGATGGTCGCCCAAAGGGGTTTTGGTTCTTGCTCACCTGAAACAGGCAATGTATCAGATGAACTAATTGAAATGGAGCACCCTACACGGGTACTTGAACAATGCTGGATGGGTATGAGTCTGATCGAAGTCCTTTAGCATGAAGGTAAGAGTGATCGATATCAGTCTTTGAATGTACATGCGCGGCCGATTTTGATGTGATGCACATCACGTAGCTGTAAAGTGGGATGTACTTTTTTGTTTAGGCATTGAAGCATCCATCTATTCGCCAACACCTTCCGTCAACCCAAAGCTGAGGATCCCACACGTACGCTCACTAAGCTAGCTGCTGGTGGACCATCTGAAACGCCATTCCCTGGCGCGAAACATTCATACAACCATAACCTGCACCAACAAGAGACGATCGGCTCCCTTACTAGTCTACACTGCCGAGGCGCCCAAATCCGGGAAGATGGGATGCATCGCGTAGACCGGGCCCTTGGATTCCTCGCCATCGAAAAGAAGCAAGTTCTGGATCGGCTGTTCCCGCTGGCCGAGGACGTTGATCACGTCTTGCGCCAGCTGGCCGCCCAGGAACGCCGTCACGGGCGCCAGCTCGCTGCCCAGGTTCTGCAGAAAACTGCGTAGAAACTCGCTCCGCAGCGTCTCTTGGGGCAGCTGTAGTTCTTTGTGTTTGTCCGTCGCCAGCGTCGTGAAGAGCTCCAGGTCGGCGTGACTGTGCGACGGGAACGTTCCCGAGATCTTCTGGAACTCCCACAGCGCGCGGAGGCAGGTAAGGAGAGGGGAGACTTGCATCTTTCGACGGCGGTTGGCGAGGTGTTCGGGCGGCATCGGAGAGGTGTTGGCTAGGATGATGGGCGAGTAGATTTCCCGTTTCGTGACCATCTCGACGAGTTTGCCGTTCTCTTTCTTCGTCGAAGCGGCGACGATCGACCTGGTCGCCGTCTCCGGTTTGAGGATGGTGGGAACGTTAGACTTCTCGCGTTCGATGACATAATCGTGCTGAATCAGGTCGACGAAGATGTAGCCGTAGAATCCGTGGCTTCCGGCAGCGTAGAAGGGTCTGTTCGATAGGCGGCAAGAGGCATTGATGGTAGAGAGAGTGTTGATATCGAGCTCCGTAGCTACGACAATGTCATAGAGAGAGTAGAATTCTGGCTGTTTCATCTGGATATCATCTGTGTCGACGTGAAGAGTGACCCGAGGGTTAAGCTTCTGTATGTTAGTTGCAGCCGCTTGTGCCCGCTGTCGAAATGGTCAGCTTGTACTTCCTGCGGGCGTGAGAAGCACAATCGTACATTCTTCCCGATGTCTTCTTCTGACACAAAGAACTGAGAGCAAAGGTCATCCTCGGTGACGACTTCGTGGTCGACGATCGTAAGTGAGCCTATCCCTGCAAGCACCAGGTTCTTCACAACCTCGTTGCCCAGTGCTCGGAGAGTAATCAGCAGGATCTTAGCAGTCCGAAGCCTTGCAGATAGTGACTATAAGCATGTGCAGGTCTCTCTTCATTACATTTTACGCCTTACTTCTCTTGCGCTTTCACGCCCCAAAGCCGGATCTGTCTGTCGTATAGCGCAATCTCATCTATCGAACGTTAGTAATCTATCAACATCCCAATGTCAAAAGGCGCTGCTAACCTGCACTTATCGACTGGGTCGGTGGAATAGCAGTCACAGGTACTTCGACCTGATCTCCGGGAGTAACTTTGCCATTGGTTCCATTTCTGAGGCCTGTCATTTTTGGTCCGTCGTGTCTGTTGTTTACTTCGAACCCTCTAACCTTACAGTTACTGGTACTGGTCCTGGTTCTGGGCGTAAGGATTGTAGCTCCCACTCAACCACTACTGAGCCCTGAGTTTGACGGGGATCGTGTTCCTGAAGCCGGGAGCGCTAAGTTCAATCACCCATGGTTGATACGTCGATGGGAGAGTCAGTCTCGTTGTAGCTTACATAAGCATATCCATACCGTACATGTGGCTCCTTTGTCCAGTAGCCTTCGATGATGTTTCGTGCTTCAGGGCGTTGCTGACCTTGTAATATTCATATTACTCCGACTTGACTCGTACACAGAAAACCCTTGTGTGTCACTTGTTCCTGTCACCTCCCATCATACCTTTGAAGGACAAATCTTCTGGTTGAGATCAACTACACCTATTTGTGCCAGCAGTGCCTTTCTACTCCTACGACTAAGATACTATATCTCGTGTCATTCAACATCTTCCATGACCGTAAATGACAAGGCCTCTTCTAATCTCCATGATGGTATGTATGATTCATCCGACTCTAGTCCCGACTGGTCCCTACAACCTCTACAGCTTGAAGGCGGCATTGAATGGACTACTGAACCGTCTTTACACAGTCCGGCAGTTTCGACTTCCCTCCAGCATCGGGATCTACCAGCGCCCCAAGTATACCGCCCCGCCTCTCATCCCCTTCGTCGAATGTTCCAATCGACCCATCGGTTCGCCTACAACATCTTCAGAATTCTCTCCGAAACGATCGAGAACGTGAGCGAGCGGAACGAGCAGCCATGGATGACGAAGCCGTTAATCAGATTGCAGAGCGGCGCCGTCGAAGGGCTATGGTACATGAGATCGGCCGGCTTCATGCTGTTAGGGACGTACCGAGCGCTGCGGATCTAGCCGGAACCTTGGATCCTCCCACATCTGCCGTCCGCAACAGACTTCAACCCACGCCACGTGCTCGGTATCTCCAAAGACGCCGCCAGGAACAAGACACATATCACTCGAGCGCACTGGCCGGTCTGCAACAGGCGGGAGAGCGACTGGCCGAAGCTAGCTCTAATTTGAGCTCTCTGCTCGATCAACCGATTCCGCGGATCGCGTCACCCGACATTGCTACTCAGGAGTACTCTGGCGAGGCCGAGGTGAACAGGAGAAGATCCAAGCGTAGAAAACTCGAAGGCGATGGTCCGGCTGGTGGCATGCAAGGTTTCAGTTACGGTCACTTCGGTCAGGTCGTCCCCGGGCGACTGAAGATGGAGATTATCAGTTGCGACGGAGGGAGCCACATTGAGCAGTATAGTGGCACTAAAGATTATGGAGCGGAGAACGTCTTACGAAACGATCAGAGCGTCTACTGTACGAAGAGCAACAGATGCAACCTGATCTTAAGCCATATAGGCGAGACCGCGTTCTGCTTGAAAAAGTTGGTTATAAAGGCTCCGGCAGGGGGGTTCACCGCTCCGTAAGTGATCCTTCTCCGACTACGGCACGAACGCTCACTGTCGACCTGTTGTAGAGTACAGGAAGGCATGGTCTTCATATCGATGATATCAGATGACTTACTCGCACGTACCGCTCAATATCAAATTCACTACTCGCCATCTCCTTCACGGATTGTGTCAGGTTCCTCGGCCATCACCGGTCGTGAGAACCCTCGTCCACTTTCGAGTCGCGCCAGCTTATATCCGAGACCACACCCGCCACACTCCTCAGATTTTTACTCCGGCGCACTAGCGAGGCGGGAATACTATGCTTCTTGGAGTCCTCCACATGGCTTGGCAAACCCATCAGCAATTCCAGGTGATCCGGATGATGGGGAGGAGCTAGACATCGACGGAGAAATTGACTCCTACATCAACAACCACCCTCCGGCAACCACCCATCTTCCATCCCCGCCACCCTTCACCGTCATCACCGACTGCGACGACAAATCCGGCGACGAAGAAGAAGAATCTAGCGCCGCTATCCTCACAGACCGGTACCGGCGGGACCACCTGGCAGTATCTTACTCGTCCGACGACGACGATGGTGGTCTGACCCGCTCGGTCAACACACATCATCGCATCATGGGTCCTCCGGGTAGCGGCATCCGGCGTAATCGGCGACGCGCCACCCCCAGCCGGATCGAGCTCTCGACGCACCCGAACGCATCTCACACGCAGGACGGTGAGTCCTCGGCGACGTCGGAAATTATGGCACCCCATGCGAGATTCTTCATCCGAAAGGAGAAGAGCATGGTCAGCATGAAGTTTGACCCGCCTGTGTAAGTCTCTTTCGACCGCCAATTCGACCCTACGAACAGAGTAACTAATCTGCCCTGTGGCCTTGCACAGATCCGGCAGGTACATTCTTCTCAAACTCTGGAGTCCGGCGCGCGACAAGAACATCGACATTCAGAGTATCGTCGTCCACGGATTTGCTGGGCCGAGGTTCTGCCCGGCTGTTGAGTTGATGTAGAGCGTTGCATTTTCGTGTCGCATAATCTGCGGGCTCCATTCTGAGGACAGAACATTGTGTTGGGTGTTTTTGGGTCAGCGACGTGCCGTACTCTGTTGATTTTATCGGCTGAACTGGGCATGGGATACCCTAGCGTTTGTTTCCACAGACGAGGAAGGGCGTCGCACGGAGTTTGGCGCGTAGTGCGTGAGCGTAGTCGTGTTTTATACTTGTCTTACGAGATGAGTAGCTGCATACGTTGGAGTTTTCAGAGTGGTATATCAATGCCTTCCGATACGAGTCCTCCTTAGTAGGAACTCCGTGGTTCGCGTTACGAATCTGATAGCATGTAAGACCAGTTCAAGCTTCCACAAATCTACAGCATATGCATCGTGCCGTCTGAGAGGGGGTCTATCTACCCCAGATAAGAGCACACCCACCGGTCTTTCGACAGATTCCGTAACAGCAGACAGCACAGTCAACACTTTAGAGTTTCTTTCCGTCACTAAATCGCGTATCATATCCTATCCTATCCCTGTCCCTATCCGTATCCCTATCCAACCCAAGCACAAGTGACTACTATTACAAAAAGTCCCCCTGCCTCATCTCAGGGCCTCTCATTTCCCTCCCTACTGCCACAGACGCGTACACAAATGAAAAGCTTCGGATTCGGTCGAGATCGGAGAGTACAGAGCGAGTAGAAAAGACGTATCCAAGTTTCTTAAGGGGAGTTGGATGTCAAAGCCGGCCACCGTGGAGAGAGAAGCTTTAAAACTGGGGAACAAGAGGAAAAGAAACAAAGTATGGGCAAGCATGTTCCGAGAAAGTTCCCAACACCTGTCTATCTTTCGCTGCCCGTTCTGTTTGCCGCCGTCATTCGTCATAGCCGTCGTGATCGTCTGGTGGGCGGCAGGATCTTCTGTGCATGAGAGATGCGTGGATAGGCATGAATAGGATCTCGAAGATTGTGTGAGGGAGCAACTGCAATGGAGAGTATCCAAGCTGGTAAGTAGGACAACGCTAACAGACCACAACGTCACCGCCGGCTGGATCTGAGCCGGGGTTACCGCTATCCCGCACGAAGCCACTATACTTGGCCATGCTGAGATCCTCGTCCGAGATACCCAGGCTGATGCCGCTGTCATCGTGGCTCTGCAGGTGACCTAGACTGGTTACTGGGTTGACGCTCTCCGCCGAACCCGTCGTCAGTACCGGTCCGCCGTTATTGGCGCTCAATGCAACTTCCGCAGCTTCGAAATCCATGTCTACGCTGCTGAACCGGCTTTCTGCGTGACTGCTGGTCGCTGTTCGTGGCCGCGAGTGGAAGAGGTCGGATGTTGCGTCGAGAGCTAAGGCGGCCGCAGTGGTGGAAGTGGTCGTTGGTGTGTGCTCCATGAATCCACCCTTCTCGGCCAGCCACTCGACCATTTCGTCAACCCATACCTTAGTGACCCACCACGATCCGAAGCTGAGAGATTGTCCCATAGTGATGTCTCGGAGAGCTGCTGAGCTGACTTGACCCACCCCTTGGAGGATAGTGCGAGCATCCGCGCCGGGGAATCTATGGGGCAGACTGGAAAGAAAATTTGTCCACCGATCAAGGACACCCTCAGTCGAAGTATTGGTCTGGTATGCATGCTGGTTTGTACCGCCAGAAGCGAAACTGGCACTCTCGAATATGGTTCCGGCTTCGAGGTAGGATGGCGTACTCAGAGGCCCTAGAAGCTCCCGGATCTCGGAGGTCAGAATCTTCAGGACACGATGGTAACCACAATTGGGCAAGCTACTCTCGACGACTTTGAGCGGTTTGACGCTGAGAACCCAATCATGCCACATCTGATCGCGGTTGGCGTCATTGCAAAGCATATTCGCTGCCGCGTGAGCCGTTTCGTTGACTCTCAGGAGGCGATCCAAAAGACCAGCAAATATCGTTGCAGGAGCGAGTTTGGCGTCGATAACGTGAGCGGGATGGTTTTGAAAAGTAGTTCTGATGTGGGCGCCCAGCCTCTCTGATATGGTTCTCAAAGTATCAATAACTAGCTTGGGTACCACTTGAAGGGTTAAGGGCGCCACCACTCGAATCATCTTCTGGTACATGAGCCAGTCGCACTCCTTTACCCATGGCGCGACGCTGGGCTGGGCGAGCAGCTTCTGGACGGGGACTGTCAAGGTGCCATGGAACGATGTGAAGTGGTGAAAGAACATCTTCTCCTTACAGAACCGTATGCAATCTATGACGGAAACGCAATGTGATCGGTATAGAGCTGTGAGTGCATCGGCGACGTCAGGATCAGTACCAGGTGGAGTGTAGTCATGAATGCTTGGTAAATTGATAGGCTCGTTTTCCCGGAAAGGCATCTCTTCGAAAGTGGGGAACTTAAGTTCGCGCCGAACCATGTTTGAGCGGGAGGATGCACGATCGAGGTCGGTACTAGTCGTATCAATGAAGAGACCACCAGAGGCCATGTTGCCCTGCGAATCGGGAAACTTTATAGTGTTGTCGAAGGACGCCCCAGGCGAAGGAAACACAGCAGTATCAGCAGGGAGGCGTGACTTGAAGCTATAGTATCACTGGCGTGTAAGTAGAGAAAGCTACGAAGAGACAACCGAGTCTGGCGCGACGCGTCAGGGCAGGACCAACCTTCTACCATTCAGCGATTGAGATAGCCGCCCATGTTGTGCACTATGAGCTCTCTCCTGGTCAATGACATCCTGCTGGTCCTCTTCTAATGACAAATCCACATAATGATACTTTGACTCTCCGCGCATTCCGAGTCTTCGCGTCTGGATGCCAGGGAAGATGATTCGGACGAGTTTACCAAAAGATGCTGGATTCAGAGGAGGGACTCGTTCAGTGCCACATCTCGTTGCATAATGTGCAAAAACGCGGTTTCGAGGCACAGAGCCAGTGCTCTTCTTACACACGGAATTCAACCTAGGGCTCAACGTTAACTCAAGCAATGGCTAACTAATCTGCAGATCGTACCATAGCATTGCAAATATTTGCTTCGTTTTCTCGGATTTCGGTCCACGTTCGTTAGTCAGTACTTGTGCAGCAACTTCCTTTATTGATCTGCCTTGGTTCTCACGGAACAACCTTCGCAGCTCAAGGTCATTAGCAATGCTTGAGGCAGATCCTTTCTTTTTCTTAACCCCATCCGCTTCTGTCCCGTCCTGTCCTTGATCTTCCATTGTAGCCTCAAGCAGTTGACTGTCTGCACCATCAAAGGACTGATAGTGTTCCAGCGGAGGTCGGCCTTCCAAACCCTGGGTTCTATAGCCTGCACTAGACACATGGATCTGGTTAGACTTGGTACGATCTTGTAAGGCCGGATCCAGTGCGAAGTCATTATTTGAAGCTTTCAACTGCTGAACTGATTGCCGAAGCATGTCTTCTGTCGTATATGGAAACACCGACTGTTGTTGCTGGTGGTGGTCTGGGAATCCGAAGGACGTATCAGGCGCATGTTGAGCATCGTGTGAAGGCTGGGTGTTGATGGACTGCACACTTGTTGTTGAGGCCCTGGATTTCGGCCGACGACTACTGGCTGTAGACCCAGACGTGTTCGAGCGTGGTCGGGGATTATTCGAAGCCATACCGGCTCTTGGTAGGAGATGCTACCTACGATCGCTGTCGTTGGAATTAGCCCAAGTTCTCGATAATCACCAGAGCAACAGAGTGGTCACAATGAGCGTCGCAAAATATACTCGGGCCTCGACTTACGATTGCCTTACTGGATCTCAGTTGTCGCCTGAAATGATCCTTTTTGGCGGTCTCACAAGCTGCAAACGAAGCCGCGGGGCACAATCGATGCTGTTTACTGTGTGGCTGACCCACAACAACGTGCGGCTTGCAGGAACTGACCACTGCAGGCAAGTTCGCGATAGCTAGCAGCGCAGCACTTAGAGTCGTAACCGCTACCTATTCTCGATGTTAGGATCCAAGATTGACTGAGCTCGCCGTCTCAGCTCACTGTCGCCGGTCGTTGTTGTCCGAAAGAGGGTCGGCCGAGCAACCGAGAAAGAATAGCTAACAATCATGTGATCTCGCTTCGGGGAGGCTTGGGTCAGCCCACCGATCCTTTTAGTTTCGTCATGTATAACACCCTCGTCTGAAGAACCAACAAATTCACTTCTTAGCATTTATCACAGCAATTTGCACGAAGGCATTATCCAGGATCGCATCAATTCTCTGAATTGCAATCAATCTCACATCAACACGCAATTATCACAATGTCTTTCCAGGACCGAGCCCAACATCAGATCGGCCAAATCGATAAGGAGGTATGCCAATCGAACCCGATACCTACACACTGCACGGCGCAATGCCATCTGAAACGGCAGGCTTCTTCGCGTCCTCCTATACTGTTTTCGAGAGCGTTCTATGCTAACAAACACTGTGATAGCTTTCCAAGTATCCTATGCTCAACAATTTGGAGAAGCAGACGTCTGTCCCTAAAGTCTATGCTTTCCTCGGCCTTCTCGGAATCTACTTTTTCCTCATTTTCTTCAACATTGCTGGCGAATTCCTCGTGAACATTGCCGGCTTCATCGTTCCAGGATACTATTCGCTTGAAGCTCTGTTCAGCGCGGGAAAGACAGATGACACTCAAGTAAGTTCTTTCTCTCCCTACCGTCATCTTTGAAAAAGACAGCATTATTGAATTTATTATTTGCCGTTCTCATACTGGGGTGGCCGCTGACTTTATCTTAGTGGTTGACAGTACGTAAATAGCCCTGGGAGCAGCCAGGATTTATTCGGAGCCTCAAGCTACAACATGCTGTGCCCCGATTGCGAGCATGTGACTGATTAGATATTCCTTGCAGTACTGGGTTGTGTACGGATTCCTGACCGTCTTTGAAAGTGCTGTCAGCGCCGTGTATTGGTTCCGTATGTACAATGGGTTGCGCAGCCATGACGTACATTCGTACTGATATACGATAGCTTTCTACTATACCTTCAAATTTGTTCTTGTCTTGTGGATGGCTCTTCCCCAGACAGGGTAAGATTTCCTGTCTACCAACGCTAGTCGATAAGCTCTAACATAGATATCTTCAGTGGCGCTCAGATTGTCTTCCGATCCCTCATTCAGCCCGTCTTCTCGAGATACTTCTCTCGCACGGGTTCCACTGCTGCCAATCTCCGTTCCCAGGCCGACCAGGCAACCATGCCCAACAGACCCCACGGCTTGTAAGCCTTGGTACAGTTGCAGACAAAGTATTCAAATGCCGGCGCAACTGCTTGGACTTGGAGCGGCACTCATGATTAATGGTACCTGGATAGCGCAGCGTCGACATGTGTACCCTTTTGTCCCTTGCCTACCCCTCAAGTGTCGACAATAGCTCGAGATACGGGGCTGTGAAGACGGTCTCGAAGATTGTGGAGGTGCGGGCAGCGGATGGCTTTTACTTTCATGTTCTACCAAACCGTATACCTTATTGCTCTTTGTTGTTCGGGACTTGAAGGTCTGCCTTTGTGTACGACCCTACTTTGATCAAGTCTACGCGTATCTAGAGGTGTGATTATTTTAGAAAGAGACTCGGCATGTGGATATACTTCAACCTAACTTTGGTGTCTTGGTGCCACATCTATTCCGCTTCGTTGCCGAACGCTGCTCCCCGTATCCGGTGCCCGGTTTTCAGATCCAGGGGACAAAGAAGCAGAGTAGGTTATGCGCAGAATGACCATGACAATCGAGCCCCATAGAACACCTAGCCTAACTAACGTCGGGTTCGTGATACCTCCAGATGCAGCTTCGTGATATATTCAAATACTTCTGCCCTGGCAGCGCAGGTGCCGGCGCCACCAGAAAAGCTATCTTAAACGGAGTCATACAGAGTCAACCCAGGTAGGCCCAGTCCATCGGAGCAACGATTTGCAATACAGTGAGAGGAGATGTTCACGCTTTTGCCTCAACCAAGCCCAAGGTCTCTAGCGAAAGGATTATCTCTCCTCAACACACTCGTCTACCTCCTCTTTCTGGCACCCAAGCTTTCACATTGCCGTATCCACCCATCACTTACTCGGTGCGCGCGACATTAATACTCCTTATGGCGCGATGAGATGTTAAGACTGGGGCCCAGAGGAAGGTAGGACGGTGGTCATGGTGCATGGTGATACGACGCCGGGACCAATGTTTGGGCCCATTGCGGAGTCATTGGTCAAGAGAGTTTGCAGAGTTTTGATCCTAGGTGAGCGAAGGGTGTAGAGGAGGGTTCCATAAGATCCGGTTTAACTGATGTCTCCGACGTGTTCTAATATTGGCACGCCGGAATTCCTTTCTCTGGATATGTTCGCAGTTGGAAACGCGGAAACGGTGCTTCACACATCCTTGAGTATGAACGGCTTGACACTTTTGGCTTGTGATTAACCCTTGTTATTGCCGTACCTGCTTTGACCGTTTCTTTTGCCGCCCAGGGTTACGTACTGGCCTTCCCCACGCACATCACACCGGGAAACTGGATGCTAATCACAATTCTTCACCATTCTCTAGACTCTTAGGGCAGAGGCTATTCCGATACTCCACTTGGCCTTCCACACGACGCTAGGCTTTTTGCCACGCAGATCCATTTCGCTGTTACTCCGTCTCCGCTGTCCTGAACAGGTGCTAGCTCCGGTGGGTTTTCCATCATCGGGTTTTCCCTTGGTGGTAGGATCACCATGTCGTTTGCCGCTCAGATCCCCTACGTGATCAACCCCATAATACTCCTCCCCCCTGCCGGAATACTATAGTCCGGCCCTAGCGACCAAAGGACCATCTTTTTCCTCAATCCTTATCTTATTCCATCAAGATATTTGAGAAGACTTTTCGGAAGAATGCTCGGTGTGAACATGACAAGATCGGTGCATAGTCAGACTGAGGCTGAAGCAAAGCTTCCCAGCCAAGCTGATTCACCAGGGTTGGTGGAATCTAAGTGCGTAGCAAATCAGACTCCGGATGTGCCTGCAATTGTGCAGTGGCAATTAGAAAACCATCAGAGCTTCGTCTACAGTTCTATAGATACCATCCAACCTGGACCGTTGATGGATCAGCAGTCTTGAAAAGACGTTTGTGATATTATCAGGGGCAGAAGCTCGGGGGCCCCAGCTTCAAACCGGTCCAGCAACCTTCACAACAGTAAGATCCTTGCTAATTTTTGGAGACTCCGATGGTGTTGTTGTCGCAAAAGAGGTGTGTGAAGACTTGGGACAGCTGCTTGGTGGACGGAGCATTTCGAGGTTAAGATGGGGCCAGGCAACCATGGCTTTCCAGGTCCAAGCAGTGATGAGCTGGTGAAGCACATTCTGGAACTCTGGAAGCTGGGGGTTGTCGAATAGATGAATTCCATGACAGCCCTCTCACAGCTAGCAGCAAAATATAGAGCTATATTTTAGTACTTAAAGACACGGTTACAATGGTAACTGCTATTAACATGCTCCAGTAGGTGATGTCCGTAAAACAAGAGCCAATGTGAACACTTTTCATTCTAAACCCCCATCGTGGTGACAAGCAGTCTTGTGAGCGTCCATATCATTTCAATGTACAACATCGCAGTGCCGTTGAAATATTGGTTTAGGGCTCTCTTGATCCTTCGCTTCATCAAGGGTCGTACCGTAAGCGGCCACACTACTCCACACACTTGAGGGTGCTGAATTTGTAGAGTAAACGATTGATATAAGACCACAACAACCATTGAAAACTCCGATTTTGAGAAGAAGCTGTCTGCATGTATCAAATCATCTGATAAACAGCTAGAAGGAAGTTTTTAATGGTTGTTGTGTATATCGTACGTACTGCCGCTTATGGTACGACCCATGACTAAGTCAAATACTAATTTTCCGTACCCTACTTACCACAGTCTCCTCCATCCGTTCAACCCGAACTCATGGAACCTACCGTCGAGCCCACTATCCCTCCGGCCCCTGTAGTCCTCCGAGGCAGCTGCTCTTGCAGCCTCGTCAGCTATACCAGCAGCACCCTTCCCCTCTCCATCACCCTCTGCCACTGCACGACTTGCCGCAAGCTGTCCGGTGCACCGTTCCTCGCCTTCGGCCTCTTCCACAACAACGCCCTGATCTGGTCATCTCCCTCGTCCCAAGCGGAGGCCGATGTCAAGCTCAGTGCGTCTCCGACCGCCGTTCGCGGCTCCTGCAGACGCTGCGCATCTCCGCTGTTCATGAAATACCATTGCGAGCCGGATGAGACCAGCGTACCCATGGGCATTGCAGATGAAGGGACTGCGGTAGGAGCTATGGTTCGGCCGAAGGAGCATATTTTCTTGAGCGAGAAGGCGGGATGGTGGGCGATCAGTGAGAGTGATGGCTTGGAGAGGTACGAAACATTCAGCGAGCCATTTCAGAAGAGATTGGCGGAGTGGGAGGCGCAAGGGAAATAGAAGAGGAGCGATGTTGAGGTTGTGTAGGGTTGAGCCCTTAGTCAGTGGCAGAGGGGAGGCGTCTTGTAGGTGAAATGACAGTGAGCGCACAGTTTCCTAACGTTCTATAGTTTATCATCTATATATTATACTGTTATTGCTAGTCAAATCCGGCCTGCTGTCAGGAAATAAACTATAGAAACCATCGAGGTGTGATTGAATGATGACACAAAGTTGTGAGATAGGAAACATGCTGGATCTAACTGACGTGCAGTGTGACACGAAACCAGTAACTCATATTGCTCTCTAGCTTGCAAGAAGGCTCAAGTGTCAAGTAAGCTGTGTGGATGGTGCGCCCTAATTTCTGACACGCAAGAGGCAACAGCAAGCAATTCAATGTGTAACGATAGAACTCAAAAGAGTCTCCACAGTAATCAATCACTTGATTCAAATGTCACAGCATCGGTCAAGTTGCCTTGTATCACAGTAGCAACGTAATGCGAACAGGCAGTCAGTGAGCTAATAACGCAGCCCTAGAGCCTAACCAATGGCAAAAGCTCTTGCTTCCTCAATTGTAAGAACAACTCAAATTCAACAGATACACGATGTTATGATCACATCCAGACCAATACGTCTTGAATCTATCATGAATATATAACATCTTATTCAATGTCTTCAGCCAAAAATCATCAGTTCCTCTGACCAATCCCTTCACAGTAACCAAACATGAGACCAGAAGGCATACGACAAGGGGATCCTGCTGTACCAATAACAGATGGTGGTTTCACGGCCTGGTTGCAATGTGTTGGCTCTTTTTTCTTGCCCATGAGTTCCTTTGGTCTCATCAATTCATTCGGTATCTTTCCCTATCCGTTGCAAGCTATCTTTAATGACTCAATCTTCTAGGTGCATTCCAGACATACTATGATCGAACGCTACTCCCAAACGAATCTCTTTCTACCATCGCTTGGATAGGTTCCATCCAAGCGTTCTTGCTCCTAGGGCTCGGCATCATCGTCGGCATACTGTATGACTATGGATACCTCCGTTCCTTACTGTGGACAGGTAGCTTCCTCGTTGTCATTGACACGGTGATGACAGGTCTCTGCACGGAGTACCGGTAGTTGCTGCTCTCGTAAGGTGTTATGGTTGGCTTCGGGTGTGGATGTCTTTTCCTGCCTAGCGTTGCGGTTCTGTCACAGCACTTTGAGAAGAAACTCGGATTAGCGACGGGCATCGGGTCCAGTGGAAGTGCGATTGGTATGTAACGCCCCCTTCAGCAACGGAATCTTAGATGCTTAGTGTTGGAAGGAAGTGTCTGCTTTCCCATCCTGTTCAACCAGCTTCAACCACGGATTGGGTTCAAATGGTCTCTCTGGGTGATCGCTTTATTCATGCTAGTTACACTGATAGTGCCGCTCCTGATCCTGCGGATGTGATTTCGACCCTTAGAAGCTCGCTGCCTATTCGACGCCCAGGCTTTGAAGGAACCTCCCTTTTGCCTCTGGGCGGCTTACCTTTTCCTATCACTATGCGGCTTGTATCTCCCATCGTTCTACATCCAGATATACGGCTTCAGCATCATGGACGATGACGATCTTGCTTTCTATCTTCTACCTCTCCTGAACGGTGGTTCCTTCTGCGGGCGTATAGTAAGCGAGCTGCCACAACCTACCCCGTCAGCAGTTACACGGGGATAGAGGTGTGGATGCATTCTCTCAAGCCGACATACTTTTAAACGTACAGGTGCCTCTATACCTAGCCGATAAAGTCGGACCCCTGAACTTGGAAATCCCTTGCACGCTGATCGCGGATGTGCTGGCATTCCCATGGACTTCGATACGCAGTGTAGCCGGTATCATTGTCTTCAGCATTATTTACGGCTTCTTCGCCGTGGCTATCACAACCATCACTCCCGTCATCGATGTGGCCCTGTGTCCCAACCTGGACGTTGTTGGCGTGCGCATGGGCATGCTGCTGCTTGCGTGGAGCCTAGGCCTCTTGCTTGGGACACCTATTGCTGGCGCCATCCTTGCTTCCTCCACCGGATGGCTGGGTTTGCAGGTTTTACTGGGACCGTGTTGCTGGCCGCTACTGGCTTGGGGGTTGCGCTGAGGGCGGTCAAGTACGGGTGGAGTTGGACGAAGAGATGCTGAATGTATATTCTTGTTGAGGATAGATTAGATGACGATTTCCCTTTGGAGAGAAAAACTGATCAGCTTCTTGGCTACACTGACACTTATCGTACAACCAAACGCAAGGACTAGACCATACACTGTCTTTCGGCAATCTAGGTCTGTAATTGAGCTTAGGTCGTCAAACTAAGATGACTTATTAGCTGATTGATGAGGTGATTAAGATCTGATAATCAATCTCAAGTTAGGTTCAAGATGAAAGTTGTCGAGATATGAGTTCAATACCACAGCACCCATCTCTTTCTACAGTCCACACCTTACCCACCCACGAGCTTGCTGACGGTGAACCTGCATCGCTCAAGCATCATCGACCCTGAAGCTCTTCTGCCTCATAAACGTACTAACGTCTTGCTGCAACCGGAGCTCCTCCAGATACCCTACTACCTGCCCTAATACATCCGTATCCCTCTGCTCAGGTGTATTCTTGAACTCCGGAATCTGCAGTAAATTATGCGGCTGCGCAGCAGCCTTCAACCGACTATCATCAATAAGCACGGTATTCGACTGATCCCAGACTCCGCCTCTGTCGGATTCCGGATGGGTGTCTCTGATGGTTTCGTTCCGCCATATCTTGTCCAGCCGCTTGTACACCTGCACTTTCTCCTTGTACTGGTTGGGCGTCAGGTCCAGCGTATCGCGGCCCCACTCCGCAATCACTTGCCTGCGCTGCGTGGGCGAGAAGAGGCGCTGGCAGACACTTCGCACGTTCGCGGGCTGTGCGCTAGACCATATCATTAGAGTGTGGTTGGCAAGCACATAGTCTAGGAACAGGGCGAGATTGGGGCGTTCGACGAAGCTGCTCGTACGGCGTTTGCGGTCGACGAGGGTGCCGTTCAAGTCAATGACTAGGAGAAGGGGACGAAGGGTGGCTGATTTGAGCGACGGTTGGTTCGCTTGTTGGAGGTACTGTGCTGACGGCTTAGGCATTGGGGGTGGTGTTAGCCTGCGGTCTCCTCGAGAGCTGAAGATCTCGGATTGCGGCGTCTCAAAGCCACGTTGCTGTGCTATTCCAGGCGTCTCGACCTGATTGGACCGTAGAGCGTATTGAACAGTCCGCTGTGTTACAGACCCCGTCCATCGCTCCTGAGAGAGTATGCGTGCTTCTTCATCCTCTGCCCAAGCGGTCTGCGTGCTAGCTGTACCTGTGAAGCTGTAGACTTGTCAATATGCCATGGAGAAGCCTTGCGAGTATTTCGTACTGACCGTAAGGGTTGATATGCTGTGAAGCCGTTCGGTGGCTGGGTCCTTGAGCTCGGTTGAACGCCTAAAGGTACTGTCGACGGTGGTGTATATGACGGTGTTCTCGGATTTGGTCGCCATGTTGATGAGGCACCGTGATTTGTTGTAAAAGAGAGTTGCGTCCGGAGAGAGGCCCTCACTCTTTCACTGGCTTGCCGCGGAGGTTGAATCTCAATTGTACCTGACCGACTAGGTGTGGGGAGACCAAGGCCATGTATGTCGTAGTGACTCGACTTGAGTATATGTGCAGGATATGAGAGCGGTGATTGCGAGTCTACCATGACTGATCCAGCCATATAAGCTGGCGTTACTGGATAAGATTCATGGACTGCTGATTGTATCGGTCTCCATATATCCCTGCTAGCGCTCGTAGTATCACCAGGTCTGTACTGATCCGGAGGCTCACGAGAGGGCAATGGTCTGGAATGCCCTGTGATCTCTGCGTAACTCCTCGACTCAGCCGACCGACACTGGTCTGGAAGCTCATGAGAGCTTGATGCTCTTGGTTGCCATCTGGTCGCGAACACTTCTCTGAACTCACCCGGTGGGTGTAGATCTTTCAACTTGCTCCTCCGTGAACCGTTGTGGGGGAAGTCGTCTTCAGAGCTTCTATGATTCGGCGTCACGCCTAAAGTAAGGTTCTCAGATGCTGGCGGCTCCCTTCCCCGCTGGGTGGCCGGGCGCGCCAGGTCGGGTTGTTTCTTTGCATGCTTCTTCTTCCGTGTCATCTGAGGTTCATTAGCAAGGCTGTAGATGCCAATTAATGTTTAAGTGATTTACTTGACTGTTTCGCGTTTGGAACGGTCCATACGGTAGGCTGACGCGATCAGGGAGAGGAACAGGTAGTGGTGAGGAAACTTTTAGGACAAGTCGTTTCGAGCACTTGTGGAACATACGGCAATTCAGATGAAGAGCAATTCACTTCTCCAACATCAGCATGCACACGCTCATGCGATACACGGTAGAGCCATAGACTGAATACACTAGCGTGAAGGCTACTTTGGACTCCTGTTCGTTATCGATAGCAGTATTCTGCAGGACAAACAAATCTTCACCGCCTACGGGACCCTTGAGCGCGAAATATATTATAAGCTACCCTACGATTACCTCCCCACTTTAAGAGGCCAGAGATGGTTCTGTCAGATGCCATTCAGCAGCGCGTGAGGCCACGCAAAGAGGATGAGGGTCTCGACAGTTATGACAGTGGCTCTGAATCATCGAACCGACCCGAAAGCGTAAGTGACGCGGCCGAATATGAGGCATCACAAAGCGCGGAAAGTCAAGATGAAGCCGCGGTATGAGACGAATTCCAGATTAAAGGTACGACGCTGACAATTTCGCAGTCAGAGATCTCTGATAACACCCAGGAAGACCTGGGCAACATCTCTTTCGGTGCTCTCGCCAAGGCGCAGGAAGCTCTAGGGAAGCGAAAGCGCGGTCCTGCGTCCGATCTGGACACACTACAAGAGCTCCGAAAGAAGCTCAAAGCCTCCAATCATGATTTCCATGGTGAAGGCGGGGAAGCCGCGGAGCGGAAGGCCGGGAAGAAGGACACTCGTGACTTTGCTCGGCCAAGCAAACATGCGCCGGCGGAAATGTCCAGCAAAAAGGCCGTATCAAGGAAGCGCGAAGCCGTTCCCACAATCAAGCGGCAACACCGAGACCCGCGATTCGAGGCCCTGAGTGGCCCACTCGACGAGACCAAGATCAAGAAGAACTACTCTTTCCTCGAAGGCTACCGAGACGACGAGATGAAGCAGCTGAAAGACGAAATACGGAAGACCAAAGACCCGACGGCCAAAGAGACTCTCAAGCGTGCGCTCCTGTCTATGGAGTCGAAGAAGAAAGCTAAGCAGGCGAAGGATAAACAGCAGGATATTATTAGGGATCATCGGGCGAAGGAGAGGGAGCTTATCAAGCAGGGGAAGAGGCCATTCTATTTGAAGAAGACGGAGCAGAAGAAGCTCGCTCTGATTGATAAATATAGTAGTATGAAAGGGAAGCAGTTGGACCGGGCGATGGAGAGGAAGAGGAAGAAGAAAGCTCAGAGAGATAGGAGGCAAATGCCTGAAGCGAGGAGAGGCGTTGGTGTTGAATGACTCTTGAGCCCAATAGCTTCTCTCACGCGGAAGCCGTCAATCCATACTAGCCATCTCGGACTTTACGACATTGCGATGGCCGACGATCCTCGCTTTAGACATGCACACACTTAGCTATAAAACCCACGATCCGCTCTGGCATCTGACATACCCACCAACAGCCAACTAAAGGACAACAGTTCCTCTCCGTCCACGGTGCCCTAACATTGCAGAACAGATGAAGCTCAAGAACTGCAGGACATGCCACCCAGATATCCTCGACCCGTCTCCATCGCCCGTTTCCAGCTACGCATCCCACATCAATCCCTCATTACAACACCATTTCCCTGTCCCGCACACGATAATCTCGTTCGAAAGTTCGAGTCTTGGCTCAATCGGCGTTGGAAAACATTTGTGTTGGGATTCTTCATGTGGCTTGCTGTTGCAGCTACTAAGACCATGCATCATTACGGCTGGTCTTAATACCAGGGCTGATTGTTTTGGAGTCCTGCAGATTGCCCCAACTCTCGGCAGATGGGGCTGGATGTTTCTGAGACGGGCAGCTATACTTCCTCGTCGATAGCAGGCCTTATGGCCCTGGCATTGCGCTCATTGAGACGTGGTTAAGTGCGTGTGACGGATTGGGAGAGTACAAGCAGTGGTGTATCCAGTGTTTCTCCTCTCCCAATCAACCGGAAGAACGCATGCGGGAAGGGTGGGGAGTAGGCGCTGGCTCTGAGTGAGTGAGGATCGTGCTCCAAGGATGGAATGAAGCAGATATGGAGAAGCTCTACAGTGAACGCACATGCTGCAGATCTTAAAAGGGAGCACGTGTTCTTCGCCGTATCGATCAATCATTTATACCGAAGCAGAATCCTACTCTCTATAGCCCTCATGTCCCACTAGGAAACGAACCACAAGCTCATAGCATAGCACAAGTTCAGCAACCCGACCCAACACCGAAACGCGACACCGAAGGTAAGGAAACAAGCAGGCAATGCTATAGATAGATAGCGGTCTCCGATCCGTCCCCTTTCTCCCGGTCCCTGCCCTTCCTATCCTCCATGCCGAACAAAAGCTACACACTAGACAGGACCTGTACATCCCGTATTAATCCCATAAACCCGGCATCGGCGCAAAAGTGGAGGAAATGGCAAAGCGCAGCACAATCCCGAAACCCTATTGGTGCAAGCAACCTTTCTGTAAAAGTCCTTCAAGAATGGGAGGTGTATTCTCATAAGTGGTGATGAAACAAACTGATCACGTAGCTGGAAAAGCGCGAGTGGATGGATAGCTAACAAGTCGCATGATGATTGTGTGGCAGTGCGGATCGTGTATTCATGAGTGGAACAAATCCCAAGCCCGCTCACAAAGACCGAGAAATTCGTCTTTCTTCTTCCGCTGAACTTCGGGACTATCAACACCCTCGCCGAACGGTCCTCGTCGTGCCTCTGGCCCGCTTCCGAGCGGCGGACTCCCATTGTCGCGCTCATATTCCGCCCGGGCTCTTCTCCTTGAGGGCACATTGCGGCTTGCTTCGCCGCTTGAAGAGGGGTGGTTGTGCTTGTGCGGTGTCAGTCCATTGCCGGTCAGTGGCGACGGTGGGGTCGGAGGCTGATGGCCTCCGTAATGAATGATTCGGGGCAGAAGATCCTCGCGGCCACCAGACATATCTGCAACAGCCTCTTCTGCCGATCGGTATTCCCTCGACCGGCTTGACGGTGGAGGGTGAGACTGGTGAGATGGATGACCGGGAGACGGGAAAGCAGGCCGATGGTTTGAATGGGAAGAGTTGGAGGTAGAGTTGGAAGTGTAGTAGCTATTCCGATGTGCGTGTTCTCGATGGGCACCAAGTCCTTCGGACGCGAAAACATCGGCGATGGGTGGCAGGCGGTTATTGGTCTGCGTGGCAGGTACGTGATGGATGTGAGAAGTACTCGAGAGATTCGACGGCTGACCGGTGACATGACGAGTCATCGGATGAGGCCGATCCCTGCCGGTGAAGCTTTGATGCAGTGGTGCCGACTGAACCACTCGATGCTCGTTGGCGAACTGCTCATGTGGCGGCGGGACGATCGAGAGACCCGGAGGCGGTCGCTTCTTTGAGGTTGATGGCGTCTTGAGCGAAGCCGGGAAGGCACTCAGTTCCGCCGTCCTCGATCCGTCACCACCATCGCCGGGTTTCGCAGTCTTCTGCAGTCGTGACTCGATGATATGTCTCTGCTGATCTCGGACGGATATACTTCGCTGCAGTTGCTCCCGCATGGTAGGATCTTGGGTTTGGAAGCCGGGTGAAAGACAGGCCAAGCCGACATCTTGCATCACCAATCCATTGTCCCTGCTGGTCAATGGTCCAGCGGATGGGCGCGAAGACATTGCGCCTTGACCGGCCTGTACGTTCGTCGACAGATCAAGCTTGCGAGGTCGGTGTCGTGACCCCGTCGGGAGATCTGGCGATGCCGGCGGCTCCTTTTTGACAATGATCTTCGGCGCGGCGCCGCTCCGGGACCTGCGTGGCTATAGGTTAGCGTCACAGAGATATGACAGACTTATGGTATGTCTGAAACGTACGAGTTTGGAGATCGCTTTGCTTCGGCGTTGGCACCTTTGGAGACCGCACTGTCACTGGTCCCACTAGAGGATGATGCCGTGTTCGGTGTCGCTGAGGCAGGCGGACGCTCAGCTGGGGCCGAAGGAGCTGATGGCGCCAAGGGTGGATATGACCTTGGACTTGCATCGCGCTCTGCAGAGGGCGGAGCGAGCGGCGCCGCCGAGGCAGACGCAACTGCTGTTGTCATGCTGATCGAATGGGTGCGAAACAAGTATGGCTCCAGTCAGAGTCGGCGATGATGTTGTAGACGGAGTCTCTCGATGGACGAAATATAGATTTGTGCCAGACTAGATCTGTTGGCCCGAAAACGAGGTGAAACCGTCCAACAGAAACGATCGGCGGGTGTTGCAGAATGTCTCCTTGACTCCCGGCTGCGATTCTGATACCCAACACTATCTTATTCCCCACGATGACTTTCCCTTTCCACACAGCCAACAGCGACTCCTACGCCGTTCCGGATGGACGCGGGAGGAGGCGTATGGTGAGTGTCGGAATAGAGTGAGAGAAAATTATCTGAGGCAGTTGAAGGAAAGAAAATAGAAACGAGGGGTGGTGGTCGACAGCTGGTGCGCTTGAGACAGAACGTTGCAAGGGTCCGAGTATGTACGAGACGGAGACGACACGGGCAGCGGGAGGAGGGAGCGAAGAACTCTGAGGTTTGGTGGTACTGTACGGAGTCGATCGAGTATTTTAAATTTTTGTATCTGCCTGTCTGTCCTCTGTTTCACACGGGGAGAGTAATCCAGTCCTCCCACAGGAGAGCCAGTCGAATGTTTCCGTTTCCCTTATCCTTATGGGATACGGATGATACAGATTGAGATTGAGATTGAGATTGAGGATAAGGATGAGTGCGAGAGCGAGCTCGAAGATGAGGAACGAGGCTGCTGC
Source organism: Acarospora socialis (assembly GCA_025617375.2). Lineage (NCBI taxonomy): Eukaryota > Fungi > Ascomycota > Lecanoromycetes > Acarosporales > Acarosporaceae > Acarospora > Acarospora socialis. The sequence continues at coordinate 802,831 of JAMYGW020000011.1, forward strand.
TGCTGCTGCTGCTGCTGCTGAATTGGCGGATGTTTCATGTCCGACGAGCTTGCGTTGGGCCCGAGCAGGCGATGGTTTCGTGTTGGTGGAGGAGAGAAGCGGGATTGGCGTCGCTCACGAGATGTCAGATTTCTGCTCCGTACATGTAAAGAATAAGTGTACCTTGTGAATGAATATAGATTAATAATTCGACGCAAAGTCAAGAATGTCTATACCGTGCTCTACGCTGTTGGTACCATACAAGTGGGAGGATCAAAGGCCCTGTAAATGAGCGCTGATACTCAAGTACTCACTATGGTGGACGATAACGAGGTTACCAACACATCAAATTTTTTTCAAATTTTCACAAAGTGTTAATGAATATTCACCATTAACAACATATAGTCATAGATTGTAGTAGAGAAATCATGATCTATAAGTAGATAATCAACATTCTCATTGTTGTACAAACAAATTCATCAACTACAACAATGATCACCTTCATCTCAGTTATCAATGATATGACACAAGCACAAAAAAACAAAGTAGATACTTTTTAGTATGAAGACTGATCTGAAAAACTGATTGTATAAAGATATATAATAGTGAGTTTTAATTCAACAATGTTCAGACACAGATTCTGAAGAAGTGAGAAAATGAAGTGAAAATTGAAATGTGATCAAGAAAAAATCATATCATAATCAGCATGCTGCAGCAGACTTCATATATTGAAACAATTATTATACAGTTCTGATTCATACAATCTACAGTAATATACAACATTACACATTACTGACATCTTTTTAGCAGAAAAGAAAACAAGAAGAAATGTGCTGACTGTAATAAAAGAAATGACTCATTTCAAGTATTACTCTCTGAAATCTAAGTCATACAATATTAATAATGTATAGAAATGTATTTCTATATCAGAGAATTTTCAAAATATTTGTGACAACTACTGCTGATATAATCACATGATCAGATGTAATCACAATGTGAATATCAAGATTGACAAAATCAAAAAAAAAAAAAAAAGAAGAAGCAGAAGAAGCAGATGATTCAGATATGTTTAAATTATATGACTTAAGCATCAGTCAAATATTCTAAATAGAAAATAAATATGTATTAATACAACAAGATAATAAGCTGTCAAGAAGTGCAGTGTTTTAACTGCTTTCATTGTTTTAATTAGCTCTAGTGTCAGAATCTGAATTGTATGAGTAGATTAAGTTGACTGCAATCAATTTGTTTAACTAATAAGTCTGCACAGTCAATAATGACAACAGTGTATGTTTCTAGCACAAGTATTCTATATATCTCTTAATACAAGCACACAAATCATTTCTTGTGATCATCAATTCTCATATAATATGTTATGATTATATCTCAGAGAAGACAAGCATACTTAAAACTATGTCTTGTAAGTGCAGTCAGAAGCACAGAACAACAAAATGTCAAATGTTTTCTTGTAAACATGTACTCAGAGCACATTAAAACATCAGAACACTGAGTATGTCAGTGTGTCTTCACTCTATATAGTAGAATTGATTTTCTTATAAAATTAATCATGTTCAACTTAAATTACAATCTAAGTGTTTATCAGAGACAATTTCATTGAGAATCTTTATATCAATAAGATCAAAATCTTAGTTCTATATTACTGAGAAAGCTTAGTACTAGAATATAACACTTTGAACATTCTTATGATATAAAGATGTTTACTTAATCAAAGAACATTTTCATTGCAAGTTTTGCAACAAGTTAAATTGAAGTCATTCAACATACAGATACAATTACTGAAACATTTAAGATTAAAACATCTGATAACTTCATCAGAGAGTGTGAAAAACTTTGATCATTTTTAATTTAACTAAACTTGTACATCAGTTTCAATGTACAGAAGTTTTTCAGCAACATAGATAAGATTCTGTTCACAGCATTCTATCTCAGAAATACAGTATTTGATTGAATTAACTCACTCATGAGAAAGTTTCTAAACAAAGTCTCTAAAAAGAAGCAGAAAGATACTGAGTTTATGTTTAATAGCTTTTCAAAGTTTAAAGAGAAGATAAGAAGAATCTTTGAAATTATTGATGAAAAAAGAGCAGCTAAATAACACATTCATATTCTACATCAGAACAAGTCAACAGCACAATATACAGCAGAATTTCAGTGAGCAGCAGTGCTGACAAAATGAAAAGACAATGCTTTGAACTTTGCATTTTATTGAGAACTCAAGAAGTTTATCAAAGACAAGATTGTCAAATCTAAAAGACTCAATGATCTGCAGAGTATCATTGATTTAGTGATTAGTATTGACAGTTATGCATGAAAAAGACAACAAAAAAAAAGAAATTTCAACTCAGAGAATTTATATTCAAATACACTCAAAGAAATGTGTACAAGAAGACATCACAAGCACAATACTTAAATTCAATAAATCTCAACATAATCAATAGAAAACAATCATCAACACAAAGACTCAAAGAAGCATCACAGAAAAGAAATGATAAATTCATGATAAAAAAGCTCATGAACAAGACTGAGACTCATAAGTACTATAACTGCAATAAGATTGAGTACATCACAAAGAATTGCTGAAAGTCTCAAAGAGAAAGAAAAGAAGCTGTAATCACAACTAAAAAGATAGTGTACAATCAACTTAGCTGAACAGCTTGCTACAACAACATGTGCTGTGTGCACATGAGTGCTAAAGACAAAATCAGTTATTATTCAAAAAAGTTATGTTAAAAACAAGAGACTTATAATATCACAGAACAATCTAGATCAGACAATACTGTAAAGAAGAAACTGCATGTTTTTGATGTCAACATTAAAAAAATTGATGATCAAGAAACTCAGAAAATTAACTATTCTGAGATTGACACTGAGTCAAAGAAACTCAAAGAAGATTTTATCTTTATTCAATTCAACTTTGACAACAACAAAGACAGTGAGAACAGAAATCAAAGAGAAGAAAAGACAGTACACAAAGATGTCAGAATAAAAGAACAAATTAAGATCATAGTAGTTGAACAGAAACTTAAGTTTTCAAAGAATTAAGATACAGATATGATTCAAGAACAGATTGAACTCTGTAAAATGTTAACAAGAGTTAAAGAATTTTGACATGAAATCAATTAAGAGAAAGCTCTACAGATCAAGAGAAATTGAAGTTAATGAATTGAGAAACTACTAAAGAATGTTCAAGCAATGAAATCTTGAGATCAAACTGTGTCTAAAGAGTTGATATAAAAGATTAAGAGTCATAAAATAGAAATTTAACTATCAGAAAAATACATCACTGTCAATCATAAATGATGAATCTGAACAGAAAAATACATCTCATTAAAATTTCTACAGAAAGTTAAAACTCTAGAGACACAACTGCAGATAGAATATGATCAGTATGAATCACAACTACATTCTGAGAAATGAGTCAAAAAAGAAAGCAAAAAGTACATATATCTACTAAGTAATCAGAAGTCACAATAATTCAAAAAGCTATAAAAAAGAACAGAGAATGCAGCAGAATCAAAAAACTGCAAGCTTTCTTGATGAAACTAAAGAACAAGAAGCTTCTAATGTTTCATGAATATGAAAATAATAAAATAATATTTAATATAAAGATCAAACAAAACAATCATCTAACAAAAACAACAAGAGCTTTGATTGACTCAGAAGTCATAAATAACTATATTTTAAAGACAGCAGTAAGAAGTCTGAAACTTCAATTAATATGAGCATTCTATTCAGCATGAGTACATATAATTAATGAAAGTTATGAGTAGATTGATCAAGAAATACATGTGCAAGTAAACATCAATAAATAATGTCAAGAAATGACACTAAATGTCATGAAGTCAATGAAGTATGATGTCATACTGAATATGTTATATTTAAGAAATTGAAATCTCAAGATTGACTGAGTAAACAAAGAAATATGCAAGACAAAACACACATATAAGATTTCAGAACAATCAGAAATGTACTTGTCAGAATATAAGTTATGAAATCATGAAATACTGCTATTGAAAGAAGAACAATCTAAGTGAATGTCATTATACTCAATGATTGAAAATCAACTCAAGAAAGTACAGACTTATCTTGACAAGAATCTCAAGAGAGAATTCATAAAATCATCAAAGTCACTGACAGAATACTCAATTCTGTTTGTATTAAAGAAGAACAGCAAAAAAAGATTATGTGTTAACTATAGACAGTTTAACAACATAACTTAATGAGACAGTTATCTCTTATCATTAATAAAAAAACTGCAAGATCAATTAAACAGAGTTAAGTGATTCATCAACTTAGATCTTAAAGATGTTTATTATCAAGTCAGAATGAAGAAAGATAAAAAATAAAAAATGACATTCTGAACACAATATAAACACTATAAATACATCATCATGTCATTTGAACTTAAGAACATCTCAGTCATCTTTCAAAGATTGATCAATGATATGCTGAGAGAGTATCTCAATGAATTTATGATCACATATTTCAACAATATTCTGATATATTCAGAAGATCTTGAGAAGTACTGCAGACATGTACACAAGATGTTGAATAAGCTTAAGAAAAAAGCTTTATATGTGAAGAAGTTAAAGAACAGATTTGAAACTCAGAAAGTGAGATTTCTAAATTATGTAATTTGATTAAAATACATCAAGAAAAATCTGAAAAAAACAGCAGCAGTTAAACACTAATCAACATCAATCAGAATTAAGAAAGTTCAGATCTTTCTAGAACTAATAAATTATCATTGAAAGTTTATATCAAACTATTCTAAAATAGCAGAATCACTTATGTGACTGATGCAAAAAAACAAGAAATAACATTGAGATAAGAAGCAGAAGAAAGCATTTAATGTATTGAAGAAAAGTTTTAGCAAAATAACTCATCTCATCATATCAAATGCAGCATGCAAGAAGATACTGAAAATTAACACTTTAAATTTTGCAGTTAATGCATATCTATATCAAATTAAAGAGAGACAACAGAGATCTGTAGCATTTTGATTTAGAAAATTGTCAGAATTTAAGAAAAGATATGAGATTCACAACAAGAAACTTCTTATGATAGTGAAAGCACTACAGAAATAAAGATCTTATCTTGTAAGAACAGAAAAGTCAATTTAGATCTATATGAATCACAAGAACTTAAGAAACTTTACAACAATCAAACAGTTAAATCACAGACAGATTCACTGAACAGAGTTATTAGTGAACTTTACATTTCAAATTCATTACAAGAAAAGTAATGAAAATAATAAAGCTGATGTCTTGAGCAGAAGACTCAATCACAAAAAAGTAAAATGAGTTCACACTGAAATCTTGAGCAAAGATAACAAAAAAGTTCTTATAAAAAAACTATCAATCATTTACAGAATAGAGCAAGCTTCTTTAACAGACAAAAAACTTATGAAGATGTGTCATCACAGTAGAATTGAAGAACATCTAAAAATCAAATGCACTGAGAATCTCATGCAAAGAAAACACAATATTGACAATTTTAGAAACTGAATCACTCAGATGATCACTAAGTGTAAATTATGTTAAAGAAATAAGATCAACTGAAACAGACAACATGACAAAGTAACATGACTAAACACATCAAATGCATCATGAAAGTCAGTTATCATGAACTTCATTACAAAACTATCATCATCAAAAGACTCAGCATGAGAAATAAGATTTAACAGTATATTAATTATAGTGAATAAATTGATCAAGTACACAATGTTCATTTTATTTAAAGAAATCACAACAACATCAGTATTGATCTATGTCATATTACAAGAATTAGTTAGCAATCATGAACTATCAAAAGAGTTTATCACTGACAGAGACAAACTGTTTACAAACAAATTTTGAAAAATGCTCACAGCAGAACTCAGAATAAAACACAAGATATTGACAATATATTATTCACAAACAGATAAACAGAGTGAATAAATGAATCAGATGATGAAAATGTACTTAAGACACTATGTTAACAATAATTAAGACAACTGAGTATGACTGTTGTCTACAACACAGTTTATGTACAACAATGCAAGAAACAAAATCACAAAAAAAACATCTTTCTATGCAAATTATGATTATAATTCAGAAGTATAATTAGATTCACAGAAACACAGATCACAAAGTCAAAAAGTGATACTGAACATTGCACAATTAAAGAAACTGCACTGAGATCTAACAATACAGATTGAATAACAAATGAAAAAGACAACAACAGTGAAATCATTTGAGAAAGAAGAAAAGATATACTTGAGAACAAACAACATACACATCAAGAAAAAAAGTAAGAAACTGAACAGTAAGAATATCAGATCATTTAGAATCAAATGAAACATCAAGAAATTAAGTTATGAACTGAACTTATTTAAGAGAATGAGAATACACTCAATATTTTATGCATTCATGCTACAACATTGCAATCAATTCATATCACTTCAGACTGCAGAAACATCTGTTAAACTTAATGAAAAATACAAAGTTAAGAATATTTTAGAAAAGAGAATGATTAAAGAAAAAGTTTACTATCTCATCAAGTAAAAAGAATACAATATCTCAGAAAACATCTGAGAATTCAAGAAAAATCTTAAGAACTGCACAAAAACACTTCAATATTTTGAGAAAAGAAACAAAGATCAGCTCAGAAAAAAAAAGATATTATATTAATTAGTTGCAATAGTGATTGAGAATCTTCATTCTCTGTTTCATCATTATTATCAGCAAGCTCTTAAGCAAGACACTTTGTCTTAATGTCTATTTGAGTCTCAAATTATTTCAGAGTCTTTCATAATCAAGCAATTTTGATCAGAAGAGCAAGAAGTTGTTTGTTGAGAATTTAAAAAAGCTCATTCTTAATTTTTGATTGAACAGACTTCAAGAAGTCAAGAAAAAGACTGATGCAGAGATAATCACAACAAATACACTCAGCACACTTCACAGAATCAGACTTGTCAGAAGAATCAATGAACATTATAATATAAAAGAAACTGATGTTCAGACAGTGATCACAGAAAATTAGTGTGAGATTTTCTTTGCAAAAAATGATATCAGCAAGACAAAGTCAATTTTTAAATTTCAGATGCATTGTCAGCAGATGATGAATGAATAAAATATATACTTTCACTTAAATAAACTCTAGAAAACTAGCATCTAAAAAAGAAAAAATGATGTTATAATTATACTTCAGAGAAAACAAGTGTACTCAAAGCTATATCTTGTGAGTGTGATCAGAAGCACAAAACAATAAAATGTCAAATGTTTTCTCATAAACATGTATTCAGAACACATCAGAACATCAGAATGCTGAGTATACTGATGTATCTTTATTTTATATAGTAGAATCAATTTTCTTATGAAATCAATTGTGTTTAACTTAAATTACAATCTAAGTGTTTATCAAAGACAATTCTGTTGAGAATCTTTATATTAATAAGATCAAAATCTTAGCTCTATATTATCAAGAAAGCTCAGTACTAAAATGTAACATAATACATCAACAAACTATCATCTGAAGAAACATCAAATTCTGCAGCAGTAAAGTTTTTTAAAATTGTTAATTGATCTTTGAATGATGTATCTTTCTGATATAGAGATTAATAGAGAATTTTAGAAATAAAATTGTACAATTTATTCAAGATGAGTTGAATAATTAAGTAATGTTCAATTTAATTCTTTAAGAAGACTTCTTTTTCTGTTTTTTCTTTTTGATCTTTATCTTTGTATTTTCATCAATCTTCTTCATCTTAATCTTTTTCAAATTGTATGACTCATTCTTCACAAGAGCAATCAATCACAACTTGTATATATGATTTGTTTTGATGCAATAATCTTTCAATAAAATTGAGACATTCAAAATCTTCATGACTGCTTTGTTCTCAATATGTTTCAGATCTATCTTAATATTTTATGTAACTGTAAGACAGAAAAGATCATAAAAATGTTGTATGACTGAAGAACATTTGATTTCTGAAAGAATGTCACTTTGTATAAAAAATAACAGATCATCAATGAGATAATTATTTAACAAAAATGTACAGTGTTGTTCTGTACAATATCAAAAGATTTAAATTAAAAAAAGTTTATATGAATTGCAATGATGTCAGAATTCAAATCACTATATAATTCAAACTTTCTCAACTTCTTTTCATCATCAGAAGTTTATGAGAACTTTTGTCATGTAAGAATGATGATTGTATGATGTTTGAAAGTTTAACTGTTGATAATCACTAATAAAGAAATTGTATGACTATTCAGAACTATTGTGTCAGTATAAATTCTTTGACTTTCAACAGTACAAGTTGCTTAAAGTACACAGTGATTTGCAATTTGTCAAGCATCTTCTTCATGTCTGAAGAGAAAATTTTAAGTTGTACAACTGAAAGAAAAAGCATTCAAATCAATGATAACAGAAAAATGAAAGTTAATAATGTCACAATCATAAGAACAGTATTTGTATTAAGTGAAGAAATATTCAGTAGAATGCACAACATCTTTAAGAATGCAATGTGAATTTCATAATGATGAAAAAATCATTTTGTATGATCTGAATTATCTAAAAAGAAAGAAGATTTGTAAGCAAAAGAATCACAATTTCTGAAGATAGACATTCAACATATTTTTTGAATTAACATCAGTGAATATCTCATTCTTAACAAAACTTGTTTTGTCATCATTTTGTACAAAATTCTCACTTAACTCATGATGTTCATTATATTCAATCAATTCTCTGTTTTGATATGCATAATCTTCATGAGATTTAGCAGATTCTGTCAGAATTGAATGTATTTTGAAGACAATATGTGATTGTATGATAGTATGTAATTACTTGTACATCTTAACATAACATCATAAATCATCAGCAAGAACATTTTCTGCTTTTATATTTTTCAGAATTATGCTCAATACTTGTAATTGTAATATAAATCACTTAAGAGTTGCAGCAGAAAGATATTCATCAACATCTTTTTAGTCAGTATCTATTGTACAATTAATTGTGATGAAGACTTATCTCAGTCATTATATGATGTTTACATGATTATCATTACTTCTTCATTCATTCTCAACATATAATTCTCAGTGTTGATAATTTCTGAACAATGATATAACATTTATGAACTACTTATTACTGAATTTGATTGATTGAGTTGCTTTTGTATGAGATGAATGTTTTATAATTTCACATAATCATGAAATTCTCATCAAATGATGAACATATACAGTGTCACTAGTGTGATGCAGTCTGCAAAACTGATATTATTTCAAAGATTTTGCTGCATAAGATCTCTGAAATATGTCTGTACAAGTTACTTAGTAAATTGTATGAAGTAATATCAACATAGAAATAATTTATCTATCATCAAAACAGTTAACTTTTGATCAACTGACTTCATCAAGCTTCAATTCATTGATTTGCAGTGCTGATGTCAAAGAAATAAATCTTTGACAGTTGTGTATGTTCATTTGTAGTTGTATAACTCAGTGCATGATGAACTTTCACATATAATGATGTTTTCTTGTCTCAATCAGAGCACAAAATTTGAGAATGTGCTTTCAGATTATGAACAACATTCAGATACTGATAGAGCACACTGACTGTTGTATGATTTGATACATTAACATAAATTCATGATAAATATCTAAAATAAACATCAATTTCAGCATAGATCTTGATGTCTCAACAGAACAGTTTGTCATAATCATTAATAAATCATAGATAATTGAGTTCTGACACAATATATTCTTTATGCTGACATTGAAGATCTTTTGTATGACAAATGTGATCTTGAAAATTCAAATGTTTAATTATATCAAACAAATAATCTCTAATACAGCATGTCAAAAAGTGATCAGAAATAAAATCAAAACAATATATTAGCAGATGTTGAATTCTTTTGTATGAAAGTGAATATGAAGCAATTCTCATTCATATTCATCAATAACATCAGTATTTAACTCTTTCAATATAAGCTGTATCATCTCTTCTTTTATTTCTTCAATGTTAAACAGAGAATGTTGATGAATCATTTTCATTTCTTTTTGTAATTGTACAATTTCATGTAATTCAATTTCATGTTCTTTCTTCTGCAATACATGTAGTATTTGAACATTATTGAGACATGTTTCATAAAACAAAGCAACAATCTTGATTTGTAGTTCAGAAATGTCAATGATTTTGATTTTCTTTGAGATTTGTCATTCTTGCAATCTTTACTCAATTGTACAATAACTGCAAGTGATGTTCAACTCATCTTGAAGTTTTCTGCTAATATTTTGACTGAAGTGATTTTCTTAAAATAACTGTATGACATAGTCTTTGCAGAAATTAAGATTCACAGCTTGTGCTGACATTGTAAACAATGAATTTTATTTGTATGATTTAGAAATTAAAATTTGTGTGATTATGACTGTGTATATTATTACATAAGCAAGAAAATTAAAACTTGTGTGATTAAGATCATATATATCTTTATATAAGCAAGAAAATTGATTTTCTTTCTATAATATCAATGAACTACAGTATTGTACAAATTGAATACAATTATATTGATTATAAATTTAATCTACTAACTTACTTAACTTTATCATTGATATGACTACTAGTTCTGAGCACTGCAAAGAAGTGTAAGTCTTACTCAGATGTCATAATAACTCATATGATTAAATGAGAAATAAAGAACAAAAATCAACAAGAAGATTAAAAAAAATTTATATGTATTTATCATAACACAATAACATTCTTCAGTAATGATTCATCTTTATGTTCAGCAGATTCAGAATTTAAATTTAAACAATACTCTTTAATTATCACAATATCATCATTATCTTCATCAACAACACTCTCATTGTCATTTTGTATAAAGCAGTGAGCTGTATGATCACATTATTTGCAGTTTTTACATGCTTCATCAAAATGTTCTGCAATGCAACAACATTCTGAGAAGAATCTTAAAACTGACATGCACTGTGTATATATTTGTTCAACTCTTTCACAAAACTGAATAAGAATGTCATTAATATACAAAGAACAGTGTGTTGAAATCTGCTATGAAGTGATTGCATTTTATATAAACTTCACAGATTGTTCAGAAAAATCAGAAGTTTTTTACTCTGTGAACTGTGAACAAAGAAAGTAAGCTGTTGCTGTTCTACTAAGAGAATAAAATTCTGCTGAATGACAGCAGCAGTAATGACTGCATTGTATATAATAAGAGTTTTACATCATATAATTTGTTAGCATCAATGTATTAAAACTATTTCTGTGTACTTACATGATGATTGTAATTGAAATTGTGATAATAATGAATCTAAAAGTAAAAGTAAAAATAAAGTTAGATAAAAAGCAGAGTGTTGATTGTACAAAGAACTTCATTATTATTCATTTAATAAAACTGTACAGCTTGTAGAATCTATGAATTAACTCAATGATCTATTATAATTTAAAGAATTATATTTCTTCTTGTTTTCTTCTTCACTAAAAAGATGTCAGTAATGTTTAATGTAATATATTGCTGTAAATTGTACAAATCAAAATTATATGATAACAGCTTCAATATAGAAAGTCTGCTGCAGTATTAAGATCATTATCTGATTTTTTCTCAATTACAGTTTTATTTTCTTCTCATTTTTTCACTTCTTCAGAATCTGTGTCTGAATAATGTTAGATTAAAATTCACTGTCATATATTTTTGTATGATTAGTTTCTCAGATCAGTCTCTATATTGAGAAGTATCTACTTTATTGTTCTGTGTCTATGTTACAGTCAAGTCAGAATGAGCTTAGAGCAGACTGATGTGTACATGTAAAGAATGTATATTCAGAGAATGTCTAGACAGCAGTCATGTGACATCTTGATATGCTTGATGATGAGCTTGATGAGTCAGCTCAGCAAAGTGCATGAATGAGCTGTCTCAATGAGCTTAATGACAAGATTGACAAGCAGACTCAGTATATAGTCACAATCATTTTTCTTATGAAAAGAATTGTTTTCAACTTAAGTAACAATTTAAGAGTTAAAGACCAGAATCATTTCAGACCAGCTGTTATATCAATAAGCACAAACTCTTAGCTCTACATACCTGAGAAAGCTCAGGTTAGAACATTACAGTCTACACTATATCATTGATCACTGAGATAGAAGTGAACATTTTTGTAAATGATTGATTCATTTATACAATGATGATGATGTTGATTACTTACTTACAGATCATCATTTCTCTATGTGTTTGTGAAAATTTGAAAAAAATTTGATGTGTTGGTAACCTCATTATTGTCCACTGTAACTCACTCATACCTGTTGGATAAAGTCCTGTGAAAGCGGATTCCGGGGGCGGACCCCAGAAATATAAAACCATGGCTTTGAGGAACCGTTACAACAGGTGAGAGATTATTATTACCAGGTAGCCTTTTGAGTTCCTGCAAGAGGCGATTGCTACCTTCGGCAACGCCGCCCCAGAGGGTGCCCATACCGTACCTGGAGTGCCCTCAAACTCTTAACTCTTAACTTTTAACTTGACAGCAGACTGCGTTATTATTGATATTTTATTATTTCTACTCTACCGTTACCTGACCGTCCCCGGACTCTTAAGGTATTTTACCTTATCCACCATCAGGGTTAGAATGTTTCATTGCGGAGTCAACTTCCGCCCCGTTTCTTCTTCTGATTCTCGTGGTGATGAGCAAACCCTGGCAACTGCCAAACCTAAACCGTAGTTCTAGTCAATCCCCAAAGAAGTGACTGCAGTAATATCGAGATCTGTCAGATTTTGGTATGATATCTTCTTACCCCTTGTGCTTCCTTCAGGCTGGCGTAGCACATCGCTTGTCATGCACTTCCATTCGTGGGGCCGAGACCTCCACAGGCGCCTCTTGTCCGAGCGAAGTCAGCCCAACAGCCCAATCTTTTCGAGTGACCCTGTCGTCCAATCATGCCTCTTGTTGGACAACAACCTACAGCATGTGAAGCGCCCCAAATCGTCCGAATGAGGAAGAGGAATAGCTTACCGTACTACCTCCCTGGTACTCAGCACGAATTGAATGAGTACAAATAATAGCTACGCATTAGCTACTTGGTAGGCAGACTGTCTTTCCACCTTACCAGGTAGTTCTCGCAATTATTGGTGACCAGTAGGTAGAGTGTTCCACTACCGACTCGACGCTCGGTGAACATTGATCAACGGGATTCAGAATGATGACGACCTCTCTTGAGATCTGGCTGGGTGGCAGATCCCTCGAATTGTACTACCTTAGTTAGTCGCATGGGAGCGTATGCTGTCGGCAGTGTGGAACTGTAATCTGTGCAGCGCATCAGCTCCATGGAATGCTTGTGCGCATAAGTGCTGTGTTGGCTAGTAGGGTAGTTATTTTCAGACATCCCCGATCTCTCCCCAAAGTACGAAAGATCACTGTGTCGGAACCCTCTCTACGAGGATGTAGCTGTACTCGTAGTTGGTCGTAGGCATGTGGCACAGGGCTGATCTCAGGAACTTTGGGGGCCTTGAGAGGATCCACTACCTACTGTAATTTGGAGGGCGCTAAAAATATCAAACCCATCCATGAAGGTACCTAAGGTACCGGGCACTGCGCAAACCACCGTTAGCTCCGAACACATATGAGAAGGATTCCTTCGAGATGCCATCACAAGTGTCCTCTTCGCAAGATCAGCCAATGCCGGATGCCTTAGCAAATGATAATGGTGGCACAACAGCTGCGCCAGAACCCGTACTTGAATTGGGAGAGCGGCGCATTCTGATCGTAAGCAGCTTTTCTCCTACTTCAGCTGGTTCTGTCACACGGCAGACCCCTTCTATGCGGCCTCTTTGGAGGTGGTTTATGATGTGCTTTGTTTGTATACCAGCTTTTGAACGCCAAAGAGCTAGCAAGTGTTTGGATCAGTTATCACGTACAGCACGCCATCTAGGGCCTGTCACTGATGGGAATCTTAATAATTAGCTACCGGGCGCCAGTGATACTGCCGCTTCCTTCCAGTTCGAAGGCGAGGATCACACGCTGGGGAACGCTCTTCGGTACATCATAATGAAAAAGTACGTGTCATGTGTGAGAAGGCTAGATTCTTAAGGTTGACCCTCATAGCCCCGAGGTCGAGTTTTGTGGTTACTCGATACCGCATCCATCGGAGGCCAAGATGAACATTCGAATACAGACGTATGGTAAGCCCGCACTGGCAGTATGAGCCGTACCACGTCTGGGTCACGCCGCACTCGTTGGGCACGCTAATCCTGGCGCAGATGGCACGACGGCGTATGATGCGTTAGAAAAGGGCTTTGATGACCTAATGGATCTGTGCGATGCTGTCGCGGACAAGTTCACCGCCGCAAGAGACGCCCACGCGGGGAAGGAGCAATGAGGGAACGGATTCACAGGCTCACACTCAGCGATGCATTGATGGAGTTCTGGGTCGTGGCATGGAGTCGGACATTGCTATTCTTATGTATAGACAGTAAGACTTGACTATAAGATGTTCAATTTCTCCCCTGCAGTACGATCGGTTAGAGCAATGATCTTAACTCTCCTCGGCTATCCAGATGGTCATACCTCTAGGAATCCAGTCATGAAGTTGTCTGGCAACCTTGCAGTTGGATTCTCCTCTGCCCGAAAGTATTTCAGGACGTGCGGTAATTGCTTCCAGAAGTTCATCGTTTCCTGCCACGTTCGATATATCAGCAACCTGGTATACAACTTGCACTCCCCATTTGTTTGACAAGACCAAGTCTACAGAACCACTCCCTCCGCTAATCATGCTCTCCATGATCATCGATTCAGGTTGAAAGCGACTATACCTGATACTCCATATTCCCTTGAGCTATCAACATATCCACCACACTAAGCTGACTAACGTATCGATGCCTCTCGTACTCTTGCCGTATTTTCGTTCGCAGTTGTGATACCGGCATGTTGAGCGAGTACATCTGTTGGATTTCTGGAGCCTACGTTCTTTCGCATAAGCCGTATGATCCATACAGTACCGGGTAAACAGTCGTCAAAGAGCTGTTGGGCGATGGCCAGCTCACCGCTCGAAGCCACTCCCGATATGAATGGAACACCCGCCGTTTGGCGTCGGCCCAGTTCACAGCTGGCACAAAGGTTAGCACTGAACAGCCATCTCCCTGCTGATGCCATACATGTCCGTGTCCGCTGCGCAAGGTATGTTGGATTGATCACCATCCTGCCGCTGTTGGAGGTGAGTTGGTGTGAGAGGCATCTATGATTGGATGTGGAGTAACCGGGGCAAAGGTCGCGCTAAAGGTCGCCCGCGTCTGACGGAGGAGGCTCAAGTGCAAATACCATTTCGGGGATCACAAACAATACAGACATACAACTTGCCTGTTACAGCAGTCAAACGCTCTATTCTGTTAAGCAAACGCTGGCTTGCCCGCAGAGCCCAACCCTCACGAAACATGCCGCCGGTCCGCACAGCCCGCAACCGCAAACCCCCGCCAGATGGCTTCGAAGACATCGAAGACACGCTGCTGGAATTCAGCAACAAAATGAAAGACGCCGAAAACGCTCCACACGAAGGCAAGAAGCGGCATGAGGTACTCTGGCCCGTCTTCCAAATCAACCATCAACGTACGTCTGTTTCCAACCCTCCGCAACATTGGGCATGAACCGGCTTATGCTAACCATTCTCTCGGCTAGGGTCGCGATATATTTACGATCTCTACTATGAAAATGAAGCAATATCGAAGCAACTGTACGATTATCTGATAAAGAATGGCTATGCGAACGCAGATCTTATTGCAAAGTGGAAGAAGCAGGGCTACGAGAAGGTTAGCACAGCACAGTCCCTCCAGCATCCCTCCAAGCGATCCTCTCTGTCCTAACAAGGGGCGCTGATGGTTTTACAGCTATGTTGCCTTCCCTGCATTCAAACCAAAGAGACCAACTTCAACGCGACCTGCATCTGCAGGGTACCCAAAGCGCAGCTCAAGGAGGATCAGACTATAGAGTGTGTGAGCTGCGGATGCCGGGGTTGCGCATCTTCTGACTGAAAGTTTGGAATTTTCATGGTTGATACCCTCCAGCGTGGCGTTTATGTGATGGTTGCTCAGGCGCAAGCAAAGATCAAGGCGTTCACTTGGGACCAGTCTGAGGAAAAGTGGATATACAGGGCGCAATATGAGTGGGCTCGACGTCTTCAGAATCGACCTGGCTGGTATAAGCCATCGGCATGTCAGCTGGTCGTGCCGGGCCTTCCGCTGGCGGTCACGTCATCTACAGAGCTTCTACAACCCATTACATCTTCCCCATTTGCCGAAGGGATGGCAGCTGAGCTCGTCTCACTTTGCATAAACTTGCTCAGAGTACGAGAACTACATAGTATCTGGAATGAAATCTATTTAGAGGGAGAGCTTTATAGATCTAGCTCGGAATCATCGTTTTCCTCAAGGATTGTGGTGGACAGAAGCCCCTTCTTGCCGTGCCCCCCGTCCTTTTCCAGCCAGTCCCTGTACTGGCCCCTCGAGGATCGATCCGTCGTTTGATAATCGCTCACTCGAGGCAGCCCCTGCTGCACCTTCTGCTTCTGCTTTCTTTGCTTCTCAGCTCGGTTGGATGCTATCGTCCGTCCATCCTCTTCAGTGACCGCATCAAGCTTGAGCGTGGTAAGAACGATCGATGATGAGAGATGTAGAATCAGGCCCGTGACAGCGCCGACAACACTGGCAACGCCGAAGAAGATGTACAGAGTCTGATACAGTTAGTCAGGTCAATTGTAGGGTTTGTCATCCCGTCACGGCATACCTCGAATTTGGCAAGGATACGGAGAGGCCACAGACAAGCGTGCAGGATGTAATGGCCCAGATGTAGAAGAGGCGCAACGATGACGCCCAGTCCGATAAGGAGCCACTTGAGTGTGGTCACGAGAGGGAAGACAAGATAGTACAGGCAGGAGTAAACGACAGAGAATATTGTTTGAGCAGTGGTCATGATGGTTCCGTCACCTCAGTTCGACAGAAGTCCCAACTGCCTCGCCTGTCTCGCTGCACCTCGATAATTGATCGGCGGGGAGATCCAATCCGAAGTCCATCCTATATGAGACAACGTTGTAATCTGCGGAGCGATGTTTCCAGAGTCCTTGACGAAGAAGTCATCATACCTTCCAGGTTAATTTGTAAGGCCGGAGCTTTTACTGTGCTGCTAACTTGAAAACCACTAGCGAGAAAATTAGCTGGGTGTGGCTTGCTTAAGGTGTGTACTGTACCTGTAAGAAATCCCTGTCTAGTCTGCGTGGGGAACCTTTAACACATGCATCCTAAGAGCTCAATGCCAAGCCCTACATTCACTATAGCTCTCAATTCACCACAGTTCGCTGCGTAGCAAATTTCGTTGTCTCATTCATCTCAAAGGACGGGTTCCCCGGCACCTCATTCACTCCATCTAAGCGATTGGCTACGGCACGTCGAAGAAATTTCAAAGTGTTAAAATGGGAAACAATCCTTCCAAGCCAGAAGGCAGCACGCCCTCCTCTCCAGCTGCGCGTACCCATAACCCACCGACAGCGAGCAGTCAACGGAAGGAGCCACGAAGACGAGACTCTATTCATGCACTGCAAACTGGCAAGGCTACACCCGCTCAACCGTCAGAGTCAACCACCAGTGCAACAGCACAATCTACCTTTCAGTCGAGAAAGCCTCGACTGCAGCACCATCTACAAGGCACCAACGAGTCAGATACAAAGTCAGGTGTAATCGAAGACAAAATGGGCAACGAACAATCACGTCAGCAGATGAAGGAGCAAGGTCTTGACTGGGAAACCTTCAGCAAACGCGTGGAGAAGGAGGAGACGGAGCGGAAAGAGAAGGAACAGGAAGCGTCTGGGCCCGTGAATGTTCCGTCGTCCGCTCAAGGCAGGCGGAACAAAGGTCCAAACATTGAGCCCTCCGGTCCACCTCGCGACTCTAATTATGCACCTCCGTCTCAGCTCAACATCCCTCCCCGTTTGCCGCTCCCCATCGAGGAAGAGATTCACACACCTGGTTCCCCGATCATCACTTCAGCCGACCTTTCCTCCGCACTTGATGAAGATGAGCTTGATAGCAACTTACCTCGGCGTAGCTCTGTCCTAAGTAGTACCACGCTTGATGATGACGAACTTGGCGACGAGCTGCAGGCGTATCCGTTGGATGGAACAAGGACGACCGTGCCGACACTGATCGAGTGGAAGCAGGGTGGAGAGAAAGTGTACGTTACAGGAACATTTGCTGCTTGGCAGAGAAAGTTCAGACTACAAAAAGAGTAGGTCCTTCCTTTCATTGTCTAATCGCTGTCGTGCATGGCCTGAGTCCTTGATCCTGTGGCTACCCGCCGCGACTGTCCGTATCCGTTCCACGCGATCTGATCGTGTACGCTAAACTTTGTTGGACATGGTTCATGCATTTGTTTTCCAGAAAGGGTTTCCGTAGGCCCCTCGAATGTGCTGACTCGAGCTGCTCCACAGTGAAAACAGCAATGTTCTGTCCGCGGTCATCCAACTTCCCCCGGGAACTCATCATCTCAAATTCATCGTAGATGGCGAAATGCGAACATCAGATGACCTGCCTACTGCCGTTGATTACACCAACATCCTCGTTAATTACATCGAGGTCAGCGCCGACGATGTGCCTGCTCCAACTCGCACCACAGAAGAGCAAGTCCCGCCGGGCGTCTTTCCCCCACAAGTGCTCCCACCCACCACAGCGGTGGAGGATCATGCTCAAAACGTTGTTCAGAGGGAGAAGCCTGCCAAAGAAGAGGAGATTAGTGAACCGAGGCACTATGCAGCCAGAATTCCGAAGTATCTCCTTGATCTCGACCAGCCAGAGGACTCTCGTCAGTATCAGCGCGCTGTTGGAGCTATTGGAGACTTACCGCAACCGCCAAGTTTACCGTTGTTCCTGGGAAAGTCAATTCTGAATGGGACGACGCCGATGAAGGATGACAGCAGCGTTCTGAACATGCCAAATCATACAGTCCTTAACCACCTCGCTACCAGCAGTATCAAGAACGGGGTCTTGGCTACCAGTGGCACTACTCGGTATAAACGGAAGGTACGTGATTGCATTCCTCATCTTCGTAAGTCTACTATACTCATACTTTTCAGTACGTTACGACGATCATGTATCAGCCAACTAGTAGTGACGACTAGACTTCCCCCCTGTTGATTTTATCAATTCGCAGAGTGGCTGATGATCTTGAGCTGCTACTGGCCAGAAGCCATTCTCAGCTGCTTTTGCGGCAAGGGTAGCTTTTCGCCACTGCGTTAACTGCACTTTAGCTATTGTCATTTAAACCGGTGTGATTACGGGGGCTACGGCAAGCTGTCGTCTCGGCGTGGGCGGTATCATGTGCTCACAACTTCCTTCTAGATCAGAGTCAAGTCTTGCCATCAATCTCTCCATTTGACGAAAACCTCGTCCGTCCTGAATCTCTGTGTACATGTGCTTTCCTCCAATGGCGTTTTAAACCCCGTCCGGTATGCCAGCAAACCAGCATGAGCGATCATAATCCCATTGTCGATGCAGAACCGCTCATCAGTCGCGAACACACTTCCACCCCGATCCCGTGCCATCATTCCCATCATCTCTTGTAGGCGCTCGTTGCACCCTACGCCGCCAACTATGAGCACTTGGTTGGAGCCTACATGCGCCATCGCGCGCTCAGTGATCTCAACCAGCATTGCGAAGACGGTCTCCTGGAGACTGAAACAGAGGTCCGCTGTGGTGATCGGCCCTCCACTGACCGAGTCAACCTGACCGGGATTGGCTTTCAGCGACGCGGCTAGTATATCAATGCTGGCTAGGATGCCAGAGAACGAACAATCCATGCCTTTGACCGTATACGGTAGATCCAGCAGGTGCAGCCCCCTCTTAGCAAGCTGCTCGATATTGTATCCAGGTGCTGGATCATTTGAGATATTGAGAGTGCGTGCGAAGCGGTCGAGGCAGTTCCCGACCGCTATGTCTAGGGCTTCGCCAAATATCCGGTATCGTTGCTCCGCATACGCGATCACCTGTGTGTTGCCCCCGGAAACGTACAGCACGACCGGATTTTGAGCGCCTGTTATCTCCCTCCCCATCTCGATATGGCCAACGCAGTGGTTGACGCCCACGAGCTCCTTTCCCCAAAGCAAGCTGAGCATCCGGGCTGCCACTGCTACACTTTGCAGCGGGGCACCCATCCCAGGACCTTTGGTGTAGCATATGCAGTCTATATCATCCACTGTGATGCCCGCCTCTCTCATTGCTTGCTTCACAAGTTTCGTGACCCATGCTCGATGATGCTTCGCTGTATCCTTGGGTAGAAAGCCCTCCCCAGGTGGTGAGACGTAGGTATGTCTTATATTGGCCAGGATTCGAGCTGCGCCGCCTTTCGCAGGATGTAGAATGATACCCACCCCGAGTTTGTTTGCGGAACCCTCGAGGCCGAGAGCTATCATATTGCTCCTGAGCCTCGATCCTTTGCAAAGATGACTTTTCAGGGTCGGTCGTGGTGGGGTTCTTCGATACCCCACCAATCAGCGGAGCTCGTGCACGGACCAGCATTTCCCACAACTGTAGACTTGTGGGAGCAATATTTCTCCACCACTTCGTCGTCTATCACACATTGGTCCATTACTGCTTTCAAACATCTCTTACTTTGCAGAGGATGGACTTTGAAGCAGATTCAGCTGGTTTCTTACGTTGGCTTCGGGGACGGGGTGGCGCATCTATTAGCGACAAGATAGCACTGGTCGACTTAACGGCAACTGGTGGTGGTAGAGGAGTCAGTATGGTTCCCCTGTATAACAACCGGAGAACCAAGTCTCTCGAGCCTCCGCTGAACGAATCTCAGTTGCCACGGTGGACATAGAACCAGACGAGGATCTCTTCGACATACCCCGTTCGATAGTACTCTCGGTCGAAAACTCCGATCTACGCAAGAAAATACCCGATGCACTAGATGACCTGGATTCGTGGCTGTCTCTGGTAGTCGTCATGATTTACGAGTACTTGAAGACCCCGGATACGTTATGGCGTCCTTATTTCCGTGTTCTCCCAGGCCACTTTGATACCTTGATCTTCTGGTCGCCAGCTGAATTGGCCGAGCTCCAAGGTAGCGCTGTTACTCAGAAGATTGGCAAGGATGAGGCGGAGAAGATCTTTTGTGAAAAGATTGTGCCTATCGTCCGGAATAACCCAGAACTGTTTCCATACCCACCTGGCGTTGCATCGTATGAAGGACCAAGCGGTCAAGCAAGCCTCCTAGCTATGGCGCACACGATGGCGACCTTGGTCATGGCTTACGGCTTTGATATAGAAAAGGATGAATGCCAGCAGCAAGTGGATGATGAAGGCTTTATTTCTGACGATGAGGATGATCTGCCAAAAGGTATGGTGCCTTTGGCGGATATGCTCAACGCAGATGCAGACGGAAACAATGTAGGCAACGTCATCCTCCACCAACTGAGCTAGCTAACTTACTGGATCCAGGCTCGGTTGTTCTATAATGAGGATTCTCTCGTGATGAAGTCATTGGCCCCTATCAAAAAAGGCGAGCAGCTCTTCAATGATTATGGACCGTTGCCGCGTTCGGATTTGCTACGGCGATATGGGTACGTCACAGACAGATACGCTTCCTACGACGTGGTTGAGCTATCTACCAGTATGATAGCCAGTGTGATTGCAGAAGGGATAGGCATGACTCGGGCGGATGTGGATGCGAGGGTGAGTAACGTTTCATACCTTATCATAGAATCAACGCTCAAAGACTTACAAGCTTCGACGACTCGCGGATGAATCCGATCTTATGGATGCTTATGATCTCACACACCCTGGTATATCGCAGTCATGTTTCCCGGATGAGCTACTGGTCTTGGTCGGGTCCCTAATATCTGCTAGCGGGCACAGCACTCTCAACGTCACTGGCGGCGACCATCCAGTGTCCAGGATCACCGGAGACATCGCAGATATCCTGCGCAAAGTCATTGTCACCAGACAAGGAGACTATGCGACTACTGCAGCAGAGGATCAAGCACTACTTCAAAATATCTCTGTTGAAGGCCGACGGCGGATGGCAATCGAAGTTAGGTTAGGGGAGAAGATGATATTGAAGGAAGCGCTCGAGGAGCTGGAAAAACTCGACATATCTTCTACATCTAGCGTTGATCACAGCATTGACATCGACTCAACGAAACGAAGAGCTGAACAGGATGGAATGCATCCATCCAAAAAGAGAAGGGGTGCCTGACGGTCTCAAAGTACCACAAGCCATATTTAAAATCACTCATTTCAAGGTGGGTATTAGTCTCTATTAGTTCGATCGAATACCACTACAGACTCGACCTGGCGACTCCTCACGTGCGCCGCGCTAATCCTAAAAACTACTTTACAATAGGACGATACTATCTGTCCTAAAATCGGCACGACCAGAGGATTGCCGGTGTTACTTGTAACAGGACCAAGGACCAGCCGAAGCCCATACACACATGGAGAGGGCCCAGTGTTTTGCCTTTTTCGCCCTTGGTACGCAGCCGGTTGTGGAATAAAGCCTCCCATGCGGACACATCCATGTCTCTTCGGGTAAGCTTGGAAATTGGGCAGTTGAACGACTGCTACCCTGTGCAACGCTCGGATAGTGGAAGACGTGGAACGACATCAATCCGACGGAGGATTCGTTGGTTGCGAGCTACCAGCGTGAGTCACACCTGACGGTCCGCTGTTCACCGTCATGTCGTTCTGAGAGCGCCGGGTTGTATGAACCTGAGCAGTTGCATGATCTCGATTGTTTCCGAATGATGCCCGATATCGCATACTGAAGACGTTATATGGATCCACCAAAAACATGGCTTCGTCATCCTCGTCGTCTTGGTCGTACTTGAAACGGTCGAGGACGGTAGCATCTATGCCCTCCTTTGACGGAAGATGCATTCCTCGGCGGTCAATCATAAGTCGACCTCCTCTACCAATGCGCCGCCGGAAGGAAGGTTGACTACGAAAAGGTCCATCGTACGTGGGCGATGCGTAACGGACAGTGACAGAGTCATCTTTGGCACGATTTGGATCGACATCAGGGAGAGGGTCACCTGAATGCTCGGAAGAAACCGATGCAGGTGGTGTGGGTAAGTACTCCGTTACAGCAGTCCGGAAGCTTGAATTTGCTCCCTGTTCGAGGCTTGGTGAGAGTGGCGCTCGTGTCAGGTCTATGTAGCCCTCGTTCCATTTCCGGTGTTGCGATATCTTCTGCTCAATTTCTCGTTCAATTTCGCTCTCCTTCTCCGCCAGAACGTCCTGCAGTGTGACCAGATCTGCTTCAGTGGAACGACCATCAGACCGTGGAGGAAAACGAAGCTGTGTCGCAGAAGTCCGTTGAGATGATGATCCATCCAGAGGCTTTCTTTTTTGTGGCTGCAACATACGTCAGTCAAGTCTCGGAAGCGAAGGGGGAAGCCGTCCCACCTTCTGATTGATGAGGTCCTCATCATCACCTTTGATGCCAAGAGACCTTTTCATCTCTTTGACTTTGGCTCGTTGTTCGAAGAGCAGTCTGTCCACGGCTAGCATCTCTCTTCTTGTCAATTCGCGCTGTTTCACCATTGCCACTAGCTGGCGAGCATCTTCAAGCTCCTTTCTCAGCTTCCTCAGCTTCTCCGCGCTCTGAGCGTCTCTCCCACGAGTTTTCCGAACTTGCCGCACCTCCCGCCTCCGGAAACAGACGTATGGATCACCGTCGTCCGTATCCGCACCAGTTTCCAACTACATCTGTTAGATCTTCTTCTGGCAGAAGTGGAGTCTCCCAAATTTCGTACCTTGAGCCCGGGCATCAAGCCCTTATTCCCTTGCTTTAGCCTCCTACTTTTCCAGTGCTGGTAGATTTCTTTGGCAAACGGTCTGGCGTTTTCGTCGAGTGCATCATCAAAAGCGTTCCCCATTTCTTCCCAGGCTAGGACCGGCGGACTGTCTACGGCCGCGAAGGGCTGCTTTGCGTGGGCGATTTCTTCGAAGAAGGCCATAACCTCTTCGAATTGATCTTCCGAACATTGCGTTGAGGCATTTTTATTCGTCGACTTCAAGAAAGTATCATCCTCCTCGTCCAAGTTATACGGACACCCACAACAGTCCTCTACCGTTGAGGAGAAGCGGATATACGTCGCCGGCTGCGAGAAGGTAAGGGGATATAGTCGGTCATATTCGATGCTACTGTGGATCGTATCTGGAGTTGGGATGTAAATCTGGGCAACCTTGCCTCCGATCGCTGCCGCTTGTGAAGCAGATATTGCTGCTTGCAGATGGTGTTCCTATATTATCGCTCCCCCCCGTCAGCTTTATGGTCTGTGGCCTTTCGTTTTGTTACCAGAGCGCGACAGGGCCGAACATGGCACGTGACATATACATGACGTATACTAAATTTAGAACCGACTTACGATTTCTTCTCCCTTCTCCACGCCGGTATCGACTTTGGGGATGTTTCTTTGGGCGTCATCGTCGACTTGATCTACCTGATCCTCTTTAAGGATCTGTAATGTTTGTTTCGTCGATAATTTCCGTTGGCGGAAGCGGGCGCCCCCCATATCGGGATGACGACGGCGATATTAGTACGTTTGGCACAAGATGGCCGCACAAAATTCATATCGCCCGATAGCTCAAGTCATGCGAAATCGAGATATTGAGTTTTCGAGTTGTGATTCTGAATATGATGTGGCGATTTTGGATGATATTATGTTTTCGTAGTCGGGGTGAGGTTAGTCTTAGGCCCAGGATCTGGCCACAACAACCGGCTTCAGAGTGGTTGTGAAGGAGGAGCTTGCGTGTTAAGCGAGACCCTTTGTATGTGTAAAGCGGCACCGTATATCAAAGACTATAACTTACAAATACGAGTACCTTACCATACAACGAGAGGTCGGGTCGCAACCACTTTCCGGGAGGGAGCTGCAATTCTCCGACCATTCAGCGTACAATTCCAGCCAACATGTCCTCTGCAAATCAAGCAGCGCTTTTGGATGCGCGCCGAAGGACTTCTGAACCTCCTGCACAGGCGCTGCAAAACATAGTGCAAGGGTCCAATTGTGAGCGCATCTTACATTTCCCCGGCCATATCGACTTCGGCGCTCTCGTACTGACCCACACCACCCTCCAGTCGACAAAGATGAAATCGACAGACTGCGAAAACGGTTCATGAAACTCGACAAAGTCCTCCACCCTTCTTCACATCCAGGCGCACGAAGAAGCCTAAACTAACGGACGGCCACCAGGACAATTCCGGCACGATCGAGCGCGACGAATTCCTCAGCCTCCCACAAGTCTCATCGAACCCTCTCGCAACGCGGTACCACACCTCCCCCCTCTTCCCCCCGTGTTTCCACCACCAGAACACAACCTTACTGATCTGACCTTGCGGCCAGGATGATCGCCATCTTCGACGAAGACGGCGGCGGCGACGTCGACTTCCAAGAGTTCGTCTCGGGCCTCTCGGCCTTCTCGTCCAAGGGCAACAAGGAGGAGAAGCTGCGGTTCGCGTTCAAGGTGTACGACATCGATCGCGACGGGTATATCAGTAACGGGGAGCTGTTCATCGTGCTGAAGATGATGGTCGGGAGCAATTTGAAGGATCAGCAGTTGCAGCAGGTGAGTTGAGTAACCAGGCGGGATGGATGGCATGTTGGGATACGCAGGGAAATGCGTTGTGTTGGACGTGGTGGTTCGTTGGGATCAGTGAGGAGGTTCGTTGTGCTGTGTTGTGCTGATGTTGGTGTTTGGGTGTGCTAGATTGTGGATAAGACGATCATGGAGGCGGATCTGGATCGCGATGGAAAGATCAGTTTCGAGGAGTTTACGAAGATGGTGGAGAACACGGACGTGTCGATGAGTATGACGTTAGGTGAGTGTTTCGAAGCATCCTTCTCATATGCTGCGCTTCAACCCTGTTTGGTAATGCTCAAGGCTAATGTTTGTCCAGACCAATTCTGATCTATGACTATCTGCTCCTCGCCGACGTCGCCTCACCCATCTCATCTCACCAACCTCATCCACAAAAACTACTCGTCATCATAACCTCCACCTCCCGCCATATCTTCCGACGCAAGATCTACGACCCGGTGTTCAGGAGTTCCTCTCTCGGTTTCCTCCCTCTAACGCCACGGCCGGGCCGTTGCCCCTTCCTATTTAATAACCCAAACTCACATGACAAATCTACCTATATATTATATCTACGACTTACTCTAACAAGTCTTAAACGCACATCTTTGTGTCCTGATATACTCCCAAAAAGCAATGATATCCCCGAGTCCAGATTTCAATTGAGAAAAAAGGGCTTTAGTAGACACTAGTAGTCCTGAGCTCTGCCGTGCTCGTTTCTTTGTTCTTGTATAAACTAGAACCCTAAGTCGACCTACCTTCTATCCTATCCTATCGTGCAATTCTGAACGATACTTGGATGAACAGATACAAGTGCAAGGATCAGGAGCTTGCCCTCAGCTCATCTCGATATCTGCCTCAATGCATTCTTAGTTATGTTTCCAGAAGCTCGACTGGTACGGTTCAGGTACACGGTACAGATTACTAGGTGTTGCGGGAAGCTCAACATGACATTCGTTCTAAGTTATGCTTATATGAAGCAACAGACTCGCAGTCGAGCAGAAATAGACGGCCACAAGTTGTCCACGCGTTGCAGCATGAACGATATTTTTAATCGCGGTATTTCGAATACAGAATCCAGGGCGTGAATAGTATTTCGCGCTCTCCCTGAACATAACGCCTGACCCTTCACCACTAACCCCACCACACAATCTAATCACCACCCAACCTCCTCCCCGCCCCTCTCCCACCCCACATCCCTGAAATCCCTCCTCCAAAGCCAGTCGATCTACCCTGACTGCCCTGACTTCCCTGTTGGGTCGCCGGCCGAAACGCCGTCCCATAAGCCCGCGCCGTCTCACTCCGTTTCGTAGCCCCGAACCACCTCTGCACAACGGCAGGGGTCTTGATGAAGCTCCTACCTCCTCCGAAAGTCGGGTAGATGCGCGTCAGGAAGTCGTACATATGGGCGGCGAGGAGGCCGGTTGCTTGCTGGAGGGCCATGCCGGGGCCGCCCATGACGAAGGTCATCAGGAGCATGGCGTAGGGGAGGTACTGGACGGGGATCGTGATGATGAAAATGGTCACTTTGCGGTTGCGGTTGTCTTGCGAGTAGGTGTAGGCGAGGGCGAGGGTGAGTGCTGTCAAGAAGTTGATGGTCAGCCTGGATGGGTGTGGGTAGGGGTTCGAGGGGGTAGTGGCGGTACCTGATGTGAACACGAAGGCGCCGAGGAAGCCGCCTGCTGTTGTCTTGGTTGTCGGTCAGTGCTGGTCTGGAGTGAACCATACTGCAATGTTCATGCGCAAGCGACCAGGAAGACTGATAATATTTGAGAGAAAGATGAGAGATGTAGGGAGCCAGAACCACCAAACGCAGATTCTGTAGTTACGCAGGCTTTCTCAAATGACGTTCCCACCATGCTCGCACCGCACACGACCCTCTTTGGATTGATTGCGAACGATGGATCGTGCGAGACGCGAGGGTATTCTTCCTCGTCTCCAGGAACCGCTTCAGCTAAGTAGTGGCTGGGCGGGCAGATAATGCGAGGTGCTTGAACCATATTGGTTGGAAGTACACATAATGAAAAGAAAGAACAATAAGTGGGAAGTAAGAGATCAAGACAAAGAGTACTAGTAAGAGCGGTGTCTGATACTTACGAGGATGACGGCGCCGACGAATATTAGATATGTGAAGAAGCTCCCCGGTTGGCTGAATCTCGTCGACTCGGTCTCGAGTGAGCTACCATAGGTCCATACTAGCATCAATGTTAGACGGGCATAGATACACTACACGCAAAACATACAGAAGTAAGTGTCGAATATGATCCCCAACCCAGGTCCTGTGATCAGGAATGCGGACACAACTCGCCATAGCTCAGGGGGAAACTTCAAGATCCACGGCAAATAAAATATGACTCGTTGGCCAGAGAGGAGTTGGCCGTGAACGAGTAAGGAGGTAGCAAGAGTTGCGGCTGTGAGCGTTCTGCCCTGTTAGTATCAGAAACTGTCCTATCGACCGAACTGCTTCAAAGGCGTTGCTGCGTATTGTGTTCTGGACATACCTTGAGACAGGCGGAGCGGCCCAGAAGACTTCCATGATTCTTGGTCTTTGGACGGTTCGAGCCCCTTGACTGAGAGGTTTGGGTGTTCAGATGTTATGTTGGAGCTGGTTAAAGCTTACAATGCTGTGCTCGCGTGGCTGTTGAGGATCTAACCACTAAGGCAAAAGGCCCGCCTGACCGCGAGGTCAGGTTCTAAGTGAATGTATAAGTGAATGTGCAGGTTGCGCGTTGCGCGCGACCGTAACAGTGGCCTTTTCTTTGCCATAAGGCTGACAAGGCTTGACTTTACCAACTCTTTAGATCAGAAATCAGCTTTGATTAGTCAGATCAATCTTCAAAACCTAGTTATAAACAATTATTACTGCACTCAAGATGTCAACACTTCATACATTCATTGATAAAAGAGAAAAGCTGAGAGTCTTCTTAATCAAGCTAAAATTATACATTGAATTCAATCAAAAAAAGTTCAAGTTCAAGATAAATAAAAATTTGATCATTATTTTATATGTAAAGAATGGGTCAGGCTTTAACTGAATTAATCTCAAGCTATATAAATTTCTTAATAAGATACACAGAAATGTATTAAAAACACAGATTTTATTTTCTTTAATTACAACAAGTTTAAGAAAGAACTACAACATTATTATTTCTTTCTATATACAACTCAACCCAACCTGATGACCAGTTCAGAACAGATTGTGATGAAACATTAAAGAGTTTTTGTCATTGTTCTTATTTTGAGTTTTACAATGAGTGCTATTAGATTTCAACATATTATATCACTAACAATAGAAACACAACTGTCAGACTTGAAGATCAAAGCATGCAGATAGTATTAGTTGTCATTATTATTTAGAGTATCTAGAATTAATTTACACAATATATGATGTGCATCACTAAGTTCAAATAGACTACTGAAGAACATAATCTAAAACTTTATGAAAATCTTTATCAGATAAGATCTGAATTTCTAATACACTTTCTTAGATTGTTTCAGCAACAGCAAGATGAGTAAGAAGAGAAAAAAAGAACAAATCTTTATAATAAATTACTCAATTTATTACAAAGATTCAATTGATTCTGATGTAATTTAAACACATTTTATTGAAGTTCATCAAATAATGACTCAATATTCTTTTATATAGATCACAGAATCTTTAATGACAGATAAGATCAATAAGATCAATAAAGTGTGTGAATTTGATGATAGAAAGTGACTTAATAAGTTTGTTGACAGTTATGTTGCTGATAAAAACATAATTAAGATGAATAAAATTTCACAATTCAACTTTCTGTACATAATGATGACATATGTCAATATGCTTTATATAAATGTAAAACTCAGAGTTCTTAATCAAGATTATAGTTTCTGTATTATTTATTCAAATAGACATTATGTTGAATCTTTTAAGTTTTATTTCTTATAGTAGTTTACACATTCAGACAGCTTTCTTCATTATTTCTGTCACAGTTATGTATTTTGTTTCTGTGAAAAACAGAATGACTGTTTTTTGATGTTTGAAACATCAAAAAACTGATTTATTTATCAGCTGAAATATATAGTTCATTGTAAATTTTCTTGTTTCAAGATCTTCATCTCAGTTCAAGTTCAAATACTTTAGAAGTTAAAGACAATCTGAGCTCAATTTGTATTCAATAATGACATTGAAAGTATCATATATGTAGTGAAATACTCATTTCAAGATCTTTCAATACATTTCATTAAGATTGTGCAAAAACTAACTGAATATCAATATCATAAAGACAATATCAGAACACATCTGAATCATTGTGTACATGAGAGAGTTTATAGCACACTGATATCACTGTATTAACTGTAAAATAGAGAATTTCTTAGTCTATATCAAATGTATATCAAAATTTATAGAAATCAGAACTGATTTTGTGTTGCTGAGACTGAATTTGATAAATATTCTCTTAAGATAAATTTTCTACAACAAAGTAAAAATTCAGTGAGTTTTATTGTATATTATCTGCATATTTAAGTAGTACTTGCATGTCTCACAGTTCATCATTTCAAACTGATTGCTCAATTTAATCTTTAAATTACAAATTGCTTTCTTACTTGATCTACACATCAAAATGTTGTTAATATAGACAGCAATGATGAAATTGCTGATTAAAAACACATTATTATCTGTGTGAAGACATATATAATTGTTGTTAACAAAAAACTTATGCATGATCTCATATCATAGACAAAAAGACTGTTTTAACTCATATAAGACTTTCTTCAGTCTGCACATTTTTTTTCTTTCTTTTTATATTCAGTGAATTGTATCATGTACATTATCTCTTTCAAATCATTGTGCAAAAACATTATCTTGACATTCATTTGTTTCAACTTGTAATTGTAGTATGCAATGATGACAAAGATGATCTTGTAAATCATAAACTTAATGATGACAACAAATATTTTATTGTAATTAATGTCAAAATATTACTTAAAGTCTTTGACAATTCATCATGTCTTATATCATATGATTGTGTCATCAAAATCACATTTGTAATAATAAACTCACTTTTCATGTAGAATGCAGCAATTCAGAGATAGTGTTACTAAATTTCATGTCAAATTAATTTTCAAGAACTTAAACTCATCATTCATAATCTATTTTCAGTACTTGAAACTGAAGCTCACAATAATCTTTTAATAGATGCTGAATTTACTGTCTAACTAAAATTTAAGTTCATACTTTTCTGTAACATTGACAGCAGTAATATTAAGAAATACATTGTGAACTGTAAACAAAACAACTGTTACAGTTAAGTCAGAATGAGCTTAAAGTGAACTGATGTGTACACATGAAGAACATATATTCAAGAAATATTTAAACAGCAGTCATGTGACATCTTAACATGCTTGACAGTGAGCTTGACAAGCAAGCTCAATAAATTGCATGAGTAAGCTGTCTTAACAAACTTAACAGCAAGATTGATGAGCAGACTCAGTATATAGTCATGATTATTTTTCTTATAAAAAGAATCATGTTCAACTTAAATAATCATCTAAGAGTTAAAGATCAGAATCATTTCAGATCAGTTATTATATTTATAAGCACAAACTTTTAGTTCTACATACTTGAGAAATCTCAGATTAGAACATTACACTTTGAACACTTTTATAATATAATGAGTACAATGTCTGACACACAGAAGAATGTCTCAACTTTGTTCTTGAAATAAGTTCAGACAAACTCATCTCTATCATTTATTTTGAGTAGAATGACAGCACAATCAGCAATGATGTCAGTTCAAATTATACAACTATCTCTGAGCACATCAAAGATACAGATACTGAATATCTTTAATGAAGAGAGAGAGAAGTTGTGAGTCTTTATGACTAAACTTAATCTATACATTGAATTTAATCAGTTGAAGTTTCAAATCAATTAAGAAAAAACACTGTTTGCAATGATCTATCTTGTGAATGCAACTTTTGACTGAGTTAATCTCAAACTGCATGAGTTTCTAAAAAAAAAATACAAAGAATGCAACACAGACACAGAGTTTATGTTCAATGACTATACATGATTTAAGAAGAAGTTAAGAAAAGTCTTTGAAGTGATTAATGAAGAAAGAGTAGTCAAGAAATAAGTTCACATCTTATGACAGAATAAATCAGCAACAATATATGTTACAGAGTTTCAGCAGTTAATGACATTTATTAGATGAAACAATGAAGCACTCATTTATTAGTATTATTGTAAGTTGAAAAAATTCATCAAGAACAAAATAGTCTGAACAAAACAATCAGACAATCTTCAGAGAATGATTGATCTGAGTATTAACATCAATAGTTGTTAGTAAAAACAACAGATAAAACAAAAAAAATATTAAATGTCATTTATAATAAAGATCAAGAAGAAAGCTTCTGACTGTGAATGAAGTGATATGTTTCATCAATAAAACATAAAAAAACAGATTCTATAAATCTTAATATAATTAAGAAGCATCATCAGAAGTCATAAAAGATTAAATGAACAGAGTATGAATGTCAGTCAGAGTGATTCACTAAGTCTCAGATAATATTATAAAATAAGATGTGAACATATTACAACTGCAAAAAACTCAGACATCTTGTCTGAGAATGCAACAGATCTTGAATGAAAAAAAAGAATGTTGCAGTGACAGTTAAAAAAAATACATATATAGTGTACAACATTCTTAGCTGAATAATCTGTTACAATAACATGTGCAAAGTACACATGAATGTGAAAAATAAAATTGAATAATATTTTCAGAAACTGCACAAAGACATAAAGAACAGATACAATGCAAAAGATTGATTAACTTACAAGAAAGAATTAGCTACTCTTATCAAGAAAAAGATTCTTGATGCTGAGAAAGAAAACAATACTTTTAAAGATGACATTGAAGAGACTGATGATCATGAATTTCAGATTAACAAATCATGAATATTCTTTAACAGCAATGCACTCATGAAAGAAAGTTCAGACAATGCTGAGACAGAATTCTCAAAGAAATATTGAATGAAGATTGAAAGAAATTTAAGTACTCAAAGAAAAGTGACATCAATCAGCAAAAAAATGCTGAAGAAAAAACAAAAAGTTTAAGATCAGAAAGCAGAAACATGTGAAAGATTTGATGATTTAATGAAAGATATACAAATAGTTATGAGAAAATTAATATCAGAATTTCTTGTGTGAAAAATCAAGAGTCACAAGATCAAAATGTGCTTATCTGAAGAGTATATCATGCAGAATGAAGACAGATGAATTTTCAGTGAAAAGTATATATCACTCAAATTTCTGTAAAGAGTAAAAGTTGTTGAAAGTCAGTTGCAGATAAAGTACAATCAGTATAAACTTCAATTACATTCAGAAAGATACATTGAGCAGCACAGTCTAAAGTATGTGAATCTTATAATCAAAAGAGAATCAAAATAATTTCAAGAACTTTGAAGATGAACTGAGTAATTAAGTAAATCAAAAAACAAAGAGCTTTCTTGACAAGACTAGAGAATAAGAAGCTAGTGACATCTCAAAGACAAAACAATAATTATCAAATATAAATCAAGATTATAATCAACAGATATCAAATCAACACATTAATAAATTTTGAAGCAGACAGAAATATTATGAATCAGAAAACAATTAACATGTTGAAATTAGAGACACAGTGAGTGCACTGTTCATTCAACATACAAATGACAAATGAAGTCATCAAGAGAATTGATGAGAAAATCTGTGTGAAAGTCTCAATTTTTGAAAGCTCACAAGAGATAACATTTAACATTATAAAATCAATCAGATACAACACAGTACTAGAAATATTCTGATTGTGCAGAAGAAATTTGAAGATTGATTGAGTTATGAAAGAAATATGTGTGATTGAAGACACATACAAGATTTTTAAACAATCAAAAATGAGTTTATCAGAGTATAAGTTATAAGATCACAAAATACTGCTATTGAACAGAAAACAGTTTAAGTGAATGTTTTTATACTCAATGAGTGAGAATCAACTCAAGAAAGTTAAAACTTATCTTGACAAAAATCTTAAAAAAGAATTCATAAAATCATTGAGATCATCAGCAGAATATTCAATTCTGTTTATATCAAAGAAGAATGACAAGAAATGACTATATATCAATTACAGACAACTCAATGAGATAACTTATCAAGATAATTATTCTCTATCACTGATAAAAGAGTTGCAAGACTGACTGAGCAAGACTAAGTGATTCATGAACTTAAATCTTAAGAATATTTATTACTGAGTCAGAATAAAAAAAGACAAAAAGTGAAAAATGACATTCTGAATGAGATACAAACACTATGAATACACTGTTATGTTGTTTGAATTAAAGAATATCTCAGTTATTTTTCAAAGATTGATCAATGACATGTTGAAAGAATATCTCAATGATTTTATAATCACATATCTTAATGATATTCTGATATACTCAGAAGATCTTAAGAAGTACTGTGAGTATGTGTGTCAGATATTAGTGAAGCTCAATGAGAGAGCTCTCTACATGAAAAAGTCAAAAAGCAGATTCAAAATTAAGAAAGTTGAGTTTTTAAACTATGTGATTCAATCTAAATAAATCAAAAAGAATTCAAAGAAAACAAAAGTAATCAGAAACTGATTAACACTGAAACAGATCAAGAAAGTACAAATTTTTCTAGAATTGATGAACTATTATTGAAAGTTTGTATCAAACTATGCAAGAATTGTGAAATCACTGATGCATTTAACACACAAAAATGAAAAATAACATTGAGACAAGAAACAGAAGAATACATTCTGCATATTAAAGAAAAGTTTTAGTGAAATGACATATTTAAAAATACTCAATTCAGTATGCAAGAAAACATTGAAAACTGATGCTTCAGATTTCACAATAAAAGTATGTTTATATTAGATTGAGAATGAACAACAAAGATTCATAGTGTACTGATTTAGAAAACTATCAGAATTCAAGAAAAGATATGAGATTCATGACAAAGAACTTCTTACAATAGTAAAAACACTACAAAATTGAAGATCTTATCTTGCAAAAACAAACAAATCAATTTAGATCTATATAGATCATAAGAATCTGAGAAACTTCACAATAACAAAGCAACTTAATCAATAACAGATTTGTTGAACAGAGCAGTTAGTAAATTATAAATTTCAAATTCATTACAAAAAGAATAATAAAAATAACAGAGCAGATATCTTGAGTAGATGACTCAATTACAAAGATGTACAAATAATACACACTGAAATTCTGAGTGAAGATGACAAAGAAGTTCTCATGAAAGATTTAGTAACAATGTACAAAATAGAGCAAGCTTTCTTGACAGATAAAAAACTCATTAAAATATATCATTACAGCAGAGTTAAAGAACA
This sequence comes from Acarospora socialis, assembly GCA_025617375.2. Lineage (NCBI taxonomy): Eukaryota > Fungi > Ascomycota > Lecanoromycetes > Acarosporales > Acarosporaceae > Acarospora > Acarospora socialis. The sequence continues at coordinate 837,826 of JAMYGW020000011.1, forward strand.
TCTGAAAGTTAAATACACTGAGAATTTAGTGTGAAGAAGACACAATATTAACAATTTTTGAAATTGAATCATCAGAATGATTGCTGTGTACAATTCATGCTGAAGAAATAAAATTAACTGAGATAAATGATACAATGAAATAACACAACTCAATACATTAAACACATCATGAAAGTCAGTTATCATGAACTTCATTATGAAGCTATTACTGTTAAAGAACTCAGCATGAAGAGTGAAATTCAACAGTATATTGATAATAGTGAATAGATTGATTAAGTACACAATGTTCATTTCATTTAAAGAAATCACAACAGCATCAATATTGACATACATTATACTGTGAGAATTGATTAACAATCATGAACTATTAAAGAAGTTTATCATCAATAAAGACAAACTGTTCACAAATAAGTTTTGAAAAACACTTACAGCAGAACTCAGAATAAAACATAAAATGTTAATGACATATTATTCACAGATGAATGAACAAAATAAATGAATGAATTAAACAGTAAAAACATACTTAAAACACTATGTCAACAAGAATCAGAACAACTGAATATGACTATTGTCAATAGTACAGTTTGTGTACAACAACACAAAAAATAAAATCATGAGAGAAACATCTTTCTATATAAACTATGACTATAACTCAGAGATATAATGAGATCTCAAAGAACACAGATCATAAAGTCAGAAAGTAATTCTGAACATCACTCAGATAAAGAAATTGCATCAAGATTTAACAAAACAGATTGAACAGCAGACAGAATAAACAACAGAGACAAGATTATTTGAGAAAGAAGAAAAAATATACTTAAAAATGAACAATATAAAGATTAAAGAAAGAAGCAAGAAGCTGAAAAATAAGAGCATTGAATTATTTAAGATTATATGAAACATCAAAGAATTAAATTATGAGTTAGACTTACTCAAGAAAATGAGAATACACTCAATATTTCATGTGTTCATGTTACAACATTGCAATCAATTCATATCACTTCAAATCATTGAAACATCTGTTGAACTCAATAAAGAATATGAAGTTGAAAATATTTTAAAAAAGAGAATGATTAATGAGAAAATTCACTATTTTATTAAATGAAAAGAGTATAATATCTCAGAAAGTATCTAAGAACTCAGAGAAAATCTTAAGAACTGTGCAAGAATACTTCAATGTTTTGAGAAAAAAAAATTGATATTAGCTTAAAAGAATGAAAATATCAAATTAATAAGTTACAACATTATTTGAGAATCTTCATTCTCAGTCTCATCATTATCACTATCAAGCTCAGCAGCAAGACAGTCAGTTTTTTGTGAAGCACAGTAATTTGTCTGATTCAATGTCTTTTAAAAATGTACAACTTTTGAGAAAAGTGCAGCAAGCTCAGTGTGCTTGACTGTTAGTTTGCTGTTTACTTTATTTATTTTTTTTTGAAGCAAAAGATGAGTTTTGTCAAGAGACTCTCACAATACACTGATACATGAATGATTATGATGAGTACATTTATTACATTTTGATCAGAATTTCATTACAAAACAATTAATGCTGCAATGAACACAATAGTCACAAGAAAACAAGACAGTCACATCATCAATCTGAATTTTCTTTGCAATTCTTAGACAATTAAAATTTTTAGAAAGCATTGTTGTTGATGACAAACAATGTAAATACTCTCACTTATATAGACTCTAGAAAACTAGCATCTGAGAAGAGAAAAATGATGTTATAATCAAGTCAGAATGAACTTAGAACAGACTGATGTGTATGCATGAAGAATGTATATTCAAGGAATATCTAAACAGCAGTCACATAACATTTTAATATGTTTGACAGTGAGCTTGATGAGCAAGCTCAATGAATTGCATAAATGAGCTGTTTCAATGAGCTCAACAGTGAGACTGACAAGCAGACTCAGTATATAGTCACAGTCATTTTTCTTATGAAAAGAATCATGTTTAACTTAAGTAATCATCTAAAAGTTAAAGACCAGAATCATTTCAGATCAGCTGTTATATTTATAAGCACAAACTCTTAGCTTTACATATCTGAGAAATCTCAGATTAGAATGTTACATGTAGAAATTGATGAAGAGAATATACTGAAGATTAAATTCATAAGAAATATAAACTGAATGCAGATGCTTTCACATTTCTTTTGTAGTTTTTATGTTATTTATAATGATTGTCACTTCAGAAATAACATTGAAAATGATGATGATCATGATCTTGTTGTTTTTATTGACTCAGTCATCATGAATTGAGTTAAAAACTGTGATTTGCAATACTGCAGTCATTGTACTGTCTGATGTTGAAACTGTTAGTGTTATGATTGTTGTTGTTAGATCTGATTTTAAATTCATTTTTTTGATTATATTTCATAGTTTAAAACTTATCAAGATGTATTTGATCAATATCTTTCATGCTGAATAATTCATCAAGTCTTTCAATTTTACAATTCATGAAAAGAACAGATCTGAAGATGACATTGTGTTCAATTTGTATGATGATATCATTAAAATTGAAAACTGTTGTGTTTTCAAACAAATCTTTTGTTTTTGAATGTGATTTCAACATCTGTAAAATTATTATTTTGATTTTTATTGATGTAAATGTTGTACAGATGTTCATAACACTTTTGAACAGCTGAGTGCTCATCTTTATGTTGAGTCTGCACTTTCTCTTAAAATATTAATGACAATTTCATATATCAGCAACAATGAAATCTTTCTTTATCATTTAAGCATTCTACACACAAGCTGAGCTCATAATCTGTTAAATTTGAAGATCAAAGCATGCAGATAGTATTAGTTGTTATTATTATCTAGAGTATTTAGAATTAATTTACACAATATGTGGTGTGTATCACTAAGTTCAAATAGACTACTGAAGAATGTGATCTAAAACTCTATGAGAATTTCTATCAGATAAGATCTGAATTTCTGACAACAACAATGTCTGAATGACATGATTTTGCAATGACAACAGTGAGAAGTCTTATGTTCAGTTCTTATTTTCAAGTTGTGCTTAGTAATAAAATTTGAGTCAAAAATCAATGTTGAAGTCATTGCAAAATACTTGAGATTTCTGTCACTTTTTGAAATTTTGATATTGCTGACTAATTTGAAGCTAGATCTAATAGGGATATGAACAGTTCATAAGAACAGCTTTAGTGTGGTTGCAATTGGTTGATAAATATCATCAGTCATAAGAACAGTCATCTTGACCCTCTTGTCTGTTCATAACTCTTCTGGGGTTAGTATGCATTAGTGGACGCCACTGTATTGTCCCTAACCTCAGAAGGGTTATGAACAGAGATATAAGAAGGGATGTAATACATGTAGACCCCTACTTACTAGTCATAGACCCCCCAAATCGGGAAGTAGTTCCAGGCTTCCATGCCTAAACCCACACCTAAACTGAATATTCAAACCAACAAGACTTCTCAACCTTCAAATCAGTGAAGAGAGTTGAGAAAAGACAGTAAGAACAGATAGAACAGTGAGAATTTGATAAAAGAACTTGACAAAGTGTAGAACTTAGAGGACAGACACACATTGTGGACGTGTGAGTCCAGACATGAGTTTGAACATGAGTTTAGGTGTGAGTTTAGGTGTGAGTTTAGTGGGTTTCGGTGTAGGTTTGAGTGTGGGTTCAGGCGTGGGTTGAGGCATGAAAGCCTGGAACTACTTCCCGATTTGGGGGGCTCTATGATTAGTAAACGGGGGGTCTATGACTAGTAAGTAGGGGTCTACATGTATTACATCCCTATAAGAACCGTGGCAAAAACCCTCTATTGTAGGCAGTGCAAATGCTATTGAGCCTCAACAAATAACACTACATGTTCACCAACAAGCGGCAAGAACTGTTGAATAGTGTCAGAAATTCTGCTCGCTTCCTTAGGCCTTACATGAGATAGATAACACGTTGTTGGTGTATTAGATTCTAACATCAACACCAACCTTTGACAGATAGTTACTGCAGGCGATCTATGCTTCATCTCTGTGGTTGTGCTCTATTGCAGCTCGCCTTTGTCATTCATGAAGGCAACTTTGAACAATGCGCGGCCCTTATTAGATGCCAAATCGTGTGATAGTAGAATAGATTCACCGTGTAGGGTTGAGCCTGGAGAGATCTATAACATCTCAACTTTCTGAGAAATCCTTCCTTTTGCTCTGCCAAAAGAGACCCACACCTACCCGATATTCCCTCCGACTGGCCTCAAGTGAGCGCCGTAATGACAGCTACTCTGCAGCTGACTATGAATTAGCCCTAGCGTATTCCAAGGAAGCAGTGAAGTCCTGTAAACAACCTGCGGGAACATCAATAACAATAATTTGACTGTCTCTTTTGCAACGCGAAGTAAACCAATGTCTAGCGAGCCTTCCAAAACCGGCACTAATGGTCGATATCGCCATAGCTCGAATTGCATCAGAAGCCGGAATGAGAGTCATGCTAGCTAATAAGGTGGTCCCATAGGCGTATAGGGAGAAGCTGACGATTGTCGTCAAAGATTGCAAGAGCCATCGTGAAGATGTATTCCGAGGGCATCGAAGGACGATCGAGGAGCGATCGGTGTTGGCGGAGGGAGCGAATGATTGTCTCCTCGGTCTTATACCTCCCGTGCTAACATGAACAGTGTGGACATCGAATAGAAGAGAGCGGCATAGCACGTTGAGAAGAACGAGGAGCTGGCTTAGCCCAACCCATATCGCGACGTTGACTTTGACAGGACATGCGAAAACTACAATGCCATATCTGGTAATCTCATACACTTCGTACCAGATCCCCGCTCCAATAGAAGCTGCAACGATGGCCAATGCATAGATTTGCATCTGGCTACTTTGCCACAGAGGACGAGATCTTCGAGATTGAGCTCTCAAGTCATCTAGGATCGACAAAGCTGTCTCGGTCCGCGTAAGACTCCATTTTTGCATTTCGAATATGGTGTCAGACAAACGTTTCGGACTGTTCCCAAATCTTGAATTGAATGTCGTGATGGACGTTATAGATAATGCAATGGCGAGGATGAGAGATTCATCAGCTATAAACGTGATCTCGTTGATACTGTTCGACATCATGGCGACAATGGTAGGAATAAAAGCCAAAATGGACGCTCCGGCAGACCAGCGCGCCGTAAAATCGCTCGGGATTTCGTCCATGATGCAGCGAAGCACGGTATAACATTCAAGCCTTTCATTTGACGTTCGGTTGCGACATGCTTCGATGACAGAACGTGCAACAGGATCTCGACTATGAAAGAGATGGTAGCCCAAGCATGGCCTCACGAGGAGGAGCGCAAAACAGAGCAACAGTATGTCCATTTTTTACGGACTGCTGAGATCAAGCATTTGGGACATAGCAAGACCTGCCCATTATATGAGAGGCAAAAGACAAGGTGGAAGAGACAAGGCTGAAGACCGAACCCATGCACGTTGCACCTCGCCACTGGCCCCAATCCCGACTTCCAGATAGCCTGTCCAGGATCGAGGTTTGATGGCCAATCGTGATAGCCCATGGTAAAGGGATTGCACGAGCTTCAAGATCAATACAGAGGCAAAATCACCGCCTTTGAAAAGGAGCATCTAACTGTTGCGTCAGCAATACGAATCTGAGACTAATAGGAAGTGGAGCAAAGTCAAAGCTGGCTGCACGCGGCGCCTTTTACTGCATGAAATAATTCCCCTCCACACAATCTAACCTTGTACTCTTTTTTCTGGATGTTCGAGAGAAGGAGGTAGGTTGAGTATACTCACCCAGGTTGGGGTGCTGTACATGATCTTATCATTCCTACTTCGGCCTGACAGCAGCAGCTTCGGGTGAGCCCTGACTAAATTTGGGGCCGCTCAGGCAGAATACATGTACTCTACCTTATTCGTTACGAGGTGAGGCAGCAGGCTTGGCGATTTTCTTACTCTACTCGTACAAGGCCGCCAATTCAGGCTCCTTATGCTGCGCCTCTCTACCTTAGTATAGGCATCAATAACAGGCTCCCTCCTGTGTATGTCCCCATTGCTCTTTCCCCCAGTGCTTCTCAGCGCTCTCCCGTGTGTTGCCTCAGTACTCCCCCACACTTCCTTGGTGCTCCCTCTGAAGCGGCCCTGTTCCCTTTTCTGAAGGAAAGACGCAATACAGACATACAGTCGGGTGACAGTACGGGTTGAACATTTGCGTTATTGCTGATCAAACAGCACAGACCAAAGCAGGGTTTCTAACCAATTGCACCTGTCGTCGAAGAGCATCTATTGCGTACTTCTCTTAGCGCTGTTCCACCCGTACTGTCACCCAACTGTATCTATAAAAATAAGTAGCAGAAGTTATTGAATTTACAGTAGCGAGCAGAGCCCTGAGACTGAGACTTGGACTTCGGACCAATGATACATAATGACGGGACACGTATTCCTGGACCCTACAACTACGAGGTAATGCACAAACCACAAGGAGCATAACTTGCTCTTCCTCATCAGTCTGGCTTGTTATCGAACTTGGAAGGGATCATCTAAAATCCACTAATAAAGCCCACTGGAATTACGAGCTCATGACTATGGAGATCCTGGTTCTAATCTAGAAGCTATCCGAAGCGTGACTTGGTGTGTGCCACGAAGAGGTATTGCCTTTGGAGTCCTGAAATCACGAGATCTAAGCTACGGCATGAAGGCTTTCTCTGTTGTCAGGGATGAGGAACCTCTTTGGGTTGCAAAGGCTCATCTTGAGGTCTCGACCTACTCGTCAGTGTGGCAATCAGGCTTGGTGCTTGGGGATCGATGGGCTGCTGTGACGCTCGAGATACACGGGCGAGTAAGAGTGACTGAGGTTTAGGGTTACACGGGCGAGTAAGAGTGACTGAGGTTTAGGGATCTGGATGAATAATGAGTAATGGCTTAGATCAGGTTGGTGGAGCATGTGTAGACCTTCATTCCTCAAGCTCTTGGAAGGCCGTCATGGCTCCAAGAACGAGAAGAATGCAATATGAACAGACAACTGTAACAGACCTCCCTGCAGTGAACCAATGCCAACTTTCCCAAACGCCTCGCTATGCTACCAACAAATCCAGTCCAACCGTGTATGACCGATACCAAATCTTTCATCTACGCCACCTTATGCCGCTTAGGATTCAGACCAGAGAAGCCATTCGCCTCACGCAGCCGTTTCCGCTCGATTTCCTCCTTCATGATTCTCTCCGCCTCACTCATTGGTTTCTTCGGCATCTCCTTCGGCGGCACCTTGGACGTACTCAGAGCGTTCTTCTTCGATGCTGCAGCAAATACATTCTTCGGTTTGTTGCCAGCGCGTATCTTCAAAGAGACCTTCTCTGTCAGTGCAGGAACTTGAGGCGGTGGGTTGCTATCGTCCTTCGGTGTCGGACTGATAGCTTCGTTTTCGGCCGAGGCGCTGCGTGGAGGTGAAGGGACTTTCACTCCAAAGTTCAGAGTGATCTTCTCGCCTTCCGTCCGCTGCAAAACTTTGGCGTCTTCGCTCCCTGCCCTTCCCTCCTCTTCCGCTTTGGTCTCGGCATCCATTTTCGCCCTCTCGATCTGCTCCCTAATCAACCGCTGCTCTCGCTCCTCGTCACCCTTATCCTGCCTCTCCTTCTTCCTGATGGCATCCTGCCTCCTCAGCGCCTCCGGACTATTATCGATCCAAGCGACCATCAACCCCTTCTCCCCATCTTCAACCCGACAGATGCCCTCGCGCCCCAAGAACTTGGCATACTCCGTCAAACTAGGCCACCTCGTCGCGTTCATGTGCACGTGCTCTTTGTTCGAGATGTACTCCTGGTAGAAGTGGTTGATGTTGATTGATTTCTCGCCGTGTGAGGTGCGCAGCAGTTGTAAGAAGTCGCGCTGGAACTGGTTGCTGTAGTCGGAAATGTGCTTGCGCGGGTCTTCTCCGATGAGGAGCATTTGCCGGACGTGCGACTCCGATTGCGTGTGGCACTTGAAGCCATTCTCATCGCGCATCTGCCGCTCGCAGACCTGTAGGTTGGGGCGGAGGATGTTAGCAGTTGACGCTGAGCCGATTGAGACTGGGGCTATATGGTTTAGAGAGAACTTACCTGACAGTACCATCGGAGACGCTGAAGACCTTTAGATTTGAGCTTGTTGTTGAGATACTTCGTAGATCCTACTTCGGCGCGAGGCATGGTGGTGGTTGAGGCTTGAGGGATGTTGGCGAGCGTCGTCGGTCAACTTAATGTGGTTTTGCACGCAGATCGCTTACTAATCAACATGTTTACCCCAAGGTATTACCTTACATTACCTCACAGCGAAAATTGTCCCTCTAATGAACCAGCGGCTGCCGTAACGTGTATCATGGTCAGTGGTGGTCAAAAAATGTCTCCATGGGTGAATGCTTTCGATTCCCTACTTCTATGAACCATGCGTAGGCTCAACCTACTCTGGAACCAGAGACATCTCCTCCGGAGGCTACATCAAGGTCCAACAAAGTGCTGGCATCGCTCATAGTTTGCACAACATCACGTCAACACGTAACGAAAGAGCTCTTCATCCACATCATGTACCCATCATGATCCCGCCAAGGAAAGAGTAGATATGCAGAAGAGAAACTCTACTTGAAGACTTTCCCATCAGCCCACTCGTAGGTCTTTCCGTTGACCTCGATCGGCTTGTCCCAAGACCATTGATCCTCCACGAACTCGCGGTCTTTCTGGCTGGTGTGGTCAAGCTTGACGAAGTCGTAGCTCTCGTAGTCAGGTGCGACATCGAACGCGGGTAGAGCTTCCTGGCCACGGGCTACGAAAGCACCTCGGATGACAGAGTCCCCAGTCACACCGTACACGGACAAGCAGCCGAAAACATACTTGCGAGAAGCTTCGAGACGAGCGAAGAAACCACCTAAGCGGCATTAGTCACGTCCGGAGATGCGATATGACAGATTTGCTTACCAATCAAATTCGCTGACATGAAAGTCATGCTCAATTCGTCGTTGTACTTGTAATCCACCCTCCACAGCGAATACTCCTCCGGCTTGTAGTTCTCCCAAAACCATGGTAAGGCGACTTCACGTGTTTCTTCATTGGAGTACTTGCGCTTCCAGTCATCCAGAACGAGAGTTGGCTTAGGTAATGCCTCAAGTGGATGCTTTGGTTTAGGTGCGGGTTTGTCCTCTTCTTCCTCTTCATCATCGACTTCCTTTGCCTTTGCTTTCGGAGCTGCGGATTTTGGAGCTTGCTCCTTCTTGGGTGCCTGTTCCTTCTTCGGTGGTTGGTTTTTCATAGCCTCGTCGACGAAGTCAAGCTTGTCTGCCACCGCCAAGTACATGGGCTGGTTGTAGATTGTCTCAAACCAGCGTGTGACGTTAGGGTTCTCCTGGCGCCACTTCTTGTCAAAGAAATACTGGAAGCCCCGAGAGATGATGCTGGTGGTGAAGATATCTGCAAGAGTTATCCGCTCGCCAACGAGGAAGGTGTTGAGCAAGAGATGCTGCTCGAGAACACCCATGGCTTTCGCGGCGGCCTTGGCCGAATCGTCGACGCTCTTCTTATTGTACGGATCACGGCCAATGAGTGGCCGAAACCAACCACCGAGCGCCGGGAGAACCTCGCCATTGGCGAAGGACATCCATCTCAAGATCGAGGCGTAGTCTTGCTTAGTCTTTCCCAACAAGCTAGTTTTCTCGTTTTGGGAAGTAACTTTGAACAAATCAGCACGGCACTGAATACAACGTGTAGAGTAAGGCGAGGTTGAGGACGGGCTCAGAGTTCATAAATTCTCAACAGGTACATTCAGACAGGGATAACTGAAATCTATAATATGTCTCATCATTGTGCGGTAAGGGCAGCTAAGTTGTGTCCAATGATTTTGTGACAGGAATACATACTGTATATAGCAATGGCGATACATTCAGTCAATGTGTAACCATCGGCGCCGACGAAGGAGGGGACCTTTCCGAGAGGATTGATCTTAAGGTATTCTGGAGGCACACCGTTCGCTGGGGTAGTCTCGACAAATTCGAGATCAAGCTTGTTCGCCTTCGCCACAGCACGAATCACGGTCGAGCGTGGGTTGCCCTGTAGACAGGCATAGGTCAGAGCTGGTGTAACTGACAGATGCAACCTCGCGAAGACGGAGATAGAAACATACTGGATACGTGTAGAGCTTGCCGAAAGCCATGACTGGAATTTTAAAAGCTCGTGTCCGTTTGCAAGTGGTGGTGAGAGTTGGTCCTCTTCTATCGAGTTCGAGGTGTTGACTCAAATGGTCTGAAATTTTGTGGCATCTCGGGTTCAAGGGCGTTCGCGTGGTCGCTAGCGCAACCAATCAGAGCAAGCCTAGACACTGACCTTCAGAATTTCAGATATGTCGAGCTGCAAACCTTGAGCAACGCAATGAAGATCGTCGGCTCCCCAACGGGGCTTCTACGGAGCTTCAGGCCTAAATGTCGGCGGTGCTGGATCCCCGCCTTGTCGCAGTCACGCCGCAAGAGAGATCAATTCGCATCCCATTCCGTTTCTCGACATTTCAGGACCTCTCGACCCCATTCCGCAATCGCCGCCCCTGAAATCGACTTCACGACCCAGCAGTATGATCAGCAAGCTCTTACAGCACGCGTCGTTCCGGCTTCTCCATCCTACTTTACCGGCAAGCCCGATTTCACCGACAACCTGCTCCATCTCCAGTCTCTTGTACTGAAGTACCAGCTCCTGCCCGTGCTTCCTCCCGGGCAAGCTCCACGGGTGGCGTGGCGAACCCTCCCACAATACCGTATCCGCATCGGGGAGCCCATCAGAGCGTCAAAATACCAGAAGATCATCAAGTTGCTACACCGGTTAAACCATATTCATCCAAGCTTGATGCCGGCAGAGGTCCGAGACACCCTGGAGCGCTACCAGAGAGATGTCAATCCCTACGCTAACGTTGCTAAACCACATACGGTCGACAAAGATGGCCGCGCTATCGGTGTTGGGCGGCGAAAGTCCGCGACGGCAAGGGTATGGTTGGTGGAAGGGGATGGAGAGGTGTTGGTGAATGGAAAGGGATTACATGCGGCATTCGGGAGGATACACGACCGGGAGAGTGCCGTTTGGGCTCTAAAAGCTACGCAGAGAATTGACAGGTACAATGTTTGGGCATTGGTGGAGGGCGGAGGCACAACGGGGCAGGCAGAGGCGTTAACGCTCGGAGTTGCGAAGGCATTGATGGTTCACGAACCACTCTTAAAGCCAGCTCTAAGACGAGGTGAGTCTGATCACGTTCTCTTCCTCCAAGCTCTGCACCAGGGTATGGGAAGGGATGCCATCCAGGATAGGCGGCAATCCAACCTGGCAACGTACAGCTGATGGAACGCTAAGAGACTTGTGTTCTAACATTACCCAAAATGCTGGAGACATGCTGACCGGTTCGATCGCTAGCCGGCTGTGTGACGAGAGATCCTCGACGGGTCGAGAGGAAAAAGCCGGGAAAGCTGAAAGCCAGGAAGATGCCAGCGTGGGTGAAGAGATGATCGAGGGTGACAGCAGTCAGGTCCAGACCAGTTTGGTGGGCGTGTGTTGATTGCTGCACGGCGGTATACCACCTGTTTGTCATCATATGTCACATACCTACCTACTGAGGGTGCAGCTGTCATGTGAGGGAAGTTGCACGTTTCACGCACGTGTAGGTACTGTCTGCTTAAGCGGTGGTGTGTTCGATGCTGTAGAGGACTGCAGGAAACCCCGCACGCAGCGATATCTACAAGGTACCCTCTCCTTACCTTACCTTGCCATGCTTCAGGGTAGCGAATGTGATGATATTAGCGGTGGCGCAGTGCATACGCAGTGCATACGCAGCGGCCCGGAGAGTGTGTTTCAAGGGATGCGGGGGCACCGAGAGGGTGTGTGAGAGGACGACAGTAGTACACAGTAGGTGAGACAGAGGGCGGGGGAGCAAAGATAGAAGCGTCTTGCAAGGCTACAACTAGATCACTGATGCAGGAGATTACAGTAAGCACTTGCAAACACTATCCCCTCAGCAGAAGGACGAGGGATGCTCGGCTACGAGAAGATGCTTTGGAGTTATGTCAAACATAGAGGTCAAAGCATGCGGTTGGGTTATGTTAGGTATTACCTATAGGTAGGTAGGTAGTCTACACTTCCAGAATTAATTTGCACGATATGCAGTATGTTCCACTAGGCCCAAAAAGGCTAATGGACAAAATGACCTAAAACTCTACTTCAGGTAAGGTAGGTAACTATGAGAATCCCTAGCAGTTTATGGCCTGCATTTCTGACAAGTTAACGTACGGAGTAGCTCCGCTCGTTTCGTCTGACCCCTTCCCAGCCACATGCGCCTTTGCCTTTACCCTAGGTATGTGTAAGGTGTAGGAACCGGCAGGATTCTGCATGGGCAAGAGTAAGGTAGTGCCTAAAGGTAGGTCCCTAAGGCAGGGTACTCGAATGGAGTATCTGCTAGCCGAAGTTGCGGAAGTGTTCGAGAACCAGATGAGTCTCTTCGGGAAGCCAATGATATCCTGAAAGACTCGCAAGATGAGATTATGGAAATTAAAGGACGGACACGCTCGGAGATGACGCCTTGCAAGGCAGAGACTAAGTACCTTACCTATACCCTAAACGACGGCTTGGAAGTCGGCCCGAGTCCAAACCGAGTCCGTCTCCTCACAGAGCTTAAGTTACCGATCCAAAGACGGGAGTCCAAGATCGGTCACTTGGTGGTGGCGGCTGTTGGCGTTCCAACACTGCCGAAATGAGATGACAGCCCTATCTAACTCACGGCTAAACTACTTAGACGAGACGACGTATAAATAGACGCGGCTTTGGAAGAGCCGGGCTCTGGAAATTGAGGTGGATGCGGTAGGGTATCACCTTCCCCCATCAGGGAAATCCACCCAAGCGCATCTCGCTCGTTCTCTTTAAGGTATGAAGTTACCTTACGATGGATCTGGAGGCGCAAGCAGAAGCGAGCCGTCTGTGGCTGACAGCGTTACACTGGAACTGATAGAGTGGACGAATTAAGGTCCGAGAACGAGTACCGTAACAGCGGAAACAAATTCTCTCGTGCTGTCGTGAGGTGCAGCATGTGTACTGTACCTACCCACCCTAGGTAACGTCAAGGGGTGCACTCTTGGTAAGTTGCCGTGCTTGCACGTACATACATTGTCCCGGCCTTGGGAGAGGCAAAGACCCCAGAGTCGGTCAGTCAGTCAGTCAGTCAACAGCGCTTCGGTTGCTCACAAGACCAGTCTTCCGACCTACTGCATACAAACATGAGGTAATAATATATACGGTACCACCACCCTCTATCTTCTCGATAGCCGGGTCCTGCAGGAAGGCTCAGGATCACATCGGGTCCCGCATGATCTATCCGTGAGCGAACGGGCGAGTCCTGCAGCAGCAGCAAGTGAGAGAGAGGCGTGTGATAACGATGCCGGACCTGCATTATCAAGCCGCTCAAATCGCGCTGCCCTGGCGGCTATCGTTCGACTACGTTACACATCCTTTACGACCGTGACTGCTACCGATGAAAGATGACTCGAAGCATCAGTCGCCCGAGTCGGCAAGCAAGTGATAGAACTCAGCATCTGCACTGCAAGTCTGCAAGAGTTCTTCAGCCAGTCGCTCGGGTGTATGTGTAGTCGAGAGACGATCACGCGTGGTGCGGAGCCTCAGCGAGGCGGAGTGATCGACGACATTCTCGTACCCAGCAACGCGGTCCTGGAAGGCGGCTTCTAAGCGCATCGAGCAGTCATTGATGCTGATCAACGATCCATCAACCTCGACCATATTCCGCTCACGACTGCCGACGGAAATTTTCATCGACACCCGACAATGACACGACACCACATGAGAGGAGAGGAAGAGCAAGAGGGAAAGGGAGAGGGGGAGCAGTTGGGGGCGGAAAACACAGCCTCACGACGGGATTGCGGTACTTGGTACGGTAGCTGCTCTTACTCTCGCTAGAACGGGTGACTGTTCTGTGAGTGTTGTCGTCCTTAGTCCTTAGCATGCAAGCCGGAAATTGGCCACCACACACTCCGTATCTACGTCCCGTAAATCCACGTTGTATCCTCACTACCGAGATGTGATGCGTTGGCGTATTCGAAGCTACGACGCAAGCAAAGCAAAGCGAAATAAAAAGCATATATTCCAAGATATTTCAAAGAGCTGGAGGATGTGGCGAAGTCACCAATCTGAAACAAGCTGTCGTGGTATGATGTGGCGTAGTGACCCATCTCATCTCGTTTCGAAAGGCGGGAGTGGACTAGCGGGCATACTTGCACCACCAGAAAGGCATCAAGATCTCCTTCTCCTCATCAACCCACATGGCGCCACGCCAACCTTGAAGCAGTTAGGTATCTGTACAGATACTTCCAGCTTGACACTTGAGGTATACCTTACGCATAGGTGCGGTCACAGACAGGTACCAGCCCAATCTTCTCTTTCTTGCTTGCTCTACGTGTGCTCGTGCTAGGTGTCCGTTGGCCTCGGTTGAATTGAAGCTCGCCCACGCCATGTGTCTCCAGCAGAACGGGGTGCTGAAGACTGGTCGGTTCGAGATTGTATGAAACATCCCGTTGTCATTATCCAGCGCTATGTAGATAGCTTACGGATACGAATCCTGGCGGATGTCGAAACCTTTCTCGACATGAAGCTGGTTTTCCTAAGGTAGGGGCCAAAGTGGGGAGGGAAAGGGAAGCCAAAATGCTGTCCCCCCCACTCCCTTCACCCGCATTGGAAAAAGGTGTGTGTGACCGAGTCGGAGGTTTATTATGCCCTCCTTGCCATCACGATTACCTAGGTTAGGTAGGTAGATGGCGAGTCGTCACGAACGAAGCTAAGGAGAGGTGTTGGTCTTCTGACCTCTCCCCTCTCCATACAGAGACAACTTAACCGTTTACAGGAAGACTACTGCGAAAAGAAAGCAACAGTACCTTAGAAAGAGAAGGGTGTGTATGCATCCTTGCCACTGTCTGCCTGCTGTATCTCGCGTGGAATACACATGTAAGAGTTCAGACCCGTCGTATTAATCATCTACGAGCATTTCCACTGTGCACTTGAATTTGGGTGATGTAGGTACATACGGTAAGGTATTCTCGCCTTACGCAGCTTGTGTAGACGGAGCTCCACCCGTACCCGGGTCTGGGTCAATTGTGGCGCACCGCCTTCCACTTGGACGTACTCGTACAGTAAGGTACTTGTACCTTAGGTAGACTATCTTAGACTTGGACACTAATTCGTAAACTAGAGAACCCTTGCTGTCTCCACTGTCCAGCGACGTTACGAGTAGCCTACGGTACCTACCTTACTTACCTTACCTTACCTTATGCTTCACATGTACTCCGTACCTACCTACCTTACCCGTACTCGTACCTTGCCTTAAGCTACCTTAACTTATGAACGTTGATGCTAATATGCGCTGTTTTCATCTCAGATCGCAACCTACCTAGGTATAGCTACTACCTACCTCCTGTTCGGGTCTTCCAAGGTTCTCTTCGACATGTGTCAATCTTTCATGTGGAAGTCCCTCCTCACGCGGTAGAGACACTCGGAGGACGAGTACCCTTCTTGAACCTACCCTACAGTATCTTGTAGCGAATCTCCCTTCTGAGACCCTGCTCTCCCTTACAGCCGAAACGGCTAATCCGCAGTCTATTCTTTCTCGCCTTCCCTTACCTTCCCTTCTTTGACTTCCTACCCTACCTATCCTTCCTCACCATGCCTGATGTACCGGTACTCGTACCTTTCTCCGCCCTTCCTCGTCCCCGTTTCCCCTTCACTCTTCTCTATACTCGACCTCCCTTCCTCCCCCGGCTGCGGTCTGCTGCACACCTGTCTCATGCCAACCAATTGCAGCTGCATGCCCTAGCAGCCGATCCCATCTCCACTATCAGCGACCACCACTGTCTATGGCACTCCAGCCCGGCCGTGGCGTATCCCATCCAGACGTACATGTTCAGGTAAGTTGGCACCACGAATTTGACGATTGCAGTTCCAACCGCTAGACAAGCACTA
Organism: Acarospora socialis; assembly: GCA_025617375.2. Taxonomy (NCBI): domain Eukaryota; kingdom Fungi; phylum Ascomycota; class Lecanoromycetes; order Acarosporales; family Acarosporaceae; genus Acarospora; species Acarospora socialis. The sequence goes on from JAMYGW020000011.1 coordinate 853,793, forward strand.
ACATCTCTGCCAGAATACCTTATCCGCTGTGATCGCACAGACACAGACTTCCGCCCCACCTTGAATACCTACCTAAGGTAGTTTCAATCTCTGCTTCGTTTCTTCATTATTATTCCAATTCCTGGGCCTGGATATTGCCGCAAGGCCAAGTGCCGGCGCCTTTCACCTTTCCCTTGGCGCTTACCTCCAAAAGAGTAGGAATAAAGGTACAGAGCCAGACAGAAGAAAGGAAGCACCTAATGTGATTGCATTCACTGTCATTGATTCATTCATCCATAAGTGCCCATGTGCTCTTGACGAGATATACCCTGGCGAACATCAAACCTCTTCGATCATATTCGATCAAGGATACTCCCGGTCAAGGGCCCACGGTCAGGCATCTTATAACCGGACAGGGTTGTCGACACTCACACCAATACTCGAAGCCACTTCCACATCTGCACCTCTATTTCAAAACAGGAACTGTTCGGACTTGAACGGGTTCTATCACCACCTCACTATCTTCTTCTCGTACAAGTTTTACCTCGCGCTTCCTTCTTTTCATAACCTGATACAACCGTCGACCGGGGCCATCCCTGTAACAACAGTGTGACGAATATCCCCAGCTTGTACAAGTATCGGTTCAAAGATCCATTCCGGCGTTTGGCATGCGCCTCAGATCTCTTCTAGTCACCGGGAGTCTATTCACTTCCTTTACCTGATACACTCGGCTGCCTGACTCTTGAAGAGACCAACGGTCATCAGCTTGGTCAGACGGACAGCTCATTGCATCCCACGATCCAGGCGGCGCATTGCGGTCCGACGGAGTATATCTACTCAGCGCACCTGGAGTGACTCCGGCACAACATCACCTACTGCGGCGGGCTGGCCCTCCCTCAACAATCACACTTCCTCGACGACACCGGAAAGCTGGCCCATTACGCGACTCCACCCATTTCGCCCACGGCGCATCGAAGTTCATTCTTCGATACGTCGCTGGGAGGATCCAAGTACGACCGACCGCGTGTGATGGAAGGGGACGAACATCAGCGACGACAAAATGATCAGTCCAGTTATACTGCTCGCGGCTTTGGCCAGAACACAGCGCAGCAACAGTCCGGTGTCGGTGCGTCCGACCGCTACCGACAGCCACTCGCCCTTGCGTCGCGCGATCCAACTGCCTCTGCGTCAGGAGGGAGGAGCGGAAACGTTCATGGCTACGGAAACTATGGCTATGGGGAACCGTCGCCATACGGAGCGCCTTCCCTTGCCACCAGCTCGATGCAATACCCATCCGACTATGCGCAAAATACACCACGACCGACCCAACAGCAATTCACCCCGTATGCGCCGAGCATGATGTACAATGTTCCACAGCAGCCTCCACCGCAGTCGCCTTACGAGAGTGTGCCGCAGTACCAGCCGCGGCAATCTGCAGCCATCGAAGTACTCTCGACCCAATTTGGCGTTCCACCGTACTATGCGTCTAACGAGCCAACCAGCGCGCCGGGCCCTGCGGTACCCCAACCATATGCGCCTACTCAGTTCCTCACCTATCCACCTCAGCCTTCCATTGGACGTCCTTCGCTCGGGCAGTCCTACCCCACCGGCATGGCCGAGTTCGCGCAGCAGGGTGCACCAGAAGTGTTGGACCAACAAGAGCTGGCGCAAGAGCCGTCCAGCTTCGATGACGCCTACAATCAATACCAGAACGCTCTGAGACAGACTTTCGAGAACACCCGGGGTGGCAGGTTGGTGGAAGCCGGTCAATCTTTGCTCGAGATTTCTGGCTGGCTCTTGGGCCACGCGGAGGAGCTTGGTGCGTTTCGCCAGCCAATATCTCCTCACGCGCGCATTGCTTGGGCTAATGCGATCGTTTCAGGTCTGGTACGAGACGAGCAGGAACTGCACAGTGACCGGATCAAGCTGTGGGATGAGTTCAACACCTGCTGGCTTGCGGTACTTCAGAAACAAAAGGACATGACCCAAGCGATGCTGGACAGCGGCCAACCGCCTCGTCATCCGCAAAGCATCCTGCAAGAGGACTTTATGGAGAGGATGGGAAGAGAGCTTGTGCGGTTATGCGACAGCATGGAGCGACATGGTCTTGTCGACTACCAGATGGGGGTGTGGGAAGAGGAGATCATAAACGGTATAACACATCCTACATCATTTCAAAACGAGTAACCTTACTTGCGGACGCTGATCATTACAGTTCTTACAGAATGCTTAGATCTCTTGGACAACGATGATGAACCACCCACCATCGACACTACGATTCCAGCAGCACCATCTGCATCCGGGCATACTGGTCGATAGCCTCTCTACCTTTAGAACCTCCACTCGTTTATACGCCGCCGATCAAGTTCAATTTGACCTGACTTCCCTACATTGACACACCACCACTCAGCGTGGCTTCTCATTATCCGACATGTATAAAACAAGAAAAATATCGCACCCGACAGTCGCAACGACAGCAGATGTTTCCTATGTATACCGTATAGACGGAACTGATACCCGGCATCAGGTGTTTGGTTTCAAATTTTTCAGGCTGGGTTATACCCTGGGAGGCAAGTTGTTCGATTTCTCAGCTTTTGCCCCTAAACTTCACTCCCGGCTGGCCCGGTTGGCGTTTTCTCTGCAGGACAGGAATGGCCAGATATCTGCCTTCAACGGGCAGTTCTTACAGTTTTACGAGAAGGGTTGTCGCTTTGGGAGCGACTGGCGGTTCGGGCTGGTGACCTCCAAGCAGACGAGCAAGACTGAAACATGGAAAGAATTGAAGGACCTGTTGAAATGGAAGGTACTATCGGAGGGCTCAAACTCTCAGGAGAACTTTGCACCCATCCCACAAGCCCGGCGTTCGTTCTCCCTCCGGTTTGGTCCGTAGATGTCGGGAAAACCTCGGAGGACAGAAGCATAGACAATCAAGGACGTCGGTGCTTACAGCGCTGACACGCATGAGTCAGTGGCTGATCATAGTATCCAGTGTAGTTAGAAGATTGAAATACACGACGATCATTACACGAGCGCTGGTTCGCCTGATTGAGGCATCTTGCTTCACTTGGAAATGCCTGAGATCTTCTGATCCTGGTTGATATTTGCAGACGCTGATCGTGACACTCTGTGATGAGACACACCTTATAAACCATCGCCATCGAAAGGAGTCCATCGTGGAGGTCATTTTATAATATAAACCTGCTGTTGTATCACTTCGAAACCCTCCTTCAGGAACTACGGAGTAAGATCGAATGTGTAAGAGACAGTGGTTTGGCGCGCTGGCTGTTGCTCCGTCGTCTAACGTTGTCCGGACGGGCAACCCTACCTTCTCCTCCTAGCCAAAATCCTACCATCAGCACTCATTGGCAACGACGCGGCAACGAAAAGTTCAACGCTGACATACCTCCCCTAACTAAACCAAGTAGCACTTGAGTTTGATCCGCGACCTGCTTCCGCTTCCTCTAATAAAATCTGGTTCTGGAATTCAGAACAATTGAGCACAGAGCCGCCAAAGGTAGTGGCGACAGTTTGGAGGGCCTCTCATGCTTCCACCCTTTCGAGGAAAGAATACTGAAGTTATTAAGACCATCCAAGAGTCACACTGTACACGTTTCAAGTACACGCAGTTATCTATCTAAGCTGTAGTAGTTGATGCTATACCTACCCCAGAGGAGCTCTGGAGATGTGACGCTAAAGCTCGCTAAGCTTTCACCCACACCGATGCGAGAAAAACTTCAAGGTCGAGGAAAGCTACGGCAAGAGTGAAATCTTTGGATGCGGAACTGCTCGATTGCGCCAATCACGACTCCTCGCAACCCAAGTCAGCTTCCGTTGACTCCCTCGAGCTAGGGAAGCTATCATGGCGCTGGTTCTGGCTCACGATGAAGCGGACTATAGCATCAAGCCAGAGGCAGTAACTCCAGCCCTAGACACAAGCAGCTGGCCATTGCTTCTCAAATCCTATGACAAGCGTGCGTCAATCTCTGGGGCAAGAGCAAATACGAAGTCTTACTTACATTGACCTTCAGTCCTTGTGCGAACCGGCCACTTCGTCCCAATCCCTTGCGGTTGCACCCCACTCAAGCGCGACCTCAAATCCTACATCTCCTCCGGTGTCATAAACCTCGACAAACCCTCAAACCCTTCCAGTCATGAAGTCGTAGCGTGGGTGAAGCGGATGCTCAGGTACAGTGGAACTGAGCTCATAGAAAGCGAGCAACGACTGACGGGAAGCAGGATCGAGAAGACCGGCCATAGCGGAACGCTTGATCCCAAAGTCACGGGCTGCTTGATCGTGTGTCTTGATCGCGCGACTCGTCTGGTCAAATCGCAACAGGGTGCAGGAAAAGAATATGTCTGTGTCATCCGGTTGCACGGCAAGCTCCCCGGGGGAGAAGCCCAACTTGCTCGTGCCTTGGAGACACTGACCGGAGCCCTTTTCCAACGACCGCCGTTGATCTCGGCCGTCAAGAGGCAACTACGCATTCGGACCATTCATGAAAGCAAGCTATACGAATTCGACAATGACCGACATCTGGGGGTCTTCTGGGTGAGCTGTGAGGCAGGAACCTATATCCGGACGTTATGCGTACACTTGGGCCTGCTGCTGGGCGTCGGTGCGCACATGCAGGAGTTAAGGAGAGTTCGTAGTGGAGCTATGAATGAGCGGGATGGAATGGTGACGTTGCACGACGTGCTGGATGCGCAATGGATGCAAGACAACACTAGAGACGAATCATATCTGAGGAAGGTCATCAGGCCCCTCGAAAGCTTGCTTACGACATATAAGCGGATAGTAGTCAAGGATAGTGCCGTGAGTGCAGTGTGCTACGGTGCGAAACTGATGATTCCAGGATTATTACGTTACGGTAGGTTTGGCCATCAGTTTTCTTCACGCTCGTGCTGACAAGCTATGAAGAGGCTGGCATCGAGGTACACGAAGAGGTGGTCCTGATGACAACAAAAGGTGAAGCCATTGCACTGGGTATTGCTCAAATGTCGACGGTTGAGCTGTCTACCTGTGATCATGGCGTTGTCGCCAAAGTTAAACGATGCATAATGGAAAGAGATCTATACCCTAGGAGGTGGGGACTAGGGCCGGTGGCTTTGGAAAAGAAGAAGATGAAGTCAGATGGCAAGCTTGACGTAAGACATCTTACTCTCAAACGGTGACTTCGTAATGCTAAGGAACCTCAGAAATACGGTCGACCTAACGAGGCCACGCCCGCGAAATGGCAACAAGACTATAAGGATTTTAACGCACCTCTGGAAAACGGTACAGCTGCCCAGCCGAAGACAGAAACCACCACACAAGCGGATGTACTCAGCGCACCGTCTATCCCTCCAGTAGACGCTCCGGGGTCTGCAGTGGCAGCTGAATTAGGCGCGGTGCTAGGGAGTGGAGACACGAAAAAGCGGAAAAGGCACGACGGGGAGACACCGGAAGAGAAGGCGGACCGGAAACGAAAGAAGAAGGAAAAGAAGGAGAAAAAGGAGAAGCGCAAATCCCAAAAGGCGGATTCGAGTGATGAGACTGAGTAGGATCGTTATACTGGGCGTTTGCTTCGGCAGGGGGATTGCTTGAACTTGCTTCAGTCCAAATCTTCGAGTCTAGTTGTACATCTCGCCGTGGACTGCTTGATTCACGTGTACCATATGAGCTCTTCGGATCATAGCGGAGTTTGGCTATGTAAGGAACAGAATATGAAGTCAGTCTCTATGACTAAGTGCTTCGTATCTAAACTACTCCGTAGTTTGTAGGTGTTCGGGCTGATGTTGATTCTGTGCCATCCTATGCTCGTTTATGCAGATTTATGCAGCTTTACATCAGAACCCCACCATGCGTGACAATAGTCCGAGTCAAGTATCACAAGACTAACGCTCTCTACTCTTTTGCGCCATAACGTCTTCCTCCAGAGAGAAACTTTCATTTGCGAAGGGATAGAGCTTCCAAGCTGCGGAAACATGGCGGAGCTTACAACAACAAAGCTCAATGCAGAAAGCCACCTGCTCCTCGTAAGCTCGTCCGTACTTTACCCCCCTACCCGGCACCATTCTCATACGATACCGAGCACAGGATCAACCCCTTCTCCGTCTCCCGCACGAACTTGCTCGCAAGAACTTCAAAATCGCCCAACGGAACGTGGAGCAGCAGCAAGCAACGGTCCTCTCGACCCTCAAAGCGACCGCCAACGCCTCCCTTTCCGGCCAAGCTGCCATCCCGACCCTCGCCTCCCTCGACAGCATGATCAGCCGGATGCAGGGCCTGAAGCGAAAACTGGAGAACCTGCACGAGGAAGAGAAGGTCATACACCGGCACTCGAAGCAGCGGATCCAGCACCTGCAGGACCTGTACGAGATTCCGAGTCTGGCGGACGTCAAGTACGATGAGTGGTCGCGGGTGAGGTTGAATAGACTGCTGGTCGATTACCTGTTGAGGAGTGGGTACGGGGAGAGTGCGAGGGCTTTGGCACGAGAGAAGGAGATTGAGGATCTGGTGGATCTGGATGTCTTTGTGCAGTGCCATCAGGTCGAACAGAGTCTGCGGAACAGGAGAACGCAGGAGTGTTTGGCGTGGTGTTTGGAGCACAAGCCGCTGATGAGGAAGACCAGCGTATGCTTGTCCGCACACCACCCAAAGAGTGACCTGGGCTGATTTCGGGGTGTAGAACAAGCTCGAGTTCGAGTTGCGGTTGCAGCAATACATCGAGTTGGTACGGAGCTGTCAGCCACACAAGCTACTCGAAGCAACTGTCCACGCGCGGAAGTACTTGGCACCACACATGGATACGCATTCTCCAGAGATACATAGAGCTGCTGGCTTGCTTGCGTTCACCCCAGACACGCAGGCCGAACCATACAAAGTATGGCTTTTAGGACGTTCACTTCATCCGTACCCTGCTAATGGTGGTATCACATAGACGATGTACTCGCAGTCTCGATGGGACTACCTAGCCTCCCTCTTCGTCAAAACCCACCACGAGCTCTTCTCCCTCCCCGCCAGACCACTACTCCACATCGCCCTCTCGGCCGGCCTCTCCGCTCTCAAGACACCATCCTGCCACTCACAGTACGCCAGCAGCAGCTCGAACGCTAGCTCCTCGACCACTTCCGTCTGCCCGATCTGCTCGACCGAACTCAACGACCTCGCCCGCAACGTGCCGTACGCACACCACACCAAGAGTTATGTTGAGAGCGATCCGATCGTCCTGCCGAACGGTCGGATATACGGACGAGATCGTTTGCTGCAGATGAGCGCCAAGGTCGGACTCCCCGACGGTCAGGTCAAGGACCCAACGACGCAGGAAGTTTTCGACGCTTCCATGATCAGGAAGGTTTACATCTCGTAGTAACCCTCTCGGTGCTGACCTTCCCTGCCCTTTGCATATGCGCTTCTTCAGCGTTCTTCCATAGCGGTAGCGTAGCGTAGCGGCGCCAGGTGTCCAGGCGCCCGAAAGCTTAGAAGGAACCCATAGCATCGTAGCAAGCCAGCTATACTTTATTCACTCACTCAATCAATCAGCCTCATCATCCTCACTCTCACCCCTCTTCCTCTTTTCCCTCCTCCCTCCGCCTCCACTCCTATTCCCAGAACCTTGCTCACCAGTACGATCTTTCTGATCAATCTCAAAAACATACGTCCTCGCCGCCCTCTCCTCCCCTCTCCACGCGCCCCCACCCACCACACCATCCACATTGCCCAACGTCCTGGCGTGCCTGTACCCCGGATACGCGCTCGCCTGGAACTTGAAGCTCCGACTGACCTTCAAGCCGACGTGACGCGCTAGATCCCTGATGTTCCACAGCGTATAGGGTTCGCTTTCGAAGAGGGTGACAATGATGGCACTTGTGTTTGTGCCGGTGGGGGTTGAGGCACTGGGTGCGGAGGGCGCGAGAAGTGGCATGGCGGCTTTGAAGAAGGAGACTAGGAGTTCTGCCCACAAGACCACACTTTAGACTGGGGTGAGCTATAGAGATGGGGAGATGGGGGGAGGCGGGCAGGGGATGAACCTTGATTATACCTCACCTGCCTGTTGACATCCTTCGTCTTGCCGCCTACATGCGGGAAGTTGAAGACGATCTTATCCCACCCGCCACCTCTTTCTCCCTCTGCTCCGCCATCTCCCTCCTCTTCCGAGCCCACGTCGCCCCCGTCGTCAGCGATACCCTCCCCATCCCCTTCCTCAACCCCCTCTTCCGTCCGCATCCCCAACGCCCTCCACCCCTCCCTGACCTCCTTGCCCCCACCACGCCCACCCCTCCCCAACCTCGTCGCATCGACACCATACAAAACCTTGACACCCTCACCCTCAAGATACGCAATCGTCTCAGCCGCCTGTGGGTATTTACTCAAGACCTCCGCACGGGAGTCGTACGTCGTAGGGAGAATGTGGCGGCAACGGTGGTGGGTGTGAAGAGCGTGCACGAAGGAGAGGTCGCCTTCGCCGAGGAGGAGGATGCGGTCGTGCGGGTGGAAGGGAATCGTTGGGTTTTGGTGTTGTTGTTGGTGGTGGTGATGGGCCGGTTTCGAGGAGGGTCTGTTGGGTCTGGGCTTTTGTTTGGAGGGGAGTTTGCGTCTCCGCGTTTTGGGGCTCGCGTTGGCACCCATTGTTGGGGGTGGGTGGAAGAGTAGGAAAGGTGGGGAGGAAGTGGTTGATGGGGGTGGAGTTACGGGCTTGGCGGGCAGGTCGATCGTCCGCTGCCTGCTCGGATCTCGTGCCGATCGTTTGTACGGAGTATTACTTGTACAATCAGACGGCATGAGATTTCTGTGATAAAACCGACTGAACGCATTTCATCGGAAATTCATCTCGAGTCGGAACAAGATTTAGAGAAAACATGTCAGGAACCTTTCACGTGCACAAAGTATAGCTTGAGATGTTGAGGAGCTATTACTCGGACCGACACTTCAACTCTATAGTTGTACACAGAGCACCCAAAACTAACGTCTCCCAACGGTACTTGTTGAAACCTTCCTTCTTTGTTCTGGCTGATCTGCCAGCAAATGACATTCGCCGGAAAGTGCATCAGTCGAGAAGTCCCGATGCGCCGACATCTTGACGCCTCGCTATGCTCCCATCCTTTGATTTCAGTAGACTCGAAGGAACGCCAACGACGCACAGAACCACGACTGATGAACGAACATAACGGCTCGGCATCCACTTTCTCGCAGTGGTATAAGTTACCGACGATACAGATTCCTGTCCCGCTGCCGGTTTCGATCAGGACTTCGACTCCGCCTGCTACCATAGTCAAGATGGTGGTCGTAGTACCTCCGGTCAACGCTACGGGCTCGATCGGCTCGGTCTTCCCGTCGTCCTCCATCATCTCTCGGCCTAGGGATATCTCCACCACTAGCGTAGCTCGGAATATACGTATCTCCCCTGCCACCAACCCCTCCTACAAGCCCTGTTCTGGATGGAAGTGGTCTAGAGTCCCTTCCGTCGGATTGGGTTTCTCCCGCCCAACCTTGACTTCCCCAAGGTTGGTGCGTTGGTGGTGGTTTGGGGGGTAGCCCACTCCGGTCCCATGAGGGACGATGTACTGATGTTCCCGGGGGAGGTTGTACCATCCGGGAGTGCGGGTGCGGATTTGATGCTCGACCATCATATCCATTTCGTGGCTGCCTATGCTCGATAACACCAGCAGAACCTTGGAAGCCTCCCCCACCGCCTCCGTATCCTGCGCTGCCGCTACTGTTTCGCGGAGCATGTCCATTCGCGTACGGTCCTTGACTCGAAGGGCCTCCTGAGTTCGCCCATTCACCTTTTGATCCCATCCCTACAGTTCCACCTGCTGGGGCGGGTGGTAGGGCCGCCTTTTGGCCGCGGAATTTCCTTCGATCGAGCTCATGGGAGTCTTCAAACTGTGGCAACTCTCCAGGTTTCGCTGGTAAGGGCGGGCTTTGAAAATATGGGTGTTGTAGTGCGTCTATTGCATTGATTCTTTTGCGCCAGTCAAGTTTCAGCAGCTCGCTAAGGAGCGATATCGCGGATGAGCCTTGCCTATAGCCTGGCATTAGATCACGAGAATCGTGTGACATCCTGAGAACCCACTCTCTGAAGACCTGTGCTAGATTCCCAGCCCGAGGCTGAAAGGACTTGACACCCTCGCAACCAGGGAGTGAACTCCAGCCGGGCATGTTTTCTTCCGTAGGAGATCCAACCAGGTCAAATATCATTTGGGCCTGATTGAGATCGCTGTTACCGGCCAGGATAGGCTTACCCTTAAACATTTCGCCAAAGACGCAACTAGTTCGAGCAAATTAGCGCTAACAGACAAAGTTGGCTAACATGATCCACCTACCCAACTCCCCACATATCGATCGCTGTGGTGTAGCGTCGAAGCTGCAGTAAGAGCTCAGGGGGCCGGTACCACCTGGTCACGACCAACGTTGTATAGTCCCTAGTAGCCTCGCCACCACCTTTCCCAGGCTGCGGAACTTCATCATCATACGGTCTGGCCAGCCCAAAATCCGCAATTTGCAGAATTCCTTGGTTATTGATGAGTAGATTGGCAGCTACCGTGTCGTATGAGTACAAGACTTATACCAGACAGTGACAGTGAAGCCGCTCACCTTTCATATCTCGATGAAGGATCTTTTTCTGCAGAGGTCCAGCACGTCAGTGGTGTGATAATGGAGGACCGCTTCGAAATTATGAGTAATAGTGCGCCTACATCGTGCAAAAATCTTAGCCCTTCGAGCAGTTGCAACATGTAGCATTTGATTTGAGGCTCTGTGAAATGGACATCCGGGTTTTCGAGCAGACCCGATAGGTCGTGATCCATGTAGGGGGTGACCATGTACATAACGGCCTTCTTTCTCCCTTCGCCTATTTCTCTACATCAACTCAGCGCTATGAGCGTCTAGGACATCCGGGAAGGAACCTTTGTTTCTCTCGACCGCCATCTCCTCCAATCTTAGGATATTGACATGAGAAAGCATTTTCAACAGCTTGATTTCCCGAAGTGCCGTAATCGGAAACTAAACCAAGCCTCAGCCCACACATGGTATCTCCGATATTGCAATAAAGCTCACCCCATCTTTCTCGTTGTGCATTAAGATCTTTTTGAGCGCTACGATAGCCCCGTTCTTGCGCGACCGGGCCTTATGCACTTCGCTACCCTCCCAATCCTCATCAGCAAATGTTTGTCTCCGGAGCTTCGTCCAATTTGTACACCTTGACAGCGGAGTCTCACCCAAATGTTCCTTCTCCAAGCTTGCCCAATATTTCATATTCACGGATGTTCGAGCAACCACGAAATCTGGTTCCACCGTCATCGGTCCGCTCGAGTGGGACCTTCGTAAGCTGTGCCATGCTTAGACAACATCTAAATGACAGTCCCACATCCTTCTCTGGCGGAGATTCACAGCTAGGGGTGAAGGAAGCTTGTGAAGCACTATCATTGAGTGTTGAGACCCATGAAATAAGAGTAATGAATAAATTAGGTCGCCTGGTACGCTCACAAAGTGCCGTGCTGTAGAAGTATTGTGACGATCCTATTTCTTGCAGCGGATGACTTGACACTGATAACTACACAAGTCAAGTGTCTCCGTTAGGGATCGCGTTGGATCTGCAGCACTTATTTGCGGCTCCGGGAGGGCTGAATGTATCCCGGAGATTTCCGTCCCTTATGTAAGCAACTCATATCTTCGTGACGATCAGGTACCGGCACTGTGCTTTCTGACCATGACCTGGGTGGACATCAATTCATACCAAGTGAGTGTCACGCTGCATTTGTCGTACTTGAGCTGACGATTTGAGCTAGCTGCTGCCGTAATCTATAAGTCAGCAATGGCTGGCCATCATCCCGTTCACGTTCACCCGGTGCGGCCCCTCTATCGCTATTCGGCAACAATGTTAGGAGCTAGTATGTGGTTCTTCGTAAGTCCAGTCATGGTTTGGTAATGGAGGGAAATCTGTTGATATTTTGCAGCTGATGTACCGGGCGAAGAGGGATGGACCCGCGCTGTTGGGGTGGAAACATCCTTGGGATCATTGATTTGAGGATAAATGCAGCGGATCAATGGCGGTAGTGTCAATCGGGACGGGCTGTCTTCCACTCTTCTGGGACAGGTTCTACTCTTTTAAGTCGCGGAGAGTAAACGTCTACTTCTCCAACCATCAAAGCATCAGTCTTCCAACGGATAGTCGAGGAGAGATCGTAGCATTCAAACGCAAGCTGCCAAGCTATTGACGTTCCATGTCTACTGTTATTGGCCTCTACCTTCTCATCAAAAATCTCGAAGTATCTATGTTCCAGCTACAGTAGAGACTCGAAAGTTTTGAAGTGTAGTGCCCCAACAATCACGCAGTTGACGACGAATTCCCTCGCAATTATAGCTAGGGAAGATAAACCCCTTGATGAGTCCAATCTAAGAACGTGACGGTTAGGTCTCTGTCCGTAGGGAGAGATTATACGAACCTTAATTCATTGTTAATCAGGCTCTTTCTGACTTCCGCCGTGATGAAATCTTCAGACGTTGGCAGGATATCATGCAAGGCGCATATCTTGGGGAGACAACAAGCTACCGGACGAAGGATCCCGTACCTAGTAATAGGATATACATCCTTCTCATAGGGGACCCTTCATATGGTCATCTTGCATGCACACGAAGTTACCCCCAGACCCACCCTACAATTGACATCATGGAAGCATGGACGGAGTTACACGCCCACGTCATTTGAATGAATACCTTTTACTCTACTGTGGGTGACATCTATGTACGCATCTTCTCTAGCAGTAACTTGTACGCCTTCCGTTCCTTCCGATGCTCCGGTCGAACGAAATGGTGGATCCGGGCTATAACGGCTGCAAGCCAGAGAAAGAATCTCCTCTCCGCCAGCCAAGCACATCCGAAACCTCCCAATGACAGTATCAAAAGGAAGATCCGGAACTTCCAAGCCAGCTTTGTAAGTTGTATGAATCGAGATAGCCACTCAGCAGGGTCAAAGAGCATATATGACGTGAATAGAAAAGCCACGAGGATGGTGACCACAAAAGGCACTATAAGTCCTAATTAGCCGCGAATTCCTTTCGGGACTGACGGGACCCCTACAGTTTCGTGTGCTTGGTTGACGGAACGGTGGACCAACGCTCAATACAACACCTGAGAGGATATATTGGTAACAGGATATCAGAAACAGAGTGGTGTTCTCCGAATTCTCGATATTCGACTTCTCACGGTTCAGCTGTGGTGGGATAAACCTGAATCTTTTAGCATAATGTTATTCTCCCAGCAACGCTATTTAGACTTACCAAGATTGTCTCCGCACAGCCTCAATCCCTACAAGTTGAACGACGATGCAAATCACGATTTGACCCAGCAAAGGAGTAAGGACCTTCCGCGAGACGAGACTCGCCGTTGGCCTCTTCCGTGACAGTACAGGATAAGCGCCTGTCCAGCCCACTAGCGAATAGTCAGCCAGGCTTGTAGTCCGCGCACAAGGGTGCTCACTAAAGATGGCAATTGGAAGAATAAGGAATAGGTCTATGAAGAGAAACTAAATAACGTTAGATCACCGACCCTCGATTAAACCGAACGAGAGACGAACCTGGAAATCTCCTAGATTGGATGCTGATGCATATAGGAAGCTGACAGAAGTGAACTGAATCGCGGAGTAAAGACTCATATACTTAAAGCAGCAGAAACTCGTGACCAAAGCAGCACGGCCTTCTCTGTTGAAGTATCAGTATCGTCCGAGCCGGTTAACTTTCGAATCGTCTCTCACCGGATGACCTCGGGAACGCATGAGATATCAAAGATTCGACTTGTAAATGGTGCAGCCACAGATGCCTCCGCCTCCGATAGTGATATGCCGACGTCTGCGGCTTTCAAAGCGCCGCAGTCGTTTGCACCGTCTCCACAGAATCCACAGCAGTAGTCAATGCTCTGCAGTTTTTCTACCAGCTCGTGCTTCTCGTCCGGAGACATGCGAGCAAACACTTGTCCACGAACAAGTACCTGTTCTTCATTAAGCACTAGTTGAACATACTATGTGCTAGAGGGACGGCATACCTTCTGAAGGATATCCTCGGACCCAAAATCGACAATCCATCGGAAGATGTCACCGCTGACCGCGATTGAGTAGTTGCGAAGATTGAGCACATCATACGGCAGAGAAATATCGGTTTCAACTGGTGGCGGTAAGGGCTTTAGCCCGTTAGTGCACGGGAAGAATGAGGAGGGGATTAGAAGTGACAACCATGAGCGTTTGCTCGTCCAGCTGGTGTATTTGATTATCTATGCTTTCCCATCTCAAACGAGCGTGTGGTGTTTGCGGATCACCTGGAAGGATGTAAGCACACCTCGAGAGATGGACGGAGAACTCGCACCAGTAAGGAAACGTGGAACGAAACAGTGTGCACTGCGGTCCAGTAGATTACACTCTCTTGCCACGCTGATTGCAGTCAAGATATTGTCTCCAGTACACATGACATTGCGAATTCCGGCCTCGTTGAGCTCGTGTATTACCCCAGCTGTGGTATGTTTGAGCTTGTTCTCGAAAATAAAGAAGCCAACGAAGTCAAGGTCAGATTCAGCTTCGACGCGAGTCATCTTCTGCGTCTTGAGCCAGCTTATTTTAGGAAGACATTTGGTAGCGCAAGCAATGACTCGAAAGCCTCTATGAGTGTAGTACCCTAGCAACTCGTCATAGTCAACCGGGACTACTCGGATGCTGTCAGTTTCTCAACAGAATCCAAATTGGGATGGAATGACACACAGCTCCCGGCGCGACATATGTCCTTCATGCACTCTGGTGCACCTTTAACATACACATCCACTCCCTGCGCTCCAAATTGCCGTACAAGGACGCTAGCTCGACGGAGCTGTGAGACGAATTCGAATGATCGTAGCACACCTAACTCGATTGGTAGTGTCTATACCCCAGATTAGCTCAGACAAGAAGCCTTTTGCGTTCAGCGTACAGTGGTATTGTCACTGCTGGCGTCAATGTCGAAGTCGAATCCCGCCGGAGGCCTCGCAACCGACGGAGAGAGCTTTGTCTGTTCCTCGACTTCACCACTGCCCTGCTTTTGTTCACCTTCCTCGAAGGACCAGCCCGTGAACTCGAACATCTTCAAGTCTAGCGGATCGCCAAGAAGCTCACCGTTGACCGCACGCAAAGAATGGCAAGTAGCCATCGTATACAGAGCTGCTTTATGAAGCCGGTAGTCAATTGTAGGATCTCGTTCATAGCTTGGGCCCGGCAGCAGCGATGCTGAGTCGTTGAGGATATCACTGAACCTAAGGTTCCATCAATTGCTTGCTCATGGTGCGTCCCACGGAGTGGTCGCGTTTCCGTACCTCATGCCCGGTCGGTGTACTACTCGAACGCCGAGAACATCCAGCCCTTCGTCTGTCAATGTTCCCGTTTTGTCGAAGCAAACTATATCGAGTTTTCCACCCACATTGACTCTGAGCAGATTTAGTTGCGCGTCCCTAAGTCGTCGGAGTGGAGAGTTACCTTTGAGGACTAATGCAGAAGATTTGCACCTTTTTGAGGCGAGACAATGCAAAGTTTGTCCCAATGGTCAGAGTGGCTGGCAATGCAGGAGGGACTACGATAGTGATCAGATCAAGTGCGCGAACAATGATAAGATGCCAAGCAAGCTGGTTTGATGTCAGCCCAAGTCAACAGACAGCCATAGATCTCTGCTTTACCTTCAGGCGAACAAAATTAATGAACGATGCGACAAAGCCCAGGACGGCAATCACTCCCATGACGGATATGTAGCGGAACGAGTCCCTGTAGAACTTGAAACCCGAGGGTTTTGGAAACAGCATAGAGCGAACCAAAGCCCCCTTAGTGGTATTGAAGCCAGTCCGTACCACGATTGCCAGAGCGACAGCCTCGTCATCTTGATCGTCCTGTGGGCGCCTTGCTCGAATTATCTTCGTGCCGGAAAAGAGGAAATGTTTCGCGACATCCGGAAGCATTGAGGATGCGCTTAGATCGAGCAAAGCCAAGGACTCATTTGTCGCTGGTATTTTCGACACCGGGACGGATTCACCTAGAACATGAGTATTGCCCGTCTATCGGTGTTGGATAGGTTTATTACCTGTGAGCATGCTCTCGTTGACTATGCAGTCTCCAGCCAACAACAAGCTATCACATGGAAATTGTGTTAGGGAAGGGTCGGAAATTTCGTATACATCACCAGGGACCAACTCGCTGGAAGTTATATACCGCCCTAAGATTGGTAAGCAGACATCGTGGTTGAAGAGATAGATACTAACAGAACCGGTTCCGCAAGACTCGCACATCGCAATCATATCTTGACAGCTCCCGAAGACGTCGCATGGTCTACGAATCAGCGAAACACAAGCGTACGTAGGAATGAGCTCACCGAGCGTGTCTCGAGCAATGTAGTCGTAATGCTGGCAACAGATATGATGAAGATGCAGACCGCATAGTAATAATATTGATCGAGGGACCACAGGATTAAGCTGGCAACTTGAAACACGTAGAAAGGATGAAAGGCCTTTCCTTGGTAAGCAATGTGGCGTTGAGAGGCCTGGTGAGAACCTACTTCGTCCACCAGCAGCTGAGGCACAGATTTCTCTTTAATGGATATAATATTCTTTCCGAAAAGTCTCTGCCGGCTCTCCTTTTTTTCGCCATCCAGGCCGGCTCTTATAGACCTGACATCCGTCCAGGTCGGATCCTTCCAACTATTGCAGAGTACGAATATGTCTTTCAAAGGATGGAACGAGAACCTGATGTATCGATAATCTACAAAGCGTAAGTGGTTCATGACAGGATCATCGTCTTCGTCGTAGTACCGCAATCCCCCCTTCTCATTGGAACCGAAGACGGTCGATAAGGCTTGCCCATACTGTTGATTGGTGACATCGTGAACAGTGAACTCGCCCCATTGGTTCTGCCGGATTTTAACAAATGATCTCGATCTAAGGCGGTCAGATGATAAACTTACCTCGATAACAACCCAGGGACATTCGCGCAACGGAGTTGGAGAGCCTATCAGTCGTACTCGCCACTTGGGTAGCCATCGCAATAGCAGGTAGCCCAACCCTAAAGTTATGCCGCATAGAAATACATAAATAGCCAATCCAACGACACTCGTGCGGAACCCCGCAACCACGATGGTCAGGTCCTCCGTCAAGATATAGATCTTCTGAGTAACACGACCTCCGTGG
The DNA here is from genome assembly GCA_025617375.2 of Acarospora socialis. Classification (NCBI taxonomy): domain Eukaryota; kingdom Fungi; phylum Ascomycota; class Lecanoromycetes; order Acarosporales; family Acarosporaceae; genus Acarospora; species Acarospora socialis. Next base: position 870,936 of record JAMYGW020000011.1, read on the forward strand.
CCATAGCCACTGCTCCCTGTCTTAGACGAGTCTTGGCGAAGAAGAGGGTTCTCAGCCGAAATTCTAGAGGACCTTGACGAGCCTTGGCGTGAAGATCGTGGTTGATTGGACTCGAGATCGTCCTCAGGCCACTCTCCATAGCCGGCTTCGTCGTCGCTTTCCTCTACCACCGCCTCGTCCGCATTCCACTCTTCCGGCTGCTCATTTTCCTGAAAGTATGTGAAGCTAGTTGTCGAGTTTGCGCGAGACCGCCGGTGTGCAAAGGAAGTGATACTCGACGGTATGCTCTCAGACATCGGACCAGCAAAGACCTCCAACAGGTCAGCGCGGGATACGACGAGAGGCGGGCACAACAGGAGTTATACCTCGTCGTGTGCCATCTCCACGTCAGAAACAAAACTTGCACTAACCCTAACATTAGAGAGGGTAAGAGGTTCTGCACATGCATACTGACTTGCTAATGTTCGAGTCCCGCCTATATGGCGATGAATTGTAGCTTGAAGGCGGGACTCGGTCGGGACGCGAATGACTCCGCCGCGGGTGGATGGGCAGTGACTCAAATCCAGCCATGTCGAAAGAGGAACCTAAGACAGTGTCTTCTCCGGCAAGCTATGGACGTTGCTCATGGGTATGCTGATCATTACTCGCACCGCAGCGGAAAGCATTGAAGCTGTGCACGGCATGTGCCGCTGCATACAAGGGGTATATTTCGGTTGGTGGGGTTCTAGCTAAAGACAGGAGGGACAAGTACTCGTACCCTATAAGGTATGGCTACACACGGGACATACATGGTTTGTTCTCAGATACCTCTGCAATCACGAACACTGCTATGTCTCTGCATACATTGTCACCGTAGTGGCAGCTTTCCCAAGTGCAGAGGGAAACTCGTGTCATCGCCCCAGTACTCAAGGAATCCAAACGTGTTGGCTTATGAGTACCTAAGGGAGGATGTATACCTTAGTCGTAGTTCATGATACCCCCACCGTACGAGTCAGTGCGGAAACTGAGCGCTAGCGCGGTCAACAGCGAGAAGACTTCACTTTAACTTGCCTTAAGTAAGGTTCTCATAAATTCATCCTTGGTACTAGGTAGTAACTCACTCACTCACTCACTTACTACCTTACTACTCATACTTGATGATTCTTCAAGTTCAACTACTGTAACACACCTTCACCCAAAATCCCAATCTTTGCTCCGAGCAACCTTTGCTGCATATCACCTTGATATCCCGACTCCTCTCAATACTCTGATCATGTCCGAACCAATTCGAAACAAGAAGCTCGATATTACCGCACCGTAAGTCCTGCCCTTTCTGATCTCGTAACCTTACTTGATGAGCACTCACACCAACTTGATTCAGAACTCCACAAAATACTCCTGCGAACAATGCACCAATCTCTTCGCACGCTCAACAGCCCGGAGTGACCAGCATCAAAGAAGGTTCGCTTTGAATACCTCAACTCTTACCGTCTTGTTCAACTGACCGCTTTTTCATGCAGAGGATCTCGATCGGGCCGCGGCTGCCTCAATATTCGCTCAAAACCCGAAGTTGGTCTCCATGATTCAGGGCAAGCTTGGCTCCTTGGTGGGACGCTCTTCCGGGTACATCGAATCTCTCCCTGCTCCAGTTCGTCGTCGTGTTGCTGGTCTCAAGGGCGTACAGAAAGAGCACTCCAAACTTGAGGCTGAGTTTCAAGAGGAAGTGCTACAGCTGGAGAAGAAGTACTTTGCCAAGTTCACCCCATTATATCAGAAACGCGCCAAGATTGTCAACGGAGCTGCTGAACCAGCGGAGGAAGAGGTCAAGGCCGGCGAGCCGGAAGAAGAGGAGGACGAAGATGACGAGGCCGGGAAGGCAGACACAGAGAGTCAGGAGAAGAAGGACGATGATGTCACCGGAATTCCCGAATTCTGGCTTTCAGCAATGAAGAACCAAGTCTCACTGGCGGAGATGATCACCGACCGGGATGAGGCCGCTCTCAAGTCTCTCACGGATGTGCGGATGGAATACCTCGATCGTCCTGGGTTCCGACTCATCTTCGAGTTTGCTGAGAACGAGTACTTCACGAACACCACCATCACCAAAACCTACTTCTACCAAGAAGAGAGTGGTTACGGCGGAGATTTCATCTATGACCACGCTGAAGGCGACAAGATTGACTGGAAATCCGGTAAAGATCTCACGGTAAGGGTTGAGAGCAAGAAGCAACGAAACAAGAGTGAGTGAAGTAAACCCCCAAACAAGCTCTTGCCGGAACTAAATTCACCCTGTTAGATACAAAGCAAACACGCGTTGTGAAGAAGACCGTGCCGACAGAATCATTCTTCAACTTCTTCTCGCCGCCGAAACCACCGACAGACGACGATGATGACGCCGCATCTGATATCGAAGAACGTCTTGAATTAGATTATCAGCTCGGAGAGGATATCAAGGAGAAGCTGATTCCCCGTGCGATCGACTGGTTCACTGGCGAAGCATTGCAGTTCGAAGAACTCGAAGACGATTTGGAAGCGGGCGACTTTGAAGACGAGGATGACGAAGAGGACGACGACCTTAGTGATGACAAAGATGATGAAGATGAGTCAGAAGAAGAGGTAGGCAATATGCCTTCATTCTCCTTGCAGGTCATTTGACTGACGGGAACGAAGGATGACAACTCGAAGCCCAAGCAAGAGACTGCCGAGTGCAAGCAGAGCTAGTGGAGCGAACACAGTCACACAGGCTTCCGTTAAAGGTCAGTCTATGCTACTGGCTTACGCGTTGACTATCATGGGCTGATCGTCCTTCACAACCAGAGGTGTTACACCCGCCAGTCTGATGTTCTATCGAGTTTTATTTTTGAGGATGTTCTCGGTGTTGCTTCCCACTTGATGCTTGACGATCTCCTTCCCATTCACTAGAATCCTAGTTTAGTAAATGCGTACTCTCCGCAACTCACTGTAAGCGCCATCAGTGGGGCTAAAGGAAAAACCTCCTACCGGGCGACTGGCGTGGAGAACATCTCATGGTAAAACAAAAGCGTGTATCACTCAATAGTACCTTAGTACCAACCAAACCGTCATTGCGCCGAGTGTGGGAATGAAATTTGAGATGTGAGCAAAAGGCATCAGGAGCAAACTCTTAGGCAGAGCAGCAGGTGTTCCCCTGGTTACACATCTTGTGTTATTGCGTCGGACCCGGGCTGATAAAGTCGGAAATGCATGTGACGGTCCCATATGGAGCAATAACAGTAATTTGTTCGTAACTCGCCTCTCAATACGAGTAGTCCAGTTCGTAAGGATACCCAAGAGAATTCCGATCACAACGGATGACCTTGAGTCACATAATCCATCAAAGATCTTGATTGAAGAGTCGACGATTATCGCCTGAGGTAGGATACTGTTTCAGTATCGAAACGGCAGGAAAGTCCCGATCCTTGGCGCAAATTCTTGGCTTATATATATCCTAGCATATCGTTATTATTGTATAACTGTACTCTCGATGAGAACGAACTTCGAATTGGATAGTTGTATTTGAATCATCTGTCGTTTTACAGACCCACGGCGATGAAGTCAGCTGCGCGAGATATAGAGCCGAATGTCAATGGCCTCTCCAGACAGGTCTCTAATAGCCTGAGTCTGTCGACGTCGCCGACAGCATTTCTCCACTCTCCTCCGTCAAGCTACGGTGGAGCACAGCTGTCCAGATCAACCACAGGAGCTTTCACGAAGCAGCTGAAGCCGTTTGCGACACAAGACATCAAGATCCTGCTGCTTGAGAACGTGAACCAGACAGGTCGTGACATCTTGTCTAGACAGGGCTATCAAGTGGAATTTTTAAGGTCGTCTCTTGCCGAAGAGGAGTTGATCGAAAAGATCCGGTATGCGGTGACGGGTCTCTAGTGATTTCTTTGGCTGAAATATGTAGCAAGAGACGTTCATGTCATTGGCATCCGTTCCAAGACTAAGCTCACTGCTCGAGTATTGAAAGAAGCCAAGAACCTCATCGTGATAGGCTGTTTCTGCATTGGTACCAACCAGGTAGATCTACGATATGCAGCACGGCACGGGATCGCAGTCTTCAATTCACCATTTAGCAACTCCAGGAGTGTTGCGGAGCTTGTCATTGCTGAGATTATCTCCCTTGCTCGCCAACTTGGAGATCGTTCCATGGAGATGCATAGAGGCACATGGAACAAGGTCAGCAACAAGTGCTGGGAGATACGGGGAAAGACCCTTGGTAGCATTTCTCCACCTGAGAAGGCGACTTCTCTCTGACAGGTGACCGTAGGCATTATCGGGTATGGCCACATCGGATCCCAGTTGTCAGTCCTTGCCGAAGCCTTTGGGATGTCGGTGATCTACTATGACACGATCAACTTGATGGCCTTAGGTTCTGCAAAACAAGTTCCCACTTTGGAAGCTCTTCTCACTGCCGCCGACTTCGTTACGTGCCATGTGCCTGAACTACCAGAGACTATGAACATGATCGGTCACACACAGTTCGAACAAATGAAGCAGGGCAGTTATCTGATCAATGCCAGCCGTGGAAGCGTCGTGGACATCCCGGCCCTCATCAATCATATGCGGTCCGGGAAGATCGCCGGCGCCGCTTTGGACGTTTACCCCAGCGAACCTGGCGGCAATGGGGATTATTTCCAGAAGGATCTGAACCGCTGGGCTGAGGATCTACGTAGTCTGAAGAACATCATACTAACACCACACATCGGTGGAAGCACGGAGGAAGCTCAAAGCGCGATTGGTGTCGAGGTTAGCGAAGCTTTGGTTCGGTACGTCAACGAAGGAGCCACATTGGGAGCGGTCAACATGCCCGAAGTTAACCTGCGCTCCTTGACCATGGACGAGCCAAATCACGTGCGGGTGAGTTGTTCCTGTACCACTATTCGAAATTGGAGCAGCTGACGGCTGGTGTAGGTCATATATATTCATCACAATGTCCCTGGTGTCTTACGGAGAGGTGCTTCGCGAGTCATCTCTTGTTGTCTGCGAGCTAATCATCCTAGTTAACGAGATTCTGGGCGATCATAATGTTGATAAGCAAATGACCGATAACAAAGGCGAGGTCGGTTGCTCTTTGAGTTTCCAACAAGGGATGTGTCCGATCTTATGACATGTATTCAGGTTGCCTACCTCATGGCCGATATCAGTAATGTCAACGTGCACGAGATCAAGGACCTGTATGAGAGCTTGGAAGGGTTAAGCTGTGAGTCAGCCGCTGCTACCAAGTCCTGCAGTATCAATCCCAGGATCTGACACTCCACAGCTCGAATCATGACCCGGGTTCTATACTAGTCCAGCCTCTCTCGAAGCGGCTCCTTCTTTCGTTACGTTTGCATTTGAAGACGTAGAGGGAAGCTGTACCCTATAGGCTACAAAGGAACATTGACTGAGAAGGTTCACGTTATCCCGGTCAAGCCCAGTTCAACCTGGATTCCACATGATTGTGGGAACGGCGCATTTCTAGGTCTCCAGCACACTACAGCCATTGATATGCCCGATCCATGCTGCTGTTCCTCTGCATATTTGATTACGTTTCGTATCTCCAACCACACACCGACAAAGGTTGTCAAGCCCACAGGTGTAGGTTGACGTGCTCTTAACAACTACTCGAGTACTCTCCATGCTCAACATCGGAGGAATCGTGAAGTGAGGGAGCGCTTGCTATGCACAAAGCGGTCTGTCCTGAATCGTAAACTCTCTGGCAACAGATGCCAATGGCCACACGGCGGCGTGAATTATTTTATATATGATTACCCCAGTAAGCAACCATGCCTTAACCGACTTCGCATTTGTGGTACGTGCACTTCACCCCCTTTCGCGTCATGGCTAGCGGCATTTCCCGTTCAGTCCATGTCTCAACAATAAACATTTTATGGCCACGAACATTCAAAGCCGCTTTTTAGGCTTTCGCCTCCATCTACTGAATGCCTTGAAAGCTTGCAATCGATAGCACCTCGTGTGCTCTCTGCCGAGACTGAGGTGTTCTCATTTCAGTAGCTGTCCGCTAACAGTCCGGAATTCACCCCTACAGGGGCACTCGTCCCTTATGGCACATAGCTATGATGTCGGGACTTGCGCCTGGCAGCCCGATCCTACGGAAGGCTGGATCGCCTCGGAGGTCGAGAAGAAGACTGTGGAAGGGGACAGGGTCAAGTTGCTGTTCCGGCTGGCGAACGACGAGGTAATGCTTAAGGACTTTGATAGCATTCTCTTCAGGGCTAACGGTTGACTGTTGTTGAATAGTCGAAATGGATAGAGACGACGGTGTCTGCACTGCAAGATGAACGGAATACTACCCTTCCTCCCCTCATGAATCCTTCCATGCTAGAAGCCAGCGATGACCTTACCAGCTTGTCCCATCTCAATGAGCCAGCGGGTATGTCCATGGCTGCTTTCGTGGTTGACCCGTCTGCTGACGATCCTCAGTCCTGCAAGCGATTAAGTTACGATATCTACAGAAAGAGATTTACACATACAGTGGCATTGTGTTGATAGCCACAAATCCATTTGCTCGGGTTGATTCCTTATACGTTCCGGGAATGGTACAGGTCTACGCTGGCAAGCAACGGGCTTCGCAGGCACCACATCTTTTCGCCATCGCGGAGGAGGCGTTTACGTGAGAATCCTGTGCAAAGACGGCTAGTTACCGGAGCTAACACCGTCCAGGGATATGCTTCGTGACAACAACAACCAAACGATCGTGGTGTCTGGAGAATCTGGAGCGGGAAAAACAGTGAGCGCCAAATATATCATGCGATACTTTGCGACACGCGAGTCACCTGAACAGCCGGGTAAACGTTCCAAAGGGAGGGCGGATGCGATGAGCGAAACCGAAGAGCAGATCCTTGCGACCAATCCAATTATGGAGGCTTTCGGAAACGCAAAGACTACGAGGAACGACAATTCATCAAGGTTCGGGAAATATATTGAGATAATGTTCGACAAGCAACAAGAGATCATCGGAGCGAAGATACGGACTTATCTGCTTGAACGGTCACGGCTCGTATTCCAGCCTCTGAAGGAAAGGAATTATCACATCTTTTACCAACTCATTGGGGGGGCCACGGACAGTGAACGGGAAAGTTTAGGACTCCTACCAGTCGAACACTTCGATTATTTGAACCAAGGGGGATCTCCTGTCATTGGAGGCATTGATGATAACCTAGAATTTGACGCTACCAGGAAGTCCCTAACTACCATCGGCGTGAAAGAAGAGAAGCAAGCCGAGATCTTTCGCATTCTCGCCGCGTTGTTGCACCTGGGGAACGTCAAGATCACCGCCACACGCACAGATTCTGTGCTCGCTTCGTCAGAACCATCACTGGTTCGAGCCTGCCAGATGCTTGGAGTTGATCCCGGTGAATTCGCCAAATGGACAGTCAAGAAGCAGCTGATAACCAGAGGCGAGAAGATCATGTCAAATCTGACGCAGCAACAGGCCCTCGTGGTCAGAGACTCTGTTGCAAAATTCATCTACTCCAGCCTGTTTGACTGGCTTGTCGAGAATATCAATCATGGTCTTGCAACGGAAGAAGTGTTAAGCCGCGCCAATTCCTTCATCGGCGTTTTAGATATTTACGGATTCGAACATTTCGCAAAGAATTCGTTCGAGCAATTCTGTATAAATTATGCTAACGAGAAACTGCAGCAAGAGTTCAACCAGCACGTCTTTAAACTCGAGCAAGAAGAGTATCTCAGAGAACAGATTGATTGGACTTTCATAGATTTCTCAGATAATCAGCCCTGCATCGATTTGATCGAAGGGAAGCTCGGCATTCTGTCCCTTTTGGACGAAGAATCCCGCCTTCCCATGGGATCCGATGAGCAATTTGTGACGAAACTTCATCACAACTTTGCAGGAGATAAACAGGATTTCTACAGGAAGCCCAGGTTTGGCAAGTCTGCTTTCACAGTCTGCCATTACGCTATCGACGTCACCTACGAATCTGACGGCTTCATCGAAAAGAACCGGGATACTGTTCCCGACGAGCATATGGAGGTCTTGAGACGATCGACGAACACATTCCTGGCCGATGTCCTCGAAGCTGCGTCCGCTGTTCGCGAGAAGGATTCGGCCGCGGCTAGTTCACGACAAATACCGGCTCCTGGTCGGAGGATGGGTGTCGCTGTCAACCGAAAGCCTACCCTTGGTGGCATCTTTAAGTCCTCTCTCATTGAACTGATGAGCACTATCAACTCCACTGATGTACATTATATCCGGTGTATAAAACCCAATGAGGGCAAGGAAGCTTGGAAGTTCGAGGGGCCAATGGTTCTTAGCCAACTGAGGGCCTGTGGCGTCCTTGAGACGGTAAGAATCAGCTGCGCAGGATATCCGACGCGATGGACGTACGAAGAATTTGCACTGCGCTACTACATGCTCGTGCCCTCGCAATCCTGGTCTTCCGAGATTCGCCAGATGGCCAACGCCATTCTGAAGAAAGCGCTCGGTGCCGGCAATGTTCCTGGTCTTAACAAGTACCAGCTGGGTCTTACCAAAATTTTCTTCCGAGCAGGAATGCTGGCTTTTCTCGAGAACCTGAGAACGTCCAGGTTGAATGAGTGCGCTATCATGATCCAGAAAAACCTTCGCTGCAAGTATTACCGTCGCAAGTATGTGGAGGCAAGGGAATCTATCATGATGTTCCAGGCATTGAGCAGAGGTCATAGCGCCAGGCTCCGGGCACAGGATGGTCGCCGTAACAAGGCCGCGACAGTAATTCAACGGGTCTTCCGGGGTCACAAAGAGAGGATAAAGTTCAATAAGATTCGGAATAACATTATCCTGCTACAAGCGATTCTCAAAGGCTATCTCTGCAGAAGGTCTATCATGGATACGAGGATTGGGAACGCCGCAAAGACGATCCAGCGCTCATGGCGCTCGCGACAGCAGATGCGTTCATGGAGGCAATATCGCAAGAAGGTCGTTCTTCTTCAGAGTCTTTGGAGAGGCAGGACCGCCCGTCGTGGGTATAAAACTCTACGGGAAGAAGCCCGGGACCTGAAGCAGATATCCTACAAGCTCGAGAACAAGGTCGTCGAGCTGACGCAGTCATTACGAGGGATGAAGCAAGAAAATAAAACTCTTGCCGGTTACGTTGAGAACTACGAAAACCAATTGAAATCGTGGAAGAACCGGCATAATGCTTTGGAGATTCGCTCGAAGGAGCTTCAGGCCGAAGCCAACCAAGCCGGTATCAATGCAGCTCGTCTCACTGCAATGGAAGCGGATATGAGAAGACTGCAGCACACATACGACGAGTCATCCGTAAATATGAAACGACTACAAGAGGAAGAAAAGGCGCTCCGAGAATCTCTGCGGATCACGCAAATCGAGCTGGAGAAAGCAAGGCAATCGAGCAGCGACCATGAGAAGGAGAAGACGTCTCTTCGCCAGCAACTGGCTGACTTACAGGATCAACTTGAATTGGCCAAGCGAGTCGCACCGCTCAACGGCGAGCTGCACAATGGGAACGCGACACAGCCGCCTGTGAACGGCTTGATCAACTTAGTGTCCTCGAAGAAGCCCAAGAGGCGAAGTGCTGGCGCCGAACGGATCGATATGGAACGGTTCAGTGGAGCCTACAATCCCCGGCCGGTTTCGATGGCCATGGCTGGCTCCGCCATACATCGTCAGAATCTATCCGGGTCGACGTTTAGCCCTGGTTCGGATACCGTCGAAGGCGAGCTAGAGAACCTGCTCAGCGATGAGGAGGGTCTCAACGATGAAGTCGCTATGGGCCTGATCCGTAACCTTAAGATACCCGGGCCAGGCACAACACCGCCTCCAACAGACAAAGAGGTTCTGTTCCCAGCCTACCTGATAAATCTAGTGACGTCAGAGATGTGGAATAATGGGTTCGTCAAGGAGTCTGAACGCTTCCTCGCAAACGTGATGCAATCGATTCAGCAAGAAGTAATGCAGCATGATGGAGAGGAAGCGATCAACCCCGGAGCCTTCTGGTTATCGAATGTTCACGAGATGCTATCGTTTGTCTTTCTTGCAGAGGACTGGTACGAAGCCCAGAAGACTGACAACTACGAGTACGATCGACTTCTGGAGATTGTGAAACACGATCTTGAGAGCCTTGAGTTCAACATCTATCATACATGGATGAAGGTGCTGAAAAAGAAGCTCCAAAAGATGATCGTCCCTGCGATCATCGAATCGCAGTCTCTTCCTGGGTTCGTGACCAGCGAGAGTAGCCGCTTCCTAGGCAAGCTTCTTCCGTCAAACAATACACCTGCTTTCAGCATGGACAACCTACTCAGCTTACTGAACAATGTCTTCAAGGCAATGAAGGCATACTATCTCGAGGATACCATCATCACACAGACGGTCACCGAGCTTCTCAGACTTGTGGGTGTAACAGCTTTCAACGATTTGCTCATGCGCCGAAACTTTCTGTCTTGGAAACGCGGCCTACAGATAAATTACAACATCACCCGGATCGAGGAATGGTGTAAGAGTCACGATATGCCAGAGGGAACGTTGCAGCTGGAGCATTTGATGCAAGCCACTAAACTTCTTCAATTAAAGAAGGCCACATTGAATGATATCGAGATCATTCAGGACATCTGCTGGATGCTGTCCCCCAATCAGATTCAGAAACTTCTCAATCAATATCTCGTTGCAGACTACGAGCAGCCCATAAATGGCGAGATCATGAAAGCGGTCGCCTCCCGCGTGACGGAAAAGAGCGATGTACTTCTCCTTACCGCGGTTGACATGGAAGATAGTGGACCGTATGAGATTGCGGAGCCTAGGGTCATCACCGCTCTTGAGACCTACACCCCTTCTTGTGAGTATCCTCAATGGATCCATGTCTCCTTTGTGCGTACTGACTCGGCTTAAGGGCTGCAAACTCCACGTCTCAAACGCTTGGCCGAGATCGTCTCCGCCCAAGCGATGGCGCAGCAGGAGAAGCTTGATTATGAATCGCCCGGCCACGTCACGGAGGATGGCCAGGGTCTTGCGATTAGCCACCTCGATGGGGTTTGATGTCGGAACAGTAATGCCTGCCAGCAATTCTAGTGCAATTTGGCATCGCGAGGTCATGTTCGGCCTGATCTGTATCTTTCTCAGCTTTATGGACACCAGCTACGACGTGCGCATGTCTGAACTCCTTTTGCCCAGTTATTGGCATGTACGTCTTTTCTCATGTAAAGAGATTGTTTTGTCAATGCGTCCTAGGGAGGCACATCTCTTCCGCTTGAAATATCTTCGTTGCTCTTTGCGGCATTGTATATTAGGCCTGGTGTTCCCTTTCCTTCTTGATTAGCTGGGACCGGCGTTTGGGCGGCTGTGGCATCACCTCCTTTACTTCTGAAGGGTGGCTGATGGCTCCGAAGGTTTCTGTTAGGTACTCTACATGTCAGACCCTGGGTAGTTCAGTCGCAGCTGGATGACGGGTAGTCGAACGATGATCACAACCCGATATCCACTTCCTTCAAGCAAGGCAACTCTGAGGACGTCCATGCTGCTTACCATTTCTTCCGTTAATCTCGCAGAAACGTTACCTGATGTGACACTTCCTCCGTCCCTCTGATCCTCTTCCCGTCTGCAACCTGTCACGGCGCGTCACTTACAAGCTGCGAACAGTTTCCCGCTACCTGACATGCCTGGCAAGTCTCACAGGGTTTGTCCGCCGTTCCTGTGACCTACACGTTGATGTTCATGACTTGTCCGTGGTCCAAGTGCGCAATCTGAACGGCGGAGACGGGAGCATCTCTCACGTTTGGGTTGGGTTTTTGATTCATCTACGCATGTATCCCTACAAACCAGGTTTTGGATCTATTGGCGCACTCAATAGTGTCGCAATGACAAAGATATTTGGTCAATCGTTGCTACTGCAATGTCAGCCTTGTCTGTGGCGCTAGCATCTCGCTTCCAGTTCGTTGTTCATTCGACTCCTGGAGGGTCCCTTAGAAGTCGGTCTACCAAGTCTAAAGCGGTGCCTCTTCACCCGCAATTGACCGTTGTACAAGTGCTACGTCATGCCTCCCAAAGAATTGAATTTCATCACAGGCAATAAGAACAAGTTATCAGAAGTGAAGGCGATCCTGGGTGACATCATCATCGTGCGGAGTCAGTCCTTGGATTTGCTCGAGATTCAAGGCACCATCGAAGCAATCTCCTCAGACAAGTGTCGCCGAGCTGCTGAACAGGTTGCTACGCACCTTCACCGAAGCTTCAGATGCATGCTAAGGGTCTTGCAGGTGCGAGGTCCGGTGCTGGTGGAAGATACATGTCTTTGCTTCAACGCACTTCAAGAGCTTCCCGGTCCTTACATGTATGTAACGATCCATGTAGATGGTGCAAGAGGGGTTGTCAAGTGACCAGAGAAATGTCAATCGCAGCAAGTGGTTCCTCGATAAGCTCGGACATGAAGGTCTGAATAATCTCCTGATGGCATATGACGATAAATCCGCCCAAGCTGTGTGTACCTTTGCTTACTCACCTGGCCCGGGTAACGATCCCATTATCTTCCAGGGCAGGACGACGGTAAGATGCAGACCGCCAGTCGACCGACCATTGATTTTGATCGATCCGGTAGGGGAAGATCGTCCCGGCTCGCGGCCCTACCAGCTTTGGTCAGTCATACCGTGAACAGTGGTTCCCGAACGCTACGTATTGACCTTGCTTAGGCTGGGATCCTATCTTCGAGTACGAGGGCAAGACGTTCGCCGAGATGGACAAGGTCGCAAAAAACAAAATCTCTCATCGCTTCAAGGCCCTAGAAAAGCTCAAGGGATGGCTCGCCGACTGCACCTGACGGCGATGCAAACGTATGATAGTCTTGGTACTATCACGTCCGTTTGGAGTCGTGTGAGTTGTTACGTTGCCAATCCGTAATCCACGCTTCGATGCGCTCAACGTTGCTCTCAATGTCTTCCGTGGCATCGCTCGCCAGTTCTACCACTATGTCCTCATCATATGACTCTCGAGCCTCCTCCAACAAAACCTGCATGATCTCCGAGTCTAGGTTCTCTTGCAGCTTACGCTGAGGGTAGTTCCTGTATCATGATGTCAATGCCACGCTTGTCCCTTGGCTGCTTTGGCCACCGACCGCGAAGAAAGTCGATCGTAGAGCAAAGTGGAATCCGTCCGCAAGACCACCACCAGGTCAATCCAGTTTTGTGGGAACATCTCGCACGCATGCCAATCGATGATTTGCCCTCCTTCCTTGATTTCAGCTTCGATTGTATCGAGCAGCTTCCAAGATCCACTGGTCAGTGTGTCGTACAAGTAGCCATCAGAGATTCTCCTCCTTACTTTGTCCTCATCAACAACCCAGCTCTCCAATTCACTATCCCATCCCTGGTGACAGTCGTTTTCCTTGACGATCCAATTGATGGACATATGTTTCAAACCGGTATTTTGCGCCAAGAGCTCGCAATGGCTGCTTTTTCCCACGCCGGGAGTGCCGGTGATGATGATATTCGGTTTTTGTCTTGCCATGGCCTAGAGGCACTGAATAGTCGGCAGTGGTGCTCCAGGCAGTAGTCTGACACAGCTGATTCCTTTTCTCTTAAAAGGCGCCACTTTTATACGAGTACAAGGGTAATCCGTACAAAGTACATCTATATTGTACTCGTACTGTTGCAATTTTCAAAAGTCTGGTCGTTTCGCGATTTTGTCGCAAAAAAGCACACCAATTTTCTAGAAGAACTGACACATATAGAAATGCACCACAACCTCACCTATTTCAGACATTCTCAATAAGCAGATTTGTAAAATGTAAAGAGATCTCTCAAAGGAACCAAACATCATTGAGGATGATCAGTATGACAAAAGTTGTTGTACAATTACTGTGTTGATGGTGGGGTAGCTTTATTTGTGTCAAAGTTGCACTGAATTTATATGTAAAAACGGCAGAATCTGTTGATCACTTTTATACTTAAGCACTTAATATTATATGTATGAAAAGATATATACTCATTTAACAGTTCTGTATACTCAGAATTTTCAAAAATACTGTATCTGTTACTGGTTTTGCTGTGCTTACAGTTCTATGTCAAAAGTCTTCACAAGTGGGGTTACCCTACCACAACTCTCATTATTATATTATGTATAACTTTACAACAACTTACTGAAGAGTCTTGTAGTTTTGCATAGTAATTAACATTATATAGTACTTAAAATTCTCAATCTCAGTTTCTAACTAATATCAAGTGTATCAGTTCTTCACCTCAATAACTGCTTTTACTCTCAATTTCATGCTCTCTATTAACATAGTTAATAACTCATCATTAAGTCTTAATCAGACTTTCTTCAAGATCTCAAACAAGATTTTCTGAATCTTCTTGTCATCATTATGTATTTGTTCTATGTTAAAATGAACTTTGTAGATCATTTTCTTGAGATAAAATCAGAAATATTCAATAGAATTTAGATCAGAACTGTAGAAAGATTGTTTTATAAAAATAATGTTATGCTCTTCAAGTCACAGCTTCACAACATCAACATTATGAATCAAAACATTGTCATGCATAAAAGTTAAATCAGAAGTTCAGATTTTAAGTAGATTTGTTATGAATCAGATTAGTCTTGATCTCAGTCTTGCTTTTGAATGTGTTTCATCAGATTACTTTGCAATCTCACTGATGTCATGAACTTAATGAACTAATTATTAAATATGAAAGACACTCATGAGAGACTTATATGCAGACTTTTTCATAGATAACTTTTAGCAATTACATCTTTCATGAACTCAAATAAATTCTAATAATTTGATAGCATCAACTTGTACAAATCATTGAGTCTACAATCATTGATTCATGTCTCAAAATCAGTTATCTTCATACAACATCATGACTTCATCATCAACATCATCAACAGTCAGATTTCTACCTAGTCATCATCATCAGTTTCTTCAACATATCAGTTCATCAGTCTCATCAAGACTCAGCTTCTGTTGTCTGTTCAATAACAATGATGATTTTATTGATTAACATCATCATATTGTCTCACTTTTCTATTCACTGCTGACATTATCTTACTTGTTCATTCTTATCTATCTCACTTTCTCTCATTACAAACTCATCACTTTCACAGCTTCTGTTCATAAGTCATTAATTTGATGAAGTTTTCAACAGATTTATCAGCAAACTTATTAGCAAATTCATCAGCAGATTCTAGCACTGTTGTATTAAGTCAAAATTTATTCTGTCTATCAGACTGTTGTGTATTAGCTGTTTATCAGTTAAAACAGTTTGAATTCATGAATCATCAGTATGTCTTGCTCATATCAAATGACATTGTTGATTTAGTTCACAGTATCATCACTCTATATTCTACTTCACTGAGATATCAGTTCATTAAGTTGTTCAAAACATATTAAATTTGTGTTAACATCAGTTAGTCAGATTTGAGTTATTTCACTAGCTGATCACTCATCAAAAGCAGTTTTATCAAGACTATTTATTGTTTCAAGAACAACACAGTATTCATATTGAATCATTCAGTGTTGCTAATGTAAATCTCATTTCAATTTATTAACAACTTTACTGAGTCAGATCAACTCAATTTCTTCAAAATTGAGTAAAAACTTCACTGATTTCTATCTGTGTCAAATCAGTCAGATAAATCTGAATTCACAATATTATCATCACTTCAACTCACATCATCACATGAACAGTCATCTTCAATTATTCATTTCTCTTCATCAGAATCTTGTTCTCAGACATTTATCTCTGTAAACAAAAGCATTCAGTGTGATTTGTCTCTGCTCTGCAATATGATCAATAATGACAACAATGATAGTTAACATGATAGTGCTTTTATCATTGACTTTATTTTTTTGAAAACTCAGATGCAAATGCTTTGCAGAATGATTGCACAGACTAAAATAAATGATTGAGTTAAAAATTGTACTGAAACAGTTAATTTAACAGATTCTCATCAAATATCAAATCTATCTCATCACTCTGAACAGTATTCAGATAGAAGAGATCTATTTTAACAATGTTAATACAATTTTAATAACTTTAATGACTCTGATGATTCAACAGATGACTCAGTCTTAAATATATTGAATATGTTCTGTAAATGTCATCTAACTAACAAGAATAATTGCTTTTGATCTGAGAAAGTAGAATTCTTTAATTTACATCTTAATATCAAGAACTATAAAACTGAAAATATTGTCAATATTGACAGAAAGATCTACTTTTGTGATGTTTATCTATTTATTGACTCATTCAAAGATGTTGCTTGCATCAAGACTGATGAAGTTGTACATTAAAATTTGAATAAATGTCTTTGCAACATCACTCAGAATTGATATATTGAACAGTTCTTCTTCATAGAGAAAGAATATATTCAGAAAGATTAAAAGATTGAATGATGAGAGAAGATGTTGTTTTGTCATTTTAAATGAACTCAGTCAAATGCAATGAAAGCATTTAAAATGAAGTGTTATACTATTCAGAACATTCAAAACAATCATGAATTGTTGAGCTTTGTACTGAATGTTATTCAGCATGCAAAGAATACTGAAATAATTAATGTTTCAGTTCAGCTAACATGAATCTGAAATCATCTTGATTTTAGTCTTCATGAAAGTATTTGATGATTTAATGTCATGATGATGATATCTTCATTTATTAAAGACATGAAGAATATAAAGAAGATGTAGTTTAACAAGTACAATCATTATATTAAATCTATCAGATCATCTTCATCACAGAATTAATTACAGTGATGATAACAAAATAACAATTTTAATAATTGCTCATTTCATCTGTACAATCAATTTCAAGAATTTCAATTTTCTTATCAATTCTATCAGAATAATGCTTACAATCATTCATATCAGTTATATCAATCATATTTATCATATTCATACAACATCAACATAAACATATCATCAACATCTTCACCACAGCAGATTCTCTATCATCAGTCTTTGCAAATCATCTTCAACAATGTTAACTACTCACAAAATAAGTACACTAAGTATAATCAAAACAGTCAGAATAATCAATGTTTTTCATATCAGTTTAACTGTTCATATCAATCTGCTCAATTTCAGTCAATATATTACAATAAACTGACTCAGTTCAAATCTGATGAAGACTTCACTGAAGAAGAATACAATGAAGTAGAATACAATGAGAAATATATTGATGAATATAATTATAATTATAAAGAGAATATTTATCAAGCAAATACAAAGAAAGATATGTTTTATGAACAGATCAATCATGTTCATGATGATACTGCTGCTACAAATGAAGTCTTAAACTTATTTAAAGAAATTTATTACATCAATACATTTTATACTCATTCTATCACATTTTACACATACAGAATGTGCAAAAATCTTTTTTTCTTCAACAATAAGCTGCATCAGCACATTCAATCAACTCATAACAACTTTAAGAACAAGATCAGAGTTAAGCAACTTAGTTTTATCATCTTAAGCATTGATTTTAAGCTTAAGTCAATTTCTGTATTTCTCTTAACAATAGCTTATGTGAATGTTTATGTTATTGATGTTATTAAATTGAACACAATCAATGTAATTGATGAATCTAACTGCAGTTTTCACAACTGATATTACATGATGATATTGTTTCAATTTAAGCTTAATAAAGACTTCAACAAATCTGCATGTCTCAATACAAAATGCATTATGTCATTGCTTGACAGAATTTTTCTTCAAAAATATCTATTTAATGTTATTATTATGAAAATGATCAGCAAGATAACAGTATAAAACATTAACAGTTATACACACAAATATCAAAAGTATATTTATCTGAGTCTCTATTTATCAGATGTCTTGAAGAAAAAGATTATTATGATTTATATTATGCAGAATATTCATCTTGTTGACAATCTTCAAACTAATCTTTTTATCAACATGAATATCATAAAGTCAAAGTGCATAAACATCAATATTCTATTGCAGAAAGTCATTATAGAAGAATGTCAGAACATGTTAGTGAATTTGAGCATTACATTATGAAAAAGTTATACTCACTGCATTGTTAAATTCTTCATTAAAATCATGATATCATCTCAATCAGTATAACAAATTGTGATCAAAACTGACAATCAGTTTCTTTTTAAAGATAGAAATCTAGAATTTTGTCTGTCTTATTCTGAGACTTTTGAACATATAGTTGACACTAATATGTTTTTTGTTTATGTTCAAAATGATCTTTCAAGTTCAATAATACTATCTTAACACATCAGACTAGACATCATCATCAAATACAAAAAAGAAGATTGTTACACAAACAGTATTAAGAATCTTGAATTTGCAGCTTTGCACAAATCTAAGTTCATTATCAATATATCTGAAACACATCTATCTAATAGCATTATGATCAATGATAATAAGTCTGATGAAGTTGCTGCACTTACTATTGTCACAAAGACTTATTTAGATCTATGACATGACTGTAGAAAAATGATAAATATATTGAAATCAGACTATCTTCAGATTTCACTCAAACACAATTAAGAAGACATTAAATTATTAAAACAAGTGTATTCACTCAGCAATGAAGTACATCATCTAGTCAACAAGAAATTCAATAAATTACATGCACAGAGACAAATGAATTGATTAACTCAATCTATCTCATTTGATTTCTCAGTTTTCATAATCTGAAAGACAGTCATATCTGATGACTTATTCAAATGAAAAGAGTGCATCATCATGAATATATGTGATCTTAATCACATATCTCAGTCTGATATCTACTCACTGTCATTACAGACTGATATTACATTGACTGTTTAAAAATGTCACTATATATTCACAGTGAATTGTGTCTTCTTCTTTTATCAATGACTAGTTAATTCAGTGAATTGCTTTAAGTTTACAGTGATTTTGCATCATGATCAAGAGTACTTTAATATCACTGTTATGAACTATCAAAACTCATCTCTCTACATACAACAGTAAATGAATAGAATACTCTGTGCTTTTTGTGAATTTGTATGTAACTATGTTGACAATATTGTTGTGTTTTCAAAAACACTGAATAAACATGTCAGTTATTTGCATCAAATCTTTCAGTTATTTCAGAAACTGAGCATTAGTCTTGAATCTAAGAAGTTCTTTCTAAATTACTTTATTATCATACTTTTAAATCAATGAGTAGACACTTTAGAACTTATGACTGTCTTTAAGAAAATTTAGACAATAGTGAATCTTCAGTTTTTGACAATACTCAAGATTCTTAAAACTTATCTCAGTCTTATTGACTGATTACAATTCTATATACTTTATTATATTCAAATCACAGCTTTTCTTCAGACAAGAAAGACAACTTTGATGAAGACTTTGTCAGCAAAGAATAACATCTGAAAACAGCATACTGATCATGTTTTGATTGATATTTTTACAAAAAAAAATACAGACTTTTAAGATCTTACAGAATTTATTCACAACTTCTATCTTTCTTGCTCACTTCAACTTTAGTCAGCAGTTATATATAGATGTAAATGTGTTCAAGCAGTATGATTTTGATGTCATCATATATCATATTCAAGACAATTCAGATTCAAATTCAGTCTCAGTGAATGCAAAAGTTATGAAATTCTCATGTCACAAAATACAGTCTATACTCTTCTTAAGTAAGCTGCTTATATTGACAGAAAGAAATTACTGATTTACTGAGATGAAAATGATCAAATTAGTATGAATAATGTATAAAATAAGACATTTAATCAAATCAGCATCTGAAAGCATCATAGTTTTTATGAATCACTTAGTGACAATATTAATTACTCATCAAACTCAACTAACTATCATTATCAATATGAACAAATTGAATCTATGACTTGTTCAGATCTCACAATATCTCAGTTAATTTAATTTAAATGTATAACATTATTCAGAAAGAATTCACCTTATATTAAATGCATTGTTATGACTCTTAGATAATATGAACAATAAGAAAGATAGTATTGACACTTTTAATGATCTAGCTATAAAATTGTATTATATCATTCTGATAGAATTAGCAGATGATTTCAAGTAATGACTAAAGAATGTGTACAAAAATGACTCATAATGAAAGTGAATACTGAATATAATTAAACTGATGAAGCTATCTTGTCAAAATATCTCAAACACAGCTCATAACAAAGATATCATGAATAAATCAATCAGATTACACTTCACTTATTGAAATGATCTGATTTACTACATTAACAATATCAACAGTCATGAGTATTTATACATATCAGTCTGTTTTGAGAAAAAGATATTTAAATTAATGCATGATCAGCAACATCATGAAGACTTTTATTACACTTATAACTGAATTTCAGTTTCACTTTATTTAAAACAGTTGTTCAAACAACTAAAGATCTATATTGTTCATTGTCTGAATTGTCAGCTAAATCAGATGAAACAATATACTTTATATAATATCTTACAATCTATATTGACACTGTCAATCTTATTTCATACAATAATTATGAATTTCATACTGACATTGTCATCAAATAATAAGAGTCTTAATAATCTTCTCATCATCACAGATAAGTTTATCAAATATGTGTTGCTTCTTTCTGAGAAGTTCACATATACTGCAAAGAACTAAGTAAATACTTTGCTTTTAGATCTCATAAAACATGATTGAAGTATATTTTATCAAATTATCAACAATCACAACAGAAAATTTCTCTCATTCTTCTGACATATAATCTTCAAGTATTCAGAAATTAAGTTATTCACTTCAACAACATATCATTCTCAAACAGATGATCAGTTCAAACAAACAAATCAAATAGTTAAAATTGTTCTGCATTACTATTTTATCTTAAATTCTGATGAAGACTTCATCACAGTGATTTTATATATTTAAGATCATCTCAACAATAGTTAAAATGTCTTCACAGATTATGTGTCTAATGAATTGATCTACAAATTCTGCACAAATGACACAATAAGTGCATTGATGAACTTATTTTCTAAGAATTACAGCAAACTTCATCAAGTTTACTGTGAAGATGCAGAGCAAGCAGTTGTCTTTATAAATGCAATCTTCAAATTTTATTACAACATGAATTACAGATTCATTATCATGAAATCAGATTCAATGATTTATTTATATCTATTTTATAAATACATTATATTAGATTTTATAAATCAAAAACTCTCAAATCAATGTGTTGACTCATTTCAAATACTTGAACAAATAGATCAGCTAGTTTATCAACTTAAATTATTATTTACTATGTGCATTCATTTCATCATGTTGATCATGCAACTCAAATCTGCTCTGCACAAAAAAGACTTTTATAATTATTGATTAGATAAAAATTCATCTTTCATTAAAAATGATGAAATCATCAATAAAATTGAGAACATTGATTCAGTGCTTACTTACAAGATCAAATGTCTATTAGATAAATGTATCACACATTACAGATATGATCAATCTATGATGAAATATTTAGTGAAGTGAAAGAACTATAATCATAGTCACAATGTATGATATGATGTGAAAGATCTGACTGAGACAAAGAAATTGATAGCTGATTATGAGCAAAGAACAACAACAACATTTATTTAGTTATCACTACAGTCACTGCATCATCTATCTGCTATTATTATTGCTCAAAATGATTGAGTTTTGAGCTTTTTATTGAAGACTTCATTATATTTTCTCTTGCTATGTGTTTTTCTTTAGATCTCATCAGTGAAGAACTCAGCACAATATTACTCAATAAAATCATCAGTTTTTTCAGAAGAAGACAGATTGTTATAAATCAGATTAGTTTTGATCTCAGTCTTGCTTTTGAATATGTCTCACTGAGTCACTTTGCAATCTCACTGATGTCATAAACTTAATGAATTAATTATTAAATATGAAAAACACTTATGAGAGACTTATATGCAGACTTTTTCATAGATAGCTTTTAGCAATTACATCTTTCATGAACTCAAATAGATTCTAATAAGATTATTTCTCAAAATTTTAACATAGAATTTCATTGAGTATCTCTTCTTCTTAGTCAATGAATTTCTTTTTATTTTGTTCAAGTTTGATCTCTCTTCTTTTCAGAAAGTTTCTTACATCATTACAGACATATTCTTGTTCTTAAAAACAGTCTGAATGTTCTTTCTCTTTTACTTATTCACTGAGATGTAAAACATTCATATTCTACTCTTATTCATGTCTCACTTCACAGAACACTCATCTATTCAGATCACTTTTGTTTAGTTATTAGAAATTTAATTCTTTTGTTTTTTTGTTCAGACAAATCTCTTAACTGCATTTTTCTTCTGTAGAAGTGAATGTTTTTTTATAAGTTAATTGATGAGTTTATACTTCTTGAGTATTCAATATATTGTTGACTTTAAACAATTAACTCTCATCATCTTGATGAAATCTTAATAAATGATTTTAAACTTGATCTGAGCTGTGCATATAATATGTTGTTATTCACAAATAGAACAAGACTTTGAATGATTACTTTGAGACTTGCTGACACTGTGATCAAGTTGAAAGATCTGCAAAATTGTTGATTTAATTGTCAATTTGAGCACTAAAAACTTCTTTCAAATTTCTGCAGTACTTGCATCTTCAGAATTGTGACTTACAATTAGTTCTCACTTATATGGGGTCAATTTCTTACAATGAGAGAAATTGCTCAATATGAATGTCAATGGGATGCATGACATGATTGTGGATGGGGAGTAAAGACAGTCACTTCATAATTAATCATGTTGTGAAAGGGTAATTTTGGCTAATTTGCAAAGACTTTTGATGCATGACTGTACATACAACTTGAGTGCAACTTCAGTGCAGTCAGTCTACCCCACTATGATACAGAAATTCTATGATAACTTTGAATTTTGTTGATCATTTCTGATGAATTTTGATTTTGTTGAAAGATCTTTTTACACTTGTCAAATCTGTCAACTCAGAAATCTGAACTTATGTGTTGTTGTGGTGTGGTTCTAAAAGTGGGAGTTATTCAGAAAAGTGGTTTGATTCTAAAAGAAATCGCGAAACGGCTGATGAAACAAGGCTGAACAACTCTCATTTTTCAGCAGGCATGAAACTCAGGAGTCTTGCAAGTAGCCTGAGCCATCATGTACAACCCTGTCCTACAGTAGCTCCCCAAGAGAAGCTGCTCCTAACATACGGAGTACAACCACATACCTACGGCACAGACTTAGAGATGCAATCTGAACAATCTGTTAATTTTCAGGGCAGAATCTCAGAGTGTCACAACCCTGGGTTTCAACCCCTCGCCGTCTCATCACGCATCATTCGCCATCAGTCTACATAGACCATCAAAGGGTCTCTATATCGTTCTATAGCCTGACACAATGTAGGATTTTGGCGTGAAAACAAGAGTCTTACTCAGACATCCATTAGAGATCCAGGAGTCAATACAACTGGCTATCTCTTCATAAAAGCATTGACTTTAATATTCGTCTACCATTGTTGGTCCAGTTTTGCACAGCAGAGTGTTCATGCAGCTGGAGTATGTGGTACGAGGTATAGCATTTCGGCACTGGATAACCTAGGCACCGATCGACAATAATGTTCGAGACCGATTGGATTAGATCATACCAGATCAACTGAGATTCGTGAGCACAAGTCAGGGAATCAGGTAGAAGTTTTTATGTTATTACTAGTTCTGATATTATTACTAGGACAGGTTCAGGACACCGCAAGGTTGTTAGTCTGCAGGCTGAGGGATGGTGGGTTGAGCGTGTGCTGACAGTCTGAGCGTCTCAAAGTTTTTATACCGCCGTAAATATGACCTACATCGGCGGTAGGCTTTCAACAAACGCTCGGGACCTAATGCGGTGAAATTGGTGCCTATCAGACGCTGAATGCCGGGTGACGGTTTGAACATCGGATCGAAGACGAGCAGATTTCTCGTACCATTTATCCTCTTTTCAAAGCCGACAATGGTCAAAGAATGCCCTAGAGCAGTCAGTAGGAGCGGCATGGACACATAGACCGCCCCAGGCCATGCTCACCAGGATGTTGAAAGTAGATAGGCGGCAAGGAGGTCCGGCACACCCGTTGAGTAGGAGCTTCGGTTGTTGGCACAAAGTACTGTTCCACCGCATCTAACAGACGCTCATACGCGAAAGTCTCGCCGATTTGCCCGAAAGCATTTGCCTCGCATCTATATAGGATCTTAGCGTCTTCTGTCGATACGTGTTTTGCGGTACAATTTACCCTATGCCAAGACTCAAGAACAGAGCTTGGGCCTTACCAAGTCAGCATTTGTCTTGTTGAAGCGGATTGAGAATCTCATCACCTCTGGCGTGCCTATATACTTCCTGGTCCCTCTTATACCGCCAGTCTCGATCCTGCCAGCACTGTTAATGCCTTGATCCCATGCCAACTCGATCAGGTCTTGAAGCCGCAGAATAGAAGGGATCCTGCCCGTGAAGTGCTCAAAACCCTGAGACTGCGTAGCTTGAATGAAAGAAACCATCATTTGAATATTGCGATAACCACAAAACCCGCCCTCCCGCGACATCTTGACCACATGTTGCACGCTGACATGACAGAGGAAGGCTCGCTCAACAGAAGGATCTTGCTCGCATAGCTGACCAAGGACGGGGATGATATCGCGAGTTTCGTTTGCTATCGTTTCGACCCTAACCAAGCTTCCGTCCGAACTGATTGTGTTACGAGACGTAACCTTCGCGCCTTGTTCGAGCTGCTTCCGCAACCATGCGGGCATCCTCTCCTCATGCGCGTGTGGCCCAAGCTCGGCTTTCTGCAAGGACATTAGCCCTCAGACCGACGGCCGTAGGGCACAGGGGCTACTTGCCCCAAGTCGACGAACAGCGGCATGTTTTGCTTTCGCCGATCTGTGTTTTGACTTAGAACCGCTTGAGCCAAGCAGCAGCTTTCTCCAGTCGGGCAGGTCGCGTTTATTCTGGCTGTGACGGTGCGTCTGATTATGGCCTTCAGGTGGGCCTTCATAGTTCCGCAGCGGTTTAGGCAGGAACGTATCAAAGCGAGTCTCAAACTGACGATCTAACATCCTGTCATTGCGAACCTGAAGATCATCCTTGTCATCATCCGCATGGGTCACCTCATTCCCATCGAAGGCCATGCCCTCAGCGAAGTGCATCTCCATGTGATTGGGCAGCTCAGCGATAGTGACAGTTTCTCCGCACCGCCGCGGACAGATCATGTATGCTTCATCTGCGTCATCGATGGTGAGTGAATCCGTCGGGCAACCGGTGTCACTCTCATCTATTCGTGCGTGTTGGGGCGCTACCTCATCTTTGACGAGGAACGGTGACACGCCATTTTCTGGGTGGCAGAGCTCGACATGTTGCAAGAGAAAGTAAGAGTCGCGGTCGGAAAAGTCACAAAAAGGACACAGTAAGTGTTCCGGCTGCTCCATGCTCGAGGCTAGAGTTGTGGAATATACAGCTTGGTAAAGTCGGAAGTTCAAGTCAAGGCGAAGAAGGACAGCCCGCGGGCGGGACAGTGTCGGGCGGCGAAATCGATGTTTGGCCACTGCGTGTACCTACAACATCATCAAGATCAAATATTATCATCGCGCTCACACGCCAAGCTGTCATTAACGACACACAGACTGTAAATGCAACTGATGATGCGTCGTTGATTACAAGAACTACATGTACTTCGTACCTTACGGCAAACTTCTCAGTACGGTACCGAACAGATGCATGAAGTGCGGTTATGCCACCTTGCTTGTGGGGTAAGGGGACCCGCATTTAACTTTGCCTCTTCCTACAAGGCACATGGCTGATATTCCGAAAGATGACACATGAGCATCTACATACGTTTATTGCAGAGAATGGACGATTCTGTCTAGATCTTTAAATCCCCTATGCTTTTCGTTGCTTCGTCCGTCTCCGGCACGATCTTCGACTTCGGGCCCGATGCTTTCCCTTTGATCTTTTGCGATGTCGAGTCTTTGGGTAGCTCCTTTGTGTATTCGAGGAATTCGGGCGCCCCCGGTATGTACTTCCGCAGGACCTCCGGAACGTTTAGACCCTGGTCCAGATCAGCTTGGTTCTGGGAATGCTTAGCATAGGAAAGCTTGCTTGCGAACGTACGTTTTCTGTTTGGTAATTTTCCAGTACACAGCAGAGTGCTCGTTCCGTAGCACAGAGAGTCGAGTTCAGCGCGTGGACATATTTCTTCTTCACTTCGGTCTGAGTTTTCGCACCGTATCGAATGTCGAGTGCCCTAGATTGGTAATCCGTGCAGTTCGAACACGAAACCAGCTCTTTGTATTCACCTTGGAAAGGGAACCACGCTTCCAAGTCGTATTTCTTAGATGCCGCATTGTTGAGGGCAGCGGAAACAATGGCCACGATACGGTATTGTAGACCCAGAGACTGATAAAACTCTTCAGATACTCCAATCATGTCATCGAAGGCTTGCCAAGAATCCTCAGGTTTGGTGAGTAGAAATTGCTCGATCTGAACAAGATTAACCACATGTTAAGCTTTGACGTGCCCGGTAGAATGAGTACCTTTTCAAACTGGTGAACCCGGAATATTCCCCACGCATCCTTGCCGTGGGCACCAGCCTCCTTGCGGTAACAGGTACTGTATCCTGCATATCTAGTCCACAGTCAATGGCAAGGAGAGTACGCTAACGCAGCTCACATACTTGATCGGGAGATCCTTGTCCTGGAGCCATTCGCCATCATGCAGCGCCGACAGTGGCTGCTCTGATGTCGCGATCAGGTATTTGTCCGTCTGCTTTTCGCCGTCGTCGGTGACTTTGTACAGTTCTTCATCAAATTGTTCCAGCTGCGCGGTCTTGGCCATGTAATCTCGTAACATGAAGTGGGGTGGCTGGTTTGGTTCGTAACCCTTCCGCCACAGAAATTCCAGCCCGTAGTTGATCAAAGCCAGGTTCAGAAAGAGTCCGTATCCGGTCAGACAGTAGCCTCGGTGGCCGACAATCTTAACCGCTCTCTCCGGGTCATACCCATCAAGTCGGGTCAAAACTTCATGGTGAGAAAGGCAGTGTCGCTTTTCAGGTTCGTGGCCCTGCGGGGACCAGGTCCGTATGAGGTCGTTAAAGTCCTAGAGCGCACATTAGATTCGAAACTGCTAAACTCCAGTCAGGTGGAATGCCTCGTTGTTACTGATAGGAACCGAGTCGTGGACGTAGTTGCCAATGGTCTTGATCTTCCGCGACAGCGCAACCTCTTTCACGAGGGCGGAATCCTCAAGCACCTTCTTCTCCTTATCCAATTCGCCTTTCTTAAGCAACAGCTCGCTCGCGTCCTCCTTGGCCTGTGGTCGATCAAGGCATATCAGTCAGAACCCTCGACGGTCGCACCTGCAGTCTGACTGACACGCTTCTTCAACCCAATTTCTTTCTGAGTCGCGTTGATCTTTGTGCCGACTTGAGAGGCGGCGTATTTTGCTACACGTTGACCCGTGTGAGTGCACGTCCGTGAAGAGATATTCGACCATACTTGCTCTTTCGATGATCTTCGTAGAGAGCGATAACCTCGTCTACAGCTTCTTCTGGGGCATAGCGCCGACGTTGACTTTCCCGAATCTTCTTGGGGTCTCCTCCCTTTTCTGCAATAAAATCTGAGACGTCAAGCATGATGGCGGATTAAGCAATAACGTTCTTGGAGGCAAATTGTTATTAAATTTCTGCCAATGCGGAGTTTCATCAGTACGAAGCGTAAATGGCAACAAATATTATTGTATGAATTTGACTCAGAGGTGAGAGCCAATCCAAGGGCTGCCAGCACAAGAGAGCTACTAACTAATACTGTACTAGCTGAAACAGTAGTCGCCAAAGGGTACCTTATAAGGTAGGTAAGGTAAGGTACGCTAAGCTAGCCGGAGATCCCCTGAGCTTGTCGATAAAGGAAGGGTACGTGGTTACGAGGTAGATTAGCTCGGTATGGTGGAACTTTGAACGGATCCTTACACTGTACCTTACTCTCCCGCGAAGAGACGAAGACACGATCAGTATATGTACTTGGGTATAACTTTATGATCGGGAAGAAGTCTTTGCTGACGTTGCAAATTCATTGACCTGATGCTTTCCTCAAAACGTAAATCTATCAAACCTGCTCCTTGAGCCCAGGAAATTCCCACTCACCGAACGTACGCCATGATGTTGAGAATGTATCCAGCCGCGAGGTAAACCACCCGAAGTGCTCGGTGCAGGAGACAACAGCCACAACCGAGAGCGAGGTGAGAGTCCTCGTCCTCCAACATCACCAGGGTCACCCAACCCGTGCCGTAGAAGTCCATGGACAGAATTTGGCCTACATCATGCAGCACTTGCCGTCCCCCGTCGGCTGGGCCGGGTTCTGTGACTTTTCCACCTCCGCGATCATCAGCTCAAAAGCTCG
Source organism: Acarospora socialis (assembly GCA_025617375.2). Taxonomy (NCBI): domain Eukaryota; kingdom Fungi; phylum Ascomycota; class Lecanoromycetes; order Acarosporales; family Acarosporaceae; genus Acarospora; species Acarospora socialis. The sequence continues at coordinate 899,269 of JAMYGW020000011.1, forward strand.
GGCCACGTTGACGTCCAATCGAGCGCTCGCTTCGGTCCACCCGCAATGGAACTCTTCTGCGATCTTCCTACCCTCCTCGGCCGAGACCTGACGCTGTTCTGCCTTCAGGTCGCTCTTGTTGCCGACGACCACGATCGGCACCCACTCCGTACTCTACTCCACATCAGGAGGGCAAAAACTCTCGGGGTCCCGTCGGCGCGGCAGGCGGACTTACGAGATGGTTCAAGATCTTATCTCGGATGATTCGAATCATCTCGAAGGACTGTCTCGACGCGACCGAATACACCAGCATGTATCCATGAATGCCGATGAAGTACTTGGAATTCAGTTGGCTGTAATCGTCCTACAGCACGTGCACACCGAGTCAGAAACCTGTGGAAGGCGAAGTGCTGACGCTCTCGATCCGGGCCAGCGTGACTCTCACCTGGCCGGCGGTATCGACAATCTCCGTCGCGAACTCCTGCCCCTTGTACTTGATCACCTCGCTGAACGTGTTCTCAATGGTCGGATAATAGCTTTCGACAAAGTGCCCTTCGACGAATTGGACGGTGAGCGACGATTTGCCTGTGACCGTGTTAACTGCCGGACCTCTAAGGTGTACGCCTCGCAACGTGGTGGCCGCGGACGGCATGAAGCCTACCGACAGCTCGACTACCAACAATGGCTATCTTCCGTTGTTTAGGATGAGCCGGCATCTTGCAACTTGTACTGTTTCTTCTCTGTTCAAATTCCTGCGATGTTGATCTTGGCAAAAGCTGGTCACATTTAGACCGGCGCACAATTACGTAAATTAATTCCTCCTGTTGCTCAGGCTGGGCGCCGGAACGGAGTGTTGCACTTGACGACGGACAAAATACTGCCCAAGGGGTCGTTCAGTCAAGGACAAGCGTTGGATCGGGGTAAGGGAAGTTCATGGTCGCAGCTCATTGTGGAGCGGATGCTGGATAAGAGCGGAAGGTGAGGTCAATAATAATAATAATAGAGTAGGTAGGACCGTTGGCTAATATAACGTTTGACGTTAAACAGGACTGGGAAGGGAGAGTGGGATTAGAAGACCTGAATAACTAGAGTTACCTTATGATTACCTCTGTACTGTACCTTGGGTACCTTACCTACGGAGTAGGTACCTACTCGTACAACGCTACCTAGGGTATACGAAAGGTTAATTCAAGAGAGATCTAACCAAAAGTATGCACGCTACAAACATGATACTTCACATATGCGCCATCGGAAGGGCTAAAATCAAACGGTGTGCCCGCATGTTAAGACGACGTCAGTGATTCAAGGATCCGTTGCATCCCTGAGCTGTGAGATCATGTCTTCTACCCGTCGCACAAAGGCTGGACGGCCTTCTTCCTCTCCTTCGCCCCGGTGCAGTTGATCGTCAACTTTCTGATGGTAGACGACGAACTCCTCGACGGCCTCGAGGAGGGGCTCAAGCGTTTGTCCCTGTAATTCGTCCCGCACTCGTGCGCGAACGCGACTGTTGATGCACAGGCTACTCAAAAGCACGGATAGATACCCAAAAGGTACGTTGCACTGGCTGCCTTCGACCGAATCCACCTGGTACGGTCAATTGGAGCGCTCCAGTGCGGGAGTGGGGTCCACTTGCCTTTGGAGCCAGCTCGACTCGATCCAAGAACACCTGCAACAGTCGTTCAAGCATGCTGCGACCATCAGACTGTGCAGTGAAGACGGCCACCCTGGCGGCATCGCTGCATTCCACGACGTTGATCAGAGATCCAAGTGATAGAATGAGATTATCGAGCAGGAGGTTCCTATCTTCCCGTGCCGTTCCCTGAGACAGGGCGTGGAAGTGTGAATCGATGATATCGAAGATTGCAGTGATTACTTTCGATTTCGAGAATGTCTCGCATAGAGAAGGGTCGTTGTTGGTCACGTTGAGGTACAGGCGCAGGACCAGGTTCCGAGACTCCGCAGCATCCCCTCCGAAAGAACCCGAAGTGGGCGGGAGTAAGTCTAACACCTTCGCAAAAAATTCGCGACTCCACAAGGTTTCGTTTATTTCAGAACGACTTGCCATGGTACAGGCACCCAGGATGGATAATGCAAGCCTGCCAGTAGCGTCGCCGCATTCCAAGTTCTCCGAACTTCCCGACTCGCTGCGTTGCAGCTGCGAGATTTCAACAAGCTGCTCAAGAGTGTTCCTTGAAAGCAATTCAGTCCGGTCGCCAGCTTCTCGGAGTTTAGGAACTATCGTCTCAAGCACAGTAAGGGCAACCAGCTGTGAAGAGACCTTGACAGGCGGCTTGTACTTCCAAACTGGCGACCGCTCCAGCAAAGTTCTAAAAGCGAGCAATTCTGAATGTGAGACTCTTGACGTGTTGTTACGGCGGTCCCACGCAAGTGTGGTGACATCGTCATCCGCCTTCAGCAGGGCTACAAGGAAATCCTTAGCACACGCATATTGGAGTCGAGATATCGGTGATTTGGAAAATCGGTTGCACAAAAGAAACATGATTGCGGAGGCGAGTAGAAACGCCCCGATCGCGTCATTCTCGGATCGCCCAAGGTCGAACAGACGCTGTTCGAGGCCACACTCGGTGAACCGAAGGGCACATCCTGGCACGGCAAGTTTCGTGGCAAGGGTGAGCAAGGTGCTGCGCTTGTGTGACAACGAACAGCTCTCGTTGTTTTCGAGATCGTCGAGAAGACTTTCGATGCCGTGCACGAACTTATGCTTTTCTCCTGCTTCCCGCAGTTCGTGGATGCTCCTAATGCCACCACCAGACGACCCGCCAACACCACTCTCTTTCTCCTGTGAGACGAGCAGCGGCGATATTACGGGCCGCACGCTTCGTTCACCTCTCCGTCTCCGCCCCTGCCCGCAGTCTGACTCAAAGTCAATGGGCATATTCAAATCTTCATTGCCTCCCAATGCATCCTCCGTGAGATACGACCGCTGGCGGGCATAAGTAATCTTTGGCCCAGGATCTTGCGATGAAGCTGTTGCCTGAGACTGTACAGGAATCATTCCCTGACTATGCTCTTGATCTGTTGATTGGGTGCTGCTCAACGCTGCCACTTCTAACGTGGTGAGCCCCGCTTGAGACGGACTTTCAGTGTCCAACCCACCGATTTCTCGGCGCTGATTCTGTATATTCCACTGCAATCTGCTTAACTGCCGAGCTTGCGAGGTGTGATGCTGCTTCATCGCATGGACAAGCTTCGTAAATCCTTCCCGCACAGGCGGGGCCTGCTCCATGTCCTCCTGGAGACGCCTTTCCCCAAATCCATCTCTAGTTCTAACGCCGACCATTAGTTCATCGTAGGATACATCCTGCTCGCTTTCGGACGCCGCATCTTTGTCAGCACCAGAAGGTCGATTCGACAGATGACCTTGGCTTGTCGCGATAGGCGACTTTGTGCGCCGCGCCGTACGGGTGTGGGTATGGAGATGTGGATTGTCATTCACCATATCTTGACGAGTGACGTTCCTAGTGGTCTGGATCGCCTGAAGAGGAGCCGATGTGGTCGATAGTTTAGGCGTATGGTGACATTGAATGATAGATTCACTGTCCTCAATTTTGCTCTGGAACGGCCAAAGATCAACCGGCACCACATTTTGCTTTTCTAATTTCGGGATATCGCTTTGCACTTGTGCATCATGCATCGGTGAATCATCTCTACGAGAAAGTTGCCGTTCAGACTGAACGTCTCCATGTGAGACATAGGTTACTGATGCAAGGTGTCGATGGGTCTTCGGAGGACTTGTGCCATGGACCCTATTGAGATGGGTTCGAGATGTTCTTGTGGTTTTCTTGGTGTCCTTTCTCGGGTTGAGTTTCTCCGGTGTAATGATCGCAGCTTGACGGGTCCGACAGGCATAATGTTGGTCCAGACTCCCGTTCATGGGATTGTGCGACTGCAGACTGTTCACATCGGAGATCGACGCTCTTGGGCCATCTGCTGCTCGAGTAGTTCTTTTCCGCTTCCTTGACGTTATAGTTTCGGAATGTGGTCTATTAGAATCCTCGGAGTTATCCGAAGGGAATTCGAATATGGCCAAGTCGTCCAGCCCCACGGATGGTGTCAGCTGCCGGACAGTGGAAGGGTAGGCAGTCCCGACCTCCGTAGCGACCGCTGCCTTGGGCGGGACGGGTGTCTTACTCGGATGTTTGACCTTGTTGTGTAATGAAGTTGTGTGGTATATCAGTTTAGTATGTGTATCAAGGTCCTCCTCTTCACCGTACTTTGTGTCCTCGTCTGGAGATGTCTCCCAGCGGCCCAAACCCAACCGAGTGCTTCTTTCACCGTCTAAGACCAACTCCGTAAACTGAGTTTGGCTATGAGAGGATTTCCTTGGTTTCTCATAATCAATTGCATATCTTCGTGATGCCTTGCCATAAGTAAGTGGCTTACGGCGTGACTTGTTTGCGTTGAGGGCAGCCATCCCGAATGATGAGGACCTCCGCTATCAGCAGTAAGAGCCAATTGCCAAGGTTGAAAAATTATCCAAAGTGCTCAGGCTCGGTTGATTGAACCATTGTGTTTCCTGGGTGTGATGATGGGTGTCGATCTGTCGTGCCAACTGGCGAGTAGGCGAAGTCAGTGAATAGCAAGGAAGTGAGCTTGAGAGGAAGTGAAGGTTCAACTGAGTGACTTGTGCGACTGTGCATAAAGCGAGTGGCATTCGCAATGGTGGCTCCTTGCAGTCTCCCCTTCCGTAAGGTAATCAACAGTAGAGAACTTACATCGTGGCTATTATTATTGTTATCATAAGGTAAGTAAAACAAAGAGGTCTTGCAGGTTTACCTAAGCAGATAAGGTTTGGTCTAACGTTCAAGGTTCAGGTAGGTACCTCCGTACCGGCTTGATTACCTTATGCACAATCTAAGTTCAGATTCCGGTAGCGAACGAACGGGAACTATAGCCACATGCCCCCGCAATCACGTGGCTGAGAGACTTGACCTTCGATCTACACCTTAGTTGTCGAGATAGAAGGGGACATACCTACTTATATACTGCTTGTCATACAGTGTCTTGAGATGGTTGCACAATCGCCTGCTCAAGGGGTAGGACCGGATTATCGTCCTGAGCAGCAGAAACCAACAGCGACCGTCTCGACCGAAATCTCCTACGACAATGTGCATATTCTCCCTCAGACTCCTCAGCTCATCGCACTTCTGACGTGAGCTTGTTCTTGCACACCATTTATCAAGGTTTGAGAAGACTGCTTGACTGATTGCCGTGTTTCGGTTTCTGTAGCATGATTCGAGATAGGACAACTGCGAGGGCCGACTTTATCTTTTATTCGAACAGAATCATCCGCCTTCTTGTAGAGGAAGGGCTGAATCATCTACCGGTCATCGAGCATACAATCACAACGCCGGTGGGTCGGACTTATGCGGGTGTCAAATTTCAAGGCAAGATATGTGGGGTTTCAATCATGAGAGCCGGAGAAGCGATGGAGCAGGGCCTTCGCGACTGCTGTCGATCGGTGCGGATTGGCAAAATTCTGATCCAACGGGATGAGGAAACTTGCAAACCAAGACTTTTCTACGATAAGTTACCAGAAGACATTGCAGAACGGTGGGTCCTGCTCTTGGATCCCATGTTCGCCACAGGTGCGTCAATCCGACCTTGTTCCTGTCGTCGCGGATCTCAGATCGTAACAAAGGTGGTTCCGCTACGATGGCGGTCGACGTTCTCAAGTCTCGAGGGGTTCCCGAACAACGGATCCTCTTCTTGAACCTCATCGCCAGTCCCGAGGGTGTCACCAGTTTCGCTCAGCGCTTTCCTGGGCTTAGGGTTGTAACCGCATTCGTTGATCAGGGACTTGACGAGAAAAAGTAAGCCTCCATGCCAAAGGGCCTAAGCCAGACCGTTGACCGTGATGGGTAGCTATATCGTACCCGGGCTCGGCGATTTTGGGGATCGATTCTACACCCTGTGACGCTTGTGTCAGGATACACCTAGTCACCGCCGAGCATCGTTGGCAACGTCAGAGGGCTATGAGACTTCCTAGTCCTATCCTTGTTGGTGAGATTCCCATGCATTGACTGACATCATCTCTGCAAACTTTCTCAGGCCCAGATATCTCCAGGTATGTCTGTAGCATTGCGAGTAGCCCAGGTGGTCTGAGGCCTTTGAACATTTGTAACCAGATTCGCAGAGACTGTATGGCACAGTAGGTCCATAAACAGACTTGCCCACTCCATTGCTGCCATACAAAAGCCGCATCTGCCCATGCTCCGTAACGCCAAACCACCCAACCTTCAGTAACGTTCGTTAGGTTATTTTTTGTTTACAAGCCCACTCATGCGCCACTAATCTCATCCTCCCGTTGAGAGGAACTCAAGCATCCCCATACGCCGCATCATCATCGTCATCCACCACGTCAACCAGATGCCGGTCTATGTCCATGTCTGAGTTCCGCCGCGCGCCGGCACCTGTCGCTAAGCTCGCGTATGATGACGGTGCAGGTGGTTGGTCTGCTTCTGCAGCTTCCTTCGCGACCGTATCACAAGCGTCGATCCAGTCCGAGTAAATATCTACGGCAGCTGAGAGATCTGAACACGAGCGGATCAGCATTATTTTGTGGGTTATTCTGCACCGGCAGTGGACGACCTCTGCAATCTTGCGACTCACAATTGATGCCCGTTTGGAAAGACTGCCCACACACTTTACACGAAAGCTCGCCGGTACCCGCCTTCTTATCCATCTTGACCGAGACGGACTTCTCATGGTTGCAGAATAGGCATGGAAAAGTGGTCGGGAGCGGTTCCTTCTGGAGCCGGTGTGAGACAAACAAGCCAAGTGAGGGAGCAGCCCTCTGAGTCGATGATATACTGACCTTCTTCGGGCCTTGCGGCTTCCGTGACGACTTCTTACGTTTCCCCTAATACCTCACAACTGAGTTCCATTTTTCCCGTCCCAATTGCCACCCCCAAGACAAACTCACCATCTCCGTAAGCTCTATTATCCTTGTTGACGGTGATTGGAACCCTCAAAGGCGATATATAAAGTAGAGCCCGTCGACGGACAAGGGTCTTCCTCATAAGGTCGCTTGACGTTGGAAGTTACCTACCTGACTTGCCTTATTTATTACATTTTGTAATATACCCTACCTAGGTAGGTACTACCTAGGTAGCCAGAGGCGCTGGCTTTACCCAAGGTTAAGGTACGGTAAGGTATCCTCCGGTATCGTTCAGCTCACACCACACCAGTAGTACCTAACAATACCTTATGTTTACCAGTTATCATATGTACCTGTGTTACTTCTAGGAAGTCTAATATAAATATAGAAGCATGATTTGGGCACGAAACTGATATCGAGCAACGAGGAGGTTACTTCTTTAGATTTGGCCTCTCCTCTCATTGGTCCGTTCCCGTACCGCTCATTGTTAGTGATGGCTTCCGCCCAGGACCTGCTACTTGACCAGCGTGTGCCCCTCAATGAGTTGCTTTTGACCCTAAAAGCCCTGAAATTGGGACATCAAGAACTTTTCGCAGCAGTGAATTCCATCAATGGTCGACTCAACACACTGGCAGGTGTGCAGAGTGTTAAAGACATTGCTGATTTTCGAAATGAGGCTGTCAAAACTAGGTACAATCTTGGGAAGAGGAGCCAACTGAATCACGATCGAGAGACTTATGACCTTGCTATGGAAATCCCGGTGTCGCCGTCTCCGCCGGTGGATGACGACCATACTCATGACACACGCCCTTCGGCGCTGAGCATCAGTACTGCCAGAAGACCAATATCGACGTCGCGGATATTATTGACTACCTACCCGGGGCAGTCAGGTATTGATCCACTCACTATGAGCTGGGGCCATGAAGACCCCGCGCAAAGAGGTCCGGTAGCCATCTCCCGCAGTCCAAGTACGATAAGGAGACGCACCGATAGGCTGAGCAGACCGCCCTTTTCTCATGAGTGCTGTGGTTGAGTATCCTCTTATACTAATTGGTGCGCATGGTGGCTCCTATTCTATCAATCGCGCACTTGCAGTTGCAAACAGGATCTTGACGTCGACCATAGGCCCGATTTCACCAACACAGAACCGGCTGCGAACATTGGGCCGTTCCCTCAATGGGCTGATGCCAAGAAGATTGTTTATGGATCCCTTAGGGCATCTCGCTCCGGTGGTCTTCAGGGACGTAATCGCCCGGGAGAATCTGGATATTAGACCGATCATTGCGATTACAAAGACGCATATGAAGCTTCCCGAGCTTGAACCCAGTGTTAAGACAGGTCGTCTCGTATTGGATAGTCGGATCTGCCTCAATGAAACCGGCGAGCTTGCTGTTGCCAAGTCCGCGGTGGAACCGGTCTGGTATCTACCAGGAGTTGCCGAGCGGTTCGGGGTCGGTATGTCTTAATCACAATCATTAGTCATGTGTTGCAGTCCACTTCACTGCCCTTGAGACTTCACATATTGATAGATTCACCATCGTACCATCAGATGAAGGTACTCTATGGAGGTCGCTCCTCGAGGATACTTGGGAATCGTTCGCAGAACGTATAACCAGGGGGCGATATCAAACTTTCCCTGTGGCGGTCTACTGCTTTGGAGACCCCGCGAGAATGTCCGACGCCCATTCCCGACTGCATCTCTGTATACACGATGAGTGCAACGGAAGCGATGTCTGGGAGGCTCGGATATCTGTACCTGCCGTCCATACCTAATCCTTGGCGTCGAGGAGGCAGTTAAGGAGGCGCAGAAAGGTGGTAGTAGCGTTGTCACATATTCCGCAAGGAGGGTCGAGTTCTGGGAGAAGTCACGAAATACCTAGTGTATAATGCGCGTAAGTGGATGGCTCGCCATTCCATTGGCGTGCCGCAGAAGAGACTAAATGATTCTCGCAAGGAAAACGTGGCACAGGTTGTATGTCACCAGTTGTCTCACTCGTCTAACAGAGCTAAATCCACCTCAGGGGCGAGCGAGTATTTTCAAAGGACTGAGAATATCGCTGGGGTCAAGGTAGGTTACCAGGCCACAGTCATCAGCCCACGCTAATTCTCGATCGTGCAGGACATGCGCTTTCGAGCTCTGATGCCGGATGTAAGAAGTAGCCCTGTAGCATCTTGACCTTTTGACGATCGTTTTGAGCACAGTTGACCCTGTCACATCTCAGATTAGCACTGGATTGGCATTGTCAAAATTGATCAGATGCTTATCATGTCAAAGTGCGTCGCCAGCTCTTATCCCGCCGCATATAGAGGCTTAGAGCACCGATGCAAGACCCCAGGCTAATGGAACCATAGCATGAAACAGGACGCTATTGTCGAGCAAGGCATACCTATTTCTTGAACGAGTTCCAATACCCGATGACTTAATTCTAGAAGATAGCAGAGTGGAGATAGACGCCCAAATACATGCCGGTTACTGTAAGCACTGCTCGTCGACATCTCATTCAACTCAGACGCACAGATCACACGTCATGACTCTTGATCATCTACTAACTACCCTATAAGTTACAATCGAAAAAGTGTTGAGTACAAGTGAGCTGTCAAACGTGCAGGGCCGTGCTTGAGATGATGTTGATGTGAGTTGATCTTTACCTTAGCCAGCACTGATGAGGAGTAAGACGAAGGAGCAACTAATGTATACCTCCAACCAGGACTGACAAAATAATCACTGCTCCTCTCGATTTCCACTATGCTACTACGCAGTTACTCACCCATAATCAGAATTCTCTAGTCTGCTCGGGTGTGGCAGCATCGTACCAGGATCACAATCCCCGGCCTTTCTCCACTAGGTAAACTTCTGCGAGGCTGTCGTGGTCCTGATCGTTGCTTTGGTATTCTATTGGCAGCGTTCCACCCCCAAGTGAAGCTAGTTTTTGAGGAATAACTATTCCGTATGGCAACTTCGTCCTCGACTACATTCGGGCATTGCTACAGTAAGGTAGGGCCAGACATGCATGACGGTCTGATCTACTCGTGTCAAGAAAGGCAGAGCACAGTATGTGTGCTACACACGTGTCTGTCCTCCATTTGCATTCCGTTAGGTACCGAAGGCTGGTGCTTTGTGTGACTTGGTACGACAGAAAGCAACCTGAAGTGCTCCCTGGACGTTTGCGAAGCTGTGACTAAGCTAGCGGCGTCATGTCCAATGTGGTAGCAGCAAACCCCACAATCAAGATGGAAGAGGCAGGATTGATATTGTTTATACATTACTCCGAAACCATCTCACGAAGCCCCGGTTCCCGGTCGCTACTACATATACATACATGAATGATACACGATATTTCCATGAATGGTAATCACCGTAGACATCGGGCGTTGAATTAGGGTTTCTTGTAGTAGCTTCGTAAACTGTCTGATAATAATATGTATCAAACAGCCCTCCACAGACGGCGTTCCCATGGACGCCTCGAGCATAAATTCCTTTGGAAATCAGCACCCGTAAGTACACGTCTACTGAGTACGAGGAACTAAGAACGCTGAGGCGATTATGACGAAAGGATGTTTATCGCGATACCGAAGAACGAGTTGAGGACCTCCCTACGAGGTCTTCAGCTTACGCCATCCACCACCTGTCCGCCCCGCTTGAACACAGGCAGCTCAACGGCGAACAAAGAATGGTCCCGGGCCCAATCGGTCAAAGCTACGACGATGTTGAATAAGGTAGTCTCTCAACCAGCGTCACCTCGAAGTCAGCCCCCGGCGACAAGCAACGCACAAGGCAATCGATCCTCGGATTACTTCAGTTCCCAAGCTTGCACTTCCCAAGACCATAGCCTTGCCGCACGAGGAGACGCGCAGCAGCAAACCCCCGCGAAATGCGAAAAAAGCCGTTAGCCAACACTGTGGCCACAACCTTTCATGCGAGTGCTAACCAGCCCAGGGGAGTATTTCAGTTTTCCAGATTTCGAGAACTTCGCCGAACAAGAAGCAGCAACGGACCTCAAGGACGGCGAGCCCTAGAGCATTTGGAAAAGCGAGAAGGCGTGATCTCTGCGACAGTAGGCCTACCATAAAGGATGCCGACGTGTGATGGGCTGCTGTGAGTCTGGAAGAATACTGTTGAGGTGCTAGTGTGTGTTGCGCTCTATGTTGTTTTGTACCTTGCCTCTGCTCTCCGGCTTCTATTTCTGAAAGGGTAGAAGGGTAGTTGGAGCAAAATAACAGATTGATCTCCTTGATGAACTCTTAACACTATCGCACCAACGCAGCGATTGATTGATGATGAGAAAGGATTTCCATGGCAATTCTGCAAACGATATCAGTTGATCATATCCACGCTCCGTCTTGCATTTGAAAGTCGAGATTAGTCCCGTAACGAGCGTGATGAACTTCTACCTAGGTAGGCTAAGGTGCTCGCTTCACAGTCATGTGACACGCTAGCCTAACAGTCCTAGCAACCCTAATTCGAACATTCGCTAAACGAGAGTTGTGCGAATCCTTGCAATACTGAGATACCAAACACTTGTCTCTCAACAACACTCGAGCCCGTGAACGTATCGCAAGATGGCGGTCGGCAAGTAAGTATCAAATGCTCTGGGGAACGGCCATAGGTATGTACCGAAATGTTTAGCTTACCTGACCGGCTTTAGGAACAAGCGATTGTCAAAAGGCAAAAAGGGCCTTAAGAAGAGAACGCAGGACCCTTTCACACGGAAGGACTGGTATTCAGTGAAGGTCAGATTATCTCCCAAGGGCTACCCTGGATTTTGCTGACTACCGCCTAGGCGCCGTCTACCTTCCAGATCCGAGAGTATGAGAAACGCCTGACACCGACTCCGTTCGAAGCTAACAATACTGCAGTGTGGGGAAGACTCTCGTCAATCGGACGACAGGTCTTAAAAATGCCAACGATGCACTGAAAGGGAGAATCTTCGAAGTGTCATTGGCTGATCTGCAGAAGGACGAAGACCACGCATTTCGAAAGGTCAAGCTTAGGGTGGATGAGGTGCAGGGCAAGAACTGCCTCACAAACTTCCACGGTCTTGACTTCACATCCGATAAACTACGGTCCCTGGTCCGAAAATGGCAAACTCTGATCGAAGCCAACATTACGGTCAAGACCACTGATGACTACCTTCTTCGCCTATTTGCCATTGCCTTCACCAAACGCCGACCCAACCAGATCAAGAAGACCACCTACGCGGCATCGTCCCAGATTCGTGCCATTCGCCGAAAGATGGTCGAAATCATACAGCGCGAAGCTTCAAGCTGTACTCTATCGCAACTGACAACGAAGTTGATTCCTGAGGTTATTGGGCGCGAGATAGAGAAGGCAACGCAGGGCATATATCCTCTTCAGAACGTTAGTTATCCCCGTCGTATTCTTGTCTCATCAACCGCTAACCGTATTTACTGAACCGCCACAGGTTCACATCCGCAAAGTGAAACTACTGAAATCTCCGAAATTTGACCTGGGCGCTTTACTGAATCTGCATGGCGAGTCAAATACGGATGAGCAAGGTCAAAAGGTGGAGAGGGAGTTCAAGGAAACGGTCCTGGAGAGTGTATGAGCTGGCAGTTTCACGTCAGGAGGATGTGTTGTCGTTTGCATCCACCTTAAGGAGTATGATGGACCGTAACACAACTCATTAAGTGCTCAGCTCATGAGCTTGAGAAATAACAGACCACTTCAATCAGATTCTGAGCAAGAATAATTCAGACAAGTTCACGGAGTCGACCTTAGTAACCATAAGCATAGTAGCATAGTTCGGACTCTCTCAGCAGCTTCTTCCATCGGCTTCATTACCAGGCTTTGTTGCATCGACAGCGGTCCATATGGTATCCGATGAGTTTGATCCTAGGCTCAATGTAATCCTTATCAAGGCCTTCGGTGCTCGTACGCGCCACAGTGCACATTGAGATTCACTCAAATGTCAAACATAAAGTGACTAACCCTATACCAATCTAAAACTCTAATAAGATACTGCAATGCTCCCTTCGATTTAGTGTCAAACAGCGCAACTATCGGGTTGATTTTGATATATCCTGCGCGCCGCTTCCTCAAATGACTCCTCGGAAACCACTACCGCGTCCCCTATCGGCTGAATCTCCTTGACACAGCTGCGTAAGGCACATTTCGATACAGGCCCCAACCATGCAGCGTTCTGAGATAGCACAGCGTGAATGCCAGCACTGCAGATCAGCTACTAACGCGGCGTTCTCGGTGTCATTGTCGTCTTTGAGCTGTCCAGTCGGGAGCTTCCAGAGTATGGACCGCTAGTTCGAAGCAGCGTGAGATTAACGCCCTCCGCAGAACGGTCAGACATCCTTTGTGAATAAATCTGCACACTCTGGTAAGCTGAAGCCCTTGCCACCGTGAGTAGGTTGGAACGGAGTTGAATCGAAGGACCCAATGAGCTGTGTGTATCAGCGAAGCGAAGTCAACTCGAAGCCTTACCAGAACTTATCACAGTCCGTTCGTCAAGGTAGTCGACATAATTGTCAACAACCCTCAGCTCATGGCCTCTATAAAGTTGCAGCAATGCGCCCACCTATCAGAACGGCAAGGGGATGAGGTTAAATTTATTTTATAGTTGCCATGTCCATGGTTGCGGGTTAGGCTTGTCATAGACACTGACTGAATTGCGCATCTGAACGCATGGCTGCTGAGCAATATGTACATGAAGCACCCCGCCCGTGACCTCTAAGGGTCGTTGTTCTGCAAGAACTCGACCACAGCTGGCAGTGGTCTTTGTCAGTAACACAGAGCCAATTCGAGCGGGCGAGCTTACCCGTCCTGAACTCCTCCGGCTTTTCCGAGATCACCCAATGACCTGATACAATATCTCTCAGTTCGAATCTCGGGAAAAATCTTCCAATCAACGGAAGGACATCATCCGCTACGTACGGACTCTCCGTTCCTCGGATGAAAAGAGCTGGCTTTTCAAACCGTGCCTCTTCGGGATCCCGAAAGGGAAAGTCTCCCATATTGCCAAGCGCTCCGGCGAGAACCGCGATTGGGATTCGAAATCGAAGGAAGTTGGAGTTTGGTGGCCGGATTAGATTGGTCAGAAGAAACTGGCGTATGGGCAAAGACTTAGAGGATGGTGAGATTACATGTCAGCAAATTGGCGAAGGTATTCTCAGGATGCGCATACACTTTCGTACTGCTTCATGATATCTTCTGCCTCGGTCTGTTTGGTGATTCGTGCATCTTCGATCCTCTTCATGCCTCGGATATAATTTGGGAAGTCGCTCTTCAGTGTCGCATCCACGGGAGCATTATCGACCGATATCAGAACCCCAACTGTGTCCGGTGATCGCAAAGCTACGGTCATGGCGGTTTTTGCACCCCTGATTAGTCAGCCTCTGTTGTGCACGTGAGCTGGCTGCAAGGACAAACATCGAGTGCCCAATCAAGACAGGCTCTCGCAATCCATGTCTTTCAATAAACGCCACGACATCGTCGGCCATGGCACCGTAATCGTGCCTCGGGCTGTGAGGAGAGTCGCCATGGTTCCGTAGATCCTACCACTCGATGAGCGCCCATGTCCGGCATCTCAGACTCGCAACGACTGACAAGGGCATACACCGGCTTTCGCAGATCCCTCGACAAGACTCTGATGCGCCCGTAGTGAGCAACTGGTGACATTCATCCCAGCATGATAATCGTACTTACTAATGCTCCGATTGTTCCTCTTGGAGCCGAATAAGCCATGCATGAAAATGATTGACCCGGTATCTGCTGCGGTCAAGGTATTCGGCGGTTCGTAGAGGTCGTACACAAGAGGAACATGGCATCGTGCATGCGATGTCGAAACTACCCTCACGCTGGAACGCAAAGGCCTCATCCATTGCGGAGCACCACCAGCGGCAAGCATGAGGTGTGGTGCGTCGGCGGTAGGTTAATGCAGCCTACAAACATTGGATGTCTTTGAAATAAGATTGAGGGCGTCTTCGCCGGCACGCCCCAGAGCGAGGAAATGGTGGAGCAGGAAGGCCACAACGGCAAATACACGCTAAACCTCAACTGGAACGACTTACCGGAAATCGGGAACCGGGAAACGGCGCGCTGTACCCGGATTTCTTCACCAACCTCGAAAGAGTTGCGTCTAGATTGCGGAGTGACCGGGTAGAGCCTCAGCCAGGCCAAAAGGAGAAACCTTCGAAGAGTTGCGGGCATTATGGTCTTTATAAAGAAGTCAGTCTCGTCCACATTTGTAACCAATTGCCACTTTGCCAATCACCATATCAATTCCAACCATCCGCACAATATAGCTTGCTGATTTCTTCCATTGCACTCAAACGATGAAGTTCCTCTCCACCCTCTCCGCGCTCTTTGTAGCTACCACCACAGCAACCTACATGTGTCCCGTCTCGCCCTCGTCAGCCGATGCGGCCGCCATCGCCTTCGGGTTATCCGTCCAAAACCTCCTCTCAACCTATTACGCAGCCATTCCGATCAACGCCACGTTTTTCTCAACCCTTTCTGCCCAGACAATGACCGACTTCCTCGCCAATACAATGGGCCTAGCTGTCCAAGCCAAGCTCGGTGTCGTAGCTCTACAGCAGCTGGCCACTTCCACCTCTGTCCCTGTCCAGATGCCGATGTGCAGCTACAGTCTTCCGCCCGTTACTGATGCGCAGTCGCATCTGATGAATGCCTATGTCTTGGAAGCGACCATGTGCGGCGCCTTCATCGGGCTGGCCGACTATGTGCAATCTCCCCAGGCGGCTTTTCTGATGGCACGTCTGGCTGCAGAACATGGAATTCACGCCTCCTACATCGGTAGCCACATGCAGCCGGTGGTTTTCCCCACGAACAGCACCATGCTCACGCCAGCTTTCACTCCCCAGATGGTTAGCATGACTGGCATGGGGGTTGGATATCTGGGTGCCTACCTGAACAACTGCGTCATGCCGCCAGCGGCACCTTGTGGCGGGAATGTCAATATTGGGCCTTTGGGGGTCACATTGACTGGTCAGGGGAGCATGAATGTCATGAATGGGAGTGGGGCTGCCACGGGGACCGGGGGGTTGATGTCACCCACAACAAGTCCAGTACCTTTCACTGGCAAGGCGAGCAGTATGTTAAAGGGAATGGGCGGAGTGGTCGCCGCGGCAGGGTTGGCGGCTGTCTATTTGATGTGAGGTATAGAAGTGGTCGTCGAGGAGTAAATATATTGAGACCTTGTCCATACTTATCAATATAATTCCAAAGTAAACCTTGGAAACACAGACCCATTTGCGGTTCACTCTGGGTCTATTGAGCTAGATGTGACTCAATAATTCCAAGGGGACGCAGAGATCCTGTTCGATCCCTTCAGAACTCAAGTGTATAATGCAGCATTTATTGCAGTGCAGGCTTGTCGTATGCGTTGATTTCTCCAGTATCCTGTTATCCCCCTGCACCAACAGACCCCACCTCATTATTATAAGGGGTAAAAGACTTTGGTATACCATGCGCCCACATAAAAGACTCAGATAAACAGCAATTCAAAGGACTTGCTACTGTCTACAGACACTGTAAGTCCCAATACCTATCATCAAGAATAGATTACTAGAATAGATTTATGACAGTGTGAGATATGACAATGCACAAACTGTTTAATTATTCATCGGCAAGTTGGGAGACAGCTCAGCTATTTTGACTCAGAAAAAAGTGAAAAAGCAGCTCAGAGCTAGATTTTAGCTGTGTATACTTGCTCTGAGTGCTTTGAGCTGACTCTGAGCTGCTTAGTAAGCTTATAAAATATATATTTTATTTATATTGTATATTACATCATATATTACAAATTACTAAAATTATAATTCAGCTATACACTAAGCTTTATTCTTAATTGCTTAGTGTAAAAACAACACTAATGCTCTAATTAATGAGTCATCAACACTAGTGCATTTATAATTTCAATTTTTTTTTTTAAAAACAACCACATACAAGAACAAGCACTTTTGAAATTCAGAAGATAATTCAGAATATAAAGCACTTTAAATATCTATTTACACATTAGACAGGGGTGGTCAAGTGGTATAGTGAATGTATATTGCTTGGGTGACCTAAGAAATTAAGCAAAAAACTAGGAAAGTAGTGACCCCACTAGTATATCACTTAATTTCAAAGGTCATGAGTTCAAATCCTGCACCACTCACCAAAAACTCAATCATCAGGTCATTCAGTTGTATAAAAAAAACAAGTGATGAAAATTCTACAGATCATAGTTGTCTATAAAAAGACACTATACACACAATCATTTATCTATTATTTAGACACCAAACCTCAAATTTTCTTAACTATTGATCACTGAGACCCACAAACAGGTTCACTACTCAGAAGTGATCAATAAGTAATCAGAATTATCAGAATAAATCTGTAATTCATATATTACACATATGAATTTGTCAGAATAAATCTGCATATTTTCAACAAATACTCTAACACAAGTCTGTCATAATGTATATTGTTGAATATAGACTATAAAATGAAGAATAAATAAATATATAATACACATTAGACAGCAATTCTCAAACTATTTAATGATTAAACTCATAATAATGATTATAAAGAAGACTGTTGAAGCATAAATAATATATTATTAAGATATAACTCACACAACAACTCAGAAAAATCAAGTTAAAATTACACTAAATTAACTCATTAAAACATCTCATCACATTACAGAAGATATTACAATCTATTTGAGTCTATGAAAGATGTAATTGCTAAAAATCTATCTATGAGAAATTCTGACTATATATCTATAGAGATTTCTTTTATATTTAGCACTTTAACTCATAAGCTCATAATGACAACAAGATTACTAAGTGATCTGAAATCTGTAATCTAATGAAAAGTGATATTGCACAGAATCACAATCAAATCAGCTATCAAAATTCTGAATAGAGCAAATTCTTGCTTTCATTCACTTCTATAAATTACCTTCAGTCAAAAACTCAAAACAACATTTCAGACATCAACATCACCACAATCAATGCATTTTTGAAAAATCTGAATTGACAGTTTTCTTTGCCTTGATCTCTTCTAAAATTCATACTATTACTGCTTTTTGATATCTTCATTGCTCACAAAGTTGTTGAACTGTTTAGTTGTACCCCTTAGTATCTAGATTTTTGAAGTTCACAAATTTTCACTTAATTTTCTTAACTTGCTTGTTACAACCATATCTAAAGAGAAAGAAACTCACAGATTTATGATCAGAAATTCACTCAAAGTGCATACAAAGAGAACTGCTAGACAGCAGTCACATGACAGCACAATGACTCAACAGCAAGCAGATGAGCTGAGAGCTCAACTTCTCAATGTTGAGACATCAAAACACTGAGAGTGCTCAACACAGAGACATTGAGCACATTCTATATAGTAGAGTCATTTCTCTTATGAAAACAATCATGTTCAACTTAAATAATCATCTAAGAGTTAAAGATCAGAACTGTTTCAGATCAGTCATTATATTAATAAGCACAAACTCTTAGTTCTACATATCTGAGAAATCTCAGATTAGAATGTTACACTTTGAACATTCTTACAATATAACAAGTATGATGTCTGACACACAGAAGAACATCTCAACTTCATTTTTGAGATAAACTCAGACAAATTCATCTCTATCATCTACTCTGAATAGAATGATGACACAATCAGTGATGTCAGTCTCAATGATACAACTACTCTCAAGTGCATCAAAGATACAGATATCAGATATCTTTGATGAAGAGAGAGAGAAGTTGCAAGTTTTTGTGATTAAGCTCAATCTGTATATTGAATTCAATCAATTAAAGTTTCAAATCAATCAAGAGAAGATATTGTTTGCAACAATCTATCTAGTGAATGCAGTCTTTGATTGAGTCAATTTTAAGTTGCATGAGTTTCTAGAAAAGAAATACAAAGAACACAATGCAGACATGAAGTCTATGTTCAATGACTATGTATGATTTAAGAAAGAATTAAGAAAAGTCTTCAAAGTAATTGATGAGAAAAGAACAGCAAAGAAACAAGTTTACATCTTGTGACAGAGTGAATCAGCAGCAGTATATGTCACAAAGTTTCAACAGTTAGCAACACTTATCAGATGAGACAATGAAGCACTCATCTATCAGTACTATTGTGAGTTGAGAAAGTTCATCAAAGACAAGATAGTCTGAGCAGAACAATCAGACAATCTTCAGAAAATGATTAATCTGAGTATCAACATTGACAGTCATCAATGAAAGTGACAGATGAAACAAAAAAAGTATTGAATGTCATCTATGATAGAAGATCAAGAAGAAAGCTTTCAACTGTGAATGAAGCAATACATTTCATCAATAAGACATAGAGAAACAGACTCTATAAATCTCAATACAATTAAGAAGTGTCATCAGAAGTCATGAAAGACTAAATAAACAGAGCATGAATGTCAGTCAGAGCAGTTCACTAAGTCTTAGATGACATCACAAAACAAAATATGAATGTATTACAACTGCAGAAAATTCAGACATCTTGCTTGAGAGTGTAACAGATCTCAGATGAAAAGAAAAAACATTGCAGTGATAGTTAAAAAGAATACATGCATAGTGCATGACACTCTCAGCTGAACAGTCTGTTACAATGACATGTGCAGAGTACACATGAGCACAAAAAATAAAGTCAAATAATATCTTCAGAGACTACACAAAGACATGAAGAACTGATATGACATGATGAGTTGATCAATCTATGAAAAAGAATTAGCTACTCTTATCAAGAAAAAAGTTCTTGATGCTGAGAAAGAAGACAATGTTCTCAAAGATGACATCAAAAAAACTGATGATCATGAATTTCAGATTGATGAATCTTGAATATTCTTCAATAGCAACACACTTACAAAAAAAAGTTCAAACAATGCTGAGACAGAACTCTTGAGAGAGTATTAAGCAAAGATTAAGAGAGATCTAAGTGTTCAGAGAGAAATGACACAAGATTGCAATACAACACAAAAAAACAAGCAAGAAACTCAAAATCAGAAAGCAGAAGTATGCAAAGAATTTAATAATCTAATAAGAAATGTACAGACAGTCATGAGAGAATCAATATCAGAATCTCTTGTGTGAAAAATCAAGAGTCACAAGATTGAGATATGCTTATCTGAAGAGTATATCATGCAGAATGAAGACAGATGAATCTTCAGTGAGAAATATATATCATCTGAATTTCTGCAAAGAGTAAGAGTCTTTGAGAGTTAGTTGCAGATAAAATACAATCAATATGAACTCTGACTACATTCAGAAAGACACATTGAGCAATACAGTCTAAAGTATGTGAATTTTATGATCAGAAGAAAATCAAGATGATTTTAAGAACTTTGAAGATAAGCTGAATGATCAAGTGAGTCAAAAAACAAAAAGCTTTCTTGATGAGACTAGAGAACAAGAAGCTAGTGACATCTCAAAGACAAGACAATAATTATTGAATATGAATCAAAATTATGATCAACAAACATCAGATCAATACATTAATGAATTTTGAAGTGAACAGTAACATTATGAATCAAAAAATAATCAACATGTTGAAATTAGAGACACAGTAAGTGCACTGTTCATTCAACATACAAATGATGAATGAAGTCATCAAAAGAATTGATGAGAAAATCTGTGTGAAAGTCTCAATTCTTGAAAACTCACAAGAAATAACATTTAATGTTATGAAGTCAATTGAATACAACATGATACTAGAAATGCTCTGATTGCACAGAAGAAATTTAAGAATCAATTGAGTTATAAAAGAGATATGTGCAATCAAAGACACATATAAAATCTCTAAACAATCAGAGATGAGCTTATCAGAGTATAAGTCATGAGATCATGAAATATCACTATTGAATGAAAAGCAATCTAAGTGAATGTCATTATACTCAATGAGTGAGAATCAACTCAAGAAAGTTAGAACTTATCTTGATGAGAATCTTAAGAGAGAATTCATAAAATCATTAAAGTCATCAGCAGAATATTTGATTCTGTTTATGTCAAAGAAGAATGACAAAAAATGATTATGTGTTGACTACAGACAACTCAACAAGATAACTCATCAAGATAATTATTTTCTATCACTGATAGAAGAGTTACAAGATTAATTAAACAAGACTAAGTAGTTCACAAGCTTAGATCTGAAGAACATTTACTATCAAGTCAGAATGAAAGAAGATAAAGAATGAAAGACAGCATTCTGAATAAGATACAGACACTATAAATACACTGTCATGTTATTTAAACTAAAAAATGCTTCAGTCATCTTTCAGAGATTGATCAATGATATATTAAGAGAATATCTCAATGATTTTGTGATCACATATCTTAATGATATTCTGATATACTCAGAAGATCTTGAAGAGTACTGCAAGCATGTACACAAGATATTGACAAAGCTCAACAAGAGAGTCTTGTACATGAAAAAGTCAAAAAGCAGGTTCAAAATCAAGAAAATTGAATTTCTAAACTATGTAATTCAATCTGAACAGATCAAGAAAAATTCAAAGAAGATAAAAGCAGTCAAAAACTGATCAACATCAAAATAAATCAAGAAAGTACAAGTCTTTCTAGAGTTGACAAACTATTATTGAAAGTTTGTATCAAATTATGCAAGAATTGCAAAATCACTGATGTGTTTGATGCACAAAAGCAAAAAATAACATTGAAATCAGAAGCAGAAGAATGCATTTTATGTATTAAAGAGAAGTTTTAGTGAAACAGTACATCTGAGAATACTCAACTCAGCATGCAAGAAGACACTGAAAACTGATGCTTCAAATTTCACAGTAAAAGCATGTTTATATCAGATCAAAAATGAGTAACAGAAATTTATAGTGTATCAATTTAGAAAGCTATCAGAACTCAAGAAAAGATATGAGATTCATGATAAGAAACTTCTTGTAATAGTAAAAGCACTACAAGATTGAAGATCTTATCTCACAGAAACAAACAAATCAATTCAGATCTATACAGATCACAAGAATCTGAGAAACTTCACAATGATAAAGCAACTCAATTGACAACAGATTTGTTGAATAAAGCAGTTGACAGATTATGAATTTCAGATTCATTACAAGAAAAATAATAAGAATAATGAAGCAGATGTCTTGAGCAGACAGTTTAATCACAAGAGTATACAGACAATACACATCAGAATTCTCAGCAAAGACAACAACAAAATTCTCACAAAAAACTTAGCAGCAACATACAAGATGAAGTAAGCTCTCTTGACAGACAAAGAACTTATTGAAATGTGTCACTACAGCAGAGTCAGAGAACACTTAGAAGTTAAATGCATCAAAGATTTAATGTAAAGAAGACACAATATCAGCAATTTTAGAAATTGAATCATCAAAATGATCACTGTGTGCAATTCATGTCAAAGAAACAAGATCAGTCAAGATAGACAGTATGATGAAGTAACATGACTAGATGCATTGAATGCATCATGAGAGTCAGTTACTATGAACTTCATTATGAAGTTATCACTGTCAAAGAACTCAGCATGAAAAGTGAGATTCAACAGTATATTGATCATAGTGAATAGATTAATCAAGTACACAATGTTCATTTTGATAATGCTGAATTGTTTGGAATTTCACAGTCTTTGAAGTTAAGTCTCAAAGAAATCATGAAATATCAAAGAATCAAAGACATATGGATCTTTTCAGACAATCAAGCAGCTATACAAAGAATTCAAACCACAAATCAAGGATCTGAACAGCATCTAGCTATTAAATGTCAAGAAACTCTTCAAAAACTCATAGATTATGAAGTTACACCTCATATTCATTGGGTCCCTGGACATGAGAACATTAAAGGCAATGAAATAGCAGATAAAGCTGCAAAATCAGGTGCAAAGCAGTCAATTTCATCAGATATTGATAGATTTACATCTATTAGCTATATCAAACACAAAATCAAGGCCAAAGCACTGGAAAACTGAACCACCCACTGGAAAAAGACAACTCAAGAAAGATACTATGCTCAGTTTGATCAAACACCTAGTTTTCACATCAAAGAAGATCTGAAAAGTGCAGACAGACTTTCATTTGCTACTTTTACACAAATGAAACTAGGTCATGGCTATTTCAAAGCATATCTGCATAGATTACCAGACTATAATAGCAAGAAATGCAATGGTGCATGCAACAAAGATCAAACCCCAGAGCATTTGTTGACA
Organism: Acarospora socialis; assembly: GCA_025617375.2. Lineage (NCBI taxonomy): Eukaryota > Fungi > Ascomycota > Lecanoromycetes > Acarosporales > Acarosporaceae > Acarospora > Acarospora socialis. The sequence continues at coordinate 922,329 of JAMYGW020000011.1, forward strand.
GCCTGTCAATATAACAAAAAGGAGCAAACTGAGTTGAAAAATCAGCTCAGAAACATCAATTTGCCATATACAGCAAAGGTGCTGTTTACTATCAAGAAAGGAATCAAAGCTACTTTGCTGTTTTTGAAGAAAACCAAAGTAGCTACTAGAAAATGGTTATTAGGAGAAGTTGAGAGGACACAAATTGTTCAGCAAAAAGCTAAGAAAAACCACAGAACCACAACCAAACCAGCTATCAAAATTCTGAATAGAGCAAATTCTTCATCTCATTCACTCTCATAAATTCTCAAAACAGCTTATCTTCATCATCAATACTGGTGGTGAGGGACCTCAATTACCATTCTTCCAAAAATTTTCGCATACCTCCTCCCAAAAAACCAAAACAACATTTCGGACATCAACATCGCCACAACCAACGCGTCTTCAAAAATTCTGAATCAACAGTTTTCTTCACCTTGATCTCTTCTAAAATTCATACTATTACTGCTTTTTGATATCTTTATTGCTCACAAAGTTGTTGGACTGTTTAGTTGTACCCCTTAGTATCTAGTTTTTGAAGTTCACAAATTTTCACTTAATTTTCCTAGCTTGCTTGGCAGAACTTCTGCGCACCAAGCATCACCAGATACCTCAACTAAGCCTCACTCACACCAAAACACCAAAAACACCAAAACAACCAAGAAAACACCAAAAACACCACTTTTACGCCAACTACGCAGCAATTCCAGCCTATACACACCAAGTCACATCAATTCACACATCATACAACATACCTACATAGCTCCACCATCAAAACAAGCTATTTTATCAACAAAATTGACTACTTTTCAGCTATTTTCACCCAAAAATCAGCGTTTCAGGTCGAATTTCTAAGCGTTACAGGCTGAATTACATCAAATCGCTCAATTCCAGCAACTGCACGCAGTTTCCGCAAAAACTAGCCGCAAAATAGCCATTTCTTGACGGATTTAGCTGGAATTTGAGCATTTCTTCTGTCAATTGATTAGCGTTTTGCATGCAGAAAGAACCTACCAGTGAAGACATACTCTACACTAGAAGCATCTCACAAAGACCTAGTGAAGGGTATAAGCAGGTAGCTATTTTCTAGCCTTACCTGCTGGTAAAAGCTCAGACTGGCAAACAATGTTGTCTGAGTAGTTGAGATATAAATATGAGGCTCCATGTGGAAATCTTGCCCTAGATGCATCTGCCCCAAGACCTAGTGGTTGAGTGACTTATAGTATAGTCTTGCTTATAGTAGAGCTGGTAAAAGCCTATTGTAGAGTTTATCTACTTTAGGTGAATTGGGATATTAAGCAACATCTGGATTAGGCAATTGGGTACAGTCTATTCTAGATGAAATAAGAATTCAAAGCTTCTATAATCTAGAACCTCAGGAAAATCTAGTTTTTATCTTCAAAAACTAGATAATTACTGCTAGACATAGATCTTCTGGATCTGGATTTGAATAGGATTTTGGATTTGGACAGGATGGACCCCAAAAACACCTCATATCATGACTTTTGCACTGGATTTCAGCAACTTCATGCAAGATTTCAACCTAGAAAATCCAAAAACACCTACAAAACAACAAAAATCATCAAAAACAGCACTTCCACAACTCTTTATAAGTTCACCAGACCTGTTGGGATCACAAATCACCATGAAATCTTCTCAAAAGACTATTCTAAAGTCTAAAAAGAGAAGAGTCATTGCCAGTTCAGTGCTAGAAGCTATTTCTTCTGATGAAGAATCAAATCAGCATGAAACTCATCATGCAAACTGCACAAACCTACACCCAAAAAGTCAAAATGGTGACAAACTACTTCAACAAGCCAGAAACTACCTCAAGCAAGCTATTCAGCAATTCACAAACCCCATAGTTCAACAAGAACTAGAAACTAGCATCAAGACACTGGATCAAGCAAGACAAAATGCAAATCTAGACTCACTCAAACAGTTAGATGAGACATTTCATCAGAAACTAGATGTTCAACAACAACTAGACAGCTTCAAAGATGAAGTCAACATCAAACTAGACAAAATTCTTCACACAATGTCTAAAACAAAGTCAGAAATCACAGAGAAACCAGCATTTGTCTTTCAGACAAACAAAACAAACCCTATCAACTTTGTACAGACAAACAAAACCAGCTTTGGACAGCCAACATCAACAAAAACAGTGAAATCAGCAACATATGCATCAATTGCAAGCAGCAAAGACCAAAATGCTCAAAACTCATGGACAACTGTTCAAAAAAAAGCACCAAAGTCAAAAGTAGTGGATAAACCCATTACTTTCAGAGAAAGACGTCTAGTTATAAAGTCAAAAACACCCACAACTACTATCAATGCCATAGACATGCGCAACAAAATCAACAATGCACTTAAAACAGCAAAAATAGACAATTTGCTGGTTTCCACAGTTGCTATTTCACAATCCAAAGCTAGTATAGTGCTCACAACCAGTGAAGGCACAGCAGAAGACTTGCTAAAACATCAACAAATCTGGAATTCATCATCTGAATTCATAGAAATCAAAAAGGATGAAAAGTGGTACAAAATAGTAGCACATGGAATTCCCACAGCTATTTTCAACAGCAAAGAAGACATGCAACTAGTCAAAGATGAAGTAGAAACCTTCAACAAAGATATCAAACTAGCTATTTTACCACGCTGACTTACTTCAGAAGAAGCCAGACAGGAAAAACAGCATGCATCTATTGTCTTGACAGTCAAATCAGAACAAGAAGCTCAAAAAGCACTCAGAAACAGACTGATAATTGCTGGAACATCAGTTAGAACTGCAGTCTACAACACTTGCAAACCAACAGATCAATGCAGAAAGTGTCAAAAGTTTGAACATACTCAAAAAGTATGTAAAAATCAAGACACATGTCAATTCTGTGCGGAAAACCACAATACTAGAGAACATGGCTGTTTTCTTTGTCCCACACAGTCAAAAGGAACCACTTGCGCACATATAGTCTATAAATGCAGCAATTGTGGTGAGAAACATCAAGCAAATAGTGCAGAATGCAGTGTTTTCAAAGCACTACAGCCTATTTCTTCAACAGCAGATCCACTATCTATGAAAATGTCATGAATAACACAACAAATTCATCACAAATCACCATTCTACAACACAACTGCACAAGATCTATGAATGTCATGTACTCATGTCTGAATTCAGCTACAAAAACTGCAGACATAGTTCTTCTTCAAGAATCATGGGTTGCAAGAGACAACAAAACCACTATTTCACATTCATCTTTTACTAGTTTGATACCCACATCTAATCTAGATATTAGACCTAGAACTATGGCATTTGTGTCTAAAACTAAACAAGATTTAGTGTGTATACCAAGACCTGACTTGTCAAAAGACTCAGATTTGCAAATACTCAGTATTTCAGCAAATGGAATTTCTAGTATACTGTTACTTAACATATACAATGAAAAGTCACAGCAAATCAACAATGATCAATGGACCATAGACAGATGTTTAACAGCAATTCAACTACCACAAAGAGCTATTATCTGTGGGGATTTTAATGCACATCATGCATGGTGAAATTCATCAATAGAAAACTCTATAAGAGCTACTTCTTTAATAAAGTGGTTGAAAATTCACAACTGTGAGCTATTAAATACACCAGACATAAACACCTATACACATCACTCAGGAAATGTCACATCAGTGATTGATTTGACTTTTGCAACACCCTTACTTTGCAATTTCATCAGAAATTGGCAAGTAAATCAAGACATGGAGTCTGGATCAGACCATGAAGTTATTCAGTTTCAAATAACTGCAAATGAGTCTGAATGGGTTGAAAGTCCACTGAGTGCATCATACAATATAGACAAAGCAGACTGGGTTAAATTTGCAGAAACTCTGCAAATAAACTCAGTACAAACCAGTGTTCAAATTCAAAGCTTAATGCAACATCTATCAGATCAAAATCTAGAAGAAATGACTATTTCTCTCAGAAATCTGATAGCAAATGCAGCAGATCAGCATATACCAAAGAGAAAACTCTGCTCAAAAGCTAAAGTATGGTGGTCTGAATCATTATCAGTACTTAGAACTGAAATGAGTGGTTTTAGAAGATACTGAAAACATCACAAATCACAAGAAAACTGAAATCAATTCAGAAATGCAAGAAATAGATACTTTCACGCAATTCAGAAAGCCAAACATACCTCATGGACTACTTTTCTGCAAGGTGCAGCTGGAAAAGATGTTTTTACAGCATATCATTACACTAAACCACGAAAAATAGAGAAAACACCTCCTATAAAGCATGAAAACAAAGTGGGACTCATATTTAAAGACAAATGTGACTTGTTCCTTGAAGCTATGTTTCCAAAACCACCTCAAACAAGTCCAGTTGAGCTAGAATGTGATAATAGTCTCACAAAACCATGGTTTTCAGTTATTTCTAAGGAAATAAAACAAGCTATTATGACTTCATCAACAAAGAAAGCACCTGGGCCAGATGGATTGTCCTTTTTGATAATTCAACATGCATATCAAGCTATATCTGAGTTATTTCACACTGTTTATTCAGTTTTAATAAATCAAGGCTATCATCCAGTATGCTGGCGTCAAGAAACTGGTGCAATTCTAAGAAAAGAAGACAAAGCAGACTATTCAATACCCAAAGCATATAGATCAATCACTCTACTAAATTGCTTGGGCAAAATATCTGAAAAGATAATGGCAACAAGACTTTCCTATTGGGCTGAAACCACAGACTTGCTATATCATGAGCAAATGAGTGGTAGAAAGCAAAGATCAGCTGTGGATGCAGCTATGTGTTTAACACATGACATTCAACAAGCAATCAATAACAACAAAGTCTTGACAGCTTTATTCTTGGATGTTAAGGGTGCATTTAACTATGTGTCTTTAAATCAACTGCTAAAAGTCATGAAAAGACTACATTTACCACAAACTGTACTAAAATGGGTGCAATGCTTTCTTACAAATAGAACAATTGCTTTAGCTTTTGATGGTGAAAAAAATCATTCACAAAGTGTCAATTCTGGAATTCCACAAGAATCACCTATATCATCAATGCTATTTTTGATCTATATGCGATTTCTATTCACAAAAATCAACAATAAACACACTCAACTAAAGCTACCAAGCTATATTGATGATGTGGCTATTATTGTGGAAGGAAAAACAGCTGCAGACAACAGCAAAACACTAGAATCAGTCACAAAAACTGCATTTCAATGGGCTGAAGAAAATGCAGTTATATTTGATGACAGCAAGTCAGAACTCATTCATTTTCAGAAAGGAAATCAAGCTATATCAACAGTAAAACTACCAAATAACACTGTTATACATCCTTCTAAAGTTGTACGCTGGCTAGGTGTTTGATTTGACACTAAAATGTCTTTTAAGACACATGTGCAAAAGAAAATAGCTTCTGCAACTAGAACATTGCATTTACTGCATAGACTGATGAATTCTGAATGGGGTTTATCAACATCAGCTGGAAAACAGCTGTACACAGCCTGCATCACATCTATAAGTGACTATGGAAGCCCAGTATGGTGAAAACAACAAAAGAATTTTGAAAAGCTGTTTCAAAAACTTCAAAATTCAGCAACTAGAAAAATTCTAGGTGCATTTAGGTCTTCACCATCAGCTGCTATGGAGCTAGAATCAGCTATATTACCACCCAGATTTAGACTTGATCAAAAAACAGAGCTATATGCTTTAAGAATAGCTACTTTGTCAGAAAATCATCCAATTAGACAAAGAACTCCATACACCTACCCACCAGGACTTGGAACTGGATGTGATATTGATGAAAATCATTATCTTGACTGGAATCAACATTCAAACTCTCTCATTAAGAAGAAACACCCAACTCAGTTGATTAAAGTGCTATATAGCATTTGCAAATATCTACCAGAAACACTAAATTTGGAGGTTTCAACTCAAAATGAGTTATGCTGTGCACCTTGGAGTGTTTCACCAAACATAGACATTCAAATCAGCAAATCTGACAAGAAACTGGCTACTTTGGAACATCTAAAGAGACTAGAAACACTTTTCTCTAAGGAAATCAAGTTTAAAAATGCTGTTTTGTACACAGATGAGTCAAAACTAGATGAAAATCTAGGTGCAGATCTTTGCTACATGTATAAAGATATTATACATTAACAATCTTGAAATCTAGAAATCACCATGGAAGTCTATGATGCTGAATTGTTTGGAATTTCACAGTTTTTGAAGTTAAGTCTCAAAGAAATCATGAAATATCAAAGAATCAAAGACATATGAATCTTTTCAGACAATCAAGCAGCTATACAAAGAATTCAAACCACAAATCAAGAATCTGAACAGCATCTAGCTATTAAATGTCAAGAAACTCTTCAAAAACTCATAGAGTATGAAGTTACACCTCATATTCATTGGATCTCTGAACATGAGAACATTAAAGGCAATGAAATAGCAGATAAAGCTGCAAAATCAGGTGCAAAGCAGTCAATTTCATCAGATATTGATAGATTTACATCTATTAGCTATATCAAACACAAAATCAAGGCCAAAGCACTGGAAAACTGAACCACCCACTGGAAAAAGACAACTCAAGAAAGATACTATGCTCAGTTTGATCAAACACCTAGTTTTCACATCAAAGAAGATCTGAAAAGTGCAGACAGACTTTTATTTGCTACTTTTACACAAATGAAACTAGGTCATGACTATTTCAAAGCATATCTGCATAGATTACCAGACTATAATAGCAAGAAATGCAATGGTGCATGCAACAAAGATCAAACCCCAGAGCATTTGTTGACAGCCTGTCAATATAACAAAAAGGAGCAAACTGAGCTGAAAAATCAGCTCAGAAACATCAATTTGCCATATACAGCAAAGGTGCTGTTTACTATCAAGGAAGGAATCAAAGCTACTTTGCTGTTTTTGAAGAAAACCAAAGTAGCTACTAGAAAATGGTTATTAGAAGAAGTTGAGGGTGAAGATGAGATTTAGAAAAGAAAAAATATTGATTGACAATCAGCATCAGGTTGACTGAACAGAAGTGATCAAAAAGCATTCAGATTGATTATTCACATGTACAAGATTTTGAGTTTTGTTTTGTGTCTACATCTTTCACTATATGTCTATTAACTGCCATAGCTTTTATAGCTGCATGCATAGAATGAAGAATAAATAAATAAATGCTTTGAAATAGCCATGACCTAGTTTCATTTGTGTAAAAGTAGCAAATAAAAGTCTGTCTGCACTTTTCAGATCTTCTTTGATGTGAAAACTAGGTGTTTGATCAAACTGAGCATAGTATCTTTCTTGAGTTGTCTTTTTCCAGTGGGTGGTTCAGTTTTCCAGTGCTTTGGCCTTGATTTTGTGTTTGATATAGCTAATAGATGTAAATCTATCAATATCTGATGAAATTGACTGCTTTGCACCTGATTTTGCAGCTTTATCTGCTATTTCATTGCCTTTAATGTTCTCATGTTCAGAGACCCAATGAATATGAGGTGTAACTTCATACTCTATGAGTTTTTGAAGAGTTTCTTGACATTTAATAGCTAGATGCTGTTCAGATTCTTGATTTGTGGTTTGAATTCTTTGTATAGCTGCTTGATTGTCTGAAAAGATTCATATGTCTTTGATTCTTTGATATTTCATGATTTCTTTGAGACTTAACTTCAAAAACTGTGAAATTCCAAACAATTCAGCATCATAGACTTCCATGGTGATTTCTAGATTTCAAGATTGTTAATGTATAATATCTTTATACATGTAGCAAAGATCTGCACCTAGATTTTCATCTAGTTTTGACTCATCTGTGTACAAAACAGCATTTTTAAACTTGATTTCCTTAGAGAAAAGTGTTTCTAGTCTCTTTAGATGTTCCAAAGTAGCCAGTTTCTTGTCAGATTTGCTGATTTGAATGTCTATGTTTGGTGAAACACTCCAAGGTGCACAGCATAACTCATTTTGAGTTGAAACCTCCAAATTTAGTGTTTCTGGTAGATATTTGCAAATGCTATATAGCACTTTAATCAACTGAGTTGGGTGTTTCTTCTTAATGAGAGAGTTTGAATGTTGATTCCAGTCAAGATAATGATTTTCATCAATATCACATCCAGTTCCAAGTCCTGGTGGGTAGGTGTATGGAGTTCTTTGTCTAATTGGATGATTTTCTGACAAAGTAGCTATTCTTAAAGCATATAGCTCTGTTTTTTGATCAAGTCTAAATCTGGGTGGTAATATAGCTGATTCTAGCTCCATAGCAGCTGATGATGAAGACCTAAATGCACCTAGAATTTTTCTAGTTGCTGAATTTTGAAGTTTTTGAAACAGCTTTTCAAAATTCTTTTGTTGTTTTCACCATACTGGGCTTCCATAGTCACTTATAGATGTGATGCAGGCTGTGTACAGCTGTTTTCCAGCTGATGTTGATAAACCCCATTCAGAATTCATCAGTCTATGCAGTAAATGCAATGTTCTAGTTGCAGAAGCTATTTTCTTTTGCACATGTGTCTTAAAAGACATTTTAGTGTCAAATCAAACACCTAGCCAGCGTACAACTTTAGAAGGATGTATAACAGTGTTATTTGGTAGTTTTACTGTTGATATAGCTTGATTTCCTTTCTGAAAATGAATGAGTTCTGACTTGCTGTCATCAAATATAACTGCATTTTCTTCAGCCCATTGAAATGCAGTTTTTGTGACTGATTCTAGTGTTTTGCTGTTGTCTGCAGCTGTTTTTCCTTCCACAATAATAGCCACATCATCAATATAGCTTGGTAGCTTTAGTTGAGTGTGTTTATTGTTGATTTTTGTGAATAGAAATCGCATATAGATCAAAAATAGCATTGATGATATAGGTGATTCTTGTGGAATTCCAGAATTGACACTTTGTGAATGATTTTTTTCACCATCAAAAGCTAAAGCAATTGTTCTATTTGTAAGAAAGCATTGCACCCATTTTAGTACAGTTTGTGGTAAATGTAGTCTTTTCATGACTTTTAGCAGTTGATTTAAAGACACATAGTTAAATGCACCCTTAACATCCAAGAATAAAGCTGTCAAGACTTTGTTGTTATTGATTGCTTGTTGAATGTCATGTGTTAAACACATAGCTGCATCCACAGCTGATCTTTGCTTTCTACCACTCATTTGCTCATGATATAGCAAGTCTGTGGTTTCAGCCCAATAGGAAAGTCTTGTTGCCATTATCTTTTCAGATATTTTGCCCAAGCAATTTAGTAGAGTGATTGATCTATATGCTTTGGGTATTGAATAGTCTGCTTTGTCTTCTTTTCTTAGAATTGCACCAGTTTCTTGACGCCAGCATACTGAATGATAGCCTTGATTTATTAAAACTGAATAAACAGTGTGAAATAACTCAGATATAGCTTGATATGCATGTTGAATTATCAAAAAGGACAATTCATCTGGCCCAGGTGCTTTCTTTGTTGATGAAGTCATAATAGCTTGTTTTATTTCCTTAGAAATAACTGAAAACCATGGTTTTGTGAGACTATTATCACATTCTAGCTCAACTGGACTTGTTTGAGGTGGTTTTGGAAACATAGCTTCAAGGAACAAGTCACATTTGTCTTTAAATATGAGTCCCACTTTGTTTTCATGCTTTATAGGAGGTGTTTTCTCTATTTTTCGTGGTTTAGTGTAATGATATGCTGTAAAAACATCTTTTCCAGCTGCACCTTGCAGAAAAGTAGTCCATGAGGTATGTTTGGCTTTCTGAATTGCGTGAAAGTATCTATTTCTTGCATTTCTGAATTGATTTCAGTTTTCTTGTGATTTGTGATGTTTTCAGTATCTTCTAAAACCACTCATTTCAGTTCTAAGTACTGATAATGATTCAGACCACCATACTTTAGCTTTTGAGCAGAGTTTTCTCTTTGGTATATGCTGATCTGCTGCATTTGCTATCAGATTTCTGAGAGAAATAGTCATTTCTTCTAGATTTTGATCTGATAGATGTTGCATTAAGCTTTGAATTTGAACACTGGTTTGTACTGAGTTTATTTGCAGAGTTTCTGCAAATTTAACCCAGTCTGCTTTGTCTATATTGTATGATGCACTCAGTGGACTTTCAACCCATTCAGACTCATTTGCAGTTATTTGAAACTGAATAACTTCATGGTCTGATCCAGACTCCATGTCTTGATTTACTTGCCAATTTCTGATGAAATTGCAAAGTAAGGGTGTTGCAAAAGTCAAATCAATCACTGATGTGGCATTTCCTGAGTGATGTGTATAGGTGTTTATGTCTGGTGTATTTAATAGCTCACAGTTGTGAATTTTCAACCACTTTATTAAAGAAGTAGCTCTTATAGAGTTTTCTATTGATGAATTTCACCATGCATGATGTGCATTAAAATCCCCACAGATAATAGCTCTTTGTGGTAGTTGAATTGCTGTTAAACATCTGTCTATGGTCCATTGATCATTGTTGATTTGCTGTGACTTTTCATTGTATATGTTAAGTAACAGTATACTAGAAATTCCATTTGCTGAAATACTGAGTATTTGCAAATCTGAGTCTTTTGACAAGTCAGGTCTTGGTATACACACTAAATCTTGTTTAGTTTTAGACACAAATGCCATAGTTCTAGGTCTAATATCTAGATTAGATGTGGGTATCAAACTAGTAAAAGATGAATGTGAAATAGTGGTTTTGTTGTCTCTTGCAACCCATGATTCTTGAAGAAGAACTATGTCTGCAGTTTTTGTAGCTGAATTCAGACATGAGTACATGACATTCATAGATCTTGTGCAGTTGTGTTGTAGAATGGTGATTTGTGATGAATTTGTTGTGTTATTCATGACATTTTCATAGATAGTGGATCTGCTGTTGAAGAAATAGGCTGTAGTGCTTTGAAAACACTGCATTCTGCACTATTTGCTTGATGTTTCTCACCACAATTGCTGCATTTATAGACTATATGTGCGCAAGTGGTTCCTTTTGACTGTGTGGGACAAAGAAAACAGCCATGTTCTCTAGTATTGTGGTTTCCCGCACAGAATTGACATGTGTCTTGATTTTTACATACTTTTTGAGTATGTTCAAACTTTTGACACTTTCTGCATTGATCTGTTGGTTTGCAAGTGTTGTAGACTGCAGTTCTAACTGATGTTTCAGCAATTATCAGTCTGTTTCTGAGTGCTTTTTGAGCTTCTTGTTCTGATTTGACTGTCAAGACAATAGATGCATGCTGTTTTTCCTGTCTGGCTTCTTCTGAAGTAAGTCAGCGTGGTAAAATAGCTAGTTTGATATCTTTGTTGAAGGTTTCTACTTCATCTTTGACTAGTTGCATGTCTTCTTTGCTGTTGAAAATAGCTGTGGGAATTCCATGTGCTACTATTTTGTACCACTTTTCATCCTTTTTGATTTCTATGAATTCAGATGATGAATTCCAGATTTGTTGATGTTTTAGCAAGTCTTCTGCTGTGTCTTCACTGGTTGTGAGCACTATACTAGCTTTGGATTGTGAAATAGCAACTGTGGAAACCAGCAAATTGTCTATTTTTGCTGTTTTAAGTGCATTGTTGATTTTGTTGCGCATGTCTATGGCATTGATAGTAGTTGTGGGTGTTTTTGACTTTATAACTAGACGTCTTTCTCTGAAAGTAATGGGTTTATCCACTACTTTTGACTTTGGTGCTTTTTTTTGAACAGTTGTCCATGAGTTTTGAGCATTTTGGTCTTTGCTGCTTGCAATTGATGCATATGTTGCTGATTTCACTGTTTTTGTTGATGTTGGCTGTCCAAAGCTGGTTTTGTTTGTCTGTACAAAGTTGATAGGGTTTGTTTTGTTTGTCTGAAAGACAAATGCTGGTTTCTCTGTGATTTCTGACTTTGTTTTAGACATTGTGTGAAGAATTTTGTCTAGTTTGATGTTGACTTCATCTTTGAAGCTGTCTAGTTGTTGTTGAACATCTAGTTTCTGATGAAATGTCTCATCTAACTGTTTGAGTGAGTCTAGATTTGCATTTTGTCTTGCTTGATCCAGTGTCTTGATGCTAGTTTCTAGTTCTTGTTGAACTATGGGGTTTGTGAATTGCTGAATAGCTTGCTTGAGGTAGTTTCTGGCTTGTTGAAGTAGTTTGTCACCATTTTGACTTTTTGGGTGTAGGTTTGTGCAGTTTGCATGATGAGTTTCATGCTGATTTGGTTCTTCATCAGAAGAAATAGCTTCTAGCACTGGACTGGCAATGGCTCTTCTCTTTTTAGACTTTAGAATAGTCTTTTGAGAAGGTTTCATGGTGATTTGTGATCCCAACAGGTCTGGTGAACTCATAAAGAGTTGTGGAAGTGCTGTTTTTGGTGATTTTTGTTGTTTTGTAGGTGTTTTTGGGTTTTCTAGGTTGAAATCTTGCATGAAGTTGCTGGAATCCAGTGCAAAAGTCATGATATGAGGTGTTTTTGGGGTCCATCCTGTTCAAATCCAAAATCCTATCCAAATCCAGGTCCAGAAGGTCTATGTCTAGCAGTAATTATCTAGTTTTTGAAGGTAAAAACTAGATTTTCCTGAGGTTCTAGATTATAGAAGCTTTGGATTCTTATTTCATCTAGAATAGGCTGTACCCAATTGTCTAATCCAGATGTTGCTTAATATCCCAATTCACCTAGAGTAGATAAACTCTACAATAGGCTTTTACCAGCTCTACTATAAGCAAGACTATACTATAAGTCACTCAACCACTAGGTCTTGGGGCAGATGCGTCTAGGGCAAGATTTTCACGTGGAGTCTCATATTTATATCCCAACTACTCAGACAACGTTGTTTGCCAGTCTGAGCTTTTACCAGCAGGTAGGGCTAGAAAATAGCTACCTGCTTATACCCTTCACTAGGTCTTTGTGAGATGCTTTTAGTGTAGAGTATGTCTTCACTGGTAGGTTCTTTCTGCACACAAAACGCTAATCAATTGACAGAAGAAATGCTCAAATTCCAGCTAAATTCGTCAAGAAATGGCTATTTTGCGGCTAGTTTTTGCGGAAACTGCGTGCAGTTGCTGGAATTGAGCGATTTGGTGTAATTCAGCCTGTAACGCTTAGAAATTTGACCTGAAACGCTGGTTTTTGAGCGAAAATAGCTGAAAAGTAGTCGATTTTGTTGATAAACTAGCTTGTTTTGATGGTAGAGCTATGTAAGTATGTTGTATGATGCATGAATTGATGTGGCTTGGTGTGTATAGGCTGGACTTGCTGCGTAGTTGGTGTAAAAGTGGTGTTTTTGGTGTTTTCTTGGTTGTTTTGGTGTTTTTGGTGTTTTGGTGTGAGTGAGGCTTAGTTGAGGTGTCTGGTGATGCTTGGTGCGCAGAAATTCTGTCAAGCAAGCTAGGAAAATTAAGCGAAAATTTGCGAACTTCAAAAACTAGATACTAAGGGGTACAACTAAACAGTTCAACAACTTTGTGAGCAATAAAGATATCAAAAAGCAGTAATAGTATGAATTTTAGAAGAGATCAAGGTGAAGAAAACTGTTGATTCAGAATTTTTGAAGATGCATTGGTTGTGGTGATGTTGATGTCTGAGATGTTGTTTTGAGTTTTGGCTGGAGGTATGCGAAAAATTTTCACTGAATGATAATTGAGGTACCCCACCACCAGTATTGATGATGAAGATAAGCTGTTTTGAGGGTTTATAGAAGTGAATGAGGCAAAGAATTTGCACTATTCAGAATTTTGATAGCTGCTTTAGTTGTGGTTCTGTGGTTTTGATTTGTGTCTGCTCTTTGATTTGCGTAGTTTTAACAATAATTTATAAAGTGCATATTTAACACACATTTATCAAAAATCATTGAATATGTGAAGTTGCTGATGCAATTAAAATCTTTTAGTTCAAGTATTTTTGTATAATTATCAGTGCTTATTGAATCATCTTAATCAGTATTTTAAAAATTAAGATCTATATTTCTTCTCTGAATTTATATTTAGATGAAAAAGTGTGAATTTATGCTGCTTGTACAAAGAACACAGTCTTTACAGAGATGAAAAATAAAATTTACAGTTTTATCAGAAAAAAAATTAAACAGAAAATTCATCAATTTATAACAGTTACAATAGTCATTTATTTCTCTGCAGAACAGACTAAAGAGATTAATTCAGAGAAAAATGTATAAAATGCTTAAACTTAAAAATAATATAACACTGATCCAAAAAAAAATTGATTAAAAGATGAAATTAAGTCACAAAATCACTTTTCAAAAAAATTCTTTAACTTTATCAAAAACTGAGAAAGACAAAAAGTTCTAAACTGATTTAATTTTGTACAGAATATATAAATTATAATTATTTTCTTTATAAGATTAAGATTTCTGAGATCTCTTCAACTGACTACTTATGTAACAAGAAAGTTAAGACTTCTCAATATATACTGTTAGTCTGTGAGAATAGAGAAGATTTATAGCTGCTTATTACTCAAAAAAAAAGAAAAAAAAACTTTATATAACTACTATCTGTCAAGAAGCTAACTTATAAGACTGTTAAATGAATTGTGTGTGACAATTATTTAAGTCAGTTTCAGTTTATAGTCAGTGTTCTTTATGACTGAAGATGAGATCACTCATATTTATTTTATTCATTTAACTTTTTACATTGAATTTACTTTTGTACAAAGAATATTATGAGCTTAGATTTTCACTCTTGTAAGATTTTCTAAGATTTAAACTAAAGAGAAGTTCTACTTAGCACAGCTAGTTCAGTGTAAGAATAATAAGAATAATAATAATGATAAAGTGACACAATTTATATTTGTTGATGTCAAAACTAATCTCTGAAGAGTTTATATGCAGAAAAGTCTTTTACTTATAAATTCTCACTTAATTATGCTTACTAATCACTGATGTCATAACTGTACTAAAGTATTGTCTGTAATGTTCTGACAGTTTGTTTTTCAGTTATAAATGAGTGAGAATAGACAATACATCAATGAAATTCAATTTTCTTAAATGCATGCATCATAGTTCTTCAATAAACATTCAGTTTTATCAAATTAATTAACTGTTTAAAGATTTTTTGATGTTCTATTCATTTAGCAAAACATATATGAGCAAGATAATGAGTAGTTTAATCACTGGTCTTTTGAGATTAATTAGTATGTTTGTAATAAACACATTTAGTATGTTTTTATATGTTAATTCAGTACTAAAGTTGATTGAAAAAGATATATCTTGATATTGACTATGTTTTCAACAGTTGATGAAGTAATTTTTATGTCATAAATTTCTTTCAAACACACTAAGATGTCATGAATGGTTTTATCTTCATAGTTCATAAAATGAATACAAACACATGTAGAGATGTTTCATTCATCTCTTTTGACTTTACAGAATGATGATGACAGGAACTTGATGTCTGTCTAGATAGGTGGGGTCTGCAGGCTATGGGGTATGGGTGTGGGTGTGGGTGTGGGCCCACTAAATTATAAGGGCCTCGCCTAATTATTTGGACTTAGAAATTTTCAGAAATTTTCGCTTGTCCACTCACTTATGCCCCATACTCTTACATCTAAAGAATACAGAAATTGACGCTTCATGGTTAATACTTCAAGCACAGTTCAGATTTCTCCGGTTCGAAACGTCAGGGACTGTCATATGCCCACAGCCTCACGTACTAGAGCCATTGTTTCTTCAGCGCTGGCTTCTGCCTTGACTGCGCCCTCTGCGGCAACCGCGTCGAGATATTGTCCGGCATCTGCAGTCAGAATCCTTTGATACTCCTCCCGGACTCGAAGCAAGCTGCTTGAGACACGGTCCGCAACCAATGCCTTGAAGTTCTGCTTGCTCAGAGATTCGAAGTCACGCGCCAAGTCATCGCATGTGGTTCTGCCACCTTCGACATGGTGCACGATTTCGATTAGATTAGATATACCAGGTCGATTGTGAGGGTCGTAAGAAATGAGAGGCAAGGAGTCTGTAACGGCTAGCTTAATTTTATTAGCTATCTCTTCGTGGGTGTCTGTCAAGAGGACCCTCGAACGAGGATCTTGATGCGACTTCGACATTTTCAGCGCCGGGTCCTTGAGAGACATGATTCGCTTCGCCGGTGCTTTTCGTGTTAGATTAACGTTGACTCAACACTGTGATTGCTTTCTTACATGTCAGTGTCCGGGGCGCGGGAAACACCTTGCCGTAGGCGTGATTAAAGTTGACGACGCACTCCCTAGCAAACTCCAAATGCTGAACTTGATCGTCTCCCACCGGAACCATTGTAGCCCTGCTGGCCATGAGCAGTCGTGCTAGTCATTCGGCATTAGCACCTACCGGTGGACCAACACATCTGCCGCTTGCAGAACAGGGTAGGAGAACAGGCCGAGTTTGAGCCTTGCTTTGGCGTCGGTGTCTAGGAAAGAGGCATCGTCACGCAGCGAAAGCTTGCTCTGTGACAACCACTTTCAGCTACATTGCTCACATCTGGGGCGGAGCACTCATTGACCTTCCATTGCGTCATACGTGTAAGGTATCCGACGGAGGCAGAACAGGAAAGAATCCACATCAATTCCGTATGGGGTGGCACCTAAGATTCGTCAGACTCATCCCTAAGCACACAGAATTATACGTTCATACCGCAGACTGGTAGAAGATTGTAGACCGCATGGGGTCTAGGCCAATCGCAAGCATTGTCGCCAGTGTCTCTCGCTTCCATGTCCGGAGCTGGTTTGGGTCCGGTCTCGCGGTGAGTGCGTGGAGATCGACGATAGAGTAGATGAGTTTCGTATCGGCAGGTGTGTCATTCTGTAGCTTGGCCCATCGTCGGAGTGCGCCCAAATAGTTGCCTAGGTGAGGTACACCGGTAGGCTGTATACCCGAGAATATGACCTCATTCTTTGAATTCACCCCTGTACTGATCGAACTCTGCTGGCGTCTGGAGCATGGCAGAACAATGCTGGAACAGACATGCACGCGTTGTTGTTGGATACGGCGACGCTGTCGTGCACATTGGCGAAGTTGTAGCATGTCTAGCGAATAGAGGGGCGAAATCCACCCTTTAAGAATTGGGGTTTGGCGGGCCCTACAAGCCGCAAATAATATGTTATAGCTCAACGATTAACGAAGACTGCCTCGTTAGGAATGAGATACGTATCCTATCTATGTACTGCCCGGATTATCAATGTCACCCAGGAGTAATTGTCAAATTCCGGTGCCCTGTCCCATCGCAATGCTCTGGACAATGTTCCCATTCAACTCCTTGCGACTGATGCGCACTTTACGGTTTTGGCTGCTATCTACAGCTTACTGAGAGGCGCATCTGCGGTGTGTCTGAATCTCTCGCCGCTCAACATGTCCATCACCTTCTCCGAAGTATCCAGATTCTTCTTCCGACCGAAGTGAGCCCATTTCGGTTCCAGTTCTTGCTTGAGGTTCTCAAGACTCACATCCATCGTTTTACCCACTCCTGTGAAGTTTTATCAGTCGCCAGGCCCTTCTTTGAGCCGGACGGGGAGAGATCTAACCTAGTTTCTCATGTTCATAGATGTTGGCCTTCATACCCACGCCATAGTAAGCGTGCTTCCTCAGGAACGCCAACCAAACCTCCACGACCTCGCCGTTACCATCTTGTATTTGTATCAAACGGCGCAGGGTGATCCTCTCGAAATTTTCCTGGCTCTTTTTATGCACAAAATTACTTCTTGGTACAGTCCATCGTTCTGTGATCCGTGGGAGGGGTATGGGACCTCGGGCGGGTAAATTTAAATAGTACGCAGCGCGAAGCGCAAAGTCTGAGAAGAAATCGACGTTCCGGACGTTATAGGACCGCACCTGTAAGTCACATGAAGGGACGCCATATTTTGCAGTCCGTCGCAGAGGTTTGAGGTAAACGGCTTGGACGCTCCGGGGCAATCGCACATCTTCGTCTTCGCCATCCGCTGTTGCTATTACGTTCCTGCACGCCGTATTAACATACCATGTTGGGGCGGAACCGCGATCTTCGTGCTCACTCTAGAGATTCTGCCGGTACTGTTGGCGGTGCTTGATCAGGTCTGCACGGTGGTCAGAAAGATCGATTCCACTATATGGACGGACGAAAGGTTACACACAGATCCGCTAGGTCTCTGCCCGTCTCGTGGTTTCCTTGATGGCTGGTGGACGAAAAGGCTGCTCGGAAGGGACGAGTCCATGCAGGAGAAGTCACCTTGGACCGTGGTTACTGAGGCAAGACATTGGAGTGCTTTCGGATGAATGGCTCACCTTCAGACGCTTTACTGCGTCGAACGGTGATCGCACAAAGTATGGGAGAGCCATCTGTATGCTGCTGGGAGTCGACCGCAAGTCAATCTGAACACTGCAGCACCTTTAGAAGTTTACACATCCAGAGGTCGACACGGTTGATCTTCGAACACTGCGCGGCTGAGTTTGGTCGTTCTAACAGATAAAGGCCTAGCCCCTCGTTTCAATGTCTATCCAACAATAGAACTTATCGTAAGAATAGGAGATGATTTCCACTGAATCTCTTGGGGTCAGATTTCTGGTAGGAGACACCGCCTTTCACCGATTGGCTGGCAGAAAGGTGTAAGTTGGGATAGCCTTGTATGTGTAACATGCTGAACTTCTACTAAAGGTTGTACATATTCCACATTCCATATTTTCAACTCCCCGCTGCAGACTCCAGTAGGTTTGTCCTTCGGACTCATGAATCATTATGGCTCTACCAAACACTTTCGAGCTTGCGTCAGAGACTGCGCGGTATCTGCAAGCTTCACTACCGCTACAAATATGTGAACCCACCATTGCCATCATCTGCGGCTCTGGCCTCGCAGGTCTCGCCGATGCTGTACAGATTGCACCAAGATCAGAGATGTACTATAGGGATATCCCACACTTCCCCCGGCCCACCGGTATGCCACTTAGTCTGTCAAAGGAGGATGAAGGTAGGGGTGTTTAACTGATGAGATCTGCTTCTGTGTAGTGCAAGGCCACACTGGGAAACTTCTCTTTGGCAAGATTGGCCTGGAGGGGACACCGGCGGTCTTTATGGTGGGCAGAGCACAGTCAGCCTCTCAATCTGCCCTTGACCTAAACTGCACCTCACCGCCGGCGCCGCAGCTTCTATGAAGGCCATGGAATGGAACAAATCACTTTCCCCATCCGCGTACTGAAGCTGCTTGGTGTACAGACCATGATTGGTAATCGCCGTTCATCCCTGATCCGTGACCATAACGGTTCCGTTAATTATGATATCAAGTAACTAACGCGGCTGGGGGCTTGAATGAATCTTACGATGTTGGCGACATTGTCATACTGGGCGACGTAAGTACCTCACACGCCATCCACGCGATTCTTGACAACCTTTGCAGCATCTATTCCTTGCAGGACTCGCAGGCACCCACCCGTTACGGGGTCCGAACGAAGACAGCTTTGGCCCTCGCTTTCCCGCCTTGTCAGATGCATACGACCTTGAGCTGCGCAGGTTAGCTCACCAGGTCTGGAAGAGGATGGTGCGGGACCAGGCAAGCAGGCAGCTTCACGAAGGGGTCTATGCATTCGTGGGCGGCCCAAGGTACGCGACTAGTCACCAGGCTGGCCATCCGTGTGGCCGCTGACGGTTAAGTAAGCTATGAAACCAGAGCCGAGTGTCGAATGTTGCAGGCGCTTGGCGCGGACTTGGTGGGCATGTCGACCGTGCCGGAGATAATCGTAGCCCGCCATTGTGGAATTCGAGTTCTTGCCCTAAGCCTCGTTACTAATAAAGCTGTTCTGGATCCAGGACCTCGAGGCGATGATGTACGACTCGAGGAAGTGAAAGGAGAGCAACTGAACGAGGTGATTGGAAAAGGGAAGGCTACTCATCAAGAAGTGATCGAGGCCGGGCAGCAAGCAGCTAAAGATATTCAGGTGATAGAGATCTCGGACCCCATGGAAACCCTAGCAAGCTGACATAATTTATGGAGGCACTGGTGCAGGATGTCATAGACGCTATTTTTCGACCATGAATCGAAGACATACGAAGCTCGCCTGAATCTTTCGATCACGCATAGTTTTTGAAGCACATTCGACTACCCATAAAAGCGCTCCGGTGCGCGCGGTACCAGCTCTGGTCGTGTCGTGGTTAACATTCCTCAACGGACGAGTGATACGTATGTAGGACCTAGAAACCAAGCTGCCAGGAATCGGCACCTAGCGAGGGTGTGGGTAGGCGCAATAGACATGGGAGGTGTTCTGAACTACACGGTTCTGCCAGCGCTCACAACTGGGACGTTATGATTTGCCAGATCTGCGTGCCCTAAGCTTCTTGTAATGGGCCTTCTTGCCACTTGTCTTTGCAACCTGTATATCATTGTACTTGCGTTTTAAGCGACCCGATGTCTTTTCACCTGCCAGCACTTCTTCTGCGATTGTCTTCGTTCTATCCTTGCGGAGCATTCTCGCACTGTAAAATTCCGTAGGTCCCTCTAATACGGTACCTAGTTGGGAAAACCGAGGAGCTGCTGGCCTGGTGTTCTCTTTCTTGTAATGTCTCTTGGGGTCAAGGACTGCGCGCAGCTGGATAAGCTGGAGGTCCCTTTTCAGTTCTGGCGTCAGATTGGTCTTTGGTAGATCGAACCAGTCGGAGCCAGCAGTGGCTTTCGCTTGCTAATGAGACAACGTGTCAGCAGCTATTTAGAGATTGCGAACATGATCGAGTTCAGGGGTAGCCAACGAAACTGCCTCAGAGTAACTATGTTCAAGATATACTCTCATGGAAAACAGATTGGTACTCAACACGAGCCCGGTAATTCTGCATCAAGGATAAGATATGGGTTGCTTTCCTCATAGGCAACACAATGAAGGATTATTTAGGTTGTAAGGGACACCAACTGTACTCTGCTTTTCTTTCGTAACCACAGGATCTTCAACTCTCCTTGGCCGGGTCAACTGCACTCTATCCTGCCTGTTGACTAGGCGGGTAGAATCAAGATGAGCGATGCCGCCTTTGGAGACAACGTATGGCTCCGAAATAACTCTGGCTTGAAGCTTAGGAGGTGTGCTGGAAGCAATTAGATCATTTGACAGTATACTCGCATTGATGAGATGCATTTATTTACCGAATTCCTTGTTTGCCTCCGATATACTTATCTGCCGAGGCTTTTTTGGATGCTATACAAAGAGTGGTTGCTTTGCCTTGAAGACTTCCTATTCTTTCTTCGGCGTCGCTGAGAAGTTGCTGGATCTGCTCGTTGGAAAGAGCTTCTTGATCAGACAAACAGCCGGAGACGGAATGCATTTTGAGAGCTCCCGCTTAGTTGACCGAACAGAAACACGTCCCTGGACAAAGTAACGGATTTGCTGGGCCTTTGCTTTTCAATGCTGATTGTTCAGAGTCACCAACAATGATCGCCTCACACACGCATTATTGTCTCGAGCTTGCTGAGATTTCTCATGGCGCTATGTGTGTGCGGAAAAAGCCGGAAGAGAAGAGGATGAGTAAGCTCCTGACTTGTACTGTTTGTTTCAGTAATACCTAAAGGTACCACTATTACTATTTATCCACCCAATCTGCACGTATTGACTGGCGGAAAAGCTGAAAAGACTTCACAAATCGTGTTTATCGTTCCCTTCCTCAAGAAAGCAACGAAAGGCATGGGAAGAGAGCTGAGTGAATCGATGAGCTTCTTGAAAGTTTAATGCCTTAGCCCTCCACCCCACTCCCCCACTTCTCCCGCTCCTGCATGCACAATCGCCTTGTCCTCGCCTTGAAGGTTCCTGTAAGCCTCAAAATAATACTTCAGATCGGCCTCCCTTCGAATTGTGACTGCGAGCACATTCTTGACAACACAAGGTACCTTGCCTTGAAGTTAATCCTGTAGATTTCACGAACATCCATACAGATCATTGTTGCCTCAAGATCCTACAGCATCTTTCTGTAGGTGAAAGTGAGCAGTGCTGGCTGTAGCCCAAGAGCCAGTTCCAAGTATAAAGGACCACTCTTACCTCCAAGACATAAAACTGGTCGGGTACAAGGAACATACTGTATTGGACACATCGGAAGAGAAGGGAGATGTTGGATTGAGTACGTGGACTCGGTCATCCTGTCTCGTCCTAATACTCCTCCCCAAAGCGCAATCAGTGACGCCGCAAGCCGATTCGCTCATCGAAACGAGAATCAACAACGCGCAAAGTCGGTCGCGGCCTTGCGCCCTACGACCCGAGTAAACAGTCGACCATTGAACCAGGTCATCAACATAAATACCTTAGAGCCGGCACGCATCGACCCCTACAGATCTGAGACTCTCCGTCCCGCATTGCGTCTAATCGCGTGGGTCACGCACAGAGATCTGCCGCAGCGCATAACCTTTACATACCCTACCTTACAGTACTACGACCTAAACTCCACTTCGCCAGAAGTCGCGCAAACCAATTCCCACCATTCCGCTCTCGTCACCGCCTCAAGTGATGCCCTGATCGCGTACAGTTGAAAATTCCGACCGTGTACATGGCACTGTAGACTCGAAAGTCATCGCCTCGAACGTTGTCGTGGGCGGGAATAGCAAACAGAGAGCGCAAACGCCAGTACCATGGATCCAAATCCGTCTGGCTCCGGGCAGCAACAGCAACGCCAGCAGCCGGTATATGACATTAGCCATGGCGGACACTACGGTACGTTATGCTTTATACACAGCAGTTTCTTACACCCTCGCGGCACAGCTTCTTGTGTCAATGGACATGAAGAATGCTTCTCCGAAATCCATTGAAGGAGGAGAGGGACGAGGCTGACTTCAGTTCCGTCTACAGGCGCAAGTGCAGCAGTATGTACCACCGAGACCCTTTCGGCAACTCTACCGTCCCATCATGTTTCTGAGTCCACACTAATGACAGCGGTAGCTCTCGGCGGAAGGCTTCGCACCTGTACCGGAGTTATATCAGGGAACCTGGGCGAACGTAGGTACAGACGGGAAACTTCGTCGGCTACCAATCCATCGAGTACCGAAGCGGATCTCATGCTAACCCGGGTCGCACAGGTCAATCAAGGGTTACATGGCAACTACCGTGACATCCTCACTACCTATTGGCATCAGACGATCAGTCATCTCGAAACGGACTCGCATGACTACAAACTCCATCAGCTACCTCTGGCACGCATCAAAAAGGTCATGAAGGCGGATCCTGAGGTGAAGATGATCTCGGCAGAGGCGCCGATACTGTTCGCGAAGGGTTGCGACATTTTCATCACCGAGCTGACGATGCGCGCTTGGATACACGCTGAGGAGAATAAACGGCGCACCCTTCAGAGGTCGGACATAGCCTCTGCGTTGGCTAAATCAGACATGTTCGACTTCCTCATCGATATCGTACCAAGGGAAGAAGCTGCGTCACATGCGAAGCGAAACACTGGTCAAACCGGTGGTGTTGGCGGTACTGGCCACGCTTCCTCGAGCTCGAGCGGTCTTCCTCATCCGCAGAGCACCGTTCAACAGCAGCCACAGCCAGGTCATCCGCAGCAGCCACATCATATTGGCCCGCCAGATTACGCAGGTCTCGGGCAACACGCGATGACACAAGAACATGATTATCGGCCACAGCCTGGTATGTATGCTAATCCGGTGCAGCCTGACCCCACGGGCGGGTACGGACAACCGCAGCAGCAGATGTTCGAGGGGATGTATGGCTATCCGGCTATGCCACCGCAGCAGGTATGTCGGTTCTCGACAAACGCCCCTTAGTATCTCCCTTGCATCTTTGGAGTGGCTGACACCTCTGTCAGTTATACCAAGTCAGTCAACGAGGGCCGGATCCATCAGCTGGCCAGGACCCAGGACATCACTATTCGAGGCATGATGGCGGCGAAGGCGATGCGGATGCTGAGGGCGAGCGAGATTATGAAGTCGGCTAGCACGCGTAGCCGTTTTCATTCAACATCCCTCAAACTGCCAGCTGAAGCTTTCTATGGGTTAATGTCATGGATGTCTTCCGAGCGCACTCGGGTATTGTGAAGGCGCAGATGGGTCAAATACTTCTACTCCTGGATGGGGCCCGTTGCGTGGTCTGGTCGCAGTTGACCTTTAGTATATAATTTCCGCCATATGTGCCTTCAAATGAATGTGATGCTTATCTCCTAAGCAATGACCCCAGCTTCACTGCCCTACTCACCGCGCACAAATGGCTTGGTGTACAGACTCGCCCCTGCTACATTGTGCGCGCCTACAAGGCTTCTCGCGACTTTATCACAGTAAGGTTCTTTTGGGGAGTTGTGCTGTCAAGCCTGTCTGCTGTGATAGCGTTTTTGACAGTGGCAGTAGCTGCATAACCCTTGGTGTTGGGTTGCTCGAGCCAGGCGATGTTTTTAGAAGGGATATATACTGTATCCCTCTTTGAATAATTAGAAGAATCGGCGAAGGAGATTGAAGGCGCCATCGACCATCAGAAATCGTTACGGACTTAGGACTTCATCCCAAACCTAGAAGAAAGCGCCGTGAACTTGTCTGCTTTGGTCGAGGTCTGGACAGTATAAGTGAGCCTGTCGAATGTGTTAGTGGTGTGTGACCTTGATCGATTATGTGGCCTCGTATGAGATGAGTGGAGTGCCATACTTCTCCAGTAGCAGAGGGCCAGTTGTAGCATCCACTCTTCCGTACTTCTTATTTCTAGTGCCAATATCGTAATACTCATCAGGGTTTTCAGCCTGCATCAACTCTACGGTTTGCTGTAGCTCATCCAAGTTCTTCCGAAGAATCGGATTTCCGAGCGTGTCGACAAACTCTGTCAAGTAACGGACATCTTTGGCAAGGGCAGAAACACCATTTGGATTGATTTTTTTAACTTCGGGATCCAAAGGCAAGGACTGACATCATGATTAGCTTCGCGAAAACAAGCCTGAAAGATGCGTATAAGATTCGTATAAACTGACCAGTATCATAGTTGCTGCATGACTGAGGGCGTCAAAGTAGATAAGCTCCTTGATCTCCGTTGGCAGCCCGAGTAAGACCGAGTTCATGATGTTCGACAAGTAGCGCGTCAGAGTCTGCATATAGTTGCTAGGTTCTTTCTCCAGAGTCGGGGCCATCCTGATGAGACTCATTAGCAACAGCAATAGTTGCGCTCCCTAGCGAGTCTCTAAGAGTCTGGAGAAAAAGCGTACCAATCGTATTCCGCTGTCTCGATGAGGTCATCGATCTTGGAGTTTACTAACTCGAATATCCTATTCTCTGCAGTCTTTTTGTTGTTTCTGAACTCGGCGGTTGCGTTCAGGACTACCGGACCAGCTGCAGAGCTGGGAGATCTTGCCGCCATCAGTAGGTATTCCAGCTCTTGGCACGCAATCTCGAAATGCTCCAAATTGATGAGGATCTGGACGATCTGGCCTAGGTACTGGGAGCTGAGCCGCTCAACAAGAGACATGCAGACCTTCTTGGACAAGAGCTCGTCCAGGGACTAGACAAAGCTGTTATTAGCACGCGTACTTAATTAACAACTGTTTCAGTGTTAGGCCTGTGTCATACCGTCTTAAGCGTCTCATCAATGATGCCTGGATGTTGGAAATGATCATCGGAGTAGAAGTAGAACTGGTTCAAAAAATTTCGGATATCAATGCAGCATAGAGGGTACATTTGAGAGAAAGGGAGAACACAGGGAAACCTGGCGAGGAGTTAGCTTTCCCCAAGGCTTTTCAAGGGAGTCATTACTTCAACTCTTCACGACTTTTGTCCGGCGTGTACCAGCTGACGTTCACCACCTTATCGTACTCCTCCAGGTTGTTGATGGGCATCGGCATATAATCATCCGTCGAAACGATCTGCATACTAGGTTAGACTGAGTGCCTGCAAGAGTCTTAGTCCTCACGACACACCTCTTGGAAGTCATCGCTGAAACGCCTCCTCAGTAACTCGGAATACTTTTCAAATAGTGTCAACAAGAATGAATCAAGCGCGGAGACTGGGTAATTCCAGGCCTGGGTTGAAAGCTGTGTCAACGAAGGTCTAACGGCATCGAGCGTGAGGCTTACCTCCATAGTTTGGATGAACAGAGCGATAACTCCTTTGATCTTCAAAACCACTTCTGCGTTGTCGACCTCATGCAGAGCGTTCGATATCAGAGTCAATCCTGTTTGACACATTGACTCCCACAACTCATCCACCTACGGCATTGTCAGATTACAGTATCAAACGTAAGACGAATAACTACATCTCAGACTGTGACTGACCTCGACCGGCGATCGGAGTTCTTGTGCTTTCTTCATGGTCGCTCTCTCAATGATTGCGAATCCAGCAATGCCCTCCAAAAGACCGCTAAGACTGGCCTCATCTTCGTCCATTAGAGTGATGGTTGTCGGCAGGAGAAGCTCCTTTTGCCTCCTTCGAGTCGCCGCGTACTCGGCCCGAAACTTGTCATTCTGGCCCAGCGCCTCATGAATATGCAAAGACTCGAACAAAGGAGTGAAGTTGATCTGCACTTCCTCATTGTCAAGTATATCAAACTCCTCCGTCTCGTCCGACACGAGCTCAACTGCGGAAGTTAGCTTCAGGTCAGCTAGATGAACCATCTTTTCCGCTCGCTCTTTGAACCTCGTTCTCCTCAGCTCGGTCCGATAGAACGCCACTTCCCCCAGAAACTGCGATGATTCCCGGATCCGATAGAGCCACGTATTCAGGTCGGTCATGACCGCTTCCGCGATGAGCTTCTGAGTTGTAGGCACGGACTTCTGGATCATCTCCGCAATCTTATACTGCGGGATCTCCTTGAGATGCACCGTTTGCAACTCATCGAGAGCCCGGAGTGCGGCATAATGATTCTTCTTCCCCAGTAGATCATGGACCTGGTTCGCCAATCTCAGGACCTCCGAACAATCCCGCAGTGCCCTTGTAGCCTCGTCGATGTTCTGCCGAACTCCGCGCGATTCCACCAGGGCTCTTTTCTGCTGAGCAAGCTTCTCGGTGCTCGTCTGAATGGACTGACTCAGACCGAGGATCTCAGACGTGAGGCTCACGGTGCCTTCTCGAACCTGGAGCAGCTGATTGACCGAAGTCACAAACTCTTGATGGTTTGAGTTGCACACCTCCTCAATCTCAGCTTCCCTATTCGCGGATATGTGCGATAGTGACTGGACAAGCTGCTGCATGCGGTTGCTGCGGTTCGCGTCTCTCATTGCCGGAATGAGTTGATCGAGATAATCGGTGCTGGAAGAAAGCACGATCTAATCTCCGCATTGTCAATACCAGGATAGCCTTTCTCAATCGACAGATGGAATGTCTTCGAGTTTGACGCACCTGGCGGGCACCGTATGCGAATTCATCATAAGGTTCCACGATGGCCGGCATCTTAAAGAACAAGAACAGTAAAAAGGGTTATGGTATTAGCCGGGAATGCTACCGATATCTGAACGCGTTAGGTACTAACCCTTCAGAACACAGTCTATCATAACAAAAGCATCGTAGATTGCTTCAGAGCGATGAACAGCTGCGGATCTTGCCGCTTCATAGGTACCTTCTATACGGTACCTTAGGTAACTGGAGTTGAGCTTACATGCGCTAGCCTACTTTAGGTACGACCGTACGAGTACGAATTGCACTACCTACCTTAGGTAATAAGTTACCCCAAGGTCCTCGGATTCTCGGGTAAAGCTACCTGGTATACTACCTTAGGCGTTCGAAAGCTAAGGTAATCGTTCGCTTCTATTATCTTAGCTCTTATCTTAAGGTACAAATATCTTTCGGAGCTACTGCTTTCTCTTCAGATTTTCCATCCATCAATGTACGAGATGACGGCGCCGTCCGAGAGCTGTCAGAAATGGTACATACATGCGTTGACGGTCTTGGGGAGATGGGAGCCATTTTCATGTGTTGAAGTCAGATCAGGTCACTGTACAGCCCACCACCTTGTTCTGTCTCCTTCGCGTTCGCATAAGCTCAACGTGGTTAGGGCTTCTGTCACGATGTAATGATAAAAACGTTGCTACACTAGTCCATATCTGTTGCTTACCAATACCTCCCTTATCTGACATTAACTAAATCAAATTCAATAGACTTGCAATGGAGTGAAAGCCGCACCACTACGTCATTGGCCGAAATGCATTGGTGAACCTCGCACAACTCCGAATTGGGAAGAGGGGGTTGGACATTTTCGAAGCTGCCACTTCCCAACGCGTAGGTATGCCCTACCTACCTTACTGCTGCAATGACTCGTCCGCCGAGCTCCTCCGGTCTTGTGACCCTCTCGCACCTACCTTCGTCTCAATCTTCTACTCTCACTCTCACTCTCACTCTCACCCCTCCTCTTCCAGAAAACTACTCATTCTTTTCTTCCAACCTCCCACCTTTTCTCCCTCATATCTACACCACCTACCAGCTCTTTGTCTACCTACTTCTCTCGACATCTCCAGCTTGTTGTTTCAACACCCCAGGGAAGGCGGACTTGCTCAACCTCCCAGCAGAGCTCGTGAACTCTGCGCCCTTCGTTTCAGAATCTCTACCTCTTCACTCACTTACAGCATCTTGTCGACGCGTGCATCGTGCATCTAGCAATCTCAATCATTTACATACACTCTCATCTTGTGCACATATTACCAAAAATCTGCAGCAATGGATTTTGATACTCACCATGGTTTCACCAGTAGTCCGCGCACCTCCGACGAAGCTGAATCCCATCGAGGCACTCCAGACACAAGGCTTACCGCATTCTCTCTGGAGGAGGTGTGCAGTCCTGAGAAATCCGCCGGCGGTGATTCCGTCGGCCAAGGCGGTCCCCCAGCTTTCACCATCAAGCCCACCTATGCAAAATGCTCTCCTAAGGCTACCGGGAGTTTCAAGACTTATGGTTCCCAAGACCCGTTCGTGATTGTCCATGGTCCAGTTACTGGCTCGAAGCTAAGCCATGAGGCACCAAAGCTATCTCCCACCGCTTCCAGCTTCACACCTCTGGGTGCGTTTGGAAATGATCCTAGCATCTCCCGAACGGGCCCACTTGGCAGCACTCTCTCCGGTGCTTCTGGTGTTAGCTTTCTCAATGCCACCTCCCTGCCGGATGCCACCTCAGGTGGTAAGCATCTAAAGGACTACTTACAATCGGTAGCGTCTGAAATTACCACGATGGCTCCCATTGGCCAGCGCTCAGCCTCGGGGCCTACTACGCCGGTTAAGAGCGGCCAACACCAGGTCGACGATGTTTCGGGTGTCGATGTCAACGCGACTAGGTCATTGAAGGTTTCGAACATATCTCGCAAGACGTCCGGTAAAGAGCTCGCTGACTTCTTCGATGTGAGTTTTATTTCGTCATGGAACCCCGTCGCATCAACTCCATGTTCTAACACTACCGGGATTAGGGGCGCATGTTTCCTTCACTGAAGGCCCTCGTTCTCATCGACCTGGCTGCTAGTGGCACCATCTATGTTGGCTTCACGGATATTCGCGATTCTCAGAAGGCCTTCCACAAGGCGAAGAAACTGCGTACTGAGTGGGCGACTCATTACCTGCCATCGAATCAGTTCGATATGAAGCGTAACCCCGGAACTCCTTCTTTTGCGTCTGCCTACGAAGGACAGGTCATGGTTCGAGCTCATTACGGTGGCCAAACCCATCAATTCAATATTGGCAACATTCGGCAACTTGTCAAGGAGCTCCTCGATAATTATGGCGATATCAAGGTCTTTCGTGAACTCGACGCAGCAGAACCACCAATCGTCGAGTTTAATGCTGACTTTTACGACACCGCCGCAGCAGAAGTTGCTGTACTATCTCTTGATGGATTCAAGATCGGGGTGCGTACAACTTGATTGTTTGAAACGAGCTAATGCCACCATCAGCTGACAATCTACAAGGGCTGTACCCTCGCGATTGCTCACCATGGGGCTGATGTTATGCGCCTTTCACCTCGCCACATTCCTTCTCAAGATGCTCTACCGCTCCAGCGTCACAGCTCCGGTTTGGGGGGTTCTTTTGCGCATATGAGTCTCGGGACGCGTCCTGGCTCTTACGACAGTATTCCGCATGATCTTTCAGGAATTCCGGTTTACGCTAGGCCAAGCCCGACTGGTCGTTCCATGATACCACGCGAGGAGTCTCTTGGCTATTGGGCCTCGCCTCAAGTCGGCTTTATTGGCCATAGCTATCCTCGTCGTGACCTGAAACCACTTCCAATCATGTACAGTCCCCGCCACCAAGAGGAAGCCATGGTATCGCTCAGAGCATGGGATGTATTCGGACCAGGCGCTATCGGTCAAGAAAGAGGACAGACGTATCAGCCCCAGCTCAGAAACGGTGCCTACTCACCTCAGCGTCGAGGGCCGCCCAGATTCGGAGGCCGTCACACCCATGAGTTCGCTTCTGGTCATCATAATGTTGTTGATGTTGAGCGTATCCGTCGAGGCCTCGACGTTCGCACTACAGTGGGTCTTCTTTAACCTCTATTACGTTGCCGAGCCATTTATGATGTGTGCAGATCATGTTACGAAACATCCCAAACAAGATTGATCAGGTGAGACTTCTTGCCTTTCGAGGAGCTCGATCGATATTTGATTGAACATTATCAGGCTATGCTGAAAGAAATCGTGGATGAGACAAGTATCGGCAAGTACGATTTCATGTACTTGCGCATTGGTAAGTGGCTTACACTACCCTCATATGAAGCTGGTTAATGAAATCGGATTCCACAGACTTTGCGAACAACTGCAAGTAAGGCTGAGAAAAACTGAACACCTTGGATACACGGAACGAAGCTGACGATTATAGTGTGGGCTACGC
Organism: Acarospora socialis; assembly: GCA_025617375.2. Lineage (NCBI taxonomy): Eukaryota > Fungi > Ascomycota > Lecanoromycetes > Acarosporales > Acarosporaceae > Acarospora > Acarospora socialis. The sequence continues at coordinate 953,005 of JAMYGW020000011.1, forward strand.
GTTCATCAATTTCGAAGACGTGAGTTCAATGAAATTCCAGACTGCGTATGAGACAATGCAGCTGACATTGACAAAGCCATGGTTCATCATCGACGTGAGTGAAAGGTGTAAAATACCGCTTTCAGGGTTATTAACCTCTCGTACAGTTTGTCAATGCTAGAGCGGGGCTCCGATGGCAAGTCTCCACACAGCCGTGCAGTGCCAGTAGCTATTTGGCTAACGGCAAAGCAGGAACCGGTTCAATAGTGACAAAGTAGCCGAGGTGTCTTATGCTAGTCAGTCAATCTGGTTGCTGCAAGAGTTTGCGCTGACACCTCTGTAGCCATTCAAGGGAAGGATTGTCTGGTTCAGAAGTTTCGTAACAGCTCTGTGATGTTGGAGCATCCGTCTTTCCGGCCGAAGGTATTGTCTCTGAACTCGGATCCATCACTGGTTATGGGAATACGCTGAACAAATTAGATCTTCCACACTGGAACAGGCCCGCTTAGCGGGAAAGAAGATACCTTCCCGGGCCCCGACAATCCTTCCAAAATGCGGCGAAGCGTGGAGAATGCTGAACATGTTGGTAAGTGCGCCGCTTTCTACGTTGGAGAACACCCCGAGAAGCTTGCCAGTATCTGTTAGGTCTTATGTTGACTCTACCATCAGGTCTTTTCGCACCTCGGGCTGGTCAGCACTTTCGAGACGAGCAACGTCGACGTCGCTCTCAATACGACCGCGGTACCCGTCTGGCAGAGCTCGAGGACGCCTACGAGTACGGCACCCAAGGCTACCACGCCGAAGAGTTCTATCGCCCCGTGGCTATTGGCAATCGTCAGCATAGTGGTACGTCTTACGGATACGCAGCGATCTTCTAAGTGGCTGCCGCATGGGCTCACGTCCAGCCGATCACCTTTGCACACCTTCGTTGCTCCACATACACCTGGTCCTCGCGTACCGATTTCACCTTACTAAAAGTTGGCTCTGTCCCCACTTTGTTGCTTGCCACATTAAGGTGAGGCAACGTCTGGTAGTGTATCTGTCCTATTTCCGAAGCCCTTGTGACTGCATTTTTCTTTAGTCCTTTGGGAGGGTTTACATACACCAGCGGCCAGTCCGAATCCGTTGTCGCCGCCTGTTAACATCCCGGCTTGGCTATGGTATGCTGCTATGCCGCCCGTTGGTGTGTCATTCCCGTCCCCTCGTCTACTGTTGGAGAAGTTTGAGGCATGGAAAACGACGAAGGTTAGATACGAAGCATTAGTTGGAGGGCGTCAGCCAGTGCTCTGTGCAGCAGTGTGCCGGGGCGATACTTCTCCTGCGAGTTTACTGATGAGCGCACTTACTTCTTATTATTTGCTGCACTACACAAAAGCGTGCCGCATTTACCTCTCGATCTCCGAGTAGTGCAAAATCACAGAGATGGGGCATGGGCACTCGTTAGATTTGCTTAACATAGCTGTACATGTTCCCAACTAGATAGTGTTGGCTTCGCTGGCTTCAAGATAGCTGACTGAATAATGGCAATGAGCTACGATTACATATATTGAGATTAATAGTTTCAAAACGATCGAGAATGTGCTGGGCTTTATCTCACGGAAAATTAAAGAACGCAAATGTACTAAGAAGTTCTTGGCTTGGAGTATTCCAAGCTGAGGTGTTCGATTACTACGCGAGAAAGCTCTATACTGAGACGAGCAGAACTCCCGTGACTGTCCCGTGACCTATAGTAAGACCTAATTCCTACATATCAGATGTTGAGGTAGGTTTATTGGGCGTATACGATCCTCCAGTTACTCATAGAGTCATGACTACATAACCTTTGGCAGCAACGGCACTGCATGGCTTCTGTACGAGCCGATCAAGCCATGGTGGAACTTCAAGAAGTCACGAAGCTGCTGCAGCTAATATTCCATCGCAACAAAAACCAGCATCATTCGGCGAAGTGGTGGAAGTGGTTCGCCATGCTGAAGCGATCTCTGCTCAAGCTCTCCCACGAAAAGGCAGAGGCGGTCAAGGCGAGGGTGACTTACATGTCGGAGTTCCTGATCCCCAGATGTCACCGGTGAGTGCGACACCACCCGACTTGGTGCTCGGGCTCAATTCCGCTGAAGCCATGGACCGCGTTGTAGAGCTTTTACGAACCTCGTCGCCGATCAGCAGTTCGCCGCCCTGGGCCTGGTGCTGCTGGCAAACTTGGCTAAAGTCGGCCTCATCGTCGACGCAATGGCAGGCAAAGGACGCAAAACGCCAGCTAAAGATGCACGGCGTGCTCCCGCGACATTGGAAGGTAGCGAAGATCTCGGAGAGAGCGTTATTCGCGGCGATCCGAGAGTTGCTGCCATGTCCGTACAGTCGAAAGCGGCCCGTTACCATCACGCTACAACGGCCGATGGGAATGGTTTCAAGCGTGAGAAGGATATGATTACCTCAAGCAATGCTCGGAGCATATCGGAGCCAAGAATCAATAGCCCTAGCTCGTCTCCGAGGCCACGGAACAGGAGACGTGGGAAAGTTAACGCCATTGACGAACTGTTCGACGGGCTTGCATGATATTATGTATTCCGTTCCATTCATGCCCGCTTGACGGGTCCAAGAGCCTTTAACAACTCGGCATAGGGTGATCCTTAGGAGCCCTCCTCTTGGGTACTCCCAGTCACGATTCAAGTCGGCGCGTATAATTCGTAACCAACTACCTAGACCCTAACCATACAAGCAGGCTTACACCCGCGACGTTGATACAGAGATGCTGAGCAAGACACCAAGCCATGATATACAGATACTTGGGCGAAAACACGGTCCATATGAACAGATGCGTTCTTAAAGCCGAGCAAGCGACCATTACGAAAAAAAGACTCGTCACGGCGAAGAGCGTTAGGAGAGTTAGGTGATGGAAGAGGTCCCCTTTCGGATCTCTTCGATCTCTCTGGAGAAGGAGGATGGTGGTCGCTGATGCCCACCATAACGGCCCCGCCCAGTTGCCGACAAAGGTCAGAATCCCCACAACCAGAACGTTGTAATCACGGACGCCGTTGTACGCACTGGATAGGTCAATCGAGGAGATGGCATTCGATCCCCCTAACGCAAAGAAAGATGCATACTGGAAGAGCAGGGATGTCGTTGAGATCTCCGTCGTCGAGAGGTCGAACGATATCAGGAAACGAAGCTGAATCTCAGAAAGGAGAAACAAAGGGATGTTTGCGATACGAGACTGTGTGACAAGCATTAGAGTGAGCAGGTCATGAAATACTACACCTGCTGGATAATTAGCGCGGTAAGTATGGGAAACGGAAGCAACCTTACCAGAGTCACTGCGTTTATTGTTAGTTCTATTCTTCCGCAGTTCAAGAGTACCATTGTATCCTAGGGCAAGCCCCAGACCCAGGAAAACAGCCCTCGCTTGAGTCAGTAGTGACGTGTCTTCCAGCTGTCGTCTCATGGGTATCGGGATATCCTTAAGGAGTTCCGGAGCTTCGGTATTGGTAAATTTTACTTTGAACAGAAACGCAGTCACGCACAGGATGATCGAAAGGAGTGTAGCCAGCGAAGGAGTTAGCTGCCGGAGTCCTCGCCGGGAAAGCCTGTATGTCAGGTCCAGAAACGTTGCAGAAACGGCAACCCACAGGACGGAATTATGTTCGGGAAGGAATGTCCTTGCAATATCTGGTTCCCCAGCGAACTTCTGGCCTGTTTGGTTCCACCGCCGAAGAAGACGTGATATGGCCAGCAGACATCCCCCTAAAACAGTATACTGCAGCATGCCTCGCCTATCATGCCTACTTCTACCCCAGAATAAGCCTATAAAAAGCTGCCAAGCAACCTGCTCTTGGACTCACCGCTTCAGTAACAACCATGCAAGCCAGCCCGATAAGCACCAGTACCAAAAGTGCTGCTCTTCCTCCACGTAACTACTGGCGAACATCATGCCCCCATAAGCCAAAGCTAGGGCTATGAAGAGCAAACCGGTCGATCCGGACTCACAAAGCGCTGGCAGCGACGTCGCAGACGCTATTAGTACAGCTAGAGCAGCCGCCGTCATGCCCAGCCGGAGGCGGGTGAGGTTGTAATTACTGGCTGTGTGGCTCATCATTTGTTGCGCGTTTCTTAGGAACTAACAACCTTAGTTGTCGTAGAAGTTCTCAGAATGACATTGCTTATTTACCTGCATTAAGGAGAGCAGACAATCATCATATGTCTCTAGTCCATTTGCACCACGCTTGACAAAGCCTACAAGCTCTGCTGCTGATTTCCACTGGCAGCGAAGATTTTCAAGGCTTGAGGACTCCTGAGAGCAATCTTGTACGATAGATTGGTTATCGAAGGACATCTCAGGGAAAGTGGCCTTGACAATGCTCAAGATCTGGAACGCATTCCGCACTGTTAACTGGATCTTATCATCTGCCCAAGTTCGTTAGCGTGAGCAGATGCCCTATCAGAGCTAAATAAGACAGCCTTAACAAACCCTTTCCCCAGAATGCGAGCATGTCCGGGATGAAGACTCCAAGATTGTTCAGAGGCACTGGGAAACCCAGCAGACCTGCCAAAGTTGGTACTATATCGGACTGTTCGACTACAGTATAATAGCGGTAGTCTTCCGCAACCGCAAGTGGGCAATCCAGGCCGTGAAATATGGTCTGGAATTTTGGAGACATGAAGACAAGGGCAGGGAAAGTCTCTCCAGGAGCAGAACCGCCATGGTTTCCAGCATCGTTCATCCCATGATCCCCGCAAAGGACGAAGAGGGTCGACTGCAAATGGTCCTCAGACTCGATGGCTTGGTATATCTGCTTAACAACGTCATCCATTTCCGCCTGCTTGGGCAGCATGTTGGGACTACATCAGAAGTGAGCAGAAGTAGAAGGGCTAGGTGGTCATGGAAAATTACCTTCCCGGGCCAGCCTTATGACCTATGTGGTCGAGACCAAGGAAGTGCAGGATCATGGTATTCCAATCGTCCCGTTGCAACTCTTCCGGTAGATGTCTTGTCACATTGTTGTCCACTTCCGTGAAGTCCTGGCGTCCGACTTCAGCCCTAATCTATCCAGCACATCGGTCTGGACTGACCGAAACAAAGAAGCTGGTTGTGCCATCTGCCCGTGAGAACACGCCGGGGAAGAGTTTCAGCCACGTATCGTCGCCGTACATGATCAGCCTCCCATCAGGCTTGGCTCTCATCTGCGCTAGCCAGGTGTCTTGTTGTGCAAGACTTGACGTTGTATCGGACTCTGCAAAGTTCAAGATGACGTCAAGGAAAGACGGAATAGAGCCTGTTGTCATGGCTTTCACACGCGGCATCGTTATAGTAGGCGACGTAGCATGGGCAGTATATGGTATCGCAGCTCCGCCAGCGATTAGACTGCCAAACAGAGTCAGCAGGTGCTTCGGACAACTGGCTCGTTCCCCTATCTCGAACCTTTGGGTAAACCTGAAACCGGACTTCTCAGAATAGACGAAGTCACTGGGCAGATCAGCATCTTCTGTGCAACCTTTAGTGAGCCACGGTGCTCACCTCCTAAGCGCGTCGACCACCATGAAAATGATCTTATCGAAAGGAGCTCTGGGTGGAGGACCCAGACCCGGGTCTTCATAACGGGCCAGTCCTGGCAGAAAAGGTTTGTAAGGGAAGAATCCCGTCGCGAAGATGACTATAGAGATTGGCACGAGTACATTAGCCAGGCAGAGTAGAAGCAAGAACTTCGAGGTCGGAGAAGGCTTATTGCGCCGGAGTTCCACCATTGTTGACGAGATTTCCCGTGCATATAGTGTCTGGGGGGATCCAGAGAAGATACTATGTACTGTGTTTGTTTTACACTGCTTTAGGGGTGATGCGCCACACCTTAAATTGCTCGCCTTACACGCGGCATCTACCAGGGTCTGTTCAAGCTTCGAGGCGTCTCCCCAGGCCTAACCCCAGCGATGCTACAAGGTACTCCGTATGCAGTACCTTACGTTGTAGATGTGAAAGATTATCATGACATCCACCGCTCTATTATGGAGTGTTTAATGTCTACCATCACTCGTCACGTATGAGGACTCAGCTCAACAGATGTGCCTTTGCGCCAACAAGTTTCTATGCGACAGCACTTTTGAAGACATGCACTCCTCCTGATCGCCATTGGAAGATCCCAGATGAACGCCCCCAAAGCAACTTTTGATGAGTGAGGATCACCTCTTCTGCTTTCCAGCAGAACCAGAACCCTTGCGTTTGTTGTAGCTCGAAAAGACTATGGAAGCCTTCGATTTGCTGCGCCGCTTCTTATGGACCCGGTTAGGGTTATTGGACTTGATGCCAGCAGCGTGTGGTTTACTGTCAAGCGCCATGGCTATACAACATATTAGCGGAAAGTACTTGGTCAGTTTGTGTTGCCTTGGTATCCGACTAGCTGAAGTTATAGCTAGTCATTGTGCGTATATTCGGTATGTTGATTTGTGAGTGGCATGGATTGGACAGCTCCTGGAACTAACCTTCATGCGCTGCCTCAACTGCCTCCTTTTCCTTGTCCTTCGCCTTTGGGTGGATGGTGTCTTGTCCGTCAGCATTGATGACAATGAGAGTCACAGAATCGATGGACCTACCTTCACCGATCTCCATCTCTGCGTCTTCCGTGACTTTGGGTGCAGCCCTACCCGCGAGCTCCAAGAGCTTTCTCGACAGCCGCTCCGTCCTGGCAGTCTCTACCGGACTGAAGACTTTCGATCGTAGTTTTGCTCTATTGGACTTCTTTGTGCTCGATCGTAGACCCTTGGCCATTGTTGATAGTCTGAAGATGTGCGGAGAGCGGGCCTACGTGCGATCGCTCACCTTTGTCGACTACTGTAATTGGAATTGCTGCAAGCTTGGCCAGGCGTCTAGGGATGAGTCTGGTAAGGATCTATGACGGTGACTGACGCTGTGTTACTCTATGGGTTTCCCTGACCGAGCACGAGTAACACTTGTTGTCTGTTAGGTGCAAAGATCGTAGTCTGCACTTTTGCGTCACTGATAGGTAGGTTGGCGACTACTCCGTACCTACGCTTACATGTAATCAGTACCTAATCACCTAGATCATCACATTCACGTCCTCGATTTGCGCCTTCATTCTCAGTGTGCTACCTCATGTCTGGTTTAATGCATCATTCTCAGCAAGCCTTCTCTGATCGTGCCTTTTCACCGTGATCTCCAAAGGCCGGGCGTTGCTCGAAATATGGCGTCCAGCGGACAGCCATTAGATCCCCATGTCGTGGTAGCAAGAGTCAAAACCCTCATTAATGCCCATTTGAAGAATGTGTTGAAAGCAGAAAGTCTCCCAGTCTCGGGCGTCAAGAGTGCGATGCAAAGTCGTATCATAGCTCGTAAGTTCTGGAACTCGCTCTGCCGCTCGCACTGCTCGCCGCAACAGTTACTTCGCACTCGCCTGCCAAATCAAACAGTGACTGATCACTAGTTGTTGTTTTACAGATATCGAAAATTACGCACGAACAGGGAACGTCGACGGGTTCAACCGTGTGAAGAACCTGGTGTATAGCCCAGACGGTGTCTTGTCACCCATGGCTCCTCGCACCGGGCATAACAGCCTGACCAAGCCTTCAACCCCGACTTCATATTCGACAGTTAACGGGTTAGGGCGGCCGCCAGGGTCTGCCCATGGAGGCATGGCCCCTCATGCCTATGTCCCAGGTAGGATCAAGGAGTTACTGGTTCATTCAGAGGTGCACTTTGCTGAGAGATATCAAGTCCGTCTTGTTTTCAAAGATAGTCCGTTCTACTCCATAATAGAGCCGCTGACACCGATCATTGAATGTAAAGGTGAGTTAACCCACCGAGTATGACGAATTCGCTGAAGATGGCCGATTTTCCAGAGCGAGATACTACCCGAGATAGTGTGGACTGCAAAGTCGTCTTCTCACCTGCCGTAGCAGACAGGCTTCAGAGAGATCCGACGACCCGAGTGATGATATACTGCGCTGCAGATATAGGACTTTCCCCTTACACCAAGGCCGACATAGCCTTTCCGCATCAGGTCGAGATCAAGGTTAACCTGGACGAGATCAAAGCGAATCTCAGAGGACTAAAGAACAAGCCCGGCTCAACAAGACCAGCAGACATAACCAATCTTGTACGGAAACGTGCGAACTACGAGAACTCGGTCGTGATGACATATGCATTGACTCACAAAGTAAGCTATAGTTGTTCAGCTATCGGCAGTGCTTGATTTTAAGGTATCACTGTGAAATAGTCTTCAATGGCTATTCTAATTTTGCCTGGGATCTTCCAGCTACCTTCCTTTGCTCTTCGATAGCTAATTTGATTGGGTAGAAATTTTATCTGGTTGTCAATCTTGTCAAGCAACATCCAGTGGAGGAGCTGGCTGCTAAATTGAGATCGGGCAAAAGGATTTCCAAAGCGCAAGTCATCAGCGAAAGTATGCGCGTACGGGCGTATTGCTGCTAGGAAAACTTCGAAACTGACTTGACGCACAGTGATAAGCAAAGCACAAGACGCTGATATCGTTGCTACTTCTACTGTCATGTCGTTGAAATGCCCACTGTCAACTTTACGTATCCAGATGCCTTGTCGATCTACCGTCTGCACCCACAATCAGTGCTTCGACGCCTCTTCCTTCCTCCAGCTACAAGAGCAAGCCCCGACCTGGACCTGTCCTGTGTGCAATAAAATCATCGTGTTCGAAGCGCTCGAAGTCGACGAGTACGTGCCTGTACCTGTGATTTAGCAGCATTGAGCTGACCTATGCAGGTATGTGGATAACATCTTGAAGTCAACCGGCACTGCTGTGGAGCAAGTCATCATTGAACCAAACGGGAAGTGGGTTGTGAATTCGAAAGCGGACACCTCGCCCAAACCGAACGGCGCAAGCTCCGGCACTGATGAGGATGAAGATCTCGTCGAGATCAAGGACATGCGTGTGGCGTCATTGAAGGAGGAAGCTCCTCACACCCCCCATGTTATGTCACGAACGCCGCCTTCATCGTCTCGAGAACCATCCATCGCTTCCGGAAGCATGCGGTCTTCCAACAATAAGCGACCGATCAGTCAGGTCATAGACCTTACCTTCAGCGATGATGACGACGATGAGCCTCCCAGAGCAGCTAAGCGGCAGCATTCCAACACTGGCTTGCATGGCGCTATGGATGGTGGAAGTAGGTACGGTTACGCGCCAGCAATCGCGAGGCCGAATGCGGCCAGTCCACGTGTGAACAGACACTCGTCTCTGAGCACACTCGACTCGGCGTATCAGTATCGAGATCTTTGAGTTGACCTATGATAGCGGAAATACCTCAACATAGACGGAGTCTCTTGCTTGGCTGGGAAGGTAGTCTCCGCCATCACGGCTGCTGGTGTAAGGCATTCCTGGGCTCCATCGATATCTACTCTGGGAAAATCTGGTATTAGGGTTTCAGATGGCGCGATTCAGCGGTGATGATACCATTGCAAGGCGTGGGGCGGATGTGTTGATTGGCTAGAGGTCGGCTTGGCTGGGCTCTATACCTAGTCACAGCTCTGAAAGCTGTCTATATGCCAGTGCTTGAAGCTTAAGCTCTACATCTCAACGACACGTTGGATCTCTGATTATCCAATGCTCCTCCGGAAAAATCTACATAGTTCCTCAATACCTCGTAATCACGTAGCGGAAGCCTTCGGCCCTGGAGATCTTAGTACTCTTTAGGCCCTTGCACACCACCGTAGGTAGTGCGGAACTACGGCTAGGCCCTCGTTTGTTATAAGGTCTATAACAGACATCGAAACGGTTGGGCAACGCGTAAGGTAAGCGCACGTCACCAGGACGGCCGCAGCCTGATCTTCAATGTCATTCGAGACGCCTTTGCCGCCGTATAATGCCTCGGATCCCCACGCGACTTTCCTGAACGCCAGCTGCCTCGACTTCCTGCTCATCGAGCTCGTGCCCATGGCCTACCGGCTGGCGGCCGAGCTGGCCGACTCCGACGACAAACCGGACGACGAGGAACGCAACGACGTGGCGTACAGGCGGTTGGAGACGCTCGGGTACCGTGTCGGGCAAGGGCTCGTGGAGAGGTGAGGTCGATCTTGTTGGACGGGGGCGCACGGCGGTGAGGATTGGGGCCGCTGAAGTTATGGGCTGAAGGGCGCCATGGGAGATACGCAATGGGCTTACGTCGCGGCGATTTCTTGGACAGATTCTCGAGAGACCGTCCACGCTTCACGGACACGTTGGACGTGATCAAATTCCTATGCAAGGATCTATGGACCTTGGTGTTCCGAAAGCAGATTGATAATTTGAAGACGAACCATCGGGTGCGGACCGCCCCTCCGTGTTCGGTTTCCAGCGCAGGTTACGCTGACTGAGGAGTGAAGGGGGTCTACGTCCTTACCGACAATCTCTTCCAACCTTTTCGGCGCATGAGCACGGAAGCTGGGGGCCCAGCCGTCTCGCGGGCGCGACCGGTAGGACCTCTCCCCCATTCTTGGCGTTCATGTGCAAAAGGTACAAGGCTGATGAGGGAATAGTTCTTGTGGTTTCCCTGCGGGTTGATACGAGGTGCATTGGCTAACATGAACGTCAATGCCACCGTACACGCCGAGACGTTGGAGCTTCCGGGTGCGACGTTCCAGATAAAGACTATAACCACCAAGCCTTAAGCGAGAGAAGCAGGGGCTACATGTTGCAGTCTACTCTATTTAGCGGCATTAGGAGGCGTTTATGGCATTCTCATACGAGCGTTGAACGGTTATCATACCGCAATAGTCACTTCGCTGTGGATCTCAAATTTGTAAGGAGTTATTGAGCTGTCGTTGAGTTGAGCTGCATAAGTTCACATTTTTTCTTTGACGATGTTGAGTCAAGCTAACGCAACAGCTGTCTCGACGATGTGTTTTGGCTTTAGTTGTTGGTCAATGCCAAGTTCATGTGTTGTCACAGCCTAGCTATAACTCGTTATCTATCAGCCCAGGCACCGGAACGCTAATTAACTACGCACTACCTTACTTACAAGTACAAGGGCAGACATGAGCAGGCTGAGGAAAGAGTGCTTCAGAAAGCACGGAGAGGAAGAGGAGCTTACTTTGCTGGAGGATTCTTCACGAATTCTACGCCCTTCTCAATGTTGCCTTTAAGCCCTTTGGTACAAGCCTCGAGCAGTTTCTTCTCATAGTCATTGAGATGCGGTAGTGGATTTTGAGCCTTCTCAGCACCGGATGGCTAAATACGATCGTAAGCTACTTGCAGAGCAAGATGGAGGATCTTTTGAAAAACATACCCCGAGCTCGACGGGTACGGAGAAGTAGTCGACATCTGTCTCCTTAGCGATAGCGTCACCGCCGGAGACGCCCGGGAGGTAGATATAGGTCGGCTCTACGATGCCCTTCTCCCCTTTGACAGCCTTTATGACTTTCTCGGCAAACCTACCGCAAGTCAGCTGTCTTCACAGGCCCAATGTTCGTTCTTGTGCAATGTACCGGTAGCCCGCATACGCCATCGAAAGGGTTGCGGAGCCAGCTCCATCCTTGGCTTTTACAACTTCATCTCCGCCAAATTGTACGCCTACATGCTCCATCAGTATCAATCAAAGTGTCTCGCGCTTGGTGCTTACGGTTCACCAAGGCGTCAAGCTTGTCCTCCGGGATCTTGACCGGTGGCTTGGCCTGACTAAAGAGTGGTACAATCGTCTCTCCAGAATGACCGCCAATAACAGGAATCACGGTCTTCGTTGGGTCCCGCTCGCCAGTTATGTCCTGGACGAAGGTCTCCGCTCGGACTACATCCAACGTTGTCACACCGAAGAGGCGCTTGGGATCAAAGACACCGGCACCCTTGAGAACCTCGGCAGCAATAGGGACAGTGGAGTTGACCGGGTTGGAGATAATGAGAACGAACGCTTTGGGGGAGAACTCGGCAATGCCCTTCGCGAGGTCTCGGACGATACCGGCGTTGATCTTAAACAAATCATCGCGAGTCATACCAGGCTTGCCTTTTTGCAACGTCAGCAGACTTTCCTCGTCGCAGCGGAAAGGAGAGCAATACGAGGAATCCCAGCTGGGATGACAACGACGTCAGCGCCGCTTAGGGCGTGCTTCAAGCCATCATCTTTTGGCAGAAAGCCGGTGACTCTCTATATCCTCTCCATCAGTCCGCCATCTCCGTCGGGTTCTCAAAGTGGAAGCATACAGCTACTGAGGAGATATGGGAAAGATCTGCCGTCACACCGGGGGTGTTGACGACATCGTACAGGGAGAGTTCGTCAATCAGAGGGCTGGCCTTCAGGAGGAGAGACAGCGGCTTCGGACAAGCCGTCAGCCACCACAATAATCGAAGAGAGACAGTCTCGGCAGTAGCTTACCTGGCCGATGCCACCAGATGCACCAAGAACAACTGGAACGCGAGTCAGAGATTGGCTATCGGCTGGGTGGATGTCAGAACTAGCCCGTACCTGCTTTAACCATGTTTCTCAAGATGCTATCTATCTGAGAAGTTCGACCGATTGATGATGCACTTCTTATCTATTGTAGCAAAAACCTGCTGCTGTGAAGAGTAAGTGAGATGAATGTTTGTTGTGGAAGTGGCTTGAGCGAAGGAGGTTTGGGCTTCAGAAATCCGCGCGATGGTGTGATGTTTTGGCGGGGTAGGAATTCGGCGGCTGGAACTGTAACTTTACAACGTGGGGGCACCCTCGGAACGGACGCATGGCGAAAGGCGGACATCACCCCAATATGCAACCTGTCCGAAATTTGGAAACCTCCAGCATTTTATTCGAATCTTTACGGTCACTACATGCCAGCACTGATAGTCAAGATGCAGACTATCAAAACCCTGCAGGCTGCACTTCCGTCACACACGGAGCCTAGCTCAGCGATTGAGTCGCATCCGAGTCCCTACCAGTACTCAGATTACCCAGGTCATGGCGGATGGAAGAGGTCTCCCTAAGCTGAAAGTCTGCTTTTCATGCGAGATGAGTTGAGATAGGACTTTGGGTATATCTTGCTCTTTTTGAAGCTACAGATACGACAGCTATTGCGACCCTCGTGCTCCTTCGCAGCCAAATGACCCAACATTTATGATGACTCCTTCTCCGCAGCTTTCCTGGCCTTGACCCCACGTGGTTTCTTCTCTGGGACATCCTTCTTCGCTTGTTGGGATTGGCGGATAGCACTGGCACGAGCGACAGCCTCTGCCCGGAGATCTGGCCGGTAGCCCTGCTTGGCTGTGTGGTTGACGATGCCCTTATAGACCCTAGACACCTTGTCAATCCAGTATCCATCGTGCAATGGTGTCGAGCGATCTGGAGCCTACTTCGGTCCTGACTTGTTCGATCCCCAGGTTACTTCGTTCTTGTTTGCTGTCGGTCTGTTGTGATGCTTCGTTTTCTTGGTGATCATCGTGACGCCACCGCCTTGCTTGGGCTGGATGCCAACAGCCTGTGCATCGACCATCAGTGTCAGCCTCGCAACCTCTTGTGTCGTCCAACCCCACTACCATCAGCGTATCTTACCTTCTCGTTGAGAAAACCGGCATGCTGTGGGACTGTCAAGCTTCTATCTTTTCTAAGACTGGTCTGGAGTACACACCTTCCTTGAGTGCATATTCGTCACATTGAGAGGGTCTCGTGAGAATTGAACTCCGCCGCCGCTCCTCCGCTTGACGAGGTAGGAGTTGTTGGCGCCTAGTGCGGATAAGACTGATGGCGATTGTGAACAATCAGAACGTGGTACTCACGGGTGATTTCCCAGATCAGGTCAGAAGAAACGTTCGACATCTTGGTAGACTCTGAGAGATATCTTAGATTGACCTGGTTGTTCAAATCGTTTGTGGGTTTTAACCCCCACGCTTGCGCTTCTCTCGCTTGTTCCCGTAGACGCTAGTCTTCCCCTTCGGTCTCCGACAAGTAAAACGCTGCGTCCGCATCAGCCTCATCATTGCATCGTGGATCACTTCGTTACCAACCCACATCAAGACATATCTTGTCAAACACGCTTCACACGGCTAAACATCACTCCCCATTCTACGCAAGTGACTCCTGCCGAGAGAGGGTCCGAAGTAAAAGTCCGGCAACATGGCCTACATCCTTTACTCCTTCTCTTTCTTCTTCCTCGTCATAGCCACCAGTAAGCTTGATTCAGTGTTTCTCACCTATCCCACGCATGTACTCAACCGTCCTAGTCCTCTACCTCACCCGTAGCCGATGGCTTCACCTGCTCCCAGTCCCTGACTACCTCTACCAACGACTTCCATACTCCTTTGCCGGCGACATTGAGTCCGGCTTCACGTCGGCCGACTTCGACCTCTCCATGAACGTCGTGGGTGGAGACTCGCGTGCAGGCCTCGATCAACAGGGAAAGAAGGAAATTCAAAGAATCATGCAGGCGAGGAAAGTGGGCTTTGACGAAGCCAGAAGGATGTACACAGAGCGGAAGTTTGCGAAGAACAACATCGGTCCGGACGGAAGGCCGAGGGATCCCAAGTTTGTCTCGTTTTCTTGACGTTATGCGGCGAAGGTAAAGGCTCCATCAACGTGTCCATATGGTTATACCGGGTACGGAAGTTGATCACCCCGGGTGCTGGCGTCCTTTCCTTATGATGTTGTTTCTTGTGGCACCTTTAAGGCATCGGTTTTTGGGACTCAGGTCAAGAACTCTCTTTGCTTAGCGTATTTGTACTTCTAGCGGGCGTTGTCATGGCTAGGATACAGGCGGACAGAAGAGCTTCCATCTTAACTGCAAGCGTATCTATTTCGACTACACTCAAAATTCACCGTTTGGCTACATTGCCCACAACAAAAGCGTCGACTTCAGCTCCTATCTATACAACCCGCATTCGCGAGGGATTGCAGGACTCAACTCCGGGACCCGACCCTGGAACCCGAGCCCTATTGACCATCCAACTAAGCACAAAGCATGGTTGATGGGGTATCTTTAGTAACACCAAACCGTCGGTTTCTTACCCTGATAAGCCTGTAACTCGGCAGTGGGTTGATTCTCCTTCCATTTTGAGCAGTTTGAACATTGATTTGAACGACCGCTCGTCTGCCGCTCATCTAGGCCTTCCGTAGCCTTGCTGTTGGAAGCCAGGCGGCAACCCAGGAGGTGGTCCGAAGCCAGGTGGAGCAAACGCTGGCGGCGGTGCTCCCATAACTGGTGGAGGCACACCCTGTGGAGGAAAGCCAGGTTGCTGGGGTTGGTTGAAGCCGGGCGGGAGGAATCCTTGAGGCCCTCCGTATCCAGCCTGCGATGGTGGTGGCCGTGCCGGCAAACCTGAGGGAGGTGCTGGAAGAGGTTGGGGCGGTGGGGCCGGACGCTGCTGTGGTAGTGGAACCGACTGGTAGGGACCATTCGTGACACTAGGTCGTCCTGGCGCAAACATCGCAGGGCCGGTTGGGACACCATTCATTGCTCGACCGACGTCTCCATCGATCATCGCTGCAGGAGCACTTGGTGCTGCCGCACCGAAAGCTCCTAAAGGAAGCGGCTGGCCTTGCGGCTGGACGTTGTGCTTCCGCGCTTGAGCAGCAAGCATCCTCTCAGCTTGATCGCCATGCCGCTCGCCCTTGCCATCTTTCTTATAAGCGTACTGCACCGATATCTCCTTGTTCATAAGGTATTGGCCGTTCATGTTCGCGATAGCTTCATCTGAGGCCTCAAAATTGGAAAAGGAAACGAAGCCGTAGCCCTTAGACAGGTTGGCATCATCACGAGCAATCTAAACAAATATCACCATGCTATCCAAAATGAATCGTGAGGTAATTCATACCTTCGGAAGCGACACGAGACCGCCGAAGCGACTGAACGTATCGTAAAGCGTTTGTTCCGATACCATAGGATCCAAATTGCCGATAAACAATTCTGCCCCAACCTCAACCGTCTTCTGCTTGTCCGCCGAAGCTTTGTTGACCCGTATCGGCTTTCCATACAACCGTACTTGGTTCATGATTCTTGCCGCATACTCTGCGTCCTCCTCACTGATGAACTCGACGAAGCCATATCCCTGGTGCGTCTGGGTGACTCGATCTTTGGGGAGATGCACGTTGACTATCCTTCCCGCTTGTAACATGAGCTCCCATACCAGGCTATCTGTGACTCTTTCGTCGAGATTGCCAATGTAAACCGTAGCCTCTTTGTCCTGTTCCCTGAAGTCTCTTAGCATTTATGATGGGGGACCTGCCATGAAGCAGGGAGCTTACCAATGCCTTGCGCCGGACATGTTGAAGGACCCTTCAAAGTTTGAAGCTGAGGTCGGTAACTTAGAGTGGAACAGAGATTGAACGTCTGGATTCCGGTATGGGTATGTTTGTCGCGCTGGATGCGACGGAAGAAGCCGGCGGCGGTAGCGGAATTTGGTTCTCGAAGCTCTGCGGACGACAATACAGTACCTTCGTACTCTACATCTATAGCATCACCAGCGCTATCCAGACAGTTGATTGTTTGTTGATCTCGTCCCCAAGAACACCTGAAAGGTACTCCAGTTCACATATCTTCAACAATGCTACAGCTATCAGAAGAATCCAAGGTTTGTTCAAGGCACCCGTGTGACGGACGAGCTACACTTACTATTCCCAAGGAGCGAATCACCAAGATCATCGACATCTCACGAGTGGCGATACATTAGTATGGCATATACCTTGATTATTGCCAATTGCATGGCTGATGGACAGTAGTGGCTATCTGCCTCTAATAATCTATCTGGGTATGCTCACCTCGAATCCCGCAGCACGGCGGTATGCTCATGCTTTACAGGCTACACTTGCAGCGAGCCAAGACCGCCGTTCATCAGGTAGGGGCATCACAGATAGTGATTCTCAGATTTGGGCTTGGGGGGAACTGATGGTGGACAGACTGTTCTCTCCGCTCGCATGAGCGAGGTATCAGCCCAGAGATAAACCTCGCCCGACACTGGTGCAAAACAAGACGATGAGTGCGTGTAGCATGGTGAGATCGAGGGCTTTGTGTGAAAGCGGTGGATACGCCTTGCGGGAAGGAACTCATGTGCAATACTTGTATTAATCATTCCATGGCTCATGAGTCGGGGAGTTATCCTGACAAGCTCTTGGTCCATCTTGACACAATTCAGCTCCTTTCGTGTACACTATTATCAGTAGATTGAAGACGAGTTAAGTTAAATGTTCGTATGACCGTAGGTGGACTATTACCTCGCCATTGCGGGAACCACCCGAACCCTACCCGAGCTCGCAAGAAGCCAAACCTTCCTCAGTTCTTCGGTCCATGAGTACACACAATGCATTGCCGCCATGGCTCGTCGAAACGATAGCCGGCTTCACAGCTGGCGTTGTATCCACTCTTACAGTGCACCCTCTTGATGTCGTCAAGACTCGCCTGCAAGGTGACATATGCCCCCACGATCGCAAATCTGCCCGCGCGACGCTGACATCGCGTCAATCCAACAACAGTCGACCGAGCCTCCTCCTCTCAGCTTGGAAGTTCATTTCGCATAGCCCGTGACATCGTCCGAAATGAAGGCAACATACGAGCCCTTTATCGCGGCCTCTCACCCAACATCGTTGGCAACTCGGTCAGCTGGGCACTTTACTTCGCCTGGTACGGCACGATCAAAGATGGCCTCTACGCCTACCATGGGTCTCAGAGAGACCTATCGTCACTCGATTACTTCATTGCGTCTGGTGTATCTGGTACGGCTTTTCTGCGTAGCCATCACTCCGTCACGTCGGGCTGTTGACTCACAATGCATGTCTAACAGGGGTCCTGACCGCTGTGTTGACGAACCCAATCTGGGTGATCAAAACCCGCATGCTCTCCACTTCGTCCCGGCACCCGGGCGCCTACACCTCCATCCTCGACGGCACGCGCCAGATCTTCCGGTCCGAAGGTCTATCGGGCTTTTACCGCGGCCTCGTCCCTTCGCTCTTCGGCGTCTCCCACGGGGCGCTGCAGTTCATGGCGTACGAGCGGCTTAAACGATATCGTGGCATCGGCGGGTACGGAGGAGGAGAATTGTCGGGAGTGCCTGCTGAGAAGAGAGAATTAAGCAACACGGACTACCTGCTGTTAAGCGCGTTGGCTAAGATCTTCGCCGGTGCCTCCACCTACCCGTACCAGGTAGTTCGCGCCCGCCTGCAGACGTACGAGGCCGAGGCCACGTACACGGGTATGCAGGACGTGGTGCACCAGGTCTGGAAGCGGGAAGGCCCGTGGGGTTTCTACAAAGGCTTAGGGCCTAACATCGTCCGGGTCCTGCCAAGCACTTGTGTCACCTTCCTCGTCTACGAGAACACACGGTACTACCTGCCTCGTCTGTTCGGGGGCCCCGGACGATCAAAGGATTAGGGAAGAACAGCTCGCTGAGCGCGTTGGACGACAGGCTCGGTGGGGTTGTGGGTGATACGGATGCGTGGCCCTGGGTGTGGCGCACCCCATGGGCACCGTGTGCGTGTCGGCAACCAGCACGCGGTCCGCTTAAAATCGTGGTTGGTGGGTTCGTCTTGGTCGTTCCTAAGCTCTGCGCCGAACCTATGATGGCACCTCTTCCATGACCAATTATGCCTTGAGGTGACTCGATACTGCAATCGGCTGCTCGATGCAGGGTCCGACGCCACATCTCGCATGGGACAGTCATGACGTCGTCCCGGAGATCTGATGTTGAATGGGTGGTATGCATATGCCGGGTTGGGTGTTGCCAGATTCCCGTCGACAATCCCATGTAGCATACAGTCCTATGTAAAGCACGCGGTGCAGCATCGCCATGTGGACGGAATTGCAGGGAATACACCAGATAAGCGAAGTGGCGACCGAGAGAACACGGCCGTGAAAACATAACCCCAAAGGAGAAGGGTAATCATCCACCATGTACACGCCTGTAGCCCTTAGAAGCGACCACTGAATCAGTCGCACAATGGATCCATCCTGCGCAGATCGAAGACCCGCTAAATCCTGATCAACCGGCGCCCTTGATTACCAATCCATGTAAAGCCCATTCCGTTGTCCTTCGCCGACGCTCCAGACCGTCAATTTAGAAACAAATATCACCCTTTGTCACTGTGGCCCGCTTATGACGCCGGCCAAGGAATGCACACCACAGGCATGTCAGCACGAATTCACAGCAGCCTTTCAGAGTATCTTGCGGTCGGTGATGGTAAAGTCCTGGTCGTCATTACTATAGCTGCTCGCACTGCTGTCGATATCGACAGTTGGTACATCTAGATCGGAGACGTCGGGCGGTGCGTCGACCATTGATGAATCCGAGCTTCCACTCCGCTCAGAGCGCTCCTGCTTAACGCCGTTGCCGGTGCCGTTGCCAGCCTTCGCGATGGCGGATATGCGTCGATCTTTGCCGCGGCCCTTGATCCCCTTGTTCGAGTTCTTGTAAAGGGTCGCAAAGTACTCCCACAGCTCCTTGTCTTGAGCGGTGACGGGGTCCCCTTCGCGCATGGAGGCGAACCGGAGTGTCAGGTTTCGGAGGGACTCTGCGTGAAACTTGTTCTGATGTGACTGCGACGGCACATTTCAGCATCAATTGAACACGACCTCGCACCAACTGACCAACCGCGGGGGATCGTACCTTGAGGTTTCCGAGCTGGGTGAAGCGCTTCCCGCACCCCTCAAGCTTGCAGAGGAAAGGTTTCGCCTGCTCGTGCACGATCTTGTGCGCCCGTACATTTCCACGTTGAGCGAAACGCTTGCCACAGCTTTCGCACGAGTACGGTCTTTCGCCGGTGTGGCGACGTTCATGCGTCTGCGTTGGCGTTCAGTAAAGCTGTTTGCCAGGATTGTCCTGCTTCGAAGGATGGCTGATTTTACCTTTAGATTGCCAAGTTGAGAAAAGCGTTGACCGCAGGAGGGTTCTTTACAAACCTAAGATTCATTTAAGTTAGTTATGCCCTCTTCCGACACTATGACGTGAAACCTTGTCGGGCTATCGTCGGTTGGTAAGGACCCACAAATGGTTTGTCTCCTGTGTGCGCACGCATATGAATTTCCAAGTGCGTCTTCTGGAAGAAGCTCTTTGCGCACGTCGGCAGGTGGCACTGGTACCTCTTCCTCGCTTTGGGGTCATGACTTGCCGCACTACCCACATGCGTGTTTCCGTGCTGCGTGGTTTGAAAGCCAGGCGGATCTGAACAAACCGTTTGATGCTGCTGCTGCTGCTGCTGTGGTAAGTAATTTCTCGGTCTCGATTTGGTCTGGATGGCTCTCATCAGACTATCTACGTCTGTCGCAAAATCCACATCCTCGGTGGTCGGCGGACGCCTGGAGGGTACTAAGGTGGTTGTGGTGCTGAACATGCCGTTTGAGCGTCGCGTTAAGCCGTCTTCGAGTTTCACCGAAAGCCGCTGGTTGATTGAGGACGTGGCGTTGCGCGCTTGACCCACCTGTGGCGGCTGGTAAGACGCCCGAGTAACGGAGGATAACATTGGCATCTGGTTTTGCAGCAACACGGCGTTGTAGCCAGGATCTGCGAAGAGATTGCTGGACGGTAGGTTGCCGAATGGGTAGCCGTTTGATGGCAAGGATACCGGATAACCCAGCTCATGTTCAGGGAACAACGACATGGTAAGGTCCAGATTCGGCGTCATCAGACTTTGAGAAGTCACCAAAGAAGTCGGTGGCATCTGCCGAGTGTACGCCATTGCGCTTGGTTTGTCGATTGCACGCTGACGGGCCAACTCAGAATCTGATGGCTGCCAGTTGGGGACAGGTGATGGTGAACCGGTAATGTCGGTGAGATGAGAACGAAAATCTTCAGACCCGGACAACAGCTTGCAGGTGAAGTCTGACACAAAGCTTCAGTTCGACCTCAACGATGCCCGCTCGCCGAAATGAAGGGATGTACTCCGAGTCAGCTGACGGCTGATGGGAGGACGATATGGAGGAGATTGCATGAGCGATCACCGACGAGGTCACCTTTTTCGATGGTCCTATGGGAACAACTGCAGCGTAGTGAGCAATGCGCAGCTCTTGGTAGGCCAGGATATAGCGATCCCCCGGAATTACTCCCAGAGTCAACATTCAATTGTGGACCAACAGAGTAAGATGGTTCATACAGTAATAAGTATAACGATTTGCTCAAGAAGATGACGTTGGCGCTCAAATACAGATAGCAACGAATTGATGACGGTCTGTAGGAAACAGAGCGACGGAGATTTAGAGAGTATTATGATGAGTGATATATGGCATAAGAGCAGATGAAGCAAATGAGACGATGCGTATCGGTCCCGGTAAGGACCAGAAGTACAGGAATGTACTTCGTTCATATAGACGCTACCAGACGAGGTCACTGCTCGAATGTGGGTGGGCAGGGCATGGATGGTGGTAAGCATCTTTCACGGCGGGACAAGCGCCAATCACGCTTCCCATCGATGGTGCCTGCCTTCCGTTGAAGGGAAAGTCGATGGTGCAAGATGCGGTCGGTGGGTGGTGCAGAGATCTGAGGTTCGGTTCTTCCGGCCGACCGCTGCTCTGCTGAATCAGACACGGACTGGAGAAGGGAAGAAAAAAGCCCCCATTGATCGGTTCATTAAAGATGGGACGGAGAAACAGAGGCTGCCGTGCAGCGCAGTGCAGTGCAGTGCAGGTTACGGAGCTGTCGCACAGCAGTGCCGCATCCACCTCTGAGAAGCGGGATGATGTACTTCAAGAAGGAATCATCAAGCGCTGTCGAGAAGGGGCTGCACTGTGGCTGTTGCTCGTACCAGGCAGGCCGAGTCAGATTGGAGTTGGGAATTTAGGTGGGGGTATTTCAAATTACCACTATCTTTGTCATGTACGACATAGTTAAGGTAAGGAAGGTGATGTGAGATGATGAGAGGATGTTAGCAGGGGAGAAGGGAGAGGTCAGAGTACCTCAAGGCGGTTAGCTCGTGGAATACCTAGGTAGTCAAGTAATCAAAATAATAAAGATAGTGAGAAACGAGCAGGGGCAGGGGCAGGGGCAGGGGCAGGGGCAGGGCCAAGGTGAAGGTGATGGTGATGTTGATGGCGATGATGGTGAGGGTGGTGGTGGGTGGTGGTGGTGGTGATGATGATCATAGTTAAGGTGTTGATGTTGGTTGATCAGCAGTGAGGGGCCGATCTGTAAATGGCCGGAGAAGGGCCATATATGGTACATGAGATTTCATTCCTTATCACATCTCCCTCCAGGTGGATTTTCGTGAAGTAAGTACTCCGTATAAAAGGTAATCTACCACTTTCGTACGTACTTAGTCATGATATACCTCCGTACGTCGATTGCTGAATGGGATCGGATGGTTTGACAACGTGTTTCCCCACGGACTCCCCACGGACATGTAATCTTACACACTTGTGACTACCTTACCCACCGAACTCATCCTCTCTCCTGTCTACTCGCAGTCTTACCCTAAAAGTATGTATAGCCTCGGACACAACATAACGTCATTACCCGTCCTGCTGTGTCTCGTTATTTGTAGGTAGATTCCTTAAAGATACATCTTGCGCTGTCTTGAATAACTACCTGGTAGTAAGGTACCACACTCCTGAATCGAAATGGTACAAGCTTGTCCAGGCTAGGAGATGTTAAGCGCCGTCCAGTGATCCTGCCTCGCACATGTTCGGCGTGGCCCGGCAAGGGAAACACTCTTCAGGTAAAGGCAAGACACTGTGGTGGTGGTTGTTGTTGTCCGTTAGCATTTGACATTGACTTTTGCCGTATACACGTATGGCAGCCGCGTGTGATTCGGTTCGCCCTAAAGCCGATGGACTCGGGAAATACCTGGGACATGCCAACTGAGATCCTGCCTACGAGTACGAGTATATGTGAAGGCTACCTATCTTAACCGAACTCGTATGTTGTATCGGCTGGTAACTGTACAGAGTAACAGTTCATACTCCTGAGATGCGATGATGCCGTCATGAGGGCCGCCTTTGCGACCATAGGCATGCCACCGGACCAGGTCGCGAGTGAGCGAACGAAAGGAAGCACATCATGGTTCTTCGTACGGAGCGACTCCTGAATCCAAGACCCATTGCTGGAGTCCACACCCGTTCCGAGACAAAGGACCAATGGGCCATGGAGGTGGGCCCTTTTTAGCGACATCATCGACGCCGTCACGGTTGCACTGTCTTCGCATCCGGAGTGCTTCCTTCATGCACGTGGCACATGGGGATGCATGTGCGGTGCAGCCTTCGGCGGCCACGGTCACGTTGATAGGGCACTCTCCGACGCCATCACGGAGACGAGGCTGGTGAATGATGCGGCACGGCCTTCCCTCACACCTTGAACCAGGGAGAAAGAGGGCTGGGAACGTTTTTCACTCGACCGCGGGCCCCTTCGGTTCGTTACCTTTAGGCATTATTGATGCTGACATACTCGCGGGCCGGCCGTACGACCAATAGGATCAGTAGCCCTACTAGCGTCCAGCCCGCCGACCCGACCGTCTGGTACGCGGCAAGGTAGTGCAATTAGGTAGAGGAGGCTTGGGTGGGGTGGCCTTGTCAGATAAAGGTAGACACAGATAGAGCGTGGATGGATGAGATACCTGAGTGTACGGATTACCCAAGAAGGGAACGGGCGATTTGAGTTGCATTCGCCTCACCGAAACCAAAGAGGAAACAAGGTAACTAGATCGATATGAACCCGCCTTGGAATCGGATGTGCTAAGGGGATACTCAACCTGGGCGCGGGACGGCGACGACTCCTTCCTCCCGTGTTCTACTTTGTCTGAAGGTAGTTTAGGTTCTACTGAGAGTGCAACAGATGGGTCTCCCGCCTATTTGCTGCCGCATCCTTACCCGCTATCGGAGATTTTCCGACAGACTTCGGTGCATCGCTCTGCTCACCGCCGAATCTGCAAACGGGGCAGAACCGCCGGGAGATCGGATCCACGGCTAGGCGCCGAAGTCGATCCAGCATTGATGGCTTGCTCGGTGCATCCAAAATCGCGCGATGAGAGCGTTGTTAATGAAAAAGTACACGACGTCCTCCTAAGCGAACAAATCCAGAGATTCTTTTTACGCTTTCCCCCAAAGTCACGCAGCCACTTGTAACGACACTCCACGACAGTTAAGTGACAAAAAGCGATTCTCCAGTAGCGCCAGTCCTTGCCAATCTTGACCCTCTCTATTTCGCTATCCGTGGTAGGGTTTGTATCTGTGAGGAGCGAATCGAGTCAGTCACAGTAGTCACTAAGGGGACGGGTAGCACGACGCTGACGCGGCTGAGGTCATCTCAACTTGCAGCGTCGTGGCGCTTGCACCACTTGAGCCCCGTACACTTAGACTCGGCGTGGCCCGTCGGCAACCTGGCTAAATGCATTGGAAAGCAAAGGGAGTTCGGAAGAGGGTTAGAGGATTTACTGACCGCCAAATGCGCGCACGCATGTCACCACTGCCGGTTGCGAACAGACCGCCGATGGGGCTTGGGGCAACAGAAATGACTGAGACAGTAACCTGATCAGCCGTTCTTCCTACCATGCGAGAAACATACCACCGAGGAATGGCAAAGGAGACGGTCCCAAGTCAAAACAAGAAATGACGTACCGGAGTTCTTGTGGCCCTGGAGCATCAGTTGTGTGTTACCGGATTGCGGGTCCCAGAACTGGACCCCACGGTCTTTTGAGCCACTCATAACCCAAGCCCCGTCCGGTGTGAGAGCCACACTGAGAACGAAATCCTAACCCGAGGGCCTTAGCGTGAGCGCCGGTGGCTAAGTAAATTCGAGCAGGAATCACCTTGTGCCCCTCAAAAGTCCTGACGCACTTCCCACCCTTTGGCCCTGGGCCGGGCAACATGCCTTTCGGTGGAGGCAACTCCCACATCTTGATGGTCTTGTCGAGACTGCCGCTGACGAGATCTCTGCCGTTTGGCGCAAATGCCACGGAGTAGACACTGTCCCTGTGCCCCTCGATTCCATCCAGCCGTTCGACGAGGTAGCCGCTCCGCGTCTCCCACACTCGGACACTCTTATCAAGTGAACCGGCCGCTACGAATTGTCCGTCCGGTGAGATGGCCACCGTGGTGACACCGTCTTCGATGCTGAGGATCAGTGTTTGCTGACCAGACTCAATATCCCACATACGAACGGTGCGGTCGCCGCTACCAGAAGCGATGTGTCGACCGTTGCGTGCGAAATCTAAAGAGTAAATGTCCTGCTCGTGTCCGGAGAAGGTGTGCTTGATGGTGCGAGTTGGTATATCCCAGACCTTGACGGGAATGTCAGCGAGTGGGACTTTATCCAGTAGTGTATATGCTGATCGCCATCGTCATGCGAGGTATGGCGGTGCTTACTCTGATGAGCTTATCCTCCGCTCCAGTGGCTAAATACCTCCCGTCAGGACTGAAACAGACACTTCGGATGTAGAGATCTCCATCCTTGTCCACCGTATCGTCTTGAAGGTAAGATACCTGAGTGCCAGTGATCACATCAAAGATTTGCGCGGACCGGTTACACCCGGTCGCCACGTACTTTCCGTCATGGCTAAATCGGACGCAACAAACCACACTCTCGTGAGGAAGATTATGAACCAATTCGACATCAAGAACCCGCTGAACGCGAGGGTTGAAGACTGCAAACCAGTCCGGTCCTTCTCTCTTCTGGTCGGGGCGCATCCGATCCGGATCAAGGTCAGCCAGAGCATTGCCAACGTCGCGTAACTGCTGCGCCGGAGGAGGTGGAGTTGGACGCGCGACTTGGGGAGATGCTCTCGGGTCCGGATAAGGAGGTTGGGTGGTTTGTTGGGGCGTAGCCGGGCCCGGAATCCCTCTGGCGTTACGACCCTTTCCGGGACCAGGTGATACCGTTTGTGGCGGAGCCTGTACATAGCCTGTATATCAACACCGTATCAGCGTCTCACCCCTGTATGCGACCTCCAATGGAATACGAGGATGGGAGCACCGCAATCCGATTGAGGTCTGCGTTTGCGTATCATGGAAAGCTTCAAGCAGTGAAAGACGGGATCAGCGTACCATTGACGGCAGCCGGCTGCGGGTAGCCTGGAAACGAAGGCTGTTGGAGCTGAGGTGGTCCCTGTGACTGCGGCCCTGGTGGCGGTTGTGGCATCTGATGCGACTGAGGAGGCTGCGGAGGTTGTTCTTGCGGTGTGGCTAACCCAGGACCACCTTGCCCGCCCGGGTTGGCCATGATACCACCGAACAGGTTGCTCGGTCCGTGCCCGATCGAAGGAGGAGGCGGTTGTGACGGTCCCGGATGTTGGGGGGGGCCACTGAGGTGAGCAGACAGCGGAGGGCCTCCGCGAGCTTCGAGCTCTCGGTGGAGCCGGGCAATATCTTCGTCGTACCTGAGTTGACAGTATGTCAGCAAGCCATATACGCATCTCCCATGATGACTGAGCCAGAAGTTGGTCATGCTCATGATATACTTACTTTTGCTTGATAGCGATCTGAGTCTGTTCCAGCTGGTAGACCTTCTGTCTCACCATGTCCATCTCTTGCATCTGGGCATTAACTGACAACACATTTCCGTTAGTTTTCAGGTCTCTTTTGTAACCTTTCGCTTCCTTGCACTTGTACATTTACAAACTTGAGGTCAGACGCCCCCGCTGCTGCATGGGATATGCTGCAAAGATCCATGTAACGTGCTCCTGTTCAATGACAGGCGTCGATTGCATAAGAAACACACAGTATCAAGGGTGAGATCAAACATACTCTGATGCTCATACTCGCCCGTGCGGTTATGCTGGTTATCGAACTCCGCTCGCACCTGATCCAACAATTCCGTCAAGCGACTGTTTGGTGCAGACACCATCCCACGGTGAGAGTTATACATCGTGACGAGCTGTTACGGATCCTTGAAGCGTTCGCTGGGACGGTGACGAGGTAGTACGCGATCAATCCGGGCTATTGCCAACGAGTACGCAATCACCCTCGATCAGAAAAGCGACTACTGCCACGAGGATGTTGTCAGTTTCTTATGATTGATGCCCCTTGTTCGAAAAAGTCGGTGTGACGGAGCGGCCGCTCGGTGGAGGTTGGTCGGTTTCGAGTAGAGTCTTGATCGGATGTCGCTGGTCCCAGCGTCGAAATCGAGGTACGGATCGCACGCGTAGATAAAGAAAATGAAACAAGTTGCGGAAGCGCAGCCTTTTCCGCCGGTTCTGTAGACGCACGGTGATCGGGGATGGAGCTGAAGATCGACGTGTCGCGAAGGAAAGCTTTCGCACAGTGCGTAGCGAACGGGAGATAGATTCAGAGTTAAGGTGAGGGAAGGCAAGGGAAAGTTGGGTACCTTAAGGCTGTAATGATTGAGATGGAGATGGAGATTGGGGCTGGGAAGGAAAAGGGAAGGGAAGGGTGGTGTGGGATGCCTGCTTTGGTGTGACCTGTCTCTCTCTCTCTCTCTCTCTCTCTCTCTCTCTCTGTGTAGGTACGGATTACCCTGGTACATAGTACTTCGTAGTCCGTACGGAGTACTGGAGTACCTACCTTACCTTACCTTACAACAGAAGTATGAAAACGCGGTACCCACAGAGTTTCAAGGCAAGGTATTCGTAGGTAAAGTAGTAGTACATCAGACAATCGTCGACCTACATACTACAGTACTCTTACACTGGATTCTGGGGAGGCAAATATAAAGATGTTCGGATTTTTCAGCCACAATTGAGGACGGCGATACCTTACCTTAGCTTTCCTTATCTTACCTAGTCACCACACCCTCCTGAGCATCAACCCCACATTGACACTCGCTTCACGCTAGTTAAAGCGTAGCGACCGAAGAGCCTCACTAGCGCTCCACATTCTACACACCTGGGGTATCTACCTTTTAGGTACGCAAGCATCTCATGAACAGCAATCAGTAATAGGACTATGATCACGAGCCTTGAATCATATATCGATCAACATCAAACCATATAGCCATCTGATTTACAGGTCTACCTTCATACATTTCCAAATGTTGCTCTGCACTCTATGGGAAGGTCACTGGGCACATCTGACCGGTGATTGTAACCATGTCACACGCCATGTTGATTGAAAGCAAGGGAATGAACAAGCTCTGCTGGGACTTGAACTTTATTCACCGGTGCGAGTTCTCGTCAAGGTCCTTCACTCACTCTTTTCAAGTATATGTGAGAGTTTCGTAGGAGTTCACGGTTCCGGATACATGCATTAGTTGAGGCTCTGTTTGAGAGCATCGATCCAAGACCCGAGCCCTACGTACGAGTACCTTGCCTTACCTGGTCGGGTACTCTACCCTGTAAGGATTCATGATCTCCCATGGCAAGTAGACCCATATCTGAATGATTGGATGACATGGCTATCTCCTCGGCACGTTCACCATCCGAATAACGGCGATTGTTTCCACGAGGCTCGCTCAGGGTCTGAGACATATTAGTAAGGTAAGCCACAAGGTTAACTTAAGGTACATGTACTCGTACATGTGAGCTGCACGTCAGTAACCGGGCCCTAACGTATTTATTACAGTACTCGTACAGTATGGCCGAATAGTTGACATTGTGCTTCAACCGGCCTTGCAGCCCTGATTGACTGAGATGTGAGAAAAATGACCTCTAATTGAGGGGACTCCCAAAATTACCTTACCTTATCTTACCTTACCATGCCTTACGTACCTCAGGTACCTATACCTACGCCAACAAAAATTCTACCCAATTCACCCGACTGAGGTGCTCGACCTTCACTCATCGTAAGGTCAACCTGGCTTGTTCCCCTCTCTCACCTTTCCTTCTTGCCGTCCCTTCTCCCATCCCAATCCACCCCCCAACTGCATCCAATTGAGCATAGCAACCAAAGGCCAAGTTCTACGACCGCTCACGTCCCCTCAGTTACTCGTCTCGTAGCCCTATCTGAACTAGCTTGCAACCGCCGCACCATGGACATCGTTCTTGAGGTCTTTGACACTTTTCTGTTCGATCGTCTGTACGCCACATTGTTGCCCGCATCTGGGGCGGCCGCTTCGTCCCCTTCGCTCAAGGATGGCGCAGCGAGCACCACCTTCTCCAGCATGCGTGAAATGCCGACAGCGTACCACGCGGCGAGCCAATACTTGCAATTGGCACCCTCTCAATGGGCCCACATGAGCTCCTGGTCTCGCGACAACATTTACAGACAGGCATTGACTCTCTATCTCATAACTTGGTGCGCCGTTTCCCCATCCGGTCAAGGAGCACCACTGACAATTCCTAGGATCTTCGGCTTCGTCGTCTACTTCATCTGCGCATCTCTCTCATACCTCTTCGTCTTCGACCACGCCACATTCTCCCATCCGAAGTACCTCAAGAACCAGGTCCGCCTCGAAATCCGACAGACCATGATCGCTCTGCCAGTCATGGCCATCTTCACCGTCCCTTTCTTCCTCGCCGAAGTGCGTGGCTACGGTAAACTCTACGACTCCCCATCCGACGAACCGTTTCACCTGTACAACTACCTGCAATTCCCGCTCTTCCTCGTCTTCACGGATTTCTGCGTCTATTGGATCCACCGGGGCCTGCATCACCCCACCCTCTACAAGAAGCTCCACAAGCCGCATCACAAATGGATCATGCCGACACCGTTCGCGAGCCACGCCTTCCATCCGTTGGACGGTTACTTGCAGAGTGTGCCCTATCACATCTTCCCCTTCATCTTCCCTCTCCACAAGTTCGCCTACATCGCCCTTTTCGCCTTCATCAACATTTGGACCGTGTTGATCCGTGAGTCCCCAGCCCACCTCTCAAGCTCGTTGACTGACGGTCAAACCTACAGACGACGGTGAATACGTCGCCGATTCGCCCATCATCAACGGCGCCGCCTGCCACACCATGCACCACCTGTACTTCAACTACAACTACGGCCAATTCACAACTTTATGGGACCGGCTCGGCGGGTCGTACCGCAAGCCTAACGAGGAGCTCTTCCGCCGCGAGACGAAGATGGGCAAGCAGGAGTGGGAGAGGCAGGCCAAGGAGATGGAGAGGGTGGTGCAGCAAGTCGAGGGCGACGACGACAGGAGCTATGGCGTCGAGGCGCGGAGGATACAGAAGAAGGTCCTGTAGATGTGCCGTGGGCGGCCGCTCTGCTTCGTTGCATATTGGACGGTTCTTTGGAGGGTTGCTTGATAACATTAGCGGGTAGAATTGGGCTCACGGGGTCTTGTGATAGTTTGGGTGCTTCAGAGGCGAACTAGATATGGGCGTCAGCGTCTAGATAGTTGGAAATCATGTTAGGTAACTGAGAACTGGTTTCGAACGTGGCGTCAATTCCCCAATAGTTCCCGGAGGACTGGGGGAATTCGATCTAGTACGTATGATTTCCATCCAAGACTGCGAGAGAGTAGACCGCTGAATGGGAGAGAAACACAACCTCCCTGGTCTTATGGCATCAACCGTCAGAAATCTCTGTCAGCCTACATAAATGTGTATTACCTGTGGTGTAGATTGATTGTGCTGGGTACACAAAGCATAGTACTTGCCGCTCATTGTTCGGACTTTGCCCCTGTCACGGAAGAACGACCCATCAAGTCCTCAATACAGTGGACTCGAGAACGAGACCAGATCTAATCCCAGGTGATCAAGTCTACTGAAACCGAGCGGTTAGGAACCCACAGAGTAGAGTACAGTATAACACACTCGCGTTCGTGTCCTTCTGTCTCTTCCCCCTCTCCCTATTCAGAACAAATCACTAACAAGCCTTCCACGTCCGAGCTATTTTTGATCTCAGACGGGAACATGGCGTCCACAACGATGCAGAACTCACCTCACAGACCTGATCGCAGCGGACGCTTTCCGGCATTATCACAGACACGGACCGGAGACAGAGACGGCTGAAAAAAAGCTCTCACAACACATCTCCATCGGTCCCGTTCGTTGCCTCCTGTTCCGGGCCCGGACCCGACGACGACGATGACGGCAGCACGGCCTCATTGATAAAGGCTTCCTCGACCGCAAACTTCCTCCTAAAGACGCGCAACCACCTCTCGCCCCAGCCTCTCAACAAGGCCTCCTCCTCTGAACCGCCGTCTCCGTTCTCGATCATCTCGTCCTGACTGCCCTGTGCGATGCCGAGCAAAGCATCCTCGATGACCTTGAACAGCTCGGCCTGCTCTGCCCGCTCCTTCTCCAACGTCTCGTCCAGCATCTTGACCTGCGGCTCTGGCAGGCCGGCCTGGTTCCTGGCGCCGACGATCTGCCGGACGCGGTTCGTGACCTTGAAGACGGTCGTCGAGACCATCTCGTAGATATGCGAGTAGATCAAGACCTGGCCGCCGTCCGCGTGGTCGATGAGGACCCATTCGATGACCGACATGGGCGTGAGGATGGTGTAATTGAGGAGCTTGTCGATGATGTTGACCCCGATGCCCGGTTGCTCTTTCCAGTAGTCCATGACCGACGTGATGATCTGGCGCCGCGCACCGCTGGACTGGGGACCAATAGCTAGGAGACGCTCCTTGCAGCGCTCGATGCAAGAGAGGACGTGCGAGAGGGATTTCGAACCGATAAAACAGATGGCGGTCACGTAGGCGTCGGTGGAAGGGATGAGGTCGTCCTCAACACCAAGCGAAGCGGCCTCTTCTTGGATTTGCGTAATAAGGGGTTGGATCTCGTCCTCCGAAGCCTTCTTCCGGATCAATGCCATGATCTCCCGACCTTGCGCCGCGTATGGCGTATCTGTTATATCGTGAGCCTCCTTAAGCTTACAGAAGACTGGAGCTACTCACGATCGTCGTTGTACTTAAAGTCAGGAGTATCCTTCTCTTTAGCCTCTGGTATCAACGGCTGATAGGGTTCTGGCAATGTCCCGCGTATCCGCTGAGCAAAGCTGAGGCGGATCTCTTTATCTAGAGCGCCGATCATGAAAGCTTTCTTCGGATGAACCAAGGGTAACTCCACATCGTCGATCCTTCTCTCCTCTTAGTGTCTATCCTCACAATCCAGTGCGTGTGACTCACCATTCAGTCCATTTCCAAGTAAAACCAAAGTTACTCAGATGGTGTGAGAACCAGTCCATGAATCTGTACTCCAACTCGAGATCCATAGCATCAACATTTCTGTAAAGATAGCGGATTGCTCGGCCAAGACTCGGTGCGATAGCTGCCGGGGCGATTTTGCAAGCTTCGGTGAGTACGGAGTGATAATACACCAGCTTGTGTTCAGGCAAAGGGAGTTGGAACAGCTGGAAGAAGACGGCATCCACCGCCACATCCTCGGGCTTCCACGTCGGCCTGTCGCCCGCCATTTCTCGTAGGCGGTCAAAGGGTGTCGCTCGTTTGATGAAAGTATTTGGGGAGAAATAACAGTCGACGTCAATCAAAAATTTGGCGGTAGCATTGCGGTTATAGTCTAGAATGTTGATTGTATCGACGAGTGAGTCGCGAAGCAGCGAAGATGCTACGTCGGACGTCGACGGGACGGTCTCGACGTCTTGGTCTGCGTAGACGGAGAAGTATATTTCCGGAAACATTGCTCTCGGACCTGGAACAACAGGCTGTGGGACTGTAATGGTCGGAAAGGCGTGCTTCGTGACGTTAGTATATGGGTCTACTCCGTCTGCCTCATTTGACCCCTTCCAAGGACGAGGAATACACGAAACCTCCCAAGCACGACCGGCTTCGGCTTGTAGCTGCTTCTGCAGAAGACTGATGACGCTCTCGGGCTCTCGAGGTTTTACCTCCCCAACCCCCGGATAAGGATCAACAAGTGCTTCTAGAGCATGTGGCGTGGATGCAATGACATCGGTCTTGTCCAAGAGTGCAAGCGCCTGCTCCTCGAAGCCACTCGCTGGTGAAGCCATCACATAAGGTAGTGTGAGCAAGATTATCTTGACAATTTCCAGGCCCAACCCCTGGAGCGGAAGATATCAGTTTTGTCCGTTCAAATTGAAACACACCGATCCTTACATCTTCGGATGATGCGGTCTGGAGGTCCACAGCCCTTGAGAAAAGCTCTTCGAGGACCGTGAACACTCCATCCCCTTCGAACAAACCTTGGAGACACCCCATGAATCTGAGGACCAGTTTGACCTCCCTCCAAGACCCACTCTCGAGGTATCTCTGCACTGCATCTCCTGCACGCTTAAGGATATTTTCGGTAAGCTCGTGCTTTTGCGGATTGACAAGCAGAACGATTGCGGCTACGAATGGGATTTTAAAAGGTTGCTCCACAATGCTAATACAGGTTAGCACATGCAGAAGTCAGGAACGATTGGGGACTTACAGCTGCAATGTAAGATCTATGAAGCTGTTCTTCAACTCTTCATCCTCATAATTCTCAACCACAGTCTTCGCGATACTACTGATCTCATCCTCCGTCCGTTTCAGTGGCTGTCCGGCAGTTAGCGCCAACAATCACATCTCCCCAGAACTTATCTCACGGATTCTGCAATTGTCAAGACTTGCTTCCGGACTTTAACGGCTAACGGCTCTTCATATCTTCTCCGTTGCGGTCGACGGTCGTACTCATCATCATCTAGGCCATCGTTAGTACCGCGCGAAAGCTGCACGGCTGAGCCGGACAGGATTCACCTCTATAACGGCGCTTTCGATTGTTGTAACCAGCACGTCCTCCACCGCCTCGTCGCTCATAATCTGCCATGAAGTTCGCCCTACGATTTGAGGCTTCAATTGGACAATGTTGCGTTGTAAACAGGGTTCGCCAGCACCGGGGAGTGAGCTCGATTGCTAGTGTCAAGCGTGCTTCGTCTCTGTACCTATTCTACCTAAGTGCTACATAGATCACGTGATATATCTATTTGGACATCTGCAACTTTGATCAGATGTTCTTGGGAAAGGGTGTAAAATCCCGACCTAGGCAGTATTGACCTTTGTCGAGTTGATGGGCCTTTCTGACTTATTGAGGATAGCACCATGCCTTACCGTTTAGCTAGGTCTGCAGCTTCATGTTGAATTGCGCTCAGATGTACGAATTAGTTTAGGCCAACATAATGAAGCTTTCATCGTTGCGTGAAATCTAGAAATCTGCGCACAACTCCACTGGCCGACACATCAGCCGCATATGCACTCCACCCAGGGACGAAATAGGGTCGAGTTGTGTGATTGAAGCGCTCAAGTCGCCTACCCAAGCAGAGAAAGCAATGCCGGGGTGGCTACAAGAACAGTAATCGAACTATCGATTGAATCACTCAACTCCTCAGCCGTAAAGTTCCCCGTGCCAGTGCTTCCCCAGACGGGCCCCACATGCCTGCCAACCTTTCCATTCTCCTTCCGACCCGCAGGAGAGCTGCCATCCAGCACGGACTGTCTGTTCCATTTTCCTTAGCTTTTCACGATGAGACAGGTTTCCAAGGCACCGCCTTCGAATAGCAGTCGAATGCTGCTACCATGTTCGCACAAGGAGAAAGATGCGCATCTATCGCTGTTTCTGACAGGGAAAAGGGCGAGAAGCGAAGGAAAGTCTGGAGGTGACGGAGCTCCCAACGGACGACAGACTAGACAGCTAACAACGTTCAGTTTCGTTACGCAGGTTCGTGATCGTCTCTCAATCAAGTCGTGCCATCATCTCGTCTTTGGTCATGGGGACAAAGTTGTCAACGTCCAAGCCGCGAGCTGCAAGAGCCTTACGTGCATGATGCGGGACCAGCCTCGCGTTGAGGTGGGGCGCAATCGAGAGCTCTGCGCGACTTGTGAGCAGTGTACTTTAGCAGACTGGAAGCAAAACTGACCGTGGCGAGAGAAATCGAAAAGATTTGGCATCTCCTTCGACGCGCCGTTGGCATGGCGGGAATCCGGAAAACGGGTACTGGGGTCCCTCAGCTCATCGAAGAACGGGTGACACATCGCTTCGACCGCCGAGAGCCTTTGCGTGGGTGTGTACTCGAGTAGCGCCGAGATCAGATCGATCGCCTCGGGGGACGCTTTGCGGAAAACCTGGCGCGAATCAGCTCGGCAATGACCAGTCTCCAATGCCACGACTTACCTTATTGAAAGGGTGCGGCTTGATCTGCGGGAACTTGTGCTCCATGTAATTCGGATTCATGGTACGGATCTGATCTCTGGTGGGTGTACCGAGCACTTTGATGATTTCCACTAGTTGATCAATGCCAGATTCTCCGGGGAACAGAGGTTGACCGAGCATCAGCTCCGCCATCACGCATCCGGTAGACCAGACATCTTGTCCCACCAAGTCAGTAAATCAAGTTCGAGCTCCGATTGAGGTTGTGGAGCTCACCAATCTTGGTTGTGTAATTAGTTGCGCCAAAGATCAGCTCAGGCGCCCGGTAGTAACGGGAGCAGATGTACGACACGTTCGGCTCATTCTCGACCAAAATCTTCGCGCTTCCGAAATCGCACAACTTCAGCACCCCGCTGCTCGGGTCAAGCAAGAGGTTTTGAGGCTTGATGTCACGATGGCAGATGCCCTGCGAGTGGATATACGCCAGGGAGCGGAAGAGCTGGTAGATGTATAGCTTGACTTCGAGGATCGGCATGGTCGTCTTCATCTTATTGAAGTAACGAGAAGCGCGGTAAACGGTCTCAGGAACGAATTCGAGCACGAGATTGAGATACACTTCGTCCTTCTATGGATATCTCAGGCGTCAGTACACAGGATCAAAAACCTGGTCGAACGGCTTTGAGAATACGCACCCTCTCTCCGTTGGAGTAGTAAAAGGCTTTAAGCTCGACAATGTTGGGGTGTCTAACGATACGCATAATTTGCAGCTCGCGGTTCTACAACCGGTCAGGTTAGGAACTTGCATTGAACTTGGGCTCATGCTCGTACCTTGAAGCGTTTGTCCTGGAGAACCCTCTTGATGGCAGCGTCTTCGCCGTTAGGTGCAAGCTTGGTTTGGAACACCACTCCGAATGAGCCATTGCCGACAATCTTGCATTGGGTGTATTGCATGTCTTTCGTTTCACCGGTCAAACCATCTTGGACCTTCTCACGGATCACCTCTGCATCGACAGTCAGCTTGACCGCCATGGATGTAGGGCACTCCCCAAGATTCACTCACCCCCCATGCGCAAGCTGGAGAACGCGGCGGGGCGATTCTGCGACATTGTTGAGAAGCCTGACACGTGTCTTCTAAGGGGTATGGTTGCTATCGAGAGTATGGAGGACTGGCGTTGAGGAGCTGGTGACGAGACACGGTTGCGGTCGTGGTGAAGTCCGTCTTGGGCGGTTGTTGAAGGTTGAGGGTCGAAGGTTGAAGGTTGAAGGTGAGGAAGTGGAAGGTTGAAGGTGGAAGCGCGAGGAGGGGTGGAGGAAGTGAGGTCGTCGAGCGAGGTCGAGCTAGGGTGCGGTCAGGTGTCACGACGACTGAGCGTGATCGAAGCTAGGGCCAGAGTCGCGGCAGCGCAGCGCAACGGCGTGTTACCAAGGACCAGAAGAGATGATGCCTCCAAATTGTGTTTCCGTTCGTGATTCTTTTCAATGCTACAGTCGCCGATGCTGCAGAGGCTGATTACCAACAGAGAGACGGGTGACCGGTGGCCGACGGAGGATTCGGCGTGTATGATGTGCCCGAAGGTCGTATGATCAGGACCGCAGCAGTGAATCTTCTCGTGCCCCCGTAGGCGGCTCTGTTCAGGCACAGGACGTTGAGTTGTGGCAGAGAACCGCAGGTTCGACTGGTTCTTTGACGGACAATCAAGTTCCGCTGGTGGCAGGCAGATTGTGCAGTCACGTTTCTCACGATAGCTTGGTGGTCTTGGTTCCTCGACTTATGGCAGGAGAAGTTCTTTCCTACCTTGAGTTTGTTGACGTTTGGATTGCTGAAGCGAAAGGATGAAGTAAGGTAGGTAAGTTAAGGTAGGCAAGGCCCGAGAGAGTGGATCAGTACGAGTAAGGTACTTTCGTACCAAACAATGACGGCGCACGGTTAGAGACGAGGGAGCGGCCAGCAGCTAAGGAACAAGAGGGGGATTTCGCTTTGGTGGGGACAAGCCACAAAGGTCCAAGGTCGCCCACAAGCACAAGCAGAAGCACGAGCACGAGCACGAGCACGAGCACGAGCACAAGCTCTCAAGCTCACAACACTTTTATGTATAAGGGTTCCGCTCTGTAGAGGAGAGTAGTACGAGTGCTGTGCGATTGTTTGATCGAGTCCAGTGGTAGTGGTGTGTGCGTTCCGTGTGTGCGTCTTGGAGCGTGGCCAGCGGTCGAATTCCACAGCGAAACCCGGTTGTAGGGACTACCAGATTTAGGAAGGCGGAGAGGGGCATACAGCGTAAGAATGGGTGATGGAGAATAGGTGCGTTAAAAATCAAGAGAGAGGGAAGATGGGAGAGGAGACAGACAGAGCGCCCAGACAGGCTACGGTCGTCCAGTTTGGGGCTTAGTATAAAATAGTCAGGTATATAAGGTACTCGTACAGTACCGAGTCGGTAGGTGTGTGTATACCTTAACTACCTACCTAGTACTCGACGGTGGTTTTGTGGTTGCTTTGACCTTTACCTTACCTTACTGTCTCCACTGAGGGCTGGCAACTTGTCTGCTGGCCTGGATACGAGTACGAGTCGGGGGAAGACCAGTAAACCCGTAGGCCGTTACTCAACTGACTACCTTACCTTATGCTAACTGTTTTGGTAGAAGTCCCGCTGCTTTAGCGCCGAGAGCGTTTAGAGGCGTGTGTGTCGGGATTGAGAAGAATTATTATTATTGCTCATGTGAGCACCCAGAATCTGATCTAGGCTTAGTCTGCAAGGCTCCACGGCATAACAATATCAGGTATTATGAAAATGGCCAGTCAGAATCTTCGGTGATCGTGACCGTGATCCTGATCGTGATCGTGATCCTGAAAATAACGAGCTTACATCTTGGTCCACACTCTGTGTATGAACCCAATTGGGTTCTGTTGTTGGCTGTTTTGTGGTGACTGAGATCTACAATACGGTATCTCCAGAGGACTGTAGTGTCAAGCCCTGAAGATAATTCAGGTCAGATGCCAGTTGCAAGTTTATATCTGTGACATGGTAAGGTCAGGAACTGATGTTACTGGAACAGGTCCCAATTGCGTGTGTCTGCTGAGTGACATTGGGATAGTTTTCTGACTTCCAGGTTGAATCGGCCTGGCTGACAGCGAGTGATGCGAGAAGGGCACAAACTCTTTGAACCATGATCGCCTTGCATACCGAAAATAATACTCAAGTCTATCTAGGTAGATTATTGGTAATCGACTGCACTTCCAGGTCATCGTCACAGATGCTCTTAAAAGTTTGACCCCACAGCGCAACATTCGTTGCCAATTGACCCTCCAGCCATGATTCTTTCGAGCCTTCTCGTCCCTTCTGCTATTGGCATCGAGGACATTGATGTACGTTCCAAAATGATTTCATGTACAGATGCAACGTGTAAATTGCCTGCTTCATGCAATATATCAAAGTCGTATGGGAAAACAACCATGTGTAAGGATCCCGAAGAGAACTAAAGCTAAGGACGTTCGTAGCTTGAGGGGCGAGAGGCATAAGGTAAGGTATCATCGTGTCCTCGTGCATCAGTTTGCCGCCGAATAAGGTAGCGTCATATCCACATTGACCGTCATAAAGCGCCGAGGACGCGGTTACTTGACACCTGACAGGCTTTTGAACTCTGGGGGCTTTCCTACATCGATCATGATTGTTACCTTATTTGGTTCGCAAGGTACAGGGTAACTGATGGTGCTGCCTCGCAGCGGCTACCTCAATTCTCCAGATCACAAAAGATATACAAATCAAAATATGATATATCTGCTGTACCTAGTATGTACGCTACACATTAGACTAATCCAAACCGTAAGGTATGCATGTAAATTGTATGGCGCTGGCAGATCGATAATCAGTACGAGTACCACCGTACGGGATCTCTTCTCGAGTTCCTGTACCTGTACTTTGTAGAGTTCATGTATGAGCATCCATGCCGTTGGATTTGCCCTCGTGACGATTCATCTTTGACCCATGCTTCGCTAATGTTAATCCTTGCTCCACATGTGATCGCTGCTTTCTCACTTCATCATCACGGCCCGCAGAGGTTCATGCTGCTCGATGAGTACCTAGTCCTTATTGATGATGATGAGGTAGACAAAGCTGCAACTGTTGTGCCTCGTCTCCTTAGACTTTCGTCTGACGAGTGCACACTAAGGTACAGCAAAGTGACACCTGCCTTAGGGAGGTGATACTGCAATGCTTGACCGTGACGATGGGAGATGGAGAGAATGATGGTGGGGCCAGTCCGGTTTAGGGTACATGCACGTCTGCAACTAACATACCTTACCTACACCTGTGCTGCTTTCCGCTACATGCCAAGAGACCGGTTTCCCAAAGGCACGCCCGTCTCTACATACCTTACGTAGGTACAGTACGGTACTCGTACTACGGTAATAGTTGGCGCAGCTAAGATATGACGACAGCCGAGCGAGTCTCCCAGGTTAGAGGTCCCGACCATTCTCAGGGCAATCGGTACATGGCATACCCCTCTGCAAGAAGGCGGATGCCGTCCGTAGTCCCGTGCGAGGGACTTTGGGATGGGACAGACAACGCAACACGGCAGTGCAATTTGACAGAAAGCTTGGTCGCCAACACAAGGTAGAAACAATGGACACGGCGTGCCCATACCCAACAATAATAATGAATCCTAAGGGGTGCTTTGATAAGCTACTTGCAGTATGCTATATCAGCACTCCCTCTCATCAGTCGCTATACCGAGGGATGTGGGGAAGGGCTTGAAATGGCCAACAGGCCGTGTGTCATCAAGCCCAAATGTATTCGGGTCATTGTTAATGCTTGCGCTTTCGACCTGCCGCATCTTTCGCCATACCTTACCGGATGCGCTGTCCGCCTACTCGCATGAGATGATGGATTGCAGATGGCACGTGCGTAGTGACAATCAACACGGAGCTGTTAAGGTACCTTACTCACTCGTACTGCATCTCCGAGTCCTGCACGATGCCTCGCTAATCGCGGCACCGGTTGGGTATAATTCCTGCCGGTGGTCATCCCTTGAAACAGAGTGCTGGATTACAGCAAAGTATCACGTCTCCCAGCTGCTCGTGGAAGTTACTTAATAATCGACCAAGCGGCGCGTCTGAACAATTCGCCAAGATATCTAGATACCGATCTTCAATTAGATTCCGAGGAGGCGTTTTGTACGAACAGCTAATACTCTGAGGTTTTGTACAATTGGTCCAGGTCCAGCTGCTAAGCCCGTCAGACCGGTAGACATGTGCCAGAAACGCCCTTCTGGCAGGCCATGCAAAGATCTTGATGGATATGGGAGAGAAGGGCAGCACCCAAGACAGTTGATCGGTCCAGTCACTTGCAGACAGTCGTGTGGGAGTTCCCGATTGGCCACGGTGTGGAAAGCAAAGGACGATCGGAGTGAACTTTGTAATAAGACAAGGGAGAAAGACGATGTTCTCGAACATATCTCGAGGTCGGCAGAGGAGTGATGATTCGAGGTCAGGAAGGTGGCCGCCCGTGAAATTAAAAGGGAGGGGGAGGGGCAGTCGAGCCTGCCGCTTTCTCCTGTTGCTCCATGAGGTCTTCACCGGCAGCTTCAATGGAGACGGCTAAGCCGACCTTGGCTTGCTGCTGTTGATTGAATGATACAGTCAGCAACTTGTCCAACAAACTCCATGGAAGTAACGTAAAGGTTATTCATTGTTTGCAATGGGAACATCGTTTAACATACCTTAAATTGATCCAGCTCCCCTGCAAAAGTTAACTGCACGGGCGGTGCAACTCTCTTCTCTAACAGGCAGCTCAGTCGACCGGAGCTGTCGATCTGAGCCCTAAATGTGGAGGCTCGAAAATCATACTTTGCTCCCAGCGTCGTTGTGCCTTCCTTCCGCATCCCGGATCCCATCAATCCACCTCGACCACCCACACCAGGAGCGAATTGCAGATTCAACTCTACACCTGCCTCGACCTTGTCAGTCAACCTTCGCCAATATGATGTGCTTATTGTCCCTTGCGCCTGCATTTGGGCGCTCGCGATCCAGTCGCCCCCTTTGTATTTTGCGTAATATGATATTGCAGTGTCGGGACCGGTGTTGACAGCAGCTCGCTGCCAGATCGCCTCGAGTCCAACCGCCAGGCTTGGCGTCACGGATTGAAGATAGCTTCCGATGAAGATACCGGTCAATCCGCCCTCGAGTATCGATGGATTTATGGACTTGATGGATGCGGTGAAGTCTTTTCCAGTATAGTCGTTGTCAACCTGAAGCATAGCCTGACCCGGTCCCGGAGCAATCTGTGTATTGGTCTTCGTTACGAATGATGGGGTCCATCGATAGTTGGCCCGAGCGGCAAGCTGACCGTCATTGTCAATGTTGCCCTGCAGGAAAACCTATCATGCGGGTTAGCCACATCTACGACCAGGCCTGAGACTGGAGGGCACGACTGGGCCAGAAAATCCTCAGGGGGATATGAACGTACTTTGGGCGTTCCATATAGTGCCGCAAAGGTGTATGGTGGGAGACCTTGTGAACCCATAGAAAATGCATGTGAGACTTGGAACAAGGGTGCTACGCTGAAGGCTTTTGTGAGATCGGCGCGCAGTCCGCCGAACATATAATTGGTAAGGAAAACATCTTTCTGGACCTCGCGGGCAATGTTATCGACGGTGCCCGGATTAGAAAGACCCAAGGCATCCCTTCGTTCCGAGAATGATAGATATGTGTCTCTCAGCGCTGCAACCACCACATTCTGATTCATGAAGGCCAGCGCGGAAGCCTTCTCTTCTGCCATGTCGAGGAGCGGCTATCGGAGCAAAGTAGTTAGCGGGGATGACTGTAAGACAAAGGATTCCGTCTGACTATACGGCGGCCGCGATGAGGAATAGACGGTGGTTCGAAAGGTCCGGGAGATATGGGGTCGTGAAGCTGGGTGTCTGTAAAAAGAGCTCGTTAATGCCATTTTGGGCTAAGGAGTTTAGCTCCGGTGCCATGTTGGTCTAGGTGGTTCACCAGACTCGTCCCGAACATGTATGCTCTCAGATAAGGGTCCGATACCGTGAGCGATTACGGAGTAGACATCTTACCCTACCTATCCGATGCGCATCTCCCGCTCCCTACAACTCCTTAGGACACACCGGTATTGTGGTGATGTCAAGGCTGCTCCCTTGAGGTTTCATACTTCGAAGTGAATGCGTATCCCGTGCTCAAACCATTACCCTTGCAATATCACTCCCAGAGCTCCTCAATCCTCCGCTCGCCCTTTCCACCTCACAGGGGCGTCGTTTGATGCAGCAATACAGACCATTCATCAACTGCTTTACACATTGAAGATCTAAGAGTCTAGCGGGGGCTCTTTACGATGGATACTCTGCTGTACGTGTGCGATTCCGCTAAACACGGACTTTCCTTCCCAGTTCCTCAGCGCTGTGTAAACTCGCAAGCCAAGTTTGCGGATTTTCGCTGATGAGATTCACTGTAAATCTAGTACCGCCGAGCTCGCGGCAAATTCGCCACGGTTTCGTCGGAAGTCAACGCCATTCGTTGATGCCATTCATGACTTCCCAGAAAGATTGGAGATGGCTCCGGCTCAACTCTACAGCACCGAGTCGGGCCGCTTATTTCACTCGGGACGGATAGCCATTGCGACCGTCGGCTTACCAGCGCGCGGGAAGACGTAGGTCCTATACTGGGATATGCTTTGCCAATTCGAGGCTTCATAAAGTCCCTGGCATTGGTGTTGCGAATCTCTTCGCTAACGCCAAAACCCAGTCATATATCCGTCGCCTTAGCGCGCTATCTGAGATGGTCTGTACGTCCCGCTTCAGCTCTGTCCAAGTTGTGAGCCCATTTAGTATCCAAAAACGAGGCTTAGAATACCTGAGTCAGGCTTGGAGTCAAAACACGGGTTTTCCATTTAGGTGACTATCGTCGAGCTACACTTGGACCGGGCCAAGATGTGCCAGACGATTATTTCTTTGTCAATGGTGAGAGCATGTCTCAACCCCACAGCTGTGATATCGAGGTGGAAGCCCTTGACGAGAGTGGGGTATGGGCGAATCATGGTGCTGGCGAGGTTTGCGGTAAACTTGCCAGTCAAAAATGGGGTCACCTTAAACAGCATGGTGGCGTTTACTGACGATTGAACTTCTCTCAAGCTTCCCCTTCCTCAGTTTCGCTCCGGCAAAGGATCCTTAAGAAGTGCCGAGAAGATATATACCACTTCCTGAACCACGAGAATGGCCAAGTAGCTATCTATGACGCCGTCAACCCACTCGCAGCCGGTAGACGATCTCTAGCCAAGGAATTCGCAAAGCATGATGTTGAGGTACAAGGGGACTGCAATTCGAAAATTGCATTCAACAGTGGCTATTATGCGCTGACATTCCTGGAATTGGCTAATCCTCTCATCTAGACATTGTTCATCGAATCTGCTTGTAACGACGAAAAGATCATAGAGGAGAACGTGCGCAACGTGAAGATCTCTTCCCCTGATGTACGTATGAAAGCGTTCTCGTGATGTCCATGTCAGGACTGATAAACCGTCAGTATGTGGGCTGGTCATCTGATGATGCGGTTAAACATTATCTTGCCAGGATAGCTGCCAAGATCCCTCACTTTGAGACGATGGAAGAGCCAGAACTAAACTATATCAAGGTACGCACTCTTGTTGGGAGTACGCGATGATGAAGCTTACTCTAGTTTGCAGATGATCAACGCCGGAGAGCGACTCACAGTCAATAACTGCAGCTTCGGATACATATCTCATCGGATAGTTTTCTATCTTCTGAACTTGCACATCAAATCACGACATACATATTTTGCTAGGGCAAGTTGTGACTAAGCCGTGTATGTGTGAAGCTACGTTCTGACCGTTCCGAATGCTAGGCTGGAACGTCAAGTGAAGAGGATTCGTACAAGGCGGATGCTTCCCTATCAGAGCAGGGCAAACAGTACGCCCAAAGAATGAGCGACACACTCATTCGGTACCGAGAAGAGGAGAGACAATCCCTTATCGATAGAGGCGGTCCAGATGAGCCGCTGAAACCCTTGACCGTTTGGACGTCTACACGGAGAAGGACGGTCGAGACCGCGAACTATCTGCATGAACATGGCTACAAAGTTCTGCAGAGATCTCAAATGAGTCAACTTAATCCAGGTGTCTGTGAGAAAATGTCCGAACGACGCATCCGCATCGAGTATCCCGAGGAAGTCGCGAAGCATGAAAAGGACCCTTATCATCATAGGTACCCCAGAGCCGAGGTAAATTGCACGAGACCTTCGTATGAATCCCAGACACTGATGAACATGAAGTCTTATCATGATTTGGCTGTCCGCCTTGAGCCAATCATCCTTGAGCTCGAGCGCGAGCAGAACGATTTATTGATCATTGCCCACGAAAGCGTCCTCCGGGTCCTATACGGATATCTCATGGCTTGCAATGCTACCGACATCCCAAACCTCTCCTTCCCGAGGAACGAGATCATCGAAATTATCCCGGCTAGTTACAATAACGAAGCCAAGAGGATTTTGGTTCCTGGTCTCCCTCAAGAACTCATTCCCGCATCGCCGGAGGACCTGAAGATTCCGGTGCCGCCAAGCGGAATGGTATCGCCAATGCCCGAATTGGGCACACCTGCCAGCGGAAGCGGCACACCCAAAAATGGGGTTTTGACACCGCAGGAGATGGTCAATGACAAGCATCTAAAATTCAATGCATATGCGGACTAGGTAACAGTGACCGCGGACGGGAGACTGGTCTTGGTAGTTTATGAAACCCGCGCAGTCCTGGTAATAGAGTCGTGAACCTGATCACGTCCAAATTCATGAGTTGTTCATAACAGCCAACTCGACCTGCACCCTTTTGCATGCAGGGCTACCTCCGCGCCTCTGTGCTGAGCAACCCTGAGACCAAGTTTGAGCGGTCTCTATGCAATTAATCATCACCACACACCACGATACTTGTGGCTGGAACCGCCTGTCTGACGTTGTCCGAGAAGCCTCTGGCAGCTTCATAAGATCCAACTAGAGCGTGCTGGTGTGGATTTGTGTCTAGCCTCCATGTAGTGTAGATACAAACAGAATATTATCATCCTTCTTTAGCTCATATCGGCCTTCACCCTCAAGCTCCCAATCCGCGTCATTGATGAGAACCAAGATTCCT
Source organism: Acarospora socialis (assembly GCA_025617375.2). NCBI lineage: Eukaryota > Fungi > Ascomycota > Lecanoromycetes > Acarosporales > Acarosporaceae > Acarospora > Acarospora socialis. Next base: position 997,872 of record JAMYGW020000011.1, read on the forward strand.
GGCCGCCTGAAAACCATATCAGTCGCACTGGTGCCTTGCCCTAGACCTTGAGGAGAGAGGCCTGGGAAACTCACACAGTGTCATCCAGGACGAAGAGCTCTTCTCTCTGATCATCCATAACATGAGCACAGAGATAACGCACAAGAAAAGCGACGTTAGCCTTATTTCCTTCCTCATCCTTAGCTGGAACGGATATTCGATGTTTTCTTTGATCAGAGAAGAGCATTTCGAGGCCACCGCTAGGAAGTTTAAGCGGATGCTCTGGGGCATCTCTAAGCCGTGGACAGGGCTTGCTTACCTGAACTCTACTACAACGGATAGAGCTTTGTTGAGGTTGCTCTGGGTTGCATCGTCCCTTTCCAAGTGGTCGCCCATCGTTCAGCGTATCATGGAAATTGGTCGTCCGTCAATACATCGAGCTAAGTAGATAAGGTGAGGCAAACTTCCTTATCGATAAGGTAAGCTCACCATAAACTTCTGAATCCTAGAACTGCGATAATGCACAAATCTCTCATCAGGCCTTGACCTTCCTGTCCGAAATCTGGAGTATGACTAAATGGTCGTAGTTGAGACTCGATATATTGCTGCTGGCGGCAACAGACATCCCGCGGCCGCAGACTGGGATCCGGTGTCAGGATTGGTAGCCTTTGGCGCAGACCGGAACGTTGCGATTTGGAAGCCTCTAGTATGCATATTTGATGATGGGAGAAACTCAGGGTTGACTGTAAGTAGGGCGACGACCATCAAGGAATCCGTACCCTTCTTTCTGGCCATACAGACAAAGTCAACGTCGTCAGGTTTTTCCCAACTGCGGCAGTCAACAGTTCCATTATCATCTCAGGTTCGGTTGATCACTCGATCAGAGTATGGCGATTAGGTTCGTCATCACTTTTAAGCTTCACATGTGTGGCAGTCTTGGTGGATCATATCAACACTATCAATGCAATTTCCGTGGCCCCAAAGAGCAATCTCTTTGCGTCAGGATCAGCCGATGCCACAGTCAAGATATGGAGGCTTCGAATCGCAGATGAGCGCGAAGTCGACGTTAAGCTGGAGCAAACCATAAAAGTTACTCCACGGTTCTTCCCTTTGGCTGTAGCAATAGCATCATTGCCTACCTGCAACTCACTAGTCTTGGCTGCAGCGGGCACCAGGGGCATCATACAAATCTATATCAAGGATTGCGTACGAGACGAAGGAGACTTTTGCCTCCAAGCTACCCTTACCGGACATGAAGGCTGGATACGCTCACTCTCTTTTACTGAACAGAACGATGAAGCCCATCAGGATATATTACTAGCATCAGCAAGCCAGGACAAATATATCCGCCTTTGGCGCATCCGAAAAGGCGAGGACTTGCCTGCTGCGAATCCAGCAGGTAAGGGTACTGTTATAGAGACACTTGGCAAAGCTTTGACAAACAAGGCTCATCGGTTGAAGGCAGCTGCGGTAGATTTCTCGATCACTTTCGAGGCTTTGCTACTTGGACACGAAGACTGGATATTCACAGCCTCATGGAGGAACAATGGAGACAAGCTACAGCTTCTATCCGCATCAGCTGACAACTCTTTAGCTATATGGGAGTGTGATTCGGGTTCAGGGGTATGGGTTTGTGCCACACGACTGGGAGCGATCAGTGCTCAGAAAGGATCAACGACCGCGACTGGCAGTATGGGAGGCTTTTGGAGTGGTCTATGGTCATCACAGGGACAAGTAGTCGGCTTGGGAAGGACTGGCGGCTTCAGGTTATGGACATACGCCAGAGAGCAGGATCGATGGCTCCAGGACGTAGCGATTAGCGGACACGTCAAGGAGGTGACGGGGCTTGCGTGGAGCAAAGATGGAGACTATCTATTGTCCACCAGCGCAGACCAAACAACTCGGCTGCATGCGGAATGGAGAGACGAGAACGGAACATCGTGGCACGAATTCGCACGACCCCAAATCCATGGGTACGATATCAACTGCATCGATAGTCTTGGGAACTCCCGATTCGTTTCGGGCGCCGATGAGAAGTTGCTTCGTGTATTCGAAGAGTCAAAGGCTACAGCGCTCTTGTTACGGAAGCTTTGTGGTATTGAAGGTGCTTTGGAGGATCAGTTGCCGGAAACTGCCAATATACCAGTACTCGGACTCTCGAACAAAGCAGTTCAAGGGGTTGATGATCATGACCCCACCGCGAATGCTGATCAAGAGCAGACCGACGCCGCTGACTTTGGATCAGATCTACATAAGGCGAGTCTCGAATTAGACAAGCCTCCGTTTGAGGATCATCTTGCGAGGCAGACTCTGTGGCCCGAGAGCGAGAAGCTTTACGGGCATGGATTCGAAATATCCACAGTTGCTGCGAGCAGTGACGGTACTTTGATAGCCACTGCGTGCCGGGCCAGTTCTATTCAACATGCAGTGATTAGGATCTACGAAACAGTGAAATGGCGGGAGATCAAACCTCCGCTAACGGCTCATTCCTTAACAGTCACTAGGTTACAATTTTCCGACGATGATCGTTATCTGGTCAGTGTTGGCCGCGACAGGCAATGGGCGGTATTCGAGCGGGATCAAACCCAGCCTCAGGTCTATACGCTAGCAGCAGCCAACCAGAAAGGACATTCGAGGATGATTCTGGATGCGGTGTGGGCACCTACGGCAGGGAGCCGAGTGTTTGCCACTGCAGGTAGGGACAAACTAGTCAAGCTGTGGCAAGCCGGTGAAGAAGGTTTCGTGTGCAAGGCCACTATTGCGGCATCACATTCCGCGACCACTGTAGCATTTCTACCAAAAATCCTGCATGAAACCTTGTACATCGCTGTTGGTACCGAAAATGGTACAATATCTGTCAACGGATTCGCAAGCGGAACCCTCGAGACTCGTTTTGCGCACACATTCGATGCCAGGTGAGCAGTGCTATATATAAGTCCAAGGTTCATGACTCTGCTGACATAGCTAGACTTTGTCCATCAAGGTCGATCACGCAACTGGCCTGGAGGTGCAGGGGAAATGGACCAGCCGCGAGTGCGCTCAAACCAGGGGATGTTGTTAAAGAAAAAACCCAACCTGTATTTGAGCTCGCTGTTGCGAGTGAGGACACCTCTATCCGCGTTTATTCTATATCGAATCTAGATGTTGAAATCTGATACCCTCTAAATACCAAAACACCGGGACACCGCCTGTCTGAGAGGTCTCAATGGTGCCGTCAACTAAAGAATTCGAATCGCTTAGTCTGAGCAGCTTCTAGTACGCAACAAGAGGTGCCGGCCCTCGACAGACGCCACAATCTCAGGCCCTCTTCTCATTTCCGTATCCGCCCTGTCCCTCATGAGTTTCATAGCTCTTCCCTTCGCTGGCCCGCCCGTCCCGAGGTCCCCTTTCCTCGAGATCCTCCTTCAACCACTTCAACACCAACAAACCCAACTGACTGTTCCCTGATCTCTCGATTGCGTCAACGTCAAACAAGCTCATGCTCCCCCACTCTTTCACCTTTCCCATGTGCATGTGCACGAGATGAGTGGGCCACTGCGCCAGATTATCGAGGATATGCGTAGCGTACACAATCGTACACGGCCTAATTTCCGTCTCCCTCTTCAGGAAGAGCAGGAAATTACTCCTACTTAGTAGATCCAGATCTACTGTGATCTCGTCCAGCAACAAGATTCGCCACGGCCTCAATAACCCCATCGCTAGCTGAACCCGTCTCCTCTCCCCATCACTGACGGCATGCATCCGCCAACTCAGATCGATGTCCAGTATTCTCACAAGCTCATCTCGACGATGTGTGTAGTAGTCTCCACCTACAGACGCCAGGAGCGTGGGCACGTCGATGTCGGTACGCACGATAGGATTGAGCACCCATTCGAGGCCCAAGTACGTGACACCCTCTAGGCCGTGTTTGAAGGGATCGACACCGGCGATGGAGACTGTGCCTGTCGGGGCGAGACGCTTGCCGGAAAGCAGGCGAAGCAAGGTCGTTTTGCCGGCACCGTTGGCTGCGTCACACGATTAATTCTGTGGAAAGAAGAGCAAACTTGAGTAGTAGGTCTTGGGGGTCTGTTACCGCCGATCAAGAGCGTGCGACTCCCTGGTGGGAGGTCAAGAATCACATCTCTCAGGCCTGAAGAGCCATCGGGGAAAGCATAGTCAAGCCCTTTGACCTCGATCGAAGGCGCGATCTCTCGACTTATCCCATTGGTTTCTGACATTCAGGACAGTAATGGAAAGAACAAACTGAGCTGAATATACCTACCTAGGTATTGTTGGGGCTTGTAAGTCAATGACGCTACGGGAACGGGTCCCTGCATCAAACTAGGGTTTACTTTGATCCGACATCGGAAAGCCTCCTTGACACTAGCCGTATTGGGACTAGATGTCGTTTATCTTACCAAATTTAGCAACGAGTATGAATACGCTTTGATCTTCACGAGCTTGTGATATATGTGATGAATGTTACTACCCTTCCGTACTTTATCGGCGATGGCGCGTCAGCCGCCTTCAAATCCTTTGATTGCCATTGTCGGTGCAACAGGAACAGGCAAGTCCCAGGTAAGCTCCTACAATCTCGTTAACTGAGCTCGCATTTGACACCTTTGCGGTAGCTTGCCGTGGAACTAGCTCTACGGTTCAACGGTGAGATCATCAATGGCGATGCAATGCAGATGTACCAGGGGCTGCCAATCGTAACGAATCAGATAACGTTAGAAGAGCGTAAGGGAGTACCCCACCATCTGCTGGGCTGCGTAGGGTTGGGAGACGAAACATGGAGGGTCGGGGTGTACAGAAAGAGAGCACTTAAAATCATCGAGGAGATTGAAGCAAGAGGAAGGATACCGATTCTCGTTGGCGGAACGCACTATTATACGCAGGCGGTGCTCTTTGATAACGTATTCATTGACGACAACGCCGACGTGGACAACGTTGAGGTATCTAGCGCCGCAGGGGCTTGCAAGAAGTGGCCCATCTTGGAAGAGTCGACGGAAAATATGCTGGCTGTGTTGAATGAGGTTGATCCCTTGATGGCAGAAAGGTGGCACCCTGGTGATCGGAGAAAGATTCGGCGGTCTCTAGAAATCTGGCTCCAACATGGAAGGAAAGCGTCAGATCTATACCGAGACCAGCAAGTGCTGAAACACAACGGTTCAACACCGGTTGAAGCTTACTCGCAACACAAGAACCCTGAGATCATGAAAGTTGATGACTCTACGTATGTAGCAAATACGCAGGCGCGGTTTCAGACACTAATTTTCTGGACTCATGCGGCGCCTGATGTTCTCAAAGCACGCCTTAACAAACGTGTGGACGATATGCTCAGTAACGGTCTGCTTTCAGAAGTAAGCTCAATGGAGCAATTGCACCGAGAGCGGGTCATGAAAGGGGAAGTGGTAGATAAGACAAGTGGAATATGGGTCTCGATTGGATATAAGGAGTTCGAACACTACATGATCGCCCTCCGTTCTGGCGAAATTAAGGATAAGGTATTGGAAGCTCTGAAGCAGGAAGCCGTTGAGCAGGTCAAGACAGCAACTCGACAGTATTCGAAAAGGCAAGTTCGATGGATTCGGATCAAACTCTTGAACGCTGTCATAGACGCGGGCATGTCGGAGAATATGTTCCTTTTAGATGCTAGTGATCTTGCCACGTGGTCCGCAGAAGTGGAGCAGCCGGCTATTCACATAAGCCAATCGTTTCTGGACGGGGAAGCCCTATCAGACCCAAACACCCTTTCTGAAGCAGCTCGGGATCTCCTAACGCCAAAGAGAGATTTCGATTTGAGCAATCGCAGAGACCTGTGGGTGAAGAAGACGTGTGACATCTGTGACACGACAGTGGTCACAGAAGACCAATGGTCGCGGCATCTAAAGAGCAGACGTCACCGAAAGATTACTAAGTCACACGATAAAAAGCTTGCCCGTACTCTGGATGTGGATACAGCACAGCTTGGCAGTTTTCATGATCAAGATTCCCATACCAGTCCCTGAGCTGCTGGTATGGCGCTCTGCATTGGTACTAGCGCTGATGGTATTGGGTGATATGGTTCAGGTAATCTTCTCTGTCATCTCACTGAAGACTCCTTTGATCTCCTGCCCGACAGACACACCCCTCCGTCCCGAGTCGTTCCTCCTCCTCTTCTCAACCTCATCTCTCACTTCCTGGATCACCTCCTCGAAATCCTGCCCTGGGTCATGCGGCATTCCCATTACCGGTTCCTTCAGACTTTCCTGACTAGCTGTCCTCTGCAGCGCTGGCTTCCGCCTTTCGTTCAACTGCTTGATCAGCCATGACTTCGCCGGGGATGCGAAGAAAGCCATGCTCAACGCCACTCCGATTATAGTGTAGAAGTAGACACGCGCCCAAACCAGAAGAGAGTCGGGGAGGCTAAGAAGAACGAAAGGAACGGTGGTGAAGCAAAAGGCGAGCTGTGTCGTCAAGTAAGAGAGGGCGTCATAGTAACGCTTGTAAGGCGTAGGATGCTGGCCATCTGGGGTGAGAACAAAGGGACGGATGTGCCGGCGGAAATCTCGAACTGGTCAGCCGATACGGACTTCTGTATACGGATGAATGGGTAAAGCTTACTCTTGGCAACTGTCTGCAAGAACGCAGCGAGGACGAAACTGAGGTAGTAACCTGGATAAAAGCCGTGCCAGAAGGCACTGGTAACGAATGTGGCTAGACTAGCCCTGAACCCGGGTCTTTTCCCTTTGGGTGTCACTCGGAGATACATGTAGTTGCGTAACCAGTGGTTGGTGTTGATGTTCCAGTTCTCCAGATAAGCCCTCGAGTTCTGTGCCATTTCGATGCCCCATGGATTAACGTTCTGCAAGCGATTCCACTGGACTCTTCCGGTTTTCGGATCAATGCCCTTGTACCCGATGCCGGAGAGGATACAAGCACCCTCAGTCAGAGCCCACACGCCGTAGTACTTTAGTCTCGATGTGAAGCCAAGCATCTCTAGTATCCATACCCGGCGAAGGAAACCATACCGCATATACTGGTCGCCCAGAACCAACTCTTTGTTGTAGAGGCCCGAAAGCTTGAGGAACGCGAAAATCCAGAACACACCAGTTGCAGCTTTCCAAGCTGCAGGGGTACCACTACGTGGGATCTTGCGCTTCTTCCGAGTTGGTGGATATTTCGAAGGGTCAGTCCCTGGTGGTACTTCGAACATACTCGTTTCAATGTATCTGCGATACTCTACGTAATCGAACGACGGTCCGGCAAAGAGTGAGGGGAAGAAGAGCTGATATTGCTGTTAGATATAGTTGTGCGTTTGGCTGAATCCTAGAGTCTTACCACGTATCCCGCAAAATCAAGGAGGTTTGGTAGCTTGGGCAGTGCCCTTTCTCTCTGGAATTCCGAAATATCATGTTGTGGTAATCGGCCGTCATAGACGTTCCAGCAGAACGCAGTAAGCTATCCCGTTACTGATGTGCTTCGTAAAACCAGAAGAGAGTCTTCCCACCTTCATGACAAGTACCATTTGCGCTCCTGAAGCGTTTCATACTCAGTGCCCTGACTTCTCTTGTGCTTGGATACTAAGCTTACCGGTAATATCAACCTTGTCCGGCGCATCTGCAAACTGCCGGTATATATGATTGATAGACATGTGTCCCATCACGAATACAAAACCTATCCATGGCATGAACGATCCTTCAATATAATATGCTATCATATACGCGCCAACAGAGCTTATGAGAATGGTTCTTATCCCACTCCATAGATCGAAGAGCCCGATGAGATAGAAAAGGGAAACACTACGGACGTCAGTCTCAGAGGGGTGGGCATTTCCCCTTGGACTTCGAACGTACCCTATTGTGAACAGATTCTTCTGATATGGTTTAGCATCAGGTATACGCTTTAGAATGCCTGCTAGAGGATATGATAACAAGAAAGAGCCAAGAAGCTTCACTAGAAGTGAGAATCAGCATCGCTGCGCGCCACCTGCATGTCAGTATTCATGGAATGACTGACGCTCATCGACAGATGCTCCGGTCACGCCAGCGAGGTATTCGAAAGCTGTCATAAAGGAACATCAGTCAATGATTCAGGGGATCGTTCGAAGGGGCCAATGCTCACGTAGATTAATGTAAGGGAGCATCCTGTAGCGTTGTCTTTATTGTCATCAAACTTGCACGATATCAACGGAGAACTGGAATGAGATGTTGTTTCAAGGGGGGTAGTTCTTAACCGCAATTAGCGGCGACACCCTGGACAATTGCCATGTGCTGCGGTAACTTGCATGAGATCCAACAACCTAGGTAAACTAGACGCAATACTGATAGGTGTATGAAGTGCTTCAGTCAAGAATCAAAAGTTTTAGTGCCTATGATGTTGACTGGACACAGCACTATAAGGCAGTCATTCAAGATCACCACCGCTCGGTGCTGAGTGAGGCCAATGCTTTTAATCGACGATGGATGTGGTATCTGCAGTATCCGGTTACTTTTCGAGGATGGTTTCCGCAGGTGACAGCTCATCTGGAAGCCCATCGGCCAAGATGAAGATACTTCTGCTTGACAGTGAGACAGTGCGAATCTTGAGCGATGAGGACTTCCCACATTTTACTCATCTCTCTACAGGTTGCCATTGTGTCCACTGCAATCACACAGTCCGCCTTACTCAACCATGAGGTTTATCTTATTGAGTCCGACCGCCTGCTATCCATTTGTAGCTATCACTTACAAGGTCTACAGCCGGCTGGACAATCAGTCACGAGAGAAGATGCGCCATTTGCGATGCCTATGTTTCGTGCGGCCTTCCCCAGACTCGATCCAGTACCTTATCGACGAGCTTCGGGAGCCTAAGTATGGAGAGTACAACATCTGTAAGAGCTTCAAGTTATACAACAGGGGTTTGGGAGCTGATCTCAAGTAATAGATTTCAGTAACGTTATTCGCAAGTCATCCCTCGAGCGTCTCGCGGAGGCAGACGATCACGAGGTCGTTCGAGTGGTTCAAGAATACTTTGCGGATTTCATAGTCATCAATCCGGACCTATTCTCGTTCAATCTCGCGGTTCCGAGGCAGAGAATCTGGAGTAGTAGTCCTGATATGTGGAATACAGATGCCTTGCAACGCTCTACGGAGGGCCTAATCGCCGTTCTATTATCATTGAAAAAAAGACCGTTAATTCGATATGAGAAGAACAGCTTGCTGGCGAAGAAGCTTGCTACGGAAGTCCGCTATCAGATAACACAAGAGGAACAGCTTTTTGACTTCCGAAAATCAGATACCCCGCCTATCCTGCTGATTCTTGACCGTCGGGATGACCCAATTACACCTTTGTTAACCCAGTGGACCTATCAGGCCATGGTACATGAGCTTCTTGGGATAGACAATGGAAGGGTGGATCTTAGCGACGTCCCGGATGTGAGACCCGAACTCAAGGAAATCGTGCTTTCGCAAGACCAGGATCCTTTCTTCAAGAAGAATATGTATCTCAATTTTGGAGATCTGGGGGGCAACATCAAGGATTATGTGGAGCAGTATCAGTCAAAGACTAAGAGCAACACGAGCATTGAGTCTATTGCCGATATGAAGCGGTTTGTCGAAGACTACCCAGAGTTTCGTAAATTGTCGGGCAACGTGAGTAAACATGTGACCCTGGTCGGAGAACTAAGCAGGAGAGTTGGCGAGGATAGCCTTCTGGATGTCAGTGAGTTGGAGCAGAGCTTGGCCTGCAACGACAACCACAGCAACGACCTGAAAGTACAGAGACTTACCCATTATTATTACAACTTGCATGCTGACGAAGAGCATAGAACATTCAACGCCTGATACAAACTCCCAGCGTGCCCGCCAACGCGAAAGTCCGGTTGGTAGCCCTCTACTCTCTTCGCTACGAGAAGCACCCGTCAAACGCCCTCCCTATGCTCCTCGATCTACTTTCGGTGGCTGGAGACATACCTGGCCATCGCATCAATCTTATCCCGAAGTTGCTGGCCTATCACCATTCCCTTCAAACTCCAACTGCCGCAGGAGGCATTTCCGATCTCTTCGAATCCGCGTCTATTTTCTCGGGGGCTAGAGACCGCTTCAAGGGTCTGAAAGGGGTCGAGAATGTCTACACACAGCACTCACCACGGTTGGAGCTGACGCTGCAAAACCTTATCAAGGGTCGTTTACGAGAACAACAGTATCCGTTCGTCGATGGCGGCGGCACAACAAGAGACAAACCACAAGATATCATAGTCTTCATCGTCGGAGGTGTTACCTATGAAGAAGCGAAGATGGTAGCCCAAGTCAACGCAAGTTCTCCCAGCGTCAGAGTGGTTTTGGGGGGGCCGAGCGTGCACAACAGTACCACTTTCTTGGAGGAAGTGGAGGATGCTGTCGGTGGTTGGCCGGATCCCGCACCGTCGACGGCGGCGGGAAGGCTGAGAAAGGAGACTGGTCGGCGTTGATGCTTCGAAAAGGGGTGTTTGGGCGTGGGCGTTCAGTTTTCCGGCATCTCCTCGGCTTTCCCCTCAAACACAAAATTTCCAATCGTCAGAAGACATTCCAAACAGAATTTAGTTTCGAACCATCTTTGCATTCGTAAACGCGTTCTTCGTTTAGGCTGCTGATTTCGCCGGTGGACTCTATGTGACAACCCTGATAGAAATATGGAACTTTGTGGAATCGGGTGAGTTATTTTATTTTGCAACTTCCAGTCACGGCCTTAGTTCATGAGAGAGACTGTATCTCGACTACGAGAGTTTATCACGTTGTTGGGGTGCTGATGGTAGCATCAAACATGAAGGTATTTTCATAATCATGACTTCTCACAGGCAGTTCATGATGCATCGACAACCATTAGGCGTAGTATTAGTTAACACGTACAATTAACGAGTGGTGCCTAATTGTATAACGCCTTGCCCGGCCGATTTATTTCTCCGCTGCTGCCTGCGGGTCCGATAGGGCTTCGGGCTTTATTGTATTGGCCCACCAGTAAATGACATAAAGTCTGTAGTGGAAGGTCGATGATGTCACAGTAACTTGCCCCGCGGTCACTACTGCGAGCACCGCACAGTGGGTGTTTTCCACCCCACATAAAGCCCATAATTTCCATTCAAATTGAGCTTTATTGAAAGCTATCTCCCATTCTAATTCTCCAACCTGTAGAAATTACTACTGAAAAACAATTTCAAGATGTCTTTGGCTCAGGCAGCAAACTTGGTGGAGAAGGCAATGGGCCACACCGGCAACGCAACCACAGAGCAGAACCTTACAAACCCAGCCCGTGACCGAGCCAAGTATGCGGATCCCAGTGGCGAGACGATGAGGGCCTTGTGCTGGATGGGCAAAAATGATGTGAAAGTTGGTGAGAGTGCACTGTATGCCCATTGGGATCACCAGGGGCGGGGCTAAAAAGGTGGTGACAGTCGAGACGCCGAAGCCCGGGCTGATCGAGGACCGCGATGTCATACTCAAGGTCACCGGAAGCACAGTCTGCGGAAGCGACTTGCATCTTCTGCACGGTTCGTCTGGCTTTTCTTTCCTTGACTCGAGAGCGATCTCACAGGAGACCTTCTAGGCTCAGTCATCCAAATGCAGAAAGGCGACATCCTCGGCCACGAGTTCTGCGGCAAAGTCGAATCAATGGGCCCGGGCGTGACAGGTTTGAGCATTGGCGACCGTGTTGTTGCGTCCTTCCAGATCGCCTGCGGAGAATGCATGTACTGCAAGCAGAAACTGTCTTCGCAGTGCGAGCGGACGAACTCGAACAAGACGGAAAACTTGATGTACGGTGGAAACACAGCCGGTCAGTAAAACGCGTATCTTGCGAGTTCTCCTTTATAACGCATTCTGTAGGCATGTTCGGATACTCTCACTTCACGGGCGGGTTTGCCGGTGGACAAGCCGAATACGTGCGCGTCCCGTACGGCGATGTCAACTTGCTCAAATTGCCGGATGACGTGCCCGACGAGAAAGGTCTTTACCTCTCCGACGTCCTCGCCACTTCTTGGAACTGCGTCGTCGACACGGGCGTGAAGGAAGGCGACGTTGTCGCAATCTGGGGCGCCGGTCCCATCGGCCAGATGTGCGCGCAGATGAGCTTCATGAACGGCGCTTCCCGGGTCATCCTCATCGACGGCGGTGCTGCTTCGTGGCGATTAGACTTTGTCAAGTCCAAATTGCCGAGACTTGAGACTCTCAACTTCACCAACCTACCGAAAGGCGAGTCCGTCACCTCTCAGCTTAAGCAGATGGTGCACGGCGGTCCGGACGTCGCGCTCGAATGTGTCGCGGGCGAGTACGCCAAGGGGTGGGGCCACTACTTCGAGATGTTGTTAGGGTTTGAGACCGACACGTCGGAAATCGTCAACGAGATGATCACTTCCGTCAAGAGCTTCGGCCGCTGCGGGATCACTGGCGTCTACGTCGGCTTCGTAAGTCCCATATCCACCTCTACACATTCTTGATCTCCTACTAAACCACCGTCACCAGACCAACCATTTCAACATCGGCGCACTCATGGAACGCGGCATCCGCCTAATCGGCAACGGCCAGGCGCCCGTCCACCTGTACTGGGAGAAACTGTTGCAGATGATTCGCGAGGGCAAGCTCGACCCGCTCCCAATGCTCAGCCACCGCGTTCTGATGGACGAAATGGACGTTGTTTACTCCAAGTTCGAGAACAAGGAGGACCACATGCAGAAGGTTTTCGTCCAGACCAAGTTCTCCGATCCGCCGGCTCCCGGCACACCGAGGGTCACGAGCTTTAAATCTTAGGGTCTTAAGGTACTTGGGTGAGGGTGTCAATGTTTATAGCAGGATCTGGGACCGGTTGTAACTGACATGGGATAATCCCACGTTGGATAGAAAAACAAGTACCGAATATCACGTTTGTAGTCACGTACTTTCGTACTCGACTAATATGTCATTGTCCTAGTATGGTCTACACAACGCATCGTCATGAATACGTGCCGCTACTGGGATACTTTCTTATTTATCCTAAGGAAATGATCTGAGGGATTGTATTGTAGTATTCTAAAACTATGTCTATCCTAAGTAGCCCTGGCCACGGTAGTGGCCGAAATATCTATATACCAGGACCAAAAACACCTGGCCGGGAGCTCACCCGAGCTGGTCCGGAGGCGCACGCTATGTAAAACCGAACACCGAAAATGCCTTGATCCTGTTTCCACCGTTCCCTTGATGCATCGTTACGCTCGATATAGAAAGACTGATAGAACACCAGCTCATATCGTAAACAGCAATCCTGCGCCTACCGCACCAGCAACAACGCCAATAGGGATATGCGTCGGTGCGGCGGCGCCGGCCTTGGCAGTCGCGGTGGCCCCGCCGGCACTGCTCTTCGTCGGCCCTGCAGGAAGCGTGGCGGAACCGAGTCTGGCACCACCGGTAGTCCCCGCGCCGGTTGTGACGGGGTTCGAGACGCCGGTCGCGTCGGGTATACTCTTTGAGCCGGTGCCAATTTCCAGAATGCTGTCCTGGGTGGAGTTGAAGTTTGTTTGCGCGAGCGAGATCTGGTTGTTGGCAAGGTCGTAAACAACGTATGCGCTGCGGAGGAAAGTGTCGCCTAGGACGGCGGTGCTCTGGCCGGCAGGCGAGATGCCGAAGAGACAGGCGGGGGTGCCGTCGTCAAAGGTGGGTGTGCTGCCGTCAGCGTTGGTGCCAGGGTTGATGACAAGCTCGTTCATCGGGACGGAGATGGTGGGGGAGGAGAAGGTGAAATCGACGGTGGAGGCGTTGTTCATGAGCGAGCAGGCGACGTATGCGGCTTGTTGTTGGTCGTCGTACTGGGCTCCGACTTGATCAAATAAAGCCTGAGCGAGCGTGTCGGGGAGATATGTGAGACTACTGCCAGAATCTAACAGCACGGGCGCCGACTTTCGACCAATGTTGAGAGCAGTTTTTCGACCGTTATTCGAGACGCTCATACCAGTCATAGCAATGACAAACTCGGCGTAGTCGTTGCCTTCCTTGAGTATGGGAAGGGTTTGAAGCTGGCCGTGATACTTGTCTGTGTTGACACCGCCGAAGAGAATGGATCCAGTGTTGGCGTCCAGGTCATTAAGCCACAAGCTGTAAGCGTTCGAACTGATGATGCCTTTGTCTGCCATGAGCTGGGGTAGGTTAGGGTAAGGCTGCTTGTTGTTGCGATTTGCTTGGACTTCGTTGATTGTGTAGCCAATACCTAGGATACTCTCTGGAGAAGATGATCGGTAGCCAATGCCGAACTGAAGACCTGACAGTTGCTGTCCGCCAATGCGGAGAGTCTCCGTAGCATAGTCACCCAGAGCCCCGGATCCATCAACGTATGAGATGTTGAAGTCGCTGGACAGGTACTTGTAAGTGGAAGAGGAGTTGGCCTCGTAGGTCCCAGATACCGCGCAAGGGTTACCCTTCTTTTTACAAAGGTTCGACGACGCGGCGTTTGTCCAGAGATCGCTGCTGCCAGTATCGATGTGCAGTCGGAGGTCCTGCGGTGGCGTGCCTATACTGACGTTTGCGAAGTACAGTGTTTGCTGGACGGCACAGTTAGTGTTTGCCACCAGTCGATACCCACAATTTGCCCGGGCGAGCTCACCTCGTTATCAAGAGTTTCCGTAACCGTTTTGGTGTCTTGCCGCCGTCGTATCCCATCTCTTGTAAATGGGTCTAACACGACTTTCCTCTCAATGGCAAGACCCAGGACAGCTGGAGCAGCATCTCGCTGTATCAACTGAATGGCCTCCGACGTTGCTGATAACAGACCCGCTGTCGTAGTGATTATTGAAAGGCCCCTCATTGCGGCAAGATAGTGTTCCTGAGACAGCAAAATATGAAGTGGTGAAGAAGCGTTGAAAAAGGCCCGCTACTTAGATCTCTGACTAAGTAGGTAGATGACGCGGTCAGTTACCGAAAGACTATCCCAGGCGAATGAGTATGGAAATTGTCGATTGGTCTGCCGGCGAAAGACTCCGGATCTTTTTAAGTGGCGGTTAAGATGCTTACGAGTTCCTCTTGGGCCTTGACCTTGGTGGCGCCAAATGTTCCAGAGTGAAAGGGCGTCTAAGGTCTGGAGTCCTTCACTCTCCTTCACAAAAGTTTTAAGAAAGCGTTGTACAAGCGGGTGAATATGGGCAAGAAAGGTATAAGAAGTGACTCTTCCTTGGAAATGTAGAGTATCACGGTGAATCTTGTTCAAAGATTCTCTTCCAGATCACTTTCTCTTGGAACAGAGGAAATCCGTACTCCGGTAAGGTATGTGGCGAGTGTTCATGTACCATGGCGTCAGAGCGAAGATCTATCGGCGCTAACTGCCGGGAGCTGTGCCACTTGAACACTAAGCTGTGGCTTTGCAGTTGGAATTTGGAAATGATAGGGGAGTAAAAGAGTGAGATGTTCATATGGTAAGAGCTGCGTAACTTAGCTTGCTTCATAGTTGAGCACATCCGTGTCACCGACGATGATTCCCATCCTCAATATTAGAATGACTGTCCAGACCCTCAAACCTTTACCTGCACCCTCGGTTTCTTTTGGCGCTTCTCGTGTCCCACACCCGAGGTTCAACGTCCACCAGTCACCATCCTTCTATCGTGAAAATAGAAGCCCATAGGTTATGCTGCATGTCTCAGACACAGACGCCAATACTCTGTGACAACAAGACTTGGAAGGTTGGAGATAAGGTAGGTAGGTAGGTATGTAGGTAGGTACATCTTCAGCGTAGAGAAGCCGGAGTACTCCTACTTGGTGAATAGACTCTTGAAACTGTTGGGCAACTTCATCCGGACCAATATTGGTTACAGAGATCGAAGCTGTTTACACGGTTATTGGCAGAGGAAGAAGATGATGACACGTAGCGTTAATTAGGAGTAATCCCTCTGGAGGCTCGCAGCCTTATCGCCTAATCGGAATACCTAGGCGCGTAGGATTCACGTGTCTCACATCTCTCTTTACCGCGTCGTGATCAACATGATGAATCTATAATGAAAGCAGAATCGTCAACAGCTGGCGCTCGCCGAGCACTTCAAGCAAACACTAATGGAGCAGTACCAAACTATGAGCTTCCCTGGTACGCTGACTACTTGCCAACATGCCGAACAAGCTCGATCCCAACTCATGATACCGCAGGGTGGAGAAGTATCGACCCGTTTACCTCGACGACATCGTGGGCAACACCGAGACTATCGAACGGCTGAAGATCATTGCAAAGGATGGCAATATGCCGCATGTGATCATCTCCGGCATGCCTGGAATCGGCAAGACAACTTCCATCTTGTGCCTCGCGCGACAGATGCTGGGAGATGCGTACAAAGAAGCTGTCCTCGAGCTCAATGCCAGTGACGAGCGAGGTATAGTCTACAGCCACCCCGCTCTTCCGATCCCCTACCAACACGCTCAAACCAGGCATCGACGTCGTTCGCAACCGAATCAAAGGCTTCGCGCAAAAGAAAGTTACCCTGCCCCAAGGCCGGCAAAAGATCGTCATCCTCGACGAAGCCGACAGCATGACCTCCGGCGCGCAACAAGCCCTCCGACGCACCATGGAGATCTACTCCTCCACCACGCGCTTCGCCTTCGCCTGCAACCAGTCTAACAAGATCATCGAGCCCCTCCAATCGCGCTGCGCCATCCTCCGCTACGCCCGCCTGACCGACGCCCAAGTCGTCAAGCGCCTGATGCAGATCTGCGAAGCCGAGAAGGTCGAGCACAGCGAGGACGGTATCGCGGCCCTCGTCTTCAGCGCCGAGGGCGACATGCGTCAGGCCATCAACAACTTGCAGAGCACCTGGGCGGGCTTCGGCTTCGTGAGCGGCGACAACGTCTTCCGGGTCGTGGACAGCCCGCATCCCATCAAAGTGCAGGCTATGATTAAAGCGTGCTGGGAGGGCAAGATTGACGCGGCGCTGGACACGTTGAATGAACTGTGGGGTCTGGGGTATTCGAGTCACGATATCATCAGCACCATGTTCCGCGTTACGAAGACGATACCGACGCTGTCGGAACACTCGAAGCTGGAGTTCATCAAGGAGATTGGCTTTACACATATGCGGATCTTGGAGGGCGTGCAGACTCTGCTGCAATTGAGTGGATGTGTGGCAAAGCTCTGCAAGATCAATATGAAGCCCCAGCTCTTTATCCCACCGGCGTGATGCTTACAACCGGGCGTTAAGTCAGGCAGTTACTGGCGTTTGGCGGGTGGCGGAATGCGACAATGGAAACGAAACTCGCGAGGAGTTTCGACTGATTATCATTTTACTTGCCATAGTCTCATGACGAAGTTCGCCTGTATGTGCAAAAGCAAGCTTGATGTTCAACCCTATGTGAAACCATGTACTACTCAAGGTCGAATCCGTCTTCAATAGCAATTGCTTTTCCGCACGTTCAAGATGACGGTAGCTGAGTCGTCCGTGACTGCGGAGGCCTGATCAAGGTCCTAAACTTGCAACAAACCTCCAGTCCAACAACCAAAACTCAATGGGTATTAGAATGCCTGATATCCAGAAGACAGATCAAATACCAACTCTACAATCAAACGTCCCAAAAGCTTCAATAACATCCTTCCTTCTCTTCTTCTGACATCTTCGTGATATCGTAGTAGTCACCACCAATAACAGGTTTACCCCCAGGCCGATAGATCTTCCCATGATGTTTCACATATTCCGCAAACTACTCGCCACAAGTCAGTAACCCGCGTACCCCACCACTCAACCACGGTACAGGAAGGACTACGCACCTCGATCTTCCAATCCCACTTCCTCCAAATCCTCACCTCACCATTATACCTATCATCCTCAGGCCTCCACTTCTTACCCTTCTCTTTCGCCGCTTCCACCACGGCCTCGACTCCTCTAACAATCTCATCATCACTCACATCGCTCCTCAACTCCTCCTCCTCCATCTCGGCCCGGAGTTCCGCAACCTTCGTCTCCGTCCCAAACGGTCCCTTGATCTCAATCCCCGCCGCGTCCGCAATCTGCACCGCTTTGCGTGGCCAGTACGTCTCGCCGATGCCGTGGTCGCCGCCAATGCCTTTCCATTCATGCACGAAGCTGAAGAACAAGGAAAGGACGAGGCCGACGTTGGGGATCGGGGCCGAAGACGAGGGCGTGTGCGGGACGAGGAGTTTGTGTTCGCGCAGATTGTCGAGAGTGGTGAGGACGGCGGTGCCGAAGATCATGATGATTTCGGCCATGGTGTCGGAATCGTCGCCACCTATTTGGTAGGAGGAGACTGGGTCAGCCGTGGAGGATGCCAGGCGGGGGTTACGTGCGGCTGATTGTTTCCACTCTTACCAAACCATTGATCGATGTCGTAGCTGAGGAACATGCCGATGCTTTCTAGCAGCGACCAGAGAGCGAACGGGGAGAATGGTTTCTTGTTCATTGCTTTGTTGAAGGCGAGAAGCTGTGAGTTGATCAGCGTTGGCGCGGTTGCATAGCGACTGTCATTCTGATATCGATACCTACCTGGTTCTCCATGACTTCCGTCAACCCGTAAGCGGTGAAGTCATTATACATATACACGCCGAAAGCATCCTGATCGCGCTTCTCGGCCTGAATCTGCCACTGCGCGAAAAGCTTGAGACCTTCTTCCGTGAAGACCCAGATCCAATCCGGGTGATCCCTAGCTGGCTTCTTGCACATGCAGTCCGGGCCGTGATCGATCTGGACTTCTAGCTCCTCATCCCAGTCTTCGTCTCGCAGCTCGACTTCTCCTAGATCTTCGAATCCCTCATCGTTGTTGTCGTCGTCTTCGTCTGCGCTAGCCCACCCATCCGCATCAGCTTCGTCCTCGTCCGAGTCCTCACCATTCTCCCTCCTCTCGGCAGCGGTGTCCCAGCCTGGACGACAGATGGTGACGAACTTCGGCGCGTTGGCTTCCGTAGAGGCCTGGTTCGTGAGTCAATTGAATTCTTTCGCAACCAGAGTTGCGGGAATCAGATATAGCTTACCGCATCCGCGGCACCATTGTTGGTTGCATTAGCATTGGAGGCGTCGCTTGCTGACGCGGTGTTCGCCGAACCGCCCTTGTGCCTTCTTTTCGATGACTTCTTTGCAGCTGGAGCTTTTGCGTTTGTGGTACCTTCAGAAAGGGTACGTTTGGCGCGAGGCATGGCTTGCGTACAGGACGGAGGGAATTAACAGTATCTAAGAAACTGCACAATTGGAGTTCAGGTCGACGGGATTGAGTTGTGTAATAGAGTATACAAAGAAGGAGAAATGGATAAATGGCGTTGTTTTCAGAGTGACGCGCTCTGAATGATGGAACCCCTGAAAGTGACGTCAACAGGGTCCAGGAATCACGATGTTGACACGCGATCACATGATCGGACCAGGCTCGAGGGATAGCCAAGCCGGTATCAACTTTCTATAATACATGTGTAGCTGGAACGTGGAAACTCAATGTGTTCCGAGTGACTGAGTTTCAGTGTAGACGACTTGAGGACAACCAGTGACCGCCCCAATCTCGGGAACTCTGCCCGTATAACTCTCACTAGATTTGCAGTAACTTCTATCAACAGCAAGCTCTCTTACTTTCATGTTCCTAGCACGGCGGAGACGTTATCCGACGTCATAGTTAGTTCTGCCAACACTCACGGGGCAACGTCTTTCAGATGTACTCCTCTATCGAAGGTGCCTCTCCACTACTTAAGTCCAGGGCGGGCAGTGGAGTTTTTCCGTACCCCAAGAAGACCATACTTCGAAAAGCAGCGGACGTGAAACTTCCAAGGCCGCAGAAGTTGTGTGACCCGCTATACAAGAAGCGTCGTGGATGCTTCAGTAGCACTGGTAGGTTTAGCAACGCTAACACCAGGATATCTGTCGAAATGTCGCTCGGGGCCAGCTTTACCCTTGGCATGCGCCGCTTTCTTTAGAGACTTTCGCAGTCTCTGGAATTGCTGTTGGGCCAGATCTTAAAAGGGTGCAGCAGGCCGTTGGAGGACAACTAAAGCTCCTGATTGGTGATTTCGACGACGGGTATTATGCTTATTCCTGCTTCTTATCGCCGTTAGGTACGTATTGCTTGCGCCACGCCAGGAATTCCTGGGAAAGGATGTCGCCATGGCCAGTCTCGTCCTGCTTGGAGACTTCGATCACTGGAGATCTTTCTCGCCGACGAAGCTTCCACACCCCGTCGCCGGTAATAGTCTGCTTTAACCCTTTGGACAGTTAATCTGAGTTCGTTAGAGACTGCTGGTTGAACTTACAGTCTAAGAAGCTCGCGGTAAAGTTGATGCAGAGGTTGCCGTCCCAAGATCCCTTGCCCTTCCTTTTGACTACACCCGGGATAGCTTTGGTTTCCAGTTCCTCGAGCCGCTGCAGTATGCCCTCTTTGCTACGGAAGCCAACAATGATCTTGGGAACCCCTAGGAGAAATGACTGAATCCAAAACTTCAAGAGCTTCCGTTCGTATTTTACCATGTCACGCTCATTCTCAATTTCTGCAGAAGTCTTCAGTTCCACCCAGTTGATCGGCTCATCTTTATTCTCCGGTTTGCAGTCCCATACTTTGAGATGATCAGCATGTGCTCTACCGCAAATCGTCATGTAACCTACAAGCATCGACTTCGCCGCCGATTATCATCTTTGCTTTGCCAATACCAGTACGGACAACCGAGCAGTACTGGGCGTGATTGTTGACTGTGAGGTTGTCTCGGTTCTCGATGTAGTCACGCGGTGTAGGATCCCACATGTCAGGCATGAGTGAAAGAGTTTCAAACTTGTACCCTTCATGCTTACGATGTCAATGATCTGCCGTCGCCCAGATTGATATGGTAGTTTACCCCAGTAGCTCATAAGTTCCTGCGACGGTGCGCCAGGGCGTGAAGGTTGGCTGTGCTGACTCTGGCGTTGGAGTAGCTTTTGTTCATGGTTCTCTTCGATGAAGCTGAACATGGTCAACGGCTGAAGGTTTCGCAGAGATAGATGCCTGCTGCCCACATTGTTCCCTTCACCAGGCAAACCCGTCAGCTACAGGGTGTTGTATCCCGTCTGCCGGGATCGCCCACTTGGAAATAGGTAGCATTCATCTCGAAGCTGAGGGAACGTCAGCGTCGAACTTCTTGGCAAAACTGGAGCGGGTGCCGTACCCGTTCATATGGTCAAAAGGAGTAGCCATTATCTGCGAATAGAGTATCAACATCGTCGGTATTCTCGCTACGACGGACAAGCATCATTCACTGACCTTCGTCATCATGCCCCGCCAAGTGATGATGTCTGCCTCGCATTTCACTCCAGATTCCTTCTCTAGTGCTGTAATGGCACTCAACAAACTCTCAAGGTGGTCGTCTGCGGTATCGTCGAGCTGCTGGAAGTTGTCGAAACCCTTTGACAGATCTGCGCCGAGCCGCGGCGGATAGTAATAACGTAGGGACCGATCATCAAGGTGAAACACATGAGCGTCGTCATAGGAAAAGAACGCGATCTCCTAAAGGGTTGTGATAGAGTAGTCAACAGACGTTGAAACGCATACTTAAGTGGGGTTTCACGCTCACCTTTGGTCTACGAATGGCCGCGTTGGACCCCGCAAACCGTTGCAGAGGTTGGATGTCAAATCTACTCATGCTGTGTCTTGCGGTCAAAAGTAGATCAGGTTATTCACGTCTTGCGCATTGTGTCATTGCACGAAAGCCCAAGCCTTGCGCCTCGACCAAAGCTCTTTCCCCACGATGCTTGGCTGCGCTAAGTTCAGCCCTATGAAGATCCCTACCTCGGGGTTATGTAAATAAACACATTGCTAAAAAAACAGCAACAACAATCTCTGAGCTCTGCACAATGACCACCCGCGGCAACGCGTCTCGAGGCCCCGCCTCCAGCTCGAACGTGCGCCGTAACCTTTTCCACCACCACCTTGGTCGCCGTCCCACCAGCGCATCGACCTCTACTTCTGCGACAACATTACAAGCATCGCCCGAGGACAGTAACGGGGACATTGTGATACGAGACAAGAATGGGAACTATCAAGTCGACATTCCGCTAGTGCCTGCTGCTTTGGGAGATGACCATGGTCTTGATGAGGATGTAAAGGAGAGAGAACGTACGCTGTGACACATCAGACTAAAGGGGAAGGGTAGCGCTAATGGGGTTATAGGGGTCGAGGCGAGGCTTATTGAGCTCTACAAGAATCGAAGTCGACAGCCAACTGAGCCGGCTGGTGAGTAAAGCAACAGCCAGCCATAGGATGTCGCACGTTGTGCTGAGGTGCCCTTCAGAATTACTGGCTGCTGTTCATACGAGTTTACAGAAGAAAGTCGCATCCCTGGAAGAAGACAATTGGATGTTTGAGGCGGAACATGACGCACACAGCTAACCATAACAGTATGACAACCTGATTTCGATGCTATGGTACCCTTATTGAGATGAACAAGAATCCCTAATATTGTACGCTCCGACCAGATTCACTATAGCTCTTTCAATCAAGATCGACCGCTGGCGGTGCGGGAGCTTCGACCTTCTTCGCCTTGACCTTCGGTGTCGACGGTTTCGGCGAACCACCACCTCCCCCAAATAACATACTTCCCATCATATCGAATAACGGATTCCCTTGCCTCGGTATCTTTATCCCAAAGTACATCTCTCCCATTTGCGCCAACGCGTCATCCCACATCCCTACATCCTTGATATGAGGTGCATAATGTTTGGTCAGCAGCCTGAACAGGTCCGAACTGCCTCTCTGTATTGCCAGGAGGAGCAATCCGAGGAAGTTGAGCAATGGCAGGGAAGGATAGACTCGGAGATCGGAGCTGGAGCCGCTCACTTCCTGCACGCCAAGGGATTTGTTGGAGGAGCTGAGCCGGCTTGTGAAGACGAGGTGCGCTTTGTTCGCCGAACGCAGGTTACCAGTGAGAATGTACGGAAAGATAGCGCGTGCAGCGTAGAGCGCCGCCGTGTGAGAATCGTCTTCGGTGTACCAGTCGTATTCCAGTTGTGCAAGGCATTCCGGCGAGTCAATTGTGCCAAGAGCTAGATGTCGTTCGGCGTCGTAGGGCTCACATGCTACCACAACATCAGCTCAGACCAAAACTCTCCAAGCGCTGTAGGCTTACCTTCAGCGTACAGCATGCCAGCCACATGATGAAGCTCAGGATCTCCGGCCGGGAACTCCCCGAACTTGCTCGACCACGCTATCATGTCCCCTATGAACCGCTTCTTTGTCGGTTCCTCAGGTGGGAAAGCTCTCAGTAGAGTTAACAACTTCCCTGCATCACTCACCCATTAGCACCTTGCCCTAACCAGACCGATGCTTTCGTTATACCTTTGTTGCCCGCATCAGGTACGAGTTCTGCCTTATTGTACACCTCCATCAGAAACACGCAAAGATCTCCACCGCTTCCTCCCTGGCCAGCCTTCAGCAACGCACGTGCACCGCCGAAGAGGACGTCGATGGCGGCATCCCAGTTTTCCTGCTTGACGTAGCGTGATGCGACGACTCGGAGCTGTTGGTGTGCTTCGTAGAATTGGCCTTCTGCGATTCTGTTAAGAGTGTTAGCACCATGTTTTCGTTAATGCGTGAAGCACATGCTTTTCTTGCTGTCGTGCGATGGTCTTCTCGATCTTAGATGCCATCTTCAACTCGTTCCTACAAATTGACGGGTGGACGATGTTATCTTGTCTCTATATAGTGGTACGATAAGGCAATTAAATCGCTTAATCATTGGATGTCCGTTGAGCTTGGCCTTTCACCGCCACAGATCACACTATGACTGAGAAGGAATGGATGTATTTCCTATAAGTTACAAATACTCCGCGCAACCTGCACATTCACTTATCCATTCACTTAGAACCTGACCTCGCGGTCAGGTGGGCCTTTTGCCTTAGTGGTCAAAAGATCCTAATACCTTGATTCTCTGTCCCCCAAGCGTGCTGATGAATTGGAAAGAGGAGTTAGAGAGATTCTCGTCTGTTCGCTGGGTCTTGGCCTACTGGGGATTAGATAATGGATCCTCTCTGGATTTTATCAGGATCTCTGATCATGATGTCACAGACTGGCCCGAGAGTCCAGAAGGCATTAACAAGGAATGTCGGTTTCTATTTGATCAGAATAATCAAAGCCGGAAAGATTGTGATTCTATACATTACCCACATGGGCTTCAAGAACCTACACTCCATCCAGATAGGAACATTCACCATTTCTTTCTCATGACAGGACTAACCCTGCTTCTCAGGGACGAGCTTGATGGGGAAGGCGATGTTGTAAAGTATTGGAATCCAGTCGGTTTACAGGAATGTTTGGGCACGTCATCGTTGACGAAGGTCATCTCGCAAAGACTGCTACGCGACGAATCAATCGCTCAATTCAGTCCTTAGAAGCAACTCATTGCTGACTTTTGACTGCGAGACCTTTCTTCAATCGAAAGGAAGATATTCTCGGCTCATGAGGAAAGGCTGAATGAATTTGCAATCAAAGATAAGGAACACATTCAGAAAGGAGTTGCAAACACTTATGTGTTGTTGAATGTATTAGATCCATCTGGTCTCCGTTGAAGGGTCGCTTTTTTACCATTGTGGCCATTAGGATGATGTGAGAAGCAGTGACTCCCGAAGGAGAGCTTGACCTTGTCATGCTTTGATGCATATTACCACTTATCACTGGGCAAATTCTGCTCCGGCATACATATGGGACCTAGATCCCCGATAGATGTAGAGATATGTTACTGAAGGTTGGGAGTTCTATCTCTTATACGCTATAACTACCGTTGAGTTGCAAATGACCTCTGTTAAAAGATATGAATAACTATATCTAATTTATATGTAATATATGGATGTGATATATGTAGACTCTATAAGTATATTTATAGAACCCCTCCTAACTAGGTAGTACTTTCAGACTTTTATGTCTAAACTCACATCTAAACTCAAGTCAGAATCACACTCAGAGTAATTTCTAGATTACTTGCTGAGTCTTTCTCAATCTAAATACACATAAAGCACTAATGTCTAACCTCTGTCTACACTTTTATTCAGTATACAATTTTCTTTATGTTGATTTAATACATCTGAGTGTAACTGAGTTTGAGAATCAACACAATCTTAGACACAGTCTTAAATATAAGTTAGATGATGACTTAGATGTGAGTTAGATGATGACTTAGATGTGAGTTAGGTGATGACTTAGATGTGAGTTAGATGATAACTTAAATATGAGTTAGATAATGACTTAGATGTGAGTTTAGACATGATTTTAGACATAAAAGTTCAAAACTACTACTCAGTTTGCAGAGAGTTCTATGAATATATTTATGAAATCTGCATGTATCACATACACAATATTGCATGCAACTGTGACACAAGAAAAGTTTATGAAATTTGTCTTGTTTATGATTCAAGACATTATATAATAAAAGTGCAATGCAAAGCAAAGTTTTACTCAGTTCAGAATTGTCATCAAGAATCTTGTCATTTGTTGAAGATACTCTGTTGAGATTGACATAGAAGTAGTATTTTTTTTCATTTTCATAGAATAATATGTTGAAAGATGAATATCTAAAGATCTTAATTATTAAGTTATTATGATTATATCTGAAGAGAAAGAAACTCATGAGTCTGTAACTGAGAATTTGTCTGAGATGTGTACAGAGAGAACTGCTAAATGACAGTCATGTAACAGCATAATGACTCAATGATGAGTAGACAAGCTGAAAACTTGATCTCTTGACATCAAAACATTGAAACATCAAGAATACTCAATGCAGAGACATCAAGCTTGATCTATATAGTAAAATTGATTTTCTTATGAAATTAATCATGTTCAACTTAAGTAACAATCTAAGAATTAAAAGATCAAAATCATTTCAAATCAGCTGTTATATCAATAAGTACAAACTTTTAGTTCTATATATCTGAGAAAGCTTAGATTAGAATATTACACTTTAAACACTCTTACAATATAATAAATATGATGTCTGACACACAGAAGAACATCTTAATCTTGTTTTTGAGACAAATTCATGTGAATTCATCTTTATCATTTACTTCAAATAGAATGACAGCACAATCAGCAATGATGTCAGCTCAAGTAATACAATTATCTCTGAGTACATCTAAGATACAGATACTGAATATTTTTGATGAAGAATGAGAAAAACTGTGAGTCTTTATGACAAAACTTAATCTATATATTGAATTCAATTAACTGAAGTTTCAAACTGATCAAGAGAAGACATTGTTTGCAACAATCTATCTTGTGAATGCAGTCTTCAATTGAGTTAATCTCAAGCTGCATAAGTTTCTAAAGAAAAAGTACAAAGAATGTAATGCAGACACAGAGTTCATGTTCAATGACTATGCACAGTTTAAAAAAAAACTAAGAAGAATCTTCAGAGTAATTAATGAAAAGAGAACAGCAGAAAAACAAGTTTACATCTTGTGACAGAATGAATTAGCAACAGTATATGTCACAGAGTTTCAGCAATTAGCAACACTTATTAAATAAAATAATGAAGCACTCATCTATCAGTATTATTGTGAATTGAGAAAGTTCATTAAAGACAAAATAGTCTAAGCAAAACAATCAGACAATCTTCAGAGAATAATTGATCTGAATATCAACATTGACAGTTATCAGTGAGAACAACAGATAAAACAAAAAAAATATTGAATGTCATCTATGATAGAAGATCAAGAAGAAAGCTTTTAACTGTGAGTGAAGTGATATGTTTCATCAATAAGACATAGAAAAACAGAC
The DNA here is from genome assembly GCA_025617375.2 of Acarospora socialis. Lineage (NCBI taxonomy): Eukaryota > Fungi > Ascomycota > Lecanoromycetes > Acarosporales > Acarosporaceae > Acarospora > Acarospora socialis. The sequence goes on from JAMYGW020000011.1 coordinate 1,024,478, forward strand.
TTTATAAATCTCAACACAATCAAAAAGCATCATCAGAAGTCATAAAAGACTAAATGAACAGAGTTTGAATATCAAACAGAGTGATTTACTAAGTCTCAGATGACACTGTGAAACAAAATGTGAATATATTATAACTGTAAAAAATCTGAACATCTTGCTTGAGAATGTAACAGATCTTGAATGAAAAGAAAAAATATTGCAGTGACAGTCAAAAAAAATACATGCATAGTGTACAACACTCTTAACTAAACAGTCTGCTACAATGATATGTGCAGAGTACATATGAGTGTGAAAAATAAAGCTAAATGATATTTTCAGAAACTGTGCAAAGACATGAGAAATGAATACAACACAATGAATCAATCAATCTATAAAAAAAAATTAACTATTCTTATTAAGAAAAGAGTTCTTGATGCTGAGAAAGAAAACAATGTTTTTGAAGATGACATTGAAGAAACTGATGATCATGAATTTCAGATTGATGAATCATGAATATTCTTTAACAACAATACATTCACAGAAGAAAGTTTGAACAATGTTGAGACAGAGTTCTCAAAGAAATATTAAACAAAGATTGAAAGAAATCTAAGTGCTCAAAGAAAAGTGACATCAGTCAGCAAAAAAATACTGAGAAAAAAACAGAAAACTCAAGATCAGAAAGCAGTGATATACAGAGAATTTGATGATCTAATAAGAGATATACAAATGATCACAAGAAAATTGATGTCAAAATTTCTTGTATAAAAAACAAAAAGTCACAAAATTGAGATATGCTTACCTGAAAAGTATATTATGCAAAGTGAAGACAGATAAATCTTCAGTGAAGAATATATATTATCTGAATTTCTACAAAGAATAAGAGTCTATGAGAGTCAGTTGCAGATAAAATATAATTAATATAAATTTCAACTACATTCAGAAAGATGCATTGAGCAGTATAGTCTAAAATATGCAAATTTTATGATCAGAAGAGAATCAAAGTGATTTTAAGAACTTTGAAGATGAACTGAACAATTAAGTGAGTCAAAAAATAAAGAGTTTTCTCAACAAAACTAAAGAATAAAAAGCTAGCAGCATCTCAAAGACAAGACAATGATCATCAGATATAAATTAAGATTATAATCAATGAACATCATATCAATACATTAATGAATTCTGAAGCAGACAGAAACATTATGAATTGAAAAATAGTTAAGATGTTGAGATTAAAGACACAGTGAGTGTGCTGTTTATTCAACATATAAATAATAAATGAAGTCATCAAGAAGATTGACAAGAAAATCTGTGTAAAAGTCTTCATTCTTGAAAATCTGCAGAAGATAATGATTGATGTTATGAAATTAATTAAATATAATGCAGTGCTAGAGATGTTCTGATTGTGAAAAAGAAATTTAAAGATTAACTGAGTTATGAAAGAGATCTGCACAATTAAAGATACATATGAGATTCTTAAATAATTAGAAATGAGCTTATCAGAGTATAAGTCATGAAATCATGAAATACTGCTATTGAATGAAAAACAATTTAAAGTAAATGTCATTGTATTCAATGAGTAAAAATCAACTCAAGAAAGTTAGAACTTATCTTGATGAGAATTTAAAGAGAGAATTCATAAAATCATCAAAATCATCAGCAGAATACTCAATTCTGTTTGTATCAAAGAAAGATGACAAGAAATGATTATATGTCAATCACAGACAACTCAACAAGATAACTCATCAAGATAATTATTCTCTATCTTTGATAGAAGAGTTGCAAGATCAATTAAGCAAGACTAAGTAATTCACAAGCTTAAATCTTAAGAACATCTATTACTGAGTTAGAATGAAAGAAGATGAAGAATGAAAAATAGCATTTTGAACAAGATACAGACATTATAAGTATATTGTCATGTCATTTAAACTGAAAAATGTCTCAGTCATCTTTCAGAGATTAATCAATGATATATTAAGAAAATATCTCAATGATTTTGTAATTACATATCTGAACAACATTCTAATATACTCAGAAGATCTTGAGAAATATTACAGACATATACACAAAATATTAACAAAGCTCAACAAGAAAGTCTTGTACATAAAGAAGTCAAAAAGCAGATTTAAGATCAAGAAAGTTGAGTTTCTAAATTATGTGATTCAATTTAAACAAATCAAGAAGAATTCAAAAAAGATAAAAGCAGTTCAAAACTGATTAACACTGAAATAAATCAAGAAAGTACAGATCTTTCTAGAATTGAGAAACTATTATTGAAAGTTCATATTAAACTACACAAGAATTGTGAAATCACTAACACATTTAACACACAAAAATAAAAAATAACACTGAGATCAGAAGCAGAAAGATACATTTTATATATTAAAGAAAAGTTTTAGTGAAACAGCACATCTGAGAATATTCAACTCAGTATGCAAAAAAACACTGAAAACTGATGCTTTAAATTTTGCAGTGAAAGCATGTCTATATCAGATTGAGAATGAACAACAAAAATTCATAACATATCAATTTAGAAAACTATCAGAATTCAAGAAAAGATATGAGATTTATAACAAAGAACTTCTTACAATAGTGAAAGCACTGCAAAACTGAAGATCTTATTTTGCAAAAATAAACAAGTCAATTCAGATCTATACAGATCACAAGAATTTGAGAAACTTCACAACAACAAAGTAACTCAATCAATAACAGATTTGTTGAATGAAGCAGTTAACAGATTATGAATTTCAAATTCATTACAAGAAAAATAATGAGAATGATGAAGCAGATGTCTTGAGTAAACAACTCAATCATAAAAATATACAAACAATATATGTTGAAATTCTGAGCAAAGACAACAAAGAAATTCTCACAAAGAACTTAGCAGAAATGTATAAAATAAAGTAAGCTTTCTTAACAGACAAAGAACTCATTAAAATATATCACTACAACAGAGTCAGTGAGTATCTAAAAGTCAAATGCACTGAGAATCTAGTGTGAAGAAGACACAACATTGACAATTTTAGAAATTAAATCATCAAAATGATCACTGTGTGCAACTCATGTCAAAGAAATAAGATTAATTAAAATAAGTAATACAACAGAGTAACACAACTAAACACATCAGATGCATCATGAAAATCAGTTACTATGAACTTCATTATGAAGCTATCACTGTTGAAGAATTCAGCATGAAAAGTAAGATTTAATAATATATTAATTATAATGAACAGATTAATTAAGTACACAATGTTCATTTCATTCAAAGAAACTGCAACAGCATCAGTATTGACATACATCATACTGCAAGAATTGATTAGCAATTACAGAATATCAAAGAAGTTTATCACTGATAAAGATAAGCTGTTTATGAGCAAATTTTGAAAAATGCTCACAGCAGAACTTGAGATAAAACACAAGATGTCAACAACATATCATTTATAAACAGATAAACAAAGTGAATGAATGAATCAGATCATAAAAACATACTTGAAACACTATATCAACAAAAGTCAAAATAACTGAGTACAGCTGTTATTAACAGCATAGTTTGTGTACAACAATGCAAGAAACAAAATCATGAAAGAAACATCTTTCTATGTGAATTATGATTACAATTCAAAGATATGATGAGATCTCAAAGAACATGAATCACAAAGTCAAAAAGTGATTTTAAATATCACTCAGATGAAAAAACTGCATCAAAATCTAATAAAATAAATTAAACAGCAGACAGAACAAACAACAGAGACAAGATTATTCAAAAAAGAAAAGAAGATATATTTAAAAACAAACAACATACAAACTAAAAAAAAAAGCAAGAAGCTGAAGAACAAAAGTATTGAATCATTCAAGATCATATGAAACATTAAAGAATTAAGTTATGAGTTAGATTTACTCAAAGAAATGAGAATACACTCAGTATTTCATGCATTCATGTTACAGCATTGCAATCAGTTCATATCACTTCAAACAAGCAAAACATCTGTCAAACTCAAAAAGAAATACAAAGTTAAGAACATTTTAGAGAAGAAAATGATTAGTGAGAAAGTTCACTATCTCATTAAATAAAAAGATTATAACATCTCAGAAAGTATCTGAGAATTTAAAGAGAATCTCAAGAACTGTGCAAGAACACTTCAATATTTTGAAAAAAAAAGTCAATATTAGTTCAGAAGAATGACAATATTAAATTAACAAATTATAATATTGTTTGAGAATCTTCATCTTCAATTTCATCATTATCACTATCAAATTCAGCAGCAAGACAGTCAGTCTTCTGTGTGACATGATAATCTGTTTGATTTAAAGTTTTTTAAAAACACATTATTTTGATGATAAGAACATTAAGAATTACATTTGCATCACTTATTTTCTTTTAAAAAGAAAGACAAGTTCTGTCAAGAGACTTTCACAAAACTGCAACACACAGATGATTGCAGTAAGTATATTTATTACATTTTGATCTTTCATTAATCATAACAAAGCAATTGAGATCACAAGCAGTACAGAATTCATAAAAGAATGTGATGAGACTATCACTGAGTTGAATTTTCTTTGCAATTCTTAGACAATTGAAATTTTTAGAAAACATCATTGCTGACAATGAAAAATGTTATATATCTTCACTTAAATAAACTTTAGAGAACTAGCATCTGAGAGAGAAAAATAATATTACAATCATATCTGAAAAGAAAGAAACTCATGAGTTTATAATTAAGAATTTGCTCAAAGTGCATACAGAGAAGATCACTGAGTGACAATTATGTAACAGTATAACAACTCAATGATGAGCAAACAAGTTGAAAGCTTGATTTCTCAACATCAAGACATCAAAATATCAAGAATGCTCAATGCAGAGACATTGAACTCAGTCTATATAGTAAAATCAATTTTCTTATGAAATTAATCATGTTCAACTTAAATAACAATCTAAGAGTTAAAAGATCAGAACTGTTTCAGACCAGTTATTATATCAATAAGCATAAACTCTTAGCTCTACATACTTGAGAAAGCTCAGGTTAGAACATTACATAGGTGTTTTATCTTCTTGTTGTATGGTTTCAAGATTGTAAATGAATGCTATATATGTATGAAGTGCTTCTCATATTCATAAGAAAAAGTTCATAAGTAATCATACTTCATAGTATATAACATAATCTGAAGATCTTCACATAACACAGAAAGCTTTTTCAAAGAATTTATATCTTAGTCTGAGTCATATAGAGACAAGAAAAAAAACAATTCTATTGTGTAAACTTAACTGCAGTCAATAAAGATAATATTTATAGTACTGAAGAGTTTTTCATATAAGATAAGTACATAGTAATAGATCATAATGATACTGAGAACTGTACTTCACAATATGAAACTCTGTGTTGATAGAAACTGCAATTCTAGAATAAATAAGAGTCATTTTGTTCTTTGTATCTATATTTACTCAAGACTACATACAAGTCATCATAGTCAGAGTATTTCTTCAGTCTCTTCTCACTCTGATTGACTTTACAAATATAATTAAGTATATTTAAATAAAGTCTGTGACAGCTAGAGCACTTTTTCTTTCTTGTATAAGTTGAAATATGTATAACTAAACTGACAACTCATGTCTCACAAGTAATACACTGCTCTTCTTTTCTCTTAGAGTACATCAGTATGTGTTTAAGTAAGTTAATATAAGAGATCTTGCAGTTCAAGCATTTTGTTTTCAGTTTTTGAGCTCTGAGCTTCTTCTGTCTTAATGTAACTATAAACTTTCTTTATATCTTTGATTTGCAAACAGAAAGATGTGTCTTGAAGTTTTCACAAGATTAATTACAAAGAGAGCACTTCACAATTTGCAAATCTTTATCATATGACTGTCTCATCTTCTGTAGTGAATTCAGTGAAGTTAAAAAGAATATTACTTGAACTAAAGTTGATCTCTGTCTGTATTTCTGTTCATTATGAACTTAAAGTGTCATCAGTAAGTTATATTAATCAAGTTTTCAAAGATTCAAACAACATACTGAAACATAATTAAAATTAATGCACTCTGTAAGATCTGATCAGACTGCAGTTCTGTGATGACAGTATTGTTGTGTTGTATTGTTGATTTTTAACTTTATAACTTCATGTATAAAATTAAAGTTTGAGTCTGTGTTGCAGAGATGTGAGATATCAGGTTTGACTTGCTCATCAACTTTGAACAATATAAAATAAAGATGAGACTCACAGTAGATGATTATTTGTCATTGTTGACAAGTAAAAAAGTCAGCTTCAAGCATTGCAAATCTCATTACATTGAAACTATATTGTGAAAACACTCATCACACAGCATACATGATCAGCAAAATTGTCTGAATTATACAAGTTTTGTAAAAAGTATTTTTATACAAGTAACATGAAGAAGTTTCATCATAACTGACTGCTCATGATCTGATCTAACTATACTGTATATTGATATGCTGAGTAGTAAAAAGTCAGAAATATCTGGTGTCTGATAGTGAAAAGTAGTCTTGACAATGTTGATGTTTTTCAAAAAAATGTATAAATTGACACAACAGTTCTTCAAATGACTGTTATAGCATCTGTGTTATCAAATAAAGCTACTTTGCACTTACTGAAATTCTTAATGTTCTGAGAATCATCATCTTTCTTAAAGAAATTATCTCAGTGCTCATAGTTCTTAAGTCATAATAAGAACTATTAACTCTCTCTGAAACAGTAAATGTGTAGTGTATGTGAATTTTCTTTAAGATCTTTTTCATGTTGATTACACATATTCTTGTCAAATAACTTGCTCAATAAACATTTTCTGCCAGTAGATATGATTTCAAATCATAAATAAATGTCATTATTACATTCTAAATCTAAGATTTCTCAGATATATTAGAACTAGAGATTTGTGCTTGTTGATATAACAGTTTGTATGATACAATAGTTAAATCAGTAGATTGTAACTATAAAGTTGAACACAAACAATTTCATAAGAAAATTGTTTTTACTATATAAGAAATTGCATAACTACTCACTATCATGTTGTAGTGTTTCTGACTCATCATTACATTGTTGTATTGATGTGTTATATTTTGCTGTACACTCTTCAGACATATTAGTTCTCTCACTATGTTTATTCTGATATAATCATTACATTATTTTCTTTTTTCTGAGACACTAGTTTCTTAGTGTGTATTTAAGCAAGAGTATATAATCAAGATGTCATCTGCAAAGATGATTTTGTTATATTTTAGTACTGAGATTTCTTGATAATGTAGAGCTAGAGATTTGACTTGTTGATATAAAGATTACTCAGACTCATTGTTGATAAACTAGTAACTGTGATTGAATAAGTTAGAGAATTAAACATGATCATTTTCATAAGAGAAACAATTCTTTCTATATACTATGAACTCAATGTCTTCACACATCAAGTCAATCTGTTAGAATCAACTTATAGAATTGATTTCTAAGTCTATGATAAAGTGTTAATTGATTGAGAAAACTATTTAGAAAGTGATGTTTTACTCAGATGCAGACTTCTTAAAGATTAGTATTAAGTACTTCTGCAGAGTCTCATCTTATTGCAGAGTTTTAATTTTGTTGAGCTCTATGAATTCATAACAACTGCTCACAAAAACATCAAAAGATGACATTCTCATCACACATGCTAGTCATACTAGTATGAAACAAAACAACAATGATGTTTTCTGCTAATTTTCTGCATTAAAATGTTTCTTGTAGTCTTGTTCATTATGTAGTTTCTTCATCAATTTCTTTTCTTCATGATTTGTCTGCTCAATTAGACTGACAACAGCAAAAACAACAAGATAAGACATAATCAGTGATGTAAAGATGCTTATGAAGATTATTTGATGATAGAAAAACTTAATGACATGTGTGACATGTCTGAGAATGTGATTTCATCATTGATTTATTGTGTGTTTTAAGATGTAATTTGATGTTCAAAATCACTGAAATTTGCACATTTTTTGAGATCATTTTGTGATAATGTTGCATAGACATTTTGACTGTGATTTCATAGTGAAATGCAATAACTTATGTTTTCAAGTTATCTGTCATCTTTGAGAATCTAGTGAAGAGAATTGTAAATTCATTATGACTATTCATGATTAGTTTGTCATTTTCACAGTTCAAAATCATGTCTTCTGTCTACATAACATTCATTTTAACAAGAATTTTTGCATCAAGATCTTCAACAATGTGAGTCTTGCACATCACATAGATCTTGTCTTTGTTGTCATCACTGTGAATATATAAACATAAGTTGATATGCTCAGATAAAATAAATTTGCTGATGATACTGTTGATTTGTAAAGTTGTTTCACTAAATTGCAGAAGATTTTCAGCAGTTAGTCTGCAGTCAATGAGCATGTGAGTGATGTCAATATTTAGACAAATGAACTAAGATTTAACAGTAAAACTGTTAATACTAATCTTCACAGTGACATAGCTGATAGAGACAACACTGTTAATGTAGTACAATGAAATTAGATAGTTGTAGTGAGTGTTGATGATGTGATATTTGAGATGAATCATTGAAGAAAACATCTTTTTGCATGTCTGACATGAATAGATATACTGTGCAATTGCTTAATTTGTGTAATCATGTTTCATCATCTCATTTTTGATTTGATCAATGTACTCATTCATTTGTTAATTCACATAATAGACTGCTGAATATAAGTCAACATTATTGTTAAAATCTGCATGATAAATTGATTGTAATGACTGATTTTGAGATTCATGCTTACATAATGTTCATTGTGAATGAAGTAACTGCTGAGATTGTGAAGATTGTGAAGATTGTGATTTATCATATTGATGTGAATTATAATCACAGTTTTGTTCATAAGAACAAGATGAGTTCATAAAATAATCACTGTGATTTAGAGATTTGTATTAATGAAAGTCTTGTGACAATAAGAATCTCAAAAAGTGATGAATTTACATCTCTTTCTTTTTCATTAATATATTGATAAATTAAGACTCAAAAATCTCAATTGTAGACTGCAGAATGTGTAATTGAAGCATTGAATTGAGATTTTGTCAGGCAAAAAGAACACAGTTTGTTATGAAACATGATCACTTCACATAAGATCATGTTGACTAAACATACTTATTAAGCATTCTCACTGCATATATAGTGATCACAGTTCTTTACTCACTTACTTCAACAACTTACTTATATATTATATCTTGAATCACATAGCTTAGATTTACACTTTAATAATTGATAGCATCAACTGCATGAATTCTTAATGCTTAATTCTTTTATTAAATTGATCAAGTCTTTACATCTAGTTTTCATTTACTAGTAAATTCTCATACAAAAAGCAACATCTTGTGTTCATTGAATCACTCAAGCAATGACTCTCACACACAATGAAATCAATAATATTATCAATAAAGTAGTCACAAGCAATAAAATCAAAGAAATAATTGAAAAAGCAGTCACACAAACACTTCATTAATACAATCTACTTCTATCTGAGACTTCTATTGAGTTCTTTGTCAAGATTTCTATTGAGATCTTTATCAAGTCTTTTGCTGAGATTTTCATTAAGTTCATCACTAAGATTTCTGTTGTCAAATTCTTCAATAAAAATTTTGAGAAAATCTCTGTTAAGATTTTCATCAAGATCTTCATCAAATTATTTGTTGCTCAAAATCTAGCAACAACATCATGCTTTGTCATGATGACAACATCATACTTAGACATAACTATGAAAAGTTTATTACAGATTAAATATCTAGTAAAAATGACTTCTTTCTTCTGTCTAAAATTACACACTTATGCAGCTGTCTTTGTGTTCAATTCAGATGACATAAACATCTTGATTTAAAATTTTATGATGTCTTTATTCATTTGTTTCATAAATTTCAAACTCAATTTTGCACTCATTTTTGCACTCATTTCTACAGCTACAACACATTTCAACTTACATCAAAAACACATACAAATCAATGTCTTTTTGACACAGCTTGTTATCAGTTTTTATTTTTTTGTTTACTCAATTTCACACTCAATTTCACACTCAATTTCACACTCATTTTCACATGCATTTCTACAGCTACAACACATTTTTATTTACATCAAATTCACACTCAAAAACAATCTTTTCAAGCACACTACATTTTCACTCACATTTACAGTGATGATGAGATCATAAAAATGAATTATAATAAATTTTAGAACAGACAAGACATCAGATGAATGTAGAGCATAGTTATAGATAGTTGTCACAGTGAGAATGCTGTCTTTCAGTTTTGAAGAGAAAAACTTGTTATGAAACATGATCACTTCACATGAGATCATGCTGACTAAGTATGCTTATTAAGCATTCTCACTGCATATATAGTGGTCACAGCTCTTTACTCACTTACTTCAACAACTTACTTATATATTATATCTTGAATCACATAGCTTAGATTTACATTCTAACACAATTGTATAGTGATAATTTCATCAATTTTGCATGTCAAATGACTGTCTGTACATAGATCATAGAGTTTTGATCATTGTGAATATTCTTCACTGTGTACTTTTTCTTTAATAAGATGTTCATAGTCTTTGACAGCAAGATCTTAAATTAAGTTGTGAGTTTCTGTACTCATTTATTAAGTTTACTGAAAAGATTTGCTTGTTTAAGTAATGATTTAATGACAAATCAAGCTAGAACTGTGTCACAGAGACATGTGTAAAGATTTATTCAAATTATCTTGCTATCATGAATCTTCACTATTGTCTGACATTATAACACAAACAGATGAACATCACAGTAGTATATTGTTTTGTTTACACTGACAATGTTATTGTCACTGTACTCAATAGATAGATGTGAATCAAAAAGATCAATTTCTTTCACTTGAAAGTCTTCTAAAGTTGTGAAATTTTCATGTTCTTTTTTTTTTATTCATTGACATAATTCTTATTTAAATTTTCTAATTCATAGTCATTATTATTCTGTAGTTCTTTCTTCACTAATTACTTTGTCAAAGATCATCTAGCTGTGATCTTTAATGAAATTGATGAACTGACAGAATGATAAAATCATGAGTAAAAGATTTGTTGTTGAAGAAGAAGATCTAATTTGATATTTAAATTGATGTTTGACTTTTCAATAATGTTGTACATCTCATTGATACTCATTAGAATGAGATTGTTTCAATGCTTTTCATTTTTCAAAAGATGAATATTCTTCATTTGACTGACAAAAGCATTTATGAAGTCTCATGTAAAACAACAATGAGATTCAGAACTTGTTTTGTTAAAATGTGCAGTTGCTGTCTTGTCTTTGTGTGTTTTAATCAAATTGATACTGATCATGATGCTGAAATTAGACTGGTTTAATGAAGCAAATATTTCATTTTTTGTTTGATTTCATGTGCATTTTGTAGACTATCACAGAGAACAATTTTAATACAGCATTTTCAAGCTTGCTGACATCTAGATATGAAGATCTAAACTGAATGCTTTAATATAGTTGATGCTATCAATTATTAGAATCAACTTATAGAATTGATTTCTAAGTCTATGATAAAGTGTTAATTGATTGAGAAAACTATCTAGAAAATGATGTTTTACTCAGATGCAGACTTCTTAAAAATTAGTACTGAGTACTTCTGCAGAGTCTCATCTTATTGTAGAGTTTTAATCTTGTTGAGCTCTATGAATTCATAACACAATCACTTAATCAGTCAATCAGTCAAGTCAATCACTCAACTGATCAAGTCATCAAGCTATTACATAATTTGTTCTCAGCAGACTATCTGTCAAACATTCTTTCAGTATACAAGTCAATTTACATCATATTTCATTTAATATAATTATAACATTATTCTCTCTCTTTCAAACACTAGTTTTCTAGAATTTATATAAGTGAGAGTATATAAGAAAACTTTTATTTATAGTTATGTCTCATCATTCTTCTGATAGTCAGCTTCACACTGTTAAGAAAATTTTTCTTTACAGTAATTCTGTGATAATGTTCTGTCATTACTGTCTTCACAGTTTATGCACTTGTGTTATGATAAATTCTTATAAAAAATGTGCTGAATACACTTACTGTGAACATTTCTGCATCAATGTTTCATGAAAAATTCTCAATAAAGTTTATAAGAAGCTTGAGTCAGATATTTTGCTGATGAAGTTTAAACAATTTTAGTTTTTTACTAAGTAAACTCATGTTACTGCTAAACTTAATCATCTGTGCAAGACATTGTGTGAAATTCAGAGTTATATTAAGAAGAAAACTCTCTGTCTTTTGCAAAAGTTGTTAAATGATGAGAAGATTGTTGAAAATTTCATAACTGAGATTCTTTTTCAGTTATTTAATGTTATGTCACTCAACTTTTGACAAATTAATTCTCTATTTTCCTCTTAAAACATTAAAATGTTCTTGTACAGTTCTTGAGATTTTCTTTTAATTCTCAGATATTTTTCAAAGTATGATATTCTTTTCATTTAATGAGATAGTGAACTTTTCTATTAATCATTCTCTTTTTTAAAATGTTCTTAACTTTGTATTTTTTATCTAATTTAACAGATGTTTCAATGATCTGAAGTAATATGAGTTAATTATATTACTGAAGCATGAATGCATGAAATACTGAGTGTATTCACATCTCTTTGAGTAAATTCAGTTCATAACTTAATTCTTTGATGTTTCTCTTCACTAAAAATGATTCTATGCTTTTGTGATTCAATTTTTTGTTCATTTATCTTATATAAATGTTGTTTGTCTCAAGATAAATTCTTTTTTTAATCTTAAATGATTTCACTATTATTGTTTATTTCATTTACTGTTAAATTCTAATCATCAGATCTTGTTGTAGTTTCTTAATTTCAGTGATGTTTAGTATTGTTTTTTGATTCTGTGATTCATGCTGTAATGAATTTCATTATATCTTTAAATTGTAGTTATAGTTCATAAAGAAAGATGTCTCTTCTGTGATTTTGTTTTTTGCATTGTTGTATGCAAACTGTACTATTGACAGTAGTTGTACTCAGTTGTTTTGATTCTCATTGACATAGTGTTTTAAGTATATTTTAATTGTCTGATTCATTCATTCATTCAGTCTGTTTATTTATCTATAAATAATATGCTGTCAATATCTTGTGCTTTATTTTGAGTTCTGTTGTAAACATTTTCTAAAATTTGCTTGTGAACAGTTTGTCTCTGTTAGTGATAAATTTCTTTAATAGTTTATAATTATTAATTAATTCTTGCAGTATAATATATGTCAATACTAATGCTGTCACAGTTTCTTTGAATGAAATGAACATTGTGTATTTAATTAATTTACTCACTATAGTCAATATATCATCAAACTTCATTTCTCATGCTGAATTCTTTGATAATAATAGCTTCACTATGAAGTTCATAGTAACTGACTTTCATAATTTACTCAGCACATCAATTTGCATTACTTCATTATATTACTTATCTCAATTAATCTTATTTCTTCAACATGAGTTGCATCTGATAATTATCTTGATGATTTAATTTTTAAAATCATCAATATTGCATCTTCTCTGTATAAGATTCTCTGTGTATTTAACTTTTAAGTGTTTATGAACTTTGTTTACATGACACTCTGTAATGAGTTTCTTATCTGTTAAGAAAGTGTTCTTTATTTTGTATATTATAACTAATTTCTTTGTCAGAATTCTGTCTTTTTCATTAAGAATTTTGATGTAAACTCATTTCACTTTTTCATGATTGAATTATTTGCTCAAGACATCTGCTTCATTATTCTTATTACTTTTTTTGTAATGAATTTGAAATTTAAAATCTGTTAATAACTTAGTTCAGTGAATCTGTCATCTGTTTAGCTCTTTTGTTGTAGTGAAGTTTCTTAAATTCTTGTGATTCATGTATATCTGAATTGATTTTCTTATTTTTGTGAGATAAGATCTTTACTTTTGTAGTGTTTTCACTATTGTAAGAAGTTTCTTATCATGAACTTTGTATCTTTTCTTGAGTTCAGATAACTTTCTAAATTAAAATACTATGAGTTTTTTGATTTCATTTTCAATCTAATATAAGCATGTGCTGATTGTAAAGTTTGATGCATCAATCTCAAGTATTTTTTTTGTATACTGACTGAGATATTGTTAGATAAACTATTTTACTGAGACTTCTCTTCAGTGCATCAAAAATTTTCTGTTGTTTTTTATCTCAATATTATTTTTCAGTTTTCTGCATTAACTGTGTGAGAGATTTTGTTATTCATAAGTAATTTAATATGAACTTCTGATAATAGTTCATCAATTTTAGAAAAATTTGTACTTTCTTGATCTGTATTGATGTGAGTTAGTTTCAGACTGCTGTCATTTTTTTTTGAATTTTTCTCAATTCATTCAGATCAAATGATGTATTTTAAAAATCTAACTTCTTGAATTTTGAATCTGCTCTTGAATTTCTTTTTATACAAAGTTCTTTCTTTTAACTTCTCAAATATCTTGCACACATGTTTCTGATACATCTCAAGATTTTTTAAATATATTAATATATTATTTAGATATGTGATAACAAAGTCATTGAGGTATTTTCTAATCATATTGTTGATTAGTCTTTGAAAGATAATTGAAACATTCTTCAATCTAAATAACATGATAGTATATTCATAGTGTTCATATCTTATTCAAAACACTATCTTTCAATTTTTTTCAGCTTTCATTCTTACTTAATAATAGATGTTCTTTAGATCTAAACTTGTAAATTATTTAGTCTTGTCTAATTAGTTTTGCAATTCATTTATCAGTGACAGTGAATAATTATCTCTTCATATTATTTCATTAAGCTGTTAATAATCAACACACAGTCATCTGCTGTCATTCTTTTTTGATACAAACAAAATTGAATATTCTGCTGATAATTTTGAAGATTTAATGAATTCTTTCTTGAGATTCTCATTAAGATAGTTTCAAACTGTCTTGAGTTGATCTTCACTCATTGAATATAGTGACTTTCACTTAAGTTCTTTTCTGTTTAGTAGCAGTATCTTGTGATTTCAGAATTTGTATTTTAATAAACATATTTCTAATTGTTCTGAGATCTCATATGTATAACTCATTACATATATTTTTTTCATTATTCAGTTAATCTGTAAATTTCAATCTCACAAGTACAGCATATCTAGTATGATCTGATACTTTATTGACTTTATGATGTTCAATGTTATTTTTTGACATCATTCATTGATATTAACTTAAATATAAATCTACTTATCACTATTTTCATGACTTCTGTTTGTCATGTAAATTTTTAATGAGTAAGATACTTATATTGATTTAAGTTTTAATTCATATACTATCTTCTTTAAAATATAGTTGTCTGTTGCTTCAGAATTAACTATTACAAGTATTATTTTAAATAGATGATTATTTTGCTCAATGTTTATTTTTGTTTATATTTGTAACAATTTCTTATATAGTAAAAACAATTTTCTTATGAAATTGTTTGTGTTTAACTTCATAGTTATAATTTACTGATTTAACTATTGTATCATACAAATTGTTATATTAACAAGCATAAATCTAGTTCTAATATATTTAAGAAATCTTAAATCTAAAATGTAATACTTTAAATATTCTTATAATATAATACAACAATGTCTGATACACAGAAGAATATCTTTATCTTATTACTGATTTAAAATTAAATACAGAATGTATCATCATCATTTACATCATTGCAGACAAAGACAGCACAATTAACAATGACATCATCAGTAATTGTTAATGTATCTAAAATACAAATACTCAAGATATTCAGAGAAGAGCACTGAAAGTTGTAGATTTTTTTGATTAAATTTAATTTATACATAAAATTCAACAGTCAAAAATTCAATATCAATCAGAAAAAAACATTGTTCAGTACAATGTATCTCATTAAAGCAGTCTTTAATTGAGTAAATTTCAAGCTGTATACATTTTTAGCAAAGACAAATGCTGAAAGATGAGTCAACACAGAATTTATGTTTAATAACTACAATAAGTTCAAAGAGAAGCTCAAAAAAACATTTGAAGTAATTAATGAAGAGTGAGTAACAGAAAAACAAATTTATGTTTTATGTCAAAATGAATTGATAATCAAGTACATCATCAAGTTTCAAAGAATAGTGACACTCATGTGTTGAGACAATGAGATCTTGACATTTCAGTACTATTGAGAACTAAAAAAAACAATCAAAAATAAAATAATTAAAACAAAATAATCAGACAACTTACAGAAAATGATTAATCTGTTTATCAGTATCAATAGTTATCAGTGAAAATGTTAAACAAAATACACAAAATATTATACATCATCAAGAAAAACTAAGCAAAGAGAAAGCTTCAGAATCTGATTAAAGAGATTTATTTTATCAACATTATGAAGAGATGATCTTATAAATCTCAATATAATCAAGAAGCATTGTTAAAAGTCATAAAAAACTAAATAAGTGAAGTTTGAATGTCAGAGAAAGCAATTTAATTGTTAAAAAGTGTGATGTTCTAGCTACTTTCATAGTCTTAATTGAGACTAATGTCAGAAGTTACTCATTACTCATATAGTCTGTGTGATAAAGTATGTGAATAGACAATCTTTACAATTCACATTGATTACAGTCAAATCAATGATGTATATTTCACTAAATAGACAGTTAGTCAGCAGTATAACATGAGTATTCTTTTATCTTTCAATAAATTTAACAGATTATAAGTCTGAGTTAGCAAGAAGTTTTTCAGAGAAAGTGCATACTGTTTTAGTGTCTTGACAGCTTGATATAAAAACTTAAAGATTGAGCAAAACAAGTATTACTGATCATTGATATAAAACTTTAAAATTAAGTAAAATAACATTTTCAACAGCTTGATACAGAACCAAAACAAGCACTCTTGACTGTCAATATAAGACTTAAAGATTGAGCAAAATGACATTCTTAGCACTTGATACAAAACTTTAAGATTGAGCAAAATGAGACTTACTAACAACTTAATATAATGCTCAACAGTTAAGTAAACAAACATACACAATTCTTCTTTCTCTTATTTACATTATCTTCTTTTGTACATCTTAATACTTCATGTTATTTATTTTTTATATTATGTATCAACTGTCATCAAAAGTTACATCATAAATTTTAATAACTCTTTCACAAAGCAATGATCTATTTCAATTTTCAGTCATAAAAACTGCAATTAATGATTCACTTTCATGAGAAAATAACTGATAAATGAAGATCTTTGATATATTGTTAAGATCTCAGTAATTAATATTTCTGTCAGTGACTTCTTCTTTTTACTCAGTAATTTAATTTTGAAAGTCAGAAGTTTGATGCAAAAACTCTGTATTAACTTATTATTTATATCAGTGCAGATAATTAGAAATACATTACAGACAAAATCAATATAAAGAATGCTTGAGATATTTTGAAGTTCAAATACAAGAAAAAACTGCAGATCACTGAAAAACAATATTTAATGAAGTTTATTGAATATAAAATGCTGACAGATGTATTCATTGATGAAGTATAAATATATTTCAGCAAGCTGAATCAAAAGATTGCTGTAACTCAGTTTGATATGACTGATCTATTTAAGTTTGAGCAACAATTTTAAACATTTCTTCAAACATTATCTGAGAATTACACAGTGATTTATAACACAATCAATACTCAAAATATTTCAAATATTAAAAAAAATCTGCAGAAGCTTCAAGAGAAAAAGATACAATTAAAGACTATTGAGATTATTTTGTAAACAGATCAACATAAAGAGAAAAATTTAATACATTTATATCAGCATGATATGAAATATCATTATTGAAGATTGTCAAACTCTGACAATGATTACTTTTCTTAGTATAAATCAGTTAAATCTTTTCTTTATCATGATTCTCATTATATTTAAGACTGTGAATATCTTTCTGCTGCTTGTAAAAACATTAAGTTAAGAAAGTTATTTATTTCAATTGTAATTAAGTCAGTCAGAAAGTCAGACAAGTTGTTTACAGACAACTTACATTATAAAAATAAAATAAAATTCAAGTACAGAAACAAAAAACATAAAACTTTTAATACTGAAATTAAGAAAAACAATGACTCATTTTCATCTGAGTCTGATGCAGAGAAAGACAATAAAATTGTCACTTTGTTTAAGAAAGCTGTCAGTAAAATATTTAATTTTGAGTGAAATTTGAATTCTGAATGCTTCATACACATAATTAATTAATATTAATTCTTCAGTGATTCTTTGATATGCATATGATGCTAAAAAATTAAAGTTAAAAAAAAACACTGATACTCTCACTACTGTGAAGTAACTATGATGTGAAATAAATTCAGAAACTTTGTGAATCTGAGTTCAACACTTTATGTGTCTGAATTAAAAGTTAATCTTTTATTGAAAAAACAAATATGCAAAATGAAATTACAGAAAAGCTTTGATCAACATAGTCTTTATATGTAAAATAAACATAACAATGTTATAATAAAAGTATCTGAGCAGAACAGTGTCTATATAGTTAAATATATTGTAAAAAAATTAAATAAGTTCACTTTGTTATCTGTTATACACATGTTATTCAATTCAGAGATGATTCTTTCAGTTACAATATTAAATGTGAATTTTCAGATGCAGATTGATCTGTTAAATTCTGTTGATACTTTATTCTTTGTTGACACTTTATTTTTAAATAAAAAGATCAAGATCTACAAACTGTAATACTGATGATTTATTCATCTTAACTCTGCAAAGTTCTGCAATCTTTATAAAGTTATAATTTTTGAGAAGTCAATTTTCATTGTGAAAGACAAGAAAAATGTGTATGAAGTTTGTGTCATCATTAAGTTTGTCAATCAACAAAAATACACTATAAGTAAACAGAAGATTAACATTCTTGCTTTGATTTTCATTAATATATGCAATTTTTTATCTTTATCATTTATTGAACATTAATACTTTCTGAAGATTGTGAACAACTATTCTTGAAAGATATAAACAATATTGTTAAAATAATATGATAATGTTTTACAGAAATTGTGAAAGTAATGATTAAAAATTGAGCTTTAAATTGATATAAGAGTGCTTACTGTATAAAGTGAAAATATTATAGAATTAAAATCAATTCTGAATGACTGATGCAGATTTTTTAACATTACACTGTAGTACACTGTGTTTTACATATTTATTCAAAATAATATTGCTGAAAAAGTCATTCATATCACTGAGAATTCAGTACACATCATAATCAAAAAAACATAACTTTTAATAGAGTTCTGAACAAAGACAGCATAGATAAATATTTATTTTTATAACTGAACAGCAACTGATTTCTTGATCAATGACAAACAAATAACTCTGAAAAAGATCTTCACTGATGTGCAGTTATTCATTAATTACATTTATATTTGAGATTGCAAATACTACTTCTATGTTGATCTCAAGTTGTTGTTGAAGAACAGACAAAACAAATTCATAAATTAAGAATAGATGAAAATCTTCATAAATTATGCAAATAAAATCACAAAGCAATATCTGCTTTGAATTTCAGATCTTAAGTGAATCATCAAGAGTTATATTGTGAAGTTTGTTAAGAATGAGAAGAAAAATAGTGTTAATTTCAAACTGCAAAAATAAATGTTAAACATTCTGTTTGAACAAAAGTTAATTGAACAATTATAAAAGAATGCAGTCATCATGAATTTCACAGCATCTACAACTCTGTCTACTATTTCTGAACAAATTTACAGATTCAGATTCATGAGTTTAGATGACAAAAAACATTTAAATTAATTGTAAATAATTTTGACACATTCTCATCAAATATTCATATGATAAATAAATTAACTGCAATCAACTTAATCAGATTACAGACAAGTGAATAGAATAAATTCTATTAATTTTTACATATTGAAGTTTTTGTCAACAAAGCATTAAATATTTCAACTGAGAAAGTTAAAACATTCTTGTGCATTAAGATTTCAAAGAGAAAACAGAACAGTGATGATGAAGACTTTAATAAATTTATGATTAAAATATCATGAACTATGTTGATATTCACAGTATTCATCACAGATAATAAAAAAGACACTGAGAACATCAAATCTGATATTTTCACATTTATCATTTATGTTAAAGTAATAAGAGACTCAGTCTGAAGAAAGATGTAAAAAAATGCTATTTATACAAAATTAATGATTTTGACAGTTAACAGAACATGAAAAGAAATTGTATCATTAAAAAATGTAAATATAGTGATCAGCAAATGAATATTTAAATTTAAATTAAACACTGATGAATTTCTGAACAAATTTAAAACAAAAGTTATGATGAGAAATTTCTCACAGATATATAACATTAATTAGAAGAATATTTTTACATTTACAGTTAAATTCAACACTCTTTGAGTCTTTCTTGTCATTATTGTTCTTGAGAATCTTGAATGTCATTAAGTAAATATTAACAATGTCTTTATAAAATTTTCTCTTAAAAAAATCATCTACATAACAGTTTCTTCTGAAGTTCAAATTGCATCTGACTATATACTGTATATATTGTGTAGTCTTTATGATCTGAAGTAAGTCACACAAAATTAACATAAATGATGCATCACTGATCTGTACAAATTAAACTTTCATTAAAGTAACACTGATTCATGTTTTTTCATCAACAGTTTTAAAAGAATTATGCTGCTTCTCTATGTAAACAATATAATTGTAATTTCAGTAAGTCTGATACACATTTTCTGATTTAAGAAAGTTCTTGTGAAAATATTCAAAGTTAAGAATTTGAAGAAGACACAGAAAATTCTTAATATATAAATCACATATGACTGCAAGAAAAAAACTCTATATTTAAATTAGACTCATTATGTAAACAAGATACTGAAAAATCTTCACATGTAGTCTGATAAGTACAAGATCACAATAATCTTACTTAATGAATATAATGCTCTTCATCTCATCAGTTCAGCTAATTAAAGAATAGATTAAAAATAATATCTGTTACAGTTGCACACCATAATCTGCACATTCACTTATACATTTACTTAGAATTTGATCTTGTGATCAAACAAATCTTTTGTCTTAGTGGTTAGAAGATTCATTACAATATTAATATGCAATTGAAAATCTGATGTATACAGTAATTCATACTTAACTGAACATCATTTTTGTCTAAATTAATTAAGTCAGTATTTTAATGATTTTGCAGACCATCATAAACATATACTTAAGAAATTGCTGCAATATGTGAAATTAATTATCAATTTTAATATTGTGTACAGACTCAGTAAAAGTCAAGTCATACTTAAATACTCTGACTCTGATTATACATCAGACAAATAAGATTGAAAGTTAATTTTGAAATATATATACATGCTTGAAGATAAATCAGAATTATAAATAAGTTAAAAGTAGATATTTGTTGTTATTTTAATTACAGAGACTGAATATATAATTATGTCAATATATATAAAGACTGAGATCTGACTTACACAGATGCTGTAAAATATAAATATAAATAAGTATCTTGAAGACAATTTATACTGTGTGAATATCAAGAAAAATGAAGTTCATTAAGCAATCTCATTTCTTCAACTCAAAAAAGACAATCAGATTGTCTTAATTTTGATTAAAAATGCATATGTACATGAGTAATTAAAGTACATTAACATTGTCTATTATTATATCTGTGATCTGCACAAGTAAAATTAAATTGATGTGAACTTTGTGCTTAATTAAGACATGATGACTGATAAATTAATTAAGTTCTTATTTAAATGAATCTTTAAGCACTTTGTTGAACAACTGAAACTTATTGTTAATGAAAGTCAATAGATGCAGCATTATCAAGTAAAAGTATTGAGAAGTGCAGTGTTTTAACTGCTTTCATAATTTTAGTTAAAATTAACATCAAAGATTACTCATTACTCATATAATCTGCATAACAGAGTATGTGAATAGACAATTTCTACAATTCATGTCAATCATGATTAAATCAACAGTGTATGTTTCACTAAATAGACAGTTAGTCAGCAGTATAGCACAAGTATTCTTTTATCTTTCAATAAATTTAACATTAATGAGTTTTAAGCACTGTAAAAAGAGACATGAACATGTTATGATTGCAAGAAACTCAGTTATATAGCAATAAACTGCAAAAAGTCTCAAACAGAGAGAAAAAAAAATAGTAGTATATAAGTCTCAATATCTATCTATCACAGATAGATTACTAGAGTAGATATATGACAGTATAAAATATAATGATATACAAGCTATTTAATAATAGAGCAACACAATATATCTTTATTGATATCAATACTAATCTTTGAAGAATCTTCTATGCAAAGAAATCTTATACTTATAGATTCTTGCTTAACTACACTTATTAAGATGTAATACTATAACTGCATTTTATTATTTATTCTGACAATTGTCTTCTTCTTTAAACACTGATTTTTCAGCATCTTTATGATGTTGTATTGTTGTTATGAGTTTGTTTTCTTTTGAAAATCTCACTAAATTAAATTGAGATGCTGCTTAACATTTCTTGTTATGTTCTGTTTGATCTAGAAGAAATTTTGTTGTTATACTTAATTGAGTTGACAAAATTATTCACAGAAAAAAAACAACAAAATGTTTCTTCTTTTCTTCTTTCTTTCTTTTCTCTTCATCTTTTCTTTATATACATTATTAATGACAAGCTCTACATTAACATTATTATAATGTGTTTCTTTCATTTTAATATCTCATTTCTTTCATTATGCAAGCAAAATTCTTGTCATCATCACTTTACAGTCACTTTACTTTCATTCTCATTGTATTGTACATTCAAGAATCATGTTATCAGTAGATCTCTTGAATATCTTTGCAAAATATATTAATTTCTTCTTAAAAAATACAACATTAAGAAGTTCAATGATGATCAGAAAAAACACAGTTAACTTTTGAAGAAAGAACTGAAGAAGTACTTAATACATGATGATGAAAAACAAATTTTTAAAAAAATTATCATCAAAGATAAAACATCAGAATTTATATTTAATGAAGAAAACAACTTAAACAAACTCATTATCAAGAAAATAAAGCAGAAGTGCAATGCTGCTGTGAAGACAATGTTAAATATGTGTGTTATTGTGTTCAAATCAGTCAATAATGTTATCAGCATTAAATTTAAATTCTTTTTAATCTTCAACAATGTTCTGTTCTTCATTAATTATTTCTGTATTGTGATAGTCTTGAGTATTCATAATGTTGAGAATATATTTACATCAATATTGAACTGCTCTTATCACAAGATTAATATTTTAACACTGTTTTCAGCTTACTTTACTAATTTACTGTCAGCACTTAGTTGTTTTTGCTGTCTTTGCTGCAGTAAAAGAATTGTTGTTGATTTCAACTATATTTATGATGTTAAGTCAAATATTTATTGTAATTATTGCTTCAAAAAACACAAGTCTTGCAACAGCATAGATTCAGTATCTATGCTATATTGTTATTTCACTAATTTCTTTTAGATTTCAGTCAAGTTCTTTTCTCATATTAATCATCTCTTTGTCACTGTTGATGTACTAAATAAGAAAAAAACTATTGATTTTGTGTTTATCAAGCATCAAAAAAACTACATCATTACTGTTATAACTCATTGTTACATTTTATACTGAGCTTTCTCAATAATTAGAACTAGAGATTTGTGCATATTGATATAAAGATACTCAAACAGTTGTCTATTGAGTAAATCAGTAGCTGTGATTGAATAACTAAGTTGAACACAATTGTTTTCATAAGAGAAATAGTCATGATTATATACTTAACTCACTCATCAATCTCACTGTCTAACTCATTAAGTCAACTTACTTATGCAATTTGTTGAGTCTGCTCACTCAGCTCATCATTAAGTATGATGAGATATTATATAACTACTTTCTAACTTCTGATCTGTTATATACATTATAGATATACTCATCAGTTTGTTTTAAGTTTCTTTTGAGCTTAATTGTAATACTAGTCTGCTTTAAGCTTCTTTCAAGCTTGATTATAACACTTATTAGTGTGTTGCTTATCACAAAAATTTTAAGAAAAAACTCATTATACAGATGAAGATTGATCTTCTTTAACTGACTGAATTCTGTCATCAGACATATCTTTTTAAAAACATATTAAATTTTTTCTAAACTATGACATGTTTTTATTTCATTTTTATCTTAACTGCACACTGCTAATGTAGCATAGCACAATTTGTTATCTCTGATTTATAATTTGATTGTGATTTTTGAAAAAAATGAGAAGATCAAAGAGAAAAAGAGAAATAAGATAACTTTCAATTGTTAAACTATTGTTTTATTTACACATAACTGACACTTTATTTCTTTTCTTCTAATGTATCATTATAAACATATTCTTTTATTCTTAAATATATCTTTTCATATTAAGAAGATCAACACTTCAATACTCAATATTGTACAAACTCATAAGAGAAATCATACAATGATAAAAGATGATGAAGAAACAGAAAAAATGCATTATAGTGAAATTTCACTCAAGTAAAAAATTCACTTTTCTCATCACTCTCAAAGTCTTTCAAAGACAATCAGCTCTCTAAACTGTTTTGTATAAATTAGTAATTATTTAATTAAGATAAAAGAGATCTGAGAAATGATCAGAATCATGACATCAAAAAAAAAGTAATACTTTGAACACTGATCTTCAGAAGATCAAGAAGCAAATTAAAAATCTTATAAACATTATATGAGATTTCATCAAAGTTTTCACATCTTCACAAACATACTCAGCAGCAGTAGTCAGTCTCAAAAGTTTTGAAACAAAAGTTCTATCAGTGTTTCAAAGAAAATATCAAAAAATAATGATCAAATCAGAAGCAGAGACAGAAATATAAAGAATAAAAACAGAACAAAACATTGTATAAAAGATATAAAAAGAGATAGAAATCTCAGAAATAGTGATGACTGCAAGATGTTTACTCAGTAATGATGTGATTTTTATCTTTAAGAAGAAAAAGAACAAGATAATGTGAAAAAAGAGAGAGAAAGTCATATAAGTCTTTGAATTCAATATCAGAATCAAGCAGCAAGAGTACATTATTATAATTTATGAAATTTAAATCATTTTCACAAATAACAAGAATCAAGCTAAGACAATAGAGATTCTTTATATGCAAAACTCACAATTTAAAAAACAAGTAAAGATTCTACAGATAAAATAATTTAAAAAAATAATTGTACAAGAACATCTTTTTAAATCACTTCACATCAAAATAACAAAAGCTAAACAAACAAACTATCTTCTGCAAAATGATCTTCTTCTTAACTTTAAGTTTTATGATTGCAAAATCTTTTCTGAAAACTGTATTGTCACTTAATACTTTAAATGTCAGCAGTACAAGAATTACACAGTTAAGCACTGCAAAAAAATCATATAATATAACTTCTGTACAGTATCAAGTCACTTAACTGAGAATTATATCAAAAAAAAGAATTCTCTGAAGATCTGATGTGCATTATGTGAAAAGAAAAGCAAAAATTACTTTGTATAAATCAGACATTGTTTAGAAAGAGTGAAGAAAGTAAAGAAAATAAGACAAATTTATCTCATATGATTCACATGTTTTCAGATTTCAATCAAAGATCTTTTTTTCAAAATCTCACTGAATATTTCATTCAAAACATTCTTTCATGAAGATATCAATTTTACTTTTCAGTTCTTAAACTTAATCACAACAGTCAATAACAACAGCTTTCTTTTAGTTCTGAAAAGAAAAAGAGAAAGATTATTTAAGATATTAACAATTAATTATACAAATTTCACAATTACAGAAATGCTCTCTCAGTCATAAACTGATGAATAAGTTGTTTATTCTGCAATATAATGTGCAGAAAAACAAAAACAAAATGATTATTCTTCTTTTAGTTAACAAAACAATCTGATTATACAATATTCTGATAATTCAGAAACTTTGATAAAATTTTTTTACATCAATATTTTATAGTTTCAAGATCACTTTTTTCATTTTACAGCATGATTTAATTTTACAATGAAGTTGCTTTCTGATTAACAAAAGACTTGATTTCAGTATTTAATTAGTGAACTTTTTTACTTTTAACTTATACATACTTTGTCTTTGTATGAACAACAGAACTCTCTAAATATACAATATTTATTTGTAGTTCTCAGAAAGTTACACAAATACTGATTATTTTTTTTCTATTTTTCTTCTGTCAACATTTGTGTTGAAAAGTGTGGTGTTCTAGCTGTTTTCATAGTCTTAGTTAAAACTAGTATCAGAAGTTGCTCATTACTCATATAGTCTGTGTAATAAAGTATGTGAATAGATAATCTTTACAACTTACATCAATCACAATCAAGTTGACAGTGTATGTTTCACTAAATAAACAGTTAGTCAGCAGTATAGCATGAGTATTCTTTTTATTTCTCAATAAATTATAAGTTCAGATTAGCAAGAAGCTTTTTAGAGAAAGTGCATACTGTTTTAGTGT
Source organism: Acarospora socialis (assembly GCA_025617375.2). Lineage (NCBI taxonomy): Eukaryota > Fungi > Ascomycota > Lecanoromycetes > Acarosporales > Acarosporaceae > Acarospora > Acarospora socialis. The sequence goes on from JAMYGW020000011.1 coordinate 1,050,961, forward strand.
CTTGACAGCTTGATATAAGAACTCAAAGATTGAGCAAAACAAGCATTATTGATCATTGATACAGAGCTTTAAGATTAAGCAAAATGACATTCTCAGTAGCTTGATACAGAATCAAAACAAGCACTCTTGACTGTCAATATAAGACTTAAAAATTGAGCAAAACAAAACTTACTGACAACTTAATACAGTGCTCAACAGGGTGGTTGTGTGGTATAGTGGACAGTTTATCATGCTGGTAGTCTTTTTAATTTAAGTGAAAATTCATGAAAGTAGTGATCTCAATTGAATTTCTCACTTAAATTATAAGGTTGTGAGTTCAAATCCCACACCTCTCACATACATTATCCACCAGGCTGTTCAGTTGTATAAGAAAAACAAGTGGTGAAAATTCTACAGGTTATAGTTGTCTATAGAAGACACTATACACACAATCATTTATTTATTATTTAGACATCAAACTTCAAATTTCCTTAACTATTGGTTGCTGAGGCCCACAATCAGGTTGACTGCTCAGAAGTGATCAATAAGCAATCAGAATTATTAGAATAAATCTGTAATTCATATATTATACTTATGAATTGTCAGAATAAATCTGCATATTCAACAAATGCTTTATCACAAGTCATCATAGTGCATGTTTGCTGATATAGACTATAAAAGAAAGAATAAATAAATAAATAAATAAACAGTGCTCAACAGTTAAGCAAACAAGCACACACACTTCTTCTTTCTCTTATTTACATTATTTTTTTCTGTACATCTTAATACTTCACTTTATTTATTTTTTATATTATGTGTCAACTGTCATCAAAAGCTACATCATGAATTTTAATGACTCTTTCATGAAGCAATAACTCATCTCAATTCTCAGTCACAAGAACTGTGATCAATGATTCACTTTTATTATTGAATCTTTGAAAGATAAAAGAATACTCATGCTATACTGCTGACTAACTGTCTATCTAGTGAAATGTACACTGTTGATTTGACTGTGATTGATGTGAATTGTAAAGATTGTTTATTCACATGCTCTGTCACACAAACTATATGAGTAATGAATAATTTTTGATGTTAATTTCAACTAAGACTATGAAAGCAGTTAGAACATCACACTTCTCAATACTTTCACTTAATAATGCTGCATCTATTGACTCTTACTAACAGTAAGTCTCAGTTGCTCAATAAAGTGCTTAAAGATTCATTTAGATAAGAACTTAATTAATTCATCAGTCATCATGTCTTGATTAAGCACAAAGTTCATATTAATCTGATTTTGCTTGTGCAGATCATGAATATGATGATAGACAATATTAATATACTTTAATTGTTCATACACATGTGCATTCTTAATCAGAGTCAAAACAGTCTGATTGTCTCTCTTGAACTGAAGAAATGAAATTGCTTGATGAGTTTCATTCTTTTTGATGTTCACATAATATGAATTGTTTTCAAGATACTTGTTCATATTCATGTCTCATAGCATTTGTGTAAGTCAGATCTCAGTCTTTGCACATATTAACATAATTATATATTTAGTCTCTGTAATTGAGATGACAACAGACTTTTACTTTTAACTTATTTATAAATACTGATCTATCTTTAAACATATATATATGTTTCAGAATTGACTTCTGATCTTATTTATCTGATGTATAGTTGAAATTAAAGTATTTAAATATAACTTAACTCTCACTGAGTCTGTACACAATATCAAAATTAATGATTAATTTCATATATTGCAGCAGTTTCTTAAACACATGTTCATGATGTTCTGCAAAATCACTAAAATACTGACTTAATTGATTTAAAACAAAGATGATGTTGAGTTGAGTGTGAATCATTGTATACATTAAATTTTCAATTGCATGTTAATACTGTCTTTAATCTATTCTTTAATCAGCTGAATTGATGAGATGAAGAACATCATATTCATTGAGTAAGATTATTGTGATCTTGTGTTTATTAAATTATATATAAAGATTTCTCAGCATCTTATTTACATAATGAGTCTGATCTAAATATAGAGTTCTTCTCTTGCAGTTGTGTGTGACTTGTATATTAAGAATTTTCTGTGTCTTTCTTAAGTTTTTAACTTTGAACATTTTCATAAGAACTTTCTTAAATTAAAAAATATATATCAGACTTACTGAAATTACAATTATATCATTTACATAGAGAAGCAGCATGATTCTTTTGATGCTGTTGATGAAAAAACATAAATTAATATTATTTCAATGAAAGTTTAACTTGTACAGATCAGTAATGCATCATTTATGTTAATTTTATGTAGTTTGCTTCAGATTATAAAAACTACACAATATATGCAGTATATAGTTGTAATGTTCTAACCTGAGATTTCTCAGATATGTAGAGCTAAGAATTTGTGCTCATTGATATAACAGCTGATCTGAAATGATTCTGGTCTTTAACTTTTAGATGATTATTTAAGTTGAACATGATTGTTTTCATAAGAAAAACAACTCTACTATATAGAGTGTGTTTAACATTTCTGCATTGAGCATTCTTGATGTCTTGATGTCTCAATGTTGAGAAATTAAGCTCTCAGCTCATCTGCTCATCATTGAGCTGTTATGCTGTTATGTAACTGCTGTTTAGCAGTTCTCTTTGTACACACTCTGAGTGAATTTCTGATCACAGACTCATGAGTTTCTTTCTTTTTAAATATGATTGTAACATCATTTTCTTTCTTCAGATGTTAGTTTTCTAGAGTTTACTTAAGTGAGAGTATATAACAATTTCATTGTCAGCAATGATGCTTTCTAAAAATTTCAATCATCTAAGAATTGCAAAGAAAATTCAACTCAGTGATAATCTTATCACATTTTCTTGTGAATTCTGTACTGTCTGCAGTCTCAATTGCTTTGTTATGACTGATGAAAGATCAAAATGTGATAAGTATACTCATCACAGTCATCTGTACATTGCAGTTTTGTGAGAGTCTCTCAACAGAACTTGTCTTTTGCTTCAAAAAAAAATAAGTGATGCAAATGTGATTCTTGATGCTTTTGCTGTCAAGATAATGTGTTTTCAAAAGATTTTGAATCAAACAAATTGTTGTGTTACACAAAAGACTGACTGTCTTGCTGCTGAACTTGATAGTGATAATGATGAAACTGAGAATGAAAATTCTCAAATAATGTTATAACTTGTTAACTTGATGTTGTCATTCTTCTGAGCTAATATTAACTTTTTTTTTCAAAATATTGAAGTGTTTTCACACAGTTCTTAAGATTCTCTCTAAGTTTTCAGATACTTTTTGAGATATCATAATTTTTTTATTTTATGAGATAATGAGTTTTCTCACTAATCATTCTCTTTTTTAAAATATTCTTGACTTCATATTCTTTTTTGAGTTTGACAGACATTTTAATAATTTGAAGTAATATGAACTGATTGCAGTGCTGTAACATGAATGCATAAAATATTGAGTGTATTTTCATTTTCTTGAGTAAGTCTAGCTCATAACTTAACTTCTTGATGTTTCATATAATCTTGAATGATTCAATGTTCTTGTTTTCTAGCTTCTTGCTTCTTTTCTTGATTCATATGTTGTTTGTTTTTAAATACACTTTCTTTTCTTTCTTGAATAATTTTATCTCTATTGTTTATTTTATCTGCTATTCAATCTGTCTTGTCAGATCTTGATGCAGTTTCTTTATCTGTGCAATATTCAAAATTGTTTTCTGACTTTGTGATTCATGTTCTCTGAAATCTCATCATATCTTTGAATTATAGTTATAATTCACATAAAAAGATGTTTCTTCTGTAATTTCATTTCTTATGTTGTTGTACATAAACTGTGCTGTTGATAACAGTTGTACTCAGTTATTTTGACTTTTGTTAACATAGTGTCTCAAGTACATTTTTACTGTCTGATTCATTCATTTGCTTTGTTTATTCATCTGTGAGTGATATGTCATCAACATCTTGTGTTTTATTTTAAGTTCTGCTGTGAGCATTCTTCAGAACTTGCTTGTAAACAGTTTGTCTCTGTTAATGATAAACTTCTTTAATAGTTCATGATTGTTAATTAATTTTTGCAGTATGATGTATGTCAATACTGATGCTGTCACAGTTTCTTTGAATGAAATGAATATTGTGTACTTGATCAATTTATTCACTATTGTCAATATACTGTTGAATTTCACTTCTCATGTTGAGTTCTTTGATGATGATAGCTTTGTAATGAAATTTATAATAACTGACTTTCATGATGCATCTGATGCATCTAGTTGTGTTATTTTGTTGTATTATTGATCTTAATTAATCTTGTTTCTTTGACATGAATCACACACAGTAATCATTTTGATGATTTAATTTTTAAAATCACTAATGTTGCATTTTCTTCACACTAGATTCTCAGTGTGCTTGATTTCTAGATGTTCACTGACTTTGTTATAGTGACACATCTTGATGAGTTTTTTGTTCATCAAGAAAGCTTGCTTTATCTTGTATATCACTGTTAAGCTCTTCATAAAAACTTCTTTGTCATCTTCACTTAAAATTCTAACATATATTGTCTGTATATCTTCATGATCAGATCATTTGTTCAAGATATTCACTTTATTATTCTCATTACTTTTCTTGTAATGAATCTGAAATTCATAATCTGCTAACTGCTCTGCTTAATGAATCTGTTGTTGATTGAGTTGCTTTGTTGTTGCAAAGTTTCTCAAATTCTTGTGATCTGTATAGATCTGAATTGACTTATTTGTTTTTGTAAGATAAAATTTTCAATTTTGTAGTGTCTTCACTATCACAAGAAGTTTCTTATCATGAATCTCATATCTTTTTTTGAGTTCTGATAACTTTCTAGATCAATACACTATGAATCTCTGTTGCTCATTCTCAATCTAATATAAACATGCTTTTACTGCAAAATCTGAAGCATCAGTTTTCAGTGTCTTCTTACATGCTGAATTGAGTATTCTTAGATGTGCTGTTTCACTAAAACTTTTCTTTAACATGTGAAATGCATTCTTCTGCTCTTGATTTTAATGCTATTTTTTACTTTTGTGCATCAAATGCATCAATGATTTCACAATTCTTACATAATTTGATACAAACTTCTGATAGTAGTTTGTTAACTTTAGAAAGACTTGTACTTTCTTGATTCATTTCAGTGTTGATCAATTTCTGACTGCTTTTATCTTCTTTAAATTCTTCTCAATCTGTTCAGATTGAATTACATAATTTAAAAACTTAATTTTCTTGATTTTGAATCTGCTTTTTGACTTTTTCACATACAAAACTTTCTTGTTGAGCTTTGTCAATATCTTGTGCATATGCTCTCAATGCTTTTCAAGATCTTTCAAATATATTAGAATATTGTTAAGATATGTGATCACAAAATTATTGAGATATTTTCTCAACATGTCATTGATCAATCTCTGAAAGATGACTGATGCATTTTTTAACTCAAATGACATGATGATATATTTGTAGTGTTCATATCTTGTTTAAAATGCTGTCTTTCATTCTTCATCTTCTTTCATTCTGACTTGATAATAAGTGTTTTTAAGATCTAAGTTTGTGAATTACTTAGTTTTGTTTAATTAATCTTGCAACTCTTCTATCAGCAGTAAAGAATAACTATCTTGATGAGTTATCTTATTGAGTTGTCTATAATCAATACATAGTCATTTTTTGTCATTCTTGTTTGACACAAACAGAATTGAATATTCTGTCAGTGACTTTGATGATTTTATGAATTCTTTCTTTAAATTCTTGTCAAAATAAGTTCTAACTTTCTTGAGTTGATTCTCACTCATTGAGTATAAAGACATTCACTTGAGTTGTCTTTCATTCAATAGTGATATTTCATGATTTCATGACTTATACTCTAATAAACTCATTTCTGACTGTTCAGAAATCTTGTATGTGTCTTCAATTGTACATATTTCTTTCATAACTCAATCAATCTTCAGATTTCTTCTGCACAATCAGGGCATTTTTAGCACTGCATTGTATTCAATTAATTTCATAACATCAAACATTATCTCTTGTGAATTTTCAAGAATTGAGACTTTCACACAGATTTTCTCATCAATTCTTTTGATGACTCTGTTCATCATTTGTATGTTGAATGAACAGTGCACTCACTGTGTCTCTAATTTTAACATGCTGACTGTTTTCTAACTCATGATGTTTTTATCTGCTCTGAAATTCATCAATGTGTTGATTCAATGTTTATCAATTATAATCTTAATTCATATCTGATGATCATTATCTTGTTTTTGAGACATCATTATCTTCTTGTTCTCTAGTCTTGTCAAGAAAACTTTTTATTTTTTGATTTACTCAGTTGCTCAGCTTATCTTCAAAGTTTTTGAAATTATCTTGATTTTCTTTTGATCATGAAATTTACATACTTTAAACTGTACTGCTCAATATATCTTTCTGAGTGTAATCAGAGTTCATACTGATTGTACTTTATCTGTAACTGATTCTCAAAGACTTTTACTCTTTGCAGAAATTTAAGTGATATATATTCTTCACTGAAGATTCATTTGTCTTCATTCTGCATGATATATTCTTCAGATAAGTATATTTCAATCTTGTAACTTTTAATTTTTCACACAAGAGATTCTGATATCAGTTCTCTCATAACTGTTTGTATATTTCTCATCAGATCATCAAATTCTTTGTATATCTTTGCTTTTTGATTTTAAGTTTTTTGCTTTTTCTTTCATACTGTATTGCAGTCTGATGCTGTTTCTTTCTGAGCATTTAGATCTTTTTTGATCTTTACTCAATATTTTTTTAAAAGTTCTGTCTCAACATTGTCTGAACTTTCTTCTGTGAGTGTATTGTTATTGAAAAATATTCAAGATTCATCAATTTGAGATTTATGATCATCAGTCTCTTCAATATCATCTTTAAGAGCATTATCTTCTTTCTCAGCATCAAGAATTCTTCTCTTGATAAGAATAACTAATTTTTTTTTGTAAATTGATTAACTCATTGTGTTATATCTATTCTTCACATCTTTGTATAATCTCTGAGAATATTATCTGACTTCATCTTTTGTGCTCATGTGTACTCTGCACATGTCATTGTAACAGACTGTTTAACTGAGAGTGTCATGTACTATGCATGTATTCTTCTTGATTAACACTGCAATATTTTTTCTTTTTATTCAAGATCTATTACATTCTCAAACAAGATGTCTGAGTTTTCTGCAGTTGTAATACATTTATATTTTGTTTTGTGATGTTATCTAAGACTTAGTGAATCACTCTGACTGACATTCATGCTTTATTTATCTAGTCTTTTATGACTTTTGATGACACTTCTTGATTGCATTGAGATTCATAAAATTTGTTCTTCTATATCTTATTGATAAAATATATTGCTTTATTCACAGTCAGAAGCTTTCTTCTTGATCTTTTATTATAGATGACATTTGATATTTTTTTTGTTTCATTTATTGTTCTCACTGACAACTATCAATATTAATATTCAAATTAATCATTCTCTGAAGATTGTCTGATTGTTCTGCTTGAGTTATTTTGTCTTTGATGAACTTTCTCAACTCACAATAGTACTGATAAATAAGTACTTCATTATTTCATCTGATAAGTGCTGCTAACTGTTGAAACTCTGTGACATATACTGCTGTTGATTCACTCTGTTGCAAGATATAAACTTGTTTTTTAACTGTTCTTTCTTCATCAATCACTCTGAAGACTTTTCTTAATTCTTTCTTGAATCATACATAGTTATTGAACATAGACTTTGTGTCTGCATTGCATTCTTTGTATTTCTTTTCTAAAAACTCATGCAGTTTGAGATCAATTCAATCAAAAGCTGCATTCACAAGATAGATCATTGCAAACAGTGTCTTTTCTTAATTGATTTGAAACTTCAGCTGATTAAATTCAATATACAGATTAAGTTTAGTTACAAAGACTTGTAACTTCTCTCTCTCTTCATCAAAGATATCTGATATCTGTATTTTTAATGTGCTTGAGAATAGTTGTATAGCTTGAGTCAACATCATTACTGATTGTGTTATCATTCTATTCAGAGTAAATAGTAGAGATGAGTTTGTTTGAACTTGTTTCAAGAACAAAGTTAAGACATTCTTTTGTGTGTCAGACATCATACTCATTATATTATAAGAGTATTCAAAATGTAACATTCTAATCTAAGATTTCTCAGGTATGTAGAGCTAAGAGTTTGTGCTTATTGATATAATAACTGATCTGAAATGATTCTGGTCTTTAACTTTTAGATAGTTATTTAAGTTGAATATGATTGTTTTCATAAGAAAAATGATTCTACTATATAGAATGTGCTTGACACTTCTGCATTGAGCATTCTTGGTGTTTTGATGTCTTGATGTTGAGAAATCAAGCTTTCAGCTTGTCTGCTCACTGTTGAGTTATTATGTTGTTATATGATTACTGCTCAGCAGTTTTTCTTGTACACACTTTGAGTGAATTTCTGATTCTGAACTCACAAGTTTCTTTCTTTTCAGATATGATTGTAACATGTTGCTGCAGAATTTGAATTTTTTTTTCTTATTTTAATCAAAATTCAAAGTTTATTTCTGTCTGCTGTCTCACTGATTACATTGTAAAAGTGTATGATTTTTGTTTTTGCAATTGAATTTTTCTTAATTTTGTCTTTCATCTTGACTAACTCTCATACTTCTTTCATACAAATTATTTTTATATATTATCTTGTTCTTCTTTCTTATCTAACTATCTCATCAATTACATCTGTTCATCAAACTTCTTTTTAATTTAAGAATTTGTGTATAGAAACTGAGTTACTGACTAATATCTCAATAAAGTTGACAAGATACTCTGAGTATTGTACAATCTCAATTCTTGTTGATAAATCTTAATTTGTCTGAAGATGTTGAGTTTCAGTCAGTATGATTTCTTGATTCATCTTCTTTCAGCATTTCATTTTGCTTTGAGTGATTCATACAATCTCAAAATTAAAAATTACTGAGATTGAAAGATGATCTGAGTCATGATTTATGTTCTTTTTAATAAAGCATTCTTTCAACTGATCTACAAAAATCTAACTAACAAAGATCAGATTTATTGTGCTGAAGATTTTTTAAGTATATTAAGTAGAGATTTCTGATGTAATCAATAGAGAAAGATTGTATGATGTGATCATTTCAGTAAGAACTTCTTTCATGTTGTGAATGTTTGAGTTGAAAAGTTCACTTTACAGTGAATAATGTAAATTGAAGTTCTTTAAAACTATGTGTTTGTTCTTTCTTTGTATAAATGTTGATAGAAGAAAAATAGAGAAAAAATAGTCAGTATTTGTGTAACTTTCTGAAAACTACAAATAAATGTTGTATATTTAGAGAGTTCTGTTGTTCATATGAAGACAGAGTATGCATAAGTTAAAAATGAGAAAGTTCACTGATCAAATACTAAAATCAAGTCTTTTGTTAATCAGAAAGCAACTTCATTGTAAAATTAAATCATGCTGTAAAATGAAAAAAGTGATCTTGAAACTATAAAATATTGATGTAAAAAAATTTTATCAAAGTTTCTGAATTATCAGAATATTGTATAATCAGATTGTTTTGTTAGTTAAAAGAAGAATAATCATTTTGTTTTTGTTTTTCTGCACATTATATTGCAGAATAAACAGCTTATTCATCAGTTTGTGATTGAGAAAGTATTTTTGTAATTATGAAATTTATATGATTAGTTGTCAGTGTCTTAAATAATCTTTCTCTTTTTCTTTTCAAAACTGAAAGAAAGTCATCATCACTGACTGTTGTGACTGAACTTAAGAACTGAAAAGTAAAACTGATATCTTTATGAGAGAATGTTTTGAATAAAATGTTCAGTGAAATTCTGAGAAAAAGATCTTTAATTGAAATTTAAAAATGTGTAAGTTATACAAAATAAACTTATCTTACTTTCTTCACTCTTTCTAAACAATGTCTGACTCATACAGAATGATTTTTGTTCTTCTTTTCACATAATGTGTATTAGATCTTCAGAGAATTCTTTTTTTTAATGTAATTCTCAATTATGTGATTCAATGCTGCACAGAAGTCATATTGTATGATTTTCTTGCAGTACTTAACTGTGTGATTCTTGTACTGCTGACATTTAAAGCATTAAGTGACAATGCAGTTTTCAGAAAAAATTTCACAATCATAAAGTTCAGAGTTAAGAAGAAGATCATTTTGCAGAAGATAGTTTGTCTGTTCAGTCTTTGTTATCTTGATGTAAAGTGATTCAAAAAGATGTTTTTGTATAATTGTCTTCTTGAATCATTCTACTCATAGAATCTTTACTTGATTTTTAAATTGTGAATTTTGCATGTAAAGAATCTTAATTGTCTTGACTTGATTCTTGTCATTTATGAAGATGATTTAAATTTTATAAGTCATAATAATGTACTCTTGCTGCTTGATTCTGACATTGAGTTTAAAGATTTGTACAATTTTCTCTCTTTTTTTTCACATCATCTTGTTCTTTTTCTTTTCAAAGATGAAAATCACATCATTACTGAACAGACATCTTGCAGTCATCATTATTTTTGAAGTTTCTATTTCTTTTTGTATCTCTTGTATAATGTTTTGTTCTGTTCTTGTTCTTTATATTTTTGTTTCTGTTTCTGATTTAATCATTATCTTTTAATATTTTTTCTGAAGTATTGATAGAACTTTTGTTTTAAGATTTTTGAAATTGACTGCTGCTGCTGAGTATGTTTGTGAGAATGTGAAAACTTTGATGAGATCTCATACAATACTTGTAAAATTCTTAATTTGCTTCTTGATCTTCTGAAGATCAGTATTCAAAGTATTACTTTTTTCTTTTTGTATCATGATTCTGATCATTTTTCAGATTTCTTTTATTTTAATTGAACAGTTACTAATTCATACAAAACAGTTTAGAGAGCTGATTGTCTCTGAGAGACTTTGAGAGTGATGAGAAAAACAGACTTTTTACTTAAATAAAATTTCATTGCAACACATTTCTTCTGATTCATCATCATCTTTTATTATTGTATGATTTTTCTTATGAATTTGTATGATGCTTGAGTATTTGATGATTTTTGTGATTGAAATGTTGTATGTATTTATTCACATACTAATAGTATTGCTGTTCAATCAGAGACTTATATATTATATCTTGAATCACATAGTTTAGATTTACACTTTAACATGTAACTCATCTATTAATGATAGTGAATAACTGTTTCAATGTATTATTTCATTAAGTTAACAGTAGTCAACACAGAGTTGTTTTTTTCTGTTCTTCTTTGATACAAATAGAATTGAATATTCTGCTGATGACTTCAAAGATTTAATGAATTTTCTCTTCAGATTCTCATCAAAATAGTGTTATATTTTCTTGAGTTGATTCTCACTTATTGAGTATAGTGACATTTACTTAGACTGCTTTCTGTTCAATAACAATATCTTATGATTTTATGACTTGTGTTTTGACAAATACATCTTTAATTGTTCAAAGATCTTATATGTGTACTCAATTACATATAATTTCTTGTTGACTCAGTCAATCTTAAAATTTCATTCACATAATCAAAACATCTCTAGTATAGCATCATCTTTGAGATTTATAATTTCAAATGTTATCTTTTGTGAATCTTCAAGTATCATGACTTTTATGTGTGCTCTTCAGTTCATTATGATATAACTTCTGTTAATCATTTTTATTTTTGATCATCTTAATACTGATCTTGTTATTAGCTCAAGTCTCTTCATTGCTTCATGAAAAATAAAGTTGTCTGTTACTCTTAAATTCATTATGACTTGAAGCTGTCTCTTTGACATAACTTGAACATTAATTCATATTCAATGATCATCATCATCACATTGAGACACTAGTAGCTTCTTGTTCTTTAGTTTTGTCAAGAAAGCTTGCAGTTTTTTGACTTTTCTGCTTCTATTGATGCTCTTTTTTATAGATTCTTGAATCACTATAATTCTTGTTCAGCAAGCATTAATCTGTTATGTTCTCTGTTTTAATCTTCAATATATCATTTTTTGTGCAGTTCTAAGTCATATCTGTTGTATTTTTTCTGCAACTGATCTTTAAGTACTTTCACTTTGCATAGAAACTCTGACAGAATATAATCTTCTTGAAAAATTCACAGTTCTCTGTTTCTGATTTTTAGTTCTTGAGATAAACTTATATTAAGTTTAAATTTTTTTCTGACTTTTAATCAAGATTTCAGCAGTAGTGATCTGTAATGATTATTTGTCATTGTACATGTGTTTTTTATGAGATCATCTGATAACTATTTGATTCTCTTGACTCTATCTCACTTTAACTTCAAAATATTGATTTTATCTTGTAGATTCTTCTGTTCTTGCTGAAGTGTTTTTTTTCTTAACACTTTACATTAATTATTGAGATGTTTGTATTGATTCTTGAGTTTCATGTTAACTTCTCAATTGTCAACATCTTTCTGATTCACATTTGAATCTAAATGCATTCAGATATCATTTTCACTCTGAGTTCTGCAAGTATCAGTTTTTTCAATTTTATCTTGATTAATATTTTCTTCAGTTTTAAGAGTATTTCTTTTCTTAATAAAAGTAGTTAGTTCTCTCATCTGAATTGATCAATCTGTCATGTTGTATCTGTCTTTTTTGTCTGTTTTAGACTTCTTTAAATAATAATCAACTTTATCTTTACTACTTATATGTATTCAGCATATGTCATCATAACAAGCTGTTTAGTTAAGATAATTGTGCACTATCTTTTTAGTTGCAATTGCAGCTTCTTTTCTCTCTTATTAAGATTTATTGCAATTGTAGCATCTTTATGTCTCATGATTACTTGAGAACTTTCTTTTTGAGAATTTTCTTTTTTTTCACAGTATTTCTTTCAGTTTCTGTATCAAAGATCAATCTTGTGTTATTACATTAAGATTCATGAAATTCAAGTATTGTTATCTTATATTCTTCATGTCAGCTCATCTTGATCATTTTTAAAATCAGTAGTTTTTCTTTTTCATCTGTCTTTTTTATTGACAGTTATTTATCATGATTATCTTATTAATCAATTTTTGCAGATCATCTGATCTGTTACTTTATGCAATTTCATTCTTGATAAATTTTTTCAAGTCTCAATAGTAAGTTGATGTTAACTGATTTGAATTTCATTGCATAAGCACTGCAATTCATTGAAACTCTACTGCATACTTTGCTGCAAATTTTTCTTGCTGTAATATGTGAATTTTTCATTTCATCACACATTTCTCATCTACTATCTCAAAAATTCTCTTTAATTCTTTTTTGAACTGCATTCAGTTCTCAATGTAAGAAATATTGCATTCTCAATTCTTTTTGCTCTTAATCATGAACTTATTGAGTTATAATTCAATTTAATCAAATGCTGTATTCTTCAAATAAAATGTTGTAAACAGAATTCTGTCAATATTGTTCTGAAACTTTTTCTGATTGAAGTTAACATATAAATTTAGTTGAATGTTTGAAATATAACTTATAATAGCTATGACTAAAGTGTGATGCTCACTTTTGACAGATTATAAACTCAGATTAGTACAGTGAAAAAATCTTGCAGAAATGTGATTAATTTCATATGTCTGTTGATTACTCAAAATGTGAAGAGTAAGTTTAAAGATTGTAAATTTAACACATGTTGCACACACAAATTCTGTTTGCACAGAGCTGAATCTCAGCAATATAAGTGCATTGTTAATGATTGTGAGTTAGAGAAAGTGTTAGAAATATAACTCATGATAGCTGTGACTAAAGTGTGATGTTCACTTTTGACATTGAACAAAAAACTGTCTCAAATTTCATTAATCTTTGATGAAGTTCTCTGAGATCTTGATCTTAAGTACTTTATAATTAATATTGACAATCTTAATCAGTTCAGTGATTTGTGACTTACTGTCTAAAATTGAATCTTTGATGAACATCTTTATATTGTAAGAGTGTTCAAAGTGTTACATTCTAGTACAATATGACTCATGTTAGAACTAGAGTTTGTGCTTATTGATATAAAGATTGCAAAGATTTAGTGATTTGATAAACAGTAGCTTATTGCATAATGAATGAGTTGAATACAATCATTTTCATAAAAAAAAACAATTTTACTATATAGAAACTTGCTTGTTGATCTTGCTGTTGAGCACTGTCAAGCTGACTTGCTTTGCAGCTTGTTAAGCTGCTTTGTTATGTTTATTTATTGAGCATAAAAGATGTCATATGACACATATTATAACAGTCACTCTGTCAAATTTTTTTACAGAAATACATTCTATTCTGTGTATACTCAAAAAGATATGATTGTAATAAAGTTCTTTTATATCTCTCAGAAAGAAAGTTTAGCTTTTAGTTTACATTGATAAGATTGATTATTATTTGAGTAAATTTGAATTTCATTGTTTTAAGAAAACAATATGAAATGCTATTTAATTCTGATACATTATAAAATACTTTTGTATAAAGTACTGCAGAAATCTTTTCAGCATTTGTTGAGTTGAAGATGAATATAGATTGAATAAAGATTTTCAAATTAATAAATTTGTCATTTTATAAGAATCAGAGCACTTCAGCATTCAAAATATTCTGAATATTAACTATTATCTTGAAATAAAATTTCTTTCTGAAAATTTCAACTTTTTTTTTTAGAGTGTGTACTTCACTGTGTGTTGTACAAATTGAGAAGACTGTTGTTATAAAGTTTCTACTTTTTTTTCTCATTTTAATTAAGATTCAAAGTCTATTTCTCTCTGTTATTTCACTGATTATATTTTAGAAATATATAATTTTTGTTTTTGCAATTAAATCTTTTTTAATTGTCTTTCATTTTAATTAACTTTCATGCTTCTTTTGTACAAATTATTCTTATTTATTGTTTTGTTCTTCTTTCTTGTCTGACTGTCTCATCAATTATGTTTGTTTATTAAACTTCTTTTTGATTCAAAAACTTGTACATAGAAACTGAGTTGCTGATTAATGTCTCAATGAAGTTAATAAAATACTTTATGTATCATACAATCTCAATTCTTGTTGACAAATCTTAATCTGTCTGAAGATATTGAGTTTCAGTCAGTATAATCTTTTAATTCATCTTTTTTCAGCATTTCATCTTGCTTTGAGTGATTTGTATAATCTTAAGATTGAAAATCACTGAGATTGAAAAATGATTCAAATTATAATTTATGTTCTCTCTAATAAAGCATTCTTTCAGTTGATCTGCAAAAGTCTGATTGACAAAGATTAAATTTATTGTGCTGAAGATTTTTTAAATATATTATTATTATTATTATTATTATTCTTACACTGAACTAGCTATGCTAAGCAGAACTTCTCTTCAGTTCATATTTTAGAAAATTTTACAAGAATGAAAATCTAAGTTCATAATGTTCTTTGTATGAAAGTAAATTAGATGTAAAAGTTGAGTGAATAAGATATAAGATGAATGATTTCACTTTTAGTCATAAAGAACACTGATCATAAATCAAAACTGACTTAGATAACTGTTACACACAATTCATTTGACAGTTTCATAAATCAGCTCTTTGATAAACAGAAGTTAAAAATTCTTTTTTTCTTTCTTTCTGAATAATAAGCAGCTATGAATTCTTTTTAATTTTACATATCAACAATATATATTGTGAAGTTTCTGCTTTCTTATTACACAAATAGTTGATAGAGAAAATTTTGAGAATCTTGATCTTGTAAAGAAAGTAATTGTAATTAACACATCTTATATAAAACTGAATTAATTCTGAACTTTCAGTCTTTCTCAGTCTCTAATGAAGCTGAAGAACTTTTTTGAAGAATAATTTAATAATTTAATTTCATTTTTTGATTTTTTCTTTCTGATTAGTGTCATATTATCTTTGAATTTATGTATTTTGTACAGTTTTCTTTAAGTTAATTTTCTTCATTAATTTCACTGAGAAGTAAGTAACTGTCACACTTATCATAAATTAATAAACTTTCTGCTTAATTCTTTTTCTGATGAGATTGTAAATTTTGTTTTTTATTTCTGCAAAAATTATGCTCTTTATATGAGTGATATAGATTTGCACTCTATCATCTAAATATAGATCAAAAAAAATATGTAGATTTTGATTTTCAGAGTGCTGATTGAAGTAACTCAATAAATGTTGACAATTATATGAAAACATTTGAACTGAGTAATTTTAATTGCACTGACAATCTTCTTTATGTGATGATTCTTGATAAATATATGTCAGATATATGCTTCATAAGTCATTGTTAATTAAATGACTATTGTGTAGATCTGTCAAAATTGTATAAAAGAAGTTTCTCAAATGAATACTGCTATTCTGATTAGCACTTCTGTCTGTTTGATCATCTTGTTTTGAAGAATCTTGATATGAGTAATTCATTTGAGTTTAGAGTCAAATTAAATTTCTAAGATTCTTACACTTAAAAAAGAAATCAATTCATTGTTTTGAATTCATACAACTGTCTATATGTTGAATTTGATTCTGATTTTGAAGAAGTGAATTATTTTATATTTGTAAGAAACAAATCTAACTTCATGTTGTATAACTTAACTTTTATATTCTCTATGAATTCTTTTCAATTTAATGCAGTTAATCTCAGTGAACAGTCTGTACAAAAGAATGTTGATATTATTAACAAAGTTAATTATCAAAATTTTTTCTTTTAATCAATTACATCACTTCAGCAGATCTGCATTGTAGAATAAAAAGAAAATAAATGATAAAAAAAAGTTTTATGAAACTTCAGTCTTCACAGAGAAGCAAGTTGTTTTCTATTCTTATATAATCAATAAGATGATTTAATTGTGAAGAAAGTTCTGAACTCATCATACAACTCAATAAAACATTTATTTCTTTTGCAAGTTGTTCAGAAGTCAAGTTAAATTCATTATATCAAAAATTTTTACTATGTTCATTGACAGAAGAATAACAACATACTTTTTACTGTCTCAAATTATACAAATCTGACTTATCAACAAATTCAGTGCAGTTTCTGTAAATTATTCTGTTCTATATCTTATCTGATCTTTAGAAAGAAAATTGTTGTCTTTTATAATTTATTTAATTTATATAATCAACAAAGTCTTCATAATCTTTCTCATTATGTTCAGCAGAACAATTAATCTTTATAATTTAACTTCTTTGTAGAATTGCTTTTCTGACTTGTGTAACACTATTATACAAGCTTTTTTGTATTTTTCAGAAAGAAAGTTTAGTTTTTATTTTGTATTGATGAGATTGACTATTGTTGAAACAAGTTTGAGTTTCATTGCTTTGAGAAAGCAGTATGAAATGCTGTCTAATTTTAAAATATTGTGAAATACTTTTATACAAAGAATTGCAGAAATCTTCTCAACATTACTTAAGTTAAAGATAAATATAAATTGAATAAAGATTTTCAAATCAATAAATCTGTTCTTCTGTGAAGATCAAAATACTTTGATATTTAAAATATTTTGAAAATTAATTATCATCTTGAAATAAAATTTTCTTCTGAAAATCTCAGCTTTTTTATTTAGAGTGTGAATTTCTTTATATGTTGTACAAATTAAAAAAATCATTACTGCAGAATTTAAATCTTCTTTTTTCATTTTAATCAAAATTCAAAGTTTATTTTTCTCTGTTATCTCATTGATCACATTGTAAAAGTGTATAATTTTTGTTTTTACAATCAGATTTCTTTTAATTTTATCTTTCATTTTAATTAACTTTCATACTTCTTTCATACAAATTATTCTTGCTTATTATTTTGTTCTTCTTTTTTATCTGACTATCTCATCAATTGTATTTGTTCATTAAATTTCTTTTTAATTCAAGATCTTGTGCATAGAAACTGAGTTGCTGATTAATGTCTTAATGAAATTGACAAAATACTCTGTGTATTATATAATTTCAGTTTTTGTTGATAGATCTTAATTTGTTTAAAGATGTTGAGTTTTAATTAGTATAATCTCTTGATTCATCTTCTTTCAGTATTTTATCTTGTTTTAAATGATTTATATAATCTTAAGATTGAAAATCACTGAGATTGAAAGATAATCTGAATCATAATTCATGTTCTTTTTAATAAAGTATTCTTTCAGCTGATCTGCAAACATTCAACTGACAAAAATTAAATCTATTATGCTGAAAATTTTCTGAATATATTAAGTAAAGATTTCTGATGTATTCAATAAAGAAAGATTGTATGATGTGACTGTCTTAACAAGAACTTCTTTTATGTTGTGAATACTTAAGTTGAAAAATTCACTTCACAATGAATAATGTAGATTGAAGTTTTTTAAAATTATGTGTTTACTTTCTTTTTGTATAAGTGTTGACAGAAGAAAAATAGAAAAGAAATAGTCAGTATTTATGTGACTTTCTGAAAACTGCAAATAAATATTGTATATTCAGAGAGTTCTGCTGTTTGTATGAAGACAAAATATATATAAGTTGAAAATAAAAAAGTTCACTGATCAAATGCTGAAATCAAGTCTTTTGTTAATTAGAAAATAACTTCATTGTGAAATCAGATTATGTTGTAAGATGAAAGAAGTAATTTTGAAGTTGTAAAATGTCAATGTAAAAGAATTTTGTCAGAGTTTCTAAATTATCAAAATATCATATAATTAAATTGTTTTGTTAGTCAAAAGAAAGATTATCATCTTGTTTTTGTTTTTCTGCACATTATATTGCAGAATGAACAGTTTATTCATTAACTTATGACTGAGAAAGTATTTCTGTAATTGTAAAATTTGTATAATCAGCTGTCAGTGTCTTAAATGATCTTTTTCTTTTTCTTTTCAAAATTAAAAAAAAGTTATTATCACTGACTGTCATAACTGAACTTAAAAACTGAAAAATAAAACTGACATTTTCATAAGAGAATGTTCTGAATGAAATGTTCAGTGAGATTTTGAGAAAAAGATCTTTGATTGAAATTTAAAAATATGTGAATTATACAAAATAAATTTGTCTTACTTTCTTCACTTTCTTCACTCTTTCTAAACAATGTCTGATTTATATAGAGTGATTTTTGCTTTTCTTTTCACATAATGCACATTAGATCTTCAAAGAATTCTTTTTTTTAATGTAATTCTCAATTATGTGATCTAATGCTGCACAGAAGTTATATTGTATGATTTTTTTGCAGTACTTGATTATGTAATTTTTGTACTACTGACATTTGAAGCATTAAATGACAATACAGTTTTTAGAAAAGATTTTGTAATCATGAAGCTCAAAGTTAAGAAGAAGATCATTTTGCAGAAGATAGTTTGTTTATTTAGCTTTTGCAATCTTAATGTGAAGTGATTTAAAGCAATATTTTCATATAATTATCTTCTTAAATCATTCTACTCATAGAATCTTCATTTATTTTTTAAGTTGTAAATTTTGCATGTAAAGAATCTCTATTGTTTTAGCTTAATTTTTGTTGTTTATGAAGATAATTTAAATTTTATAAATCATGATAATGTACTTCTGCTGCTTAATTCTGATGTTGAATTTAAAAATCTGTATAACTTTCTTTCTTTTTTTTCAGACTGTTTTGTTCTTTTTCTTTTTAAAGATGAAAATCACATCATCACTGAGTAAATATCTAACAATTATCATTATTTCTAAAGTTTCTATCTCTTTCTGTACATCTTATATGATATTTTGCTTTATTTTTACTCTTTGTGTTTCTGTCTTTATTTTTGATTTGATTATTATTTCTTAATAATTTTTTTAAGATACTGATAAAACTCTTAACTCAAGACTTTTAGAGCTGACTGTTGCTGCTATATATATTTGTGAAGAAGTGAGAACTTTAATGAGTTTTCATACAATGTTTGTAAGATTTTTAATATACTTCTTGATCTCTCAAAAATTAATGTTCAGTATATTTTTCTTTTCTTTCTTCACAGTTATTCTGATCAATTTTTAGATCTTTTTTATTTTAATTAAATCATTATTAATTTGTACAAAGAAGTTTAGAGTGCTGATTATCTTTAAAAGACTTTGAGAGAGATAAAAAAGATTGACTTTTTGTTTACACAAGATTTCACTGCAATACATTTCTTCTGATTCTTCATCATCTTTTGTTATTGTATGATTTTTTTCACTGTCTATTTAAACTTAAAGAGTTTTGTTTAATGAGCTTGAGTTGTTATCAAAGTGAATGTGACTTTAGATCATTAAAATATTTGTTAAATTCAATGAAGAATATAAAGTCAAGAACATTTTAAAAAGAAAAATAATTAAAGAAAAAGTTCACTATCTCATTAAATAACATTAAATAAAAAGAATATAATATCTTGAAGAATATCTGAGAACTTAAACAAATTTTATAAACTGTGTAAGAACACTTCAGCATTTTGAAAAAAGATAATGATAAATTTTTAAAAGAATAATAATATTCATCAACAAGCTATTGCATGTATTACTTAATTAAAGAATTTTTTTCATTCTCTGTTTTATTATTATTGCTATTAAGCTCAGCAGCAAGACAGTTGATTTTCTTTGATGTTTGATAATTAACAAGATTAAAAATCTTTTAAAGATGAATCATCTTTGCAGAGAGCACTGTCAGTTTATTATTTGTTTTATTTATTTATTTTTGAAAAAAAAGACAAGTCTTGTCAAGAGACTTTTACATCATCACAATACAAAAATGATTACAATGAATATACTTGTCACACTTTGATCACTCTTCAGTTATAGTAAAACAATTAAAATCATGAGTAATACAGAACTTGTAAGAAAAGAGAATAAGAATGTTATTTAGTTGAATTTCTTTTGCAAATCATACATAATTTTCACTTTCAAAAATCTGTTATAATCATATCAAAAGAAGTATGATGTGAACTGACTTGTATATTGAAAGAGTATTTGACAGATGATCTATTAGAAACAAGTCATGTAACAGCTTGATGACTTAATCAGTTGAGTGATTGACTTGACTGATTGACTGATTGAGTGATTAACTTGATGTGTGAAGACATTGAGTTCATAGTATATAAAAAGAATTGTTTTTCTTATGAAAATGATCATGTTTAATTCTCTAAGTTATTCAATCATAGCTATTAATTTATCAACAATGAGTCTGAGTAATCTTTATATCAACAAGTCAAATCTCTAGCTCTACATTACTGAGAAATCTCAGTACTAAAATGTAACACTTTAAATATTCTTACAGTATAAAGATAACTACTCAATAGAAGAATGTCTTCACTACTTTATTAGTAGTAAGTCAAATTGAAGTCACTCAGCATACATATATAACTATTAATACATTTAAGATCAAGATATCTGACAACTTCATTGAAGAGCATAAGAAGCTTTGATTCTTTCTAGCTCAACTGAAATTGTATATTGAATTTAATGTATACAAGTTTTTCAACAAAGCAGACAAGATTCTGTTCACAACATTCTATCTTAGAAATATGATCTTTAATTGAGTTAACTCAAGTCTTAAAAAATTTCTCAACATGACTTCTAAAGAAAAGCAAAAAGATACTGAGTTTATGTTTAACAGCTTTGCAAGATTCAAAGAAGAGATAAGAAAAGTTTTTAAAATAATAAATGAAAAACACACAGTTAAACAACATATTCATATTTTACAACAGAATGAATTAACAGCACAATATACAGCAAAATTTCAGAGAATTGCAGTTCTGACAAAATGAAATGACAATGTTCTGAACTTTCAGTTCTATTGAGAACTGAAGAATTTTATTAAGAATAAAATAGTCAGATTTAACTGATCTGATGAGTTGCAGAAAATTATTAACATAATGATTAGTGTAAACAGTTATACATGAAAGAGACAACAACAAAAGAAGAAATTTCAATTCAAAGAACTTGTATTTGAATATGCTCAGAGAAATACATATAAGAAATTGTTACAGATGCAATATTTGAATTCTATGAATCTTAACATAATTAAGAAGTATCATCAAAATTCAGAACATAACAGACAAACAAAGTTTAAACATTAGACAGAGCAATTTAATAAGTCTCAACAGCAATGCAAAACACACAAGTACTATAACTATAAAAAGTTCAGACATCTAACAAGATCATGTTAGAATTCTCAATGAGAGAGAAAGAACTGAAAACAACAAATACACAAATAATGCACAACTTTCTGAGCTAAACAACATGCTATAATAATATGTGTTGAACATATATAAGCAGTAAAAATAAAGTCAAATAATACTTACAGAAGCTTAAAAAGAGATGAGCTGATTATAACATAATAAGTTAATTAAAGCTGAAAGAATTAACTATTTTAGAACAAACTGACATCAAAAAAGTCAATGATCATGAAACTCAGAAGATTCATTATCTTAAGTTAGATACTGAGTTGAAGATACTTGAAGATGACTTTATTCTCATAAAGTTCTACTTCAGCAACAATAGTGAGACAGAGAATGACAAAGATGCAAGAAAAGAATATCATTACAAATGAAAAAGCTTAAACAAATAACATAATTCAGAAAGACACTCAGCAGAAAGATACTCTGATTTGAAAGAAACAGATTTCAACATTAAATGATTGATTGTGAATCAGACTGCAGCTAGATATGCTGCACATCTCATTAAAGAATAAAAGTAAGTCAAAATCAAGACAGAAAATCTTGACATCTTGTTAGAAACTGTGATTCTGCAAGAAGATGTATCAAAAAAATTGATATAATGAACAAAGTTACATAAGATCAGAATTGATCTATCTTTAAAATACATCATGAGAAATAATGATCTGTGAACTTACTCAGATAAATATATACTCAAAGAATTTCTGAACTGAATTAAGAGATTACAAGATCAATTGCAAATGAAGTACAATCAGTATGAAACACAACTACATTCAGAAAGATATATACAGAAATACAGAAAAGAATATATTGATCTACTTGTTTTAAAAAAAGAATCAGTGTAATTTAAAAAAACTCTGAAGAAGAAGCAGTAACACAGTAAAATCAAAAAACTGCAAGCTTTCTCAACAAGATTAAAGAGCAAGAAGCTACATGAGTCTCAAGAATGTAAACTGTTTACTGTTGTGTCATTATGTTTTTGACTCATCATCACATTGTTGTATTAATGTACTATATTCTGCTGTACATTCTTCAGATATATTAGTTCTTCTGTTATGTTTATTTTAATATAATTATTACAGTTGTGTGACTTTTCAGAATGTATGAAGTGCTTCTTAGATTTATAAAAAACATTTATAAGTATTTATACTTCACAGCATATAACATAATATGAAGATCTTCATGTAACACAGAAAGCTTTTTCAATTTATGTCTCAGTACTTTTAAGTCTCATTTTGTATTGAAGTACTTCATTAAAAAATGATTGACATTTATTTATAATCTAGAACTATACTTTATTCAATGATGCACAGTTAAACTGTGTGTTAAGTTGTAAGAAAAAATAATAGAAACTTGTACATTCTCTGAATCTGATATTCTCAATGATAAATATACACACTCTATAGACAACTTCTCATCTGTCAGCTCTGTCTCAATGATATTTTGTGAAAAGTATAGATTTACTCTTGTCAGCAAATATTGCATCTCAAATCTTGATGACATACTTCAAACAGAATATAGATGTTATGAATTATCTGATGTGCTTTTCAGTGAATGTATCTTCTTTATCTTGCTGTTACTGATGTCACATTGTGGCTCATCTTGCTATGAAGCTTATTTCTTACCTATATCTAGCTGATTTCATAGCTTAGAAAATAAAATAAAAGACTAAGTTAGTTCATGCAACTGCATAAAAGACTTTGCTGATCAATATATTACAGTAATTTAAGTTAGTGCTAGGTTGATTAGATTAGAGTAGTTAGGTATCAGGGTTAATCTTGTAATATATTGAAAAATACTGATTTTTGATGAGCAGATTTTGGTGCAAAATCAGTGAAGTCTTTATGCAGTCACATGAACCAACTTAGTCTTTTTTTCTAGAAAATATTATTCTTTGTTCACTTTACACAATGCTCATAGCAGTAGAGCTATCAAAAACAAGTGTGCTTATGTCTTTATTCTGAAGAATGACTAAATCATTTAAGATATATGAATGCTGCTTTCAGTTTTGATGCACTGCTTTGAAGTTTGAAAATTTTAATGAGATAACTGCTATACTGGTCAGAACAGGCAGTAAAAACAACCTCAAGGCACCACAACCACTGACCCGGCGGCCACCCTAATAAGGTAGACTTATACTACAAGCCTTCTTAATGAATATGTTCTTAATAATAAAGGAAATTTTCAGCTATAGTGCATTGGTAGTTCAGGGGTAGAATTCAAGCTTCCCATACCATGGAGGGCTATGCTTGAGGTCCGAGTTCGAGTCTCGGCCAATGCAAATAATTTTGCATCTTTGTAATTCGAATCGTCACTTTTACTTTTTGGTCTTTGTGAGGGGTCTTACAGATATTGGCACTGCGGATTGCTTTTAGGTTGTGCCTCATTGAATTGTATATGTGCTATTATATTACATCAATGCGTGCAGAAACCTTGCAGGTGAACGAACCCTCATGACTTTTTTCCAGATGTGACCTCCCACCATAGAACAACAGCCCACACACATTTGATTTGAGGCTGCAAATTCAGGATCTAGTAGATCTGACTGTGAGGCTGGTCTTGGCAATTGCGTGACAGTGAACTTATGTAGTATGTGATCACATGAGTTGTTGATGTTTGATGCTGCGTAATGTGTAGTATATGTTTTCAAAATCTTCATATGCCAAGATCCTTGCAGCTGAGGCTAGGTGACATAGGAGGTGGCAAAGCAATAAGCGGGTATGGGCGAATCTTTGAGGTGTCGGCCTCACTGCCATATTCTGTCACCTAGCCTTAGGCTATGACTCTCAGACATGGTTATCTATGAATCTCTCACACAACACACAGTTTCTCATAGCTATCTGTGTGGAAATTGACTGAACTCAGTCAGATCTACTAGATCCTGAATTTGCAGCCTCAAATCACATGTGTGTGGGCTGTTGTTCTATGGTGGGAGGTCACATCTGAAAAAAAGTCATGAGGGTTCGTTCATCTGCAAGGTTTCCGCACACATCAATGTATAGCACTGTACGTAGGGCTGGGGACTGCACACATGCATTTCACGACTGTGGAGAAAGTTATTGCTGATCTAAACAGAGCAATCCAGAAGTCAAGAAAGATCTTCAATGTCAACGCTATCTGTATACGCTAGAAGAACACAAGATGATGCACCCAAGAAGCAAATCGTTAGAGGAACAAGGTCCTGAATGCAAACTCTTCAGGCTTCGAACTCGGACCTTCTTTCGATCCATAGCAACGTACAGGCATAAAATAAACGAGGCTTGCGAAGTCGTTGAGACATGTTATCGTACATTGGTCAAGGTCTTTAGAGGTTACACAAACGAGACATTATCGTGGCGGTCTGCCGTTATAGACATATTGGTCTGGGGTATTTGCGTAGCTGGATGAAATGAACAAGTTGAGTAAAAGTATCAGAGATCCTGCGTGCGAGCGGCGACGACAGCCAAGGCAATCTGTATTTCGTTGCTGTCAGCGTTTGCGTAGGATTCACGGAGTATTGGATCAGTAACTTACAATAGTGGCGAGGAGTAGAAACCCTACGATGGACATTATCCTGTTCACATTCCGCCACCATCTAGCATTTTGGTATCGAGATTCGTCCATAGGACCAAGGTTGTCATCCGCGGCCCGCTCAACATCTGGGGTACCGGTATGCTTCTCTTGACCCACAGCAGGCCTCGGTGGCAGCGGAAGAAAAGAAGCGATCATCCATGCTGATGCTCTTCAGTGATCTGCTTCATTGACATTCAAGAGGGTCGATGAAACTTACCAAAAGGTAACATAAATCCAACAACAAACATAAGAATCTGCAGGTTCCTCCTGCTGAACGGATTGTTTTCAAGTTTCTCGTCGAAACTTGGCGCTTTCCAAACGCTTCTCCTCACGGGACGTTTATCATGCGGTAATCGCGGTGACCAGATGTCCGACAATCTTCGCCATGGTGGACCCCTGACTTCGACAGTGTCTTCAACCTGCGGCGCCGGGGCAATCTCCATCGAGCCGCGGCGGGGCATGTCAGGGTCATGGGGACGATTGCGCGGGCGGTGTATGGTCGAAGGAATATTCTCTGCAATAGGAGAGACGTTCCGAGGTTGAACACCGGTCCCTTCTGATGAGCTAGGGGGACTCGGAAAAGAAATTTGAGAGCCGCGAGCATAGTGGATCCTTTTCGTATATAGTATCAGCCGCCTTATTGAACAAATTCGTCACTGTCTCTGTCACCGAGATTACGTACCTTGCCCACGCCGGAATACTATCCCTCAAGAAGCTGCCTCTAGAACCTGGCTCTGTTCGTACCTCCCCAGCCTTTAGACTCTTACGCTTAACGGAACTCGAAGAAAGAATGCTCAAAACACCAGATGCCCGTGACCTTAAGGTCTGGGGTTGTGCGTCCTTAGGATTGTCGTCGTCCTCATTCACCACACGAATCGTGGAGCCAGTACCGTCTCGATTACGCGGGAAAAGTGAGCGCGGTGGTTCTAGCGCATCCGAGGATCCCAATCGCTCCTCCACAGCATTCGATGGGTTGATACTCCCACGCTCTCCGTATTGCCCCGGATATGAGATTCGCTCATTGCCAGTCTCGTCCGTTGATTCCGAGTGTACGGTGGAAAGGTGAGGGTTCCAGCGGCGTGGAGCATTTTGCTCATAAGTTCGCGCTGTCCTCTTAGGGATATTGATACTAGTGTCCGCCCAGGAGCCTGATACAGCGGGTGCTCGAATGATGGGGTATTGGACATTCGCACCACTGTCGATAGCTGCTTGGATGTCTGCCTGCAACGGAACCGATGAAATGCGACGGCCTTCAGGAGGGAAGTATCCCTGAGATGTTGACGGCAAGTGATCGTCGGAGTAATTGACGGCTGGGTTGGATGGTGCAAAAGGGGCTGAGGCGCTTCGCGCAGACCTCGATGTGGATGGCCTATCTAGAGGTGGAAACGCAGTGTACGATGCGCGACTCGGTCGGTCTGTGGGGCGTGTGCGTTGTACAGTCCCCGTAGTCGCCGAGGAAGAGATGGATTCCTCAGATGGCTTCGAACTCATTCGGTCTGTAGCGGTGATGTCTGTTAAAGCTGGAGCGAGTGTCGGCGACTCTGGCAAAGTGGCGCTACATGTCGATGTGAAAGGCTCTTGGATACTCGGTAGCTGTATGATCTCGTCGGAAACTCGTTCTTCCAAGTCTATACCCAAGTCGGCAGAGGATCTCAGTCTCGTAGGGGACCCCGACGCAGGTGTGATGGTTGAACTATGGTCAGGAGCTGAGGAAGAACCATCGAAAGTCGAAGGCGATCCAGTGTCGGTCGTATTAGTCCCAGTCTTCGCTATGAGCCTTCGCTTTCCCTTTCCGGTCCGGTTCCCGATACTCGGTGTTGCATGGGTTTTCGTGGAGATGATCTTGTTTGAAACAGAAGCTTCATTTTCCTCATATCCTAGTCCCGGTCGATAGCTTGGCAACAGAATATGAGACGGCCGAGTCGGGAATGGGTTACTAGAGTAAATGTGCTCTGAGTCGTCTTTAACAAGCCGTACGGACGGTGGGCTTCGCTCGTTGTTGTCCGAATCGGTTCTTTCATGTAGGGCTCGTCTCTTTGGAGGATAATGCTTTGGTGAAGAGGTCATGTCTTTTCGCTTGGCTGCAGATCCATATAGCGCGAGCCTTGATAATTTTAACGGGATTTCGAAGACATTAGGTATAATTAAATGCGCCTTTCCGAATGGAAGTCGTCAATGCAGAAACGCTTCAAAGGGTCGTAAACATTGGAAAATGAGTGACAAGAATGGTCGTACAAATGAAAGCCGTTGTGGAAGAGGAAGAAGGGAAGGGCAAAGGGAGAGAAGAGATGGATGATATGCTGGCGTTGTAGAAAAGCGGTGGACCTTTTTTATGTAAGTTAAAGGAGGCGGGTTGACGATCAAATTTCACGCTCCACCGAGCGATTGGTAGCCACCTATGTTGAGAAGTGTGCTGTTTTGTTGACAGGTCTACCATCGGTATTCAGTATTCACTGAGGACCAGCCTGAACCGATAACCTTGATAATTTGAAAAGGGTCTGAGGTGAAAGTATTGACAAGTTACCTTATGATTCACTGTTGCTCGAGTAAGGGTATGGAATGCTAAGGTCTCGGGGAATTCCTTATCGATAACCACCGCGTGACAGCGATGCACGACGCGCTCTATAATTACAGCGTAATATTGTCTTGAACGAGTATAGTTGAAACTGTCAACCTGGTAGCGAGAGTTTGCGTACCGAATTGCGTCTGCGAAAGGGATCAAGCCCGCCTTTAAGAAGTCATGAGAGAAGAGTCTACAGATGAGAAGAAACTGTTCATTCATCTGAAGGCGCCTAGGGATTGTTCTTAAATCGACTGCAGCAGTACAAGTACTAATTACGCGAACAGAATCTGGTAGGCTCAGTTCATTTACAGCTGACTTAAAGAGTTGAAACACGAGAGAGCCGCCCAACGTCTGATGAAACAGACGTGAAGTTTAACAATGAGTGGTCAGAAATCCTCCGAGTCATTGACGAGCTTCATCCTTTTTCATACTTATCGGATTGCCAAACTACATATGCAGGAGGAACTCTTTGCATATGGTCGTACTGAATTTAGCTACCTATCGAATGACTTGTGCCTTGATGCACTGAAGTGCTCCACGAGAGAGGAATTCGGCATTGGTTCGCTGAGAATTGACATATTTTTGATCAAGTCTTTCTATAAATCTTACAGAAAAGTGTTATCGGATTTCCGTGATGGAAGCAGCGATGTGCAGGTCCTATTTTGCACCTATCGCGTACCTTAGGTGGTCTTGGCCAGAACCGCCATATGGTTCCAAGTCGTGAATGACGATGCCGTTGTAGCTCTTCACCGAGGCTATTATGAAGCACTCCGCAAGCGTATGCAAAGATTTTCTTTCTAAATAAATATCCATAAGATTATTTCTGGAGAACCTCCATATAACACAGCCAGCTTTTCTTAAGAGTCACATTGGTTGTTGTCTTGATGTATTGGAGTGTTCCATCGGTATTCACTTACGACTTAGAACCATACCAATTGCAGCAACGTCGTTCTCTTCGAAGCCGGTACGAGCACCAGCGTCGAAATCCAGGCGTATGGGCGTCTGCGCCCCGAAGGACAAGGACAACGCCAGGTTGTCTGGAGGCTGTTCCAGATGGATTCCATAAATGGATATCAGGAGTTTAAGCAACTGGAGAAGATGCGTGGGGAAATTGCAGGATGGACCGATAATTCTATGGAGGATGTTTTGAGAGACCTACTTGCGGCTGATGAGGAAGGCAACAAAGATGAAGATCCATACTATGATCTTCGTCGTCTCTCAACCCTGGAACGTGCCATTGACCTCTACCATGCCAAATTGATGGGGCAACGTCAGACAAGAGGCCAGTTCCGTGACTTTTGGGGTCCCATAAAGGTTCAGGACAAGCTTGCTAAAGATATCCTTGCAGCAAAAACAACTCAGCAATTGTCCCGTCGTTTAGCATGGAGATCATGTCCGGTCCGCTAGGGCGGCATGTTGTCGGCGGTGGATGGTAGCTTAGAAGCAGTACTCCGTAGATATCATTCGTCTCCTTAAGCTGACACTGTCAATTCAAATTAAGTGACTGCTCCACATTGAAGAAGTGCAGTTACACATGTATTGTGATCGTTGATGCTCTTGTTGTTACCATTACATGGTAGAGCTCCACAGAGCCATCCTTCTTTGTCGGTAATTTGCAGTTGACAGAAATTGATGTTTCTACGAGGTGGCTGTCTGGATTATAGTAAATGCAGTAGAGTGTTCTTGCCGACATCCTTCAGATGTCCCTGCTCTACTTGCCAGATATGTCCCTGCCTTTGCCCAAAAAACAGTTAATTCCTCGCCATCAACAGATATGACTACCTCTCAACTACCGCCATTCCATGCTCGGAAGAAGCGTAATCTCATCTCACTTCCCAAACACCGCCAGCGCCCTCTTCGATCGCGTCAGGACCCAAAACCCCTCATAGAATGCCACTGCGCCGCCGACAAGAATAATATAATAAGCAACCGTCCACCCAACGCCCAACCTCCCACCCGCAACCTGCACGCCTTGCGCGTCCCGACCCTCTTTCGGCCTAATTCTAACAGCCGGAGGTCCAATCGGCACCCCGGCCTCGACCCTCCCCCAGAGTCTCGGCAGGCCGCACCAGTTGCAGAAACTATGTGCCAGCACGACGGCGGGCAAGGAGCCGCTACGCAGGAAGAGGAAAGTCGCGTACCAGCCGAAAATAGTGGTATAGGCGAACTGGACGACGGAACGGAGGAGGGCAGGGGCTAGGGGCGTGTGCGGATGGGTCAGGGTGTATTCGTAGAAGTGGTGGATGTGCGCGATGCCGAAGTAGAGGGGTGTTAGGAAGATGATCTGGGATGGGGAGACGTGCGCGAGGAGGTGGAGGGGCGTGGGCAGGGAGCGGAAGACGAGTTCTTCGGTTATGGGACCCTGTTGATTTTTTATAAGCGGTAGCTTTAGATTGGGTGTTGCTTTTAGAATTGGGTAGGAGAAGATAGGGAGGGGCAAGGGAAAGGGTGTACACACAGCCACGTAGTTCCGCCAGCCGATCCAGCTGCTGAGCGTCTCATGAATGCGGCGACCTCGGATCCAGTCATGCCATTCGCCCTCCGCGAAGCCCTTTTCGAAGAGCGGGCCGGCGAATAGCAGGGCAGTGAGGAGAAGGCATTTGATGATTTCCAAAACCGCGATGGGCCACCATCCCAGGAGTCGGAGAATTTCGAGAGAGTCTGGCTTGGCGGTATAGCTGATGATAAAGATTGTCGCTACCGCGCTGATGATGCAAGAAAGTGTGACTGCGCGGATCCTGGCGCGGACGACGGAAGGGGCATCTCGGGATAACAGCGGAGATGGTCGAGTTGTTGAGCTGAGATAGAATGGGATAACGTAAAGAAGGGTGTAAGCAACCTTGCAGCGGTTTGGTTAGTAGGGCAAAGGGGTGGTCGAGAGTCGGATCGACCTGCACTCACCGAAAGAACGGCCGCTGATGTTCCAGATATGGCACAAACGTCTCTTTCTATGAGCATTGTGAAGGGTTGGCCATGTCGACGTACTCAAGATACCTGAACAGTAGGTCTTCCCATAGTTATGAATACAATAGTAGCAGATATCTGTACGAGTACGAGGTACTGTATGAGTACGGAGCGGATAGATTTCGCGGCAACGCAAGATCAGAATTTCCCCACAACATACAATAACTCCCTCAAGCTATCACAGCTCAAACTCTGGAAGTATGAGTAGAATTCATTTCAGAGAAACGTATAACCTCAAGAAGAATCGAAGATTTTCTGATTATCAGGTCGTCGTGGAAATTACTCCGTATCTCTTGTGGTGCCACGAAGTCGTCACTCTGTCGGGGCGTGCCTGAGACCTGCTCGCTGCCTGCATGGAAGATCATAGCATATTTGTCATTGCATGGTCCAGTTATTCAATGCTGCTGTTACTCGAGTACTCTTCTGTCATTACGGATCTGAATCATGACTTCGCATCTTCAAACACGCTATTAGACTCATTCGATTTCCTCAACACTGCGATTTCACGTATGGACCCAAACCGAGCGCCAGAAAAAGACTCCACTCCCAACCCCTTGATAAGTCATGTTCTTGAGATCTAACCGGCCCCACCTCGTCTTACAACGAGTAAGGAATGCCGAAGCCGACCTCAACAACTCACAGATCTTATGGAGACCCCTACGATCGTGCGTATAACGGGACTGATCGAGCTTGGAAGTACCAACCAAACAGACTAATCGGCCGTTGTGTTCATCAGAGGGCAGCCGTGAAAGCAAGCGCCTTCGAAATCTTCCTCCAGAGCATGTCCGCCCCACCGATCGGGAGTGGATCTTCACTATGTGCAGACACTTGCGAAGACGATGTGCTGGAAGCCCGAGATCGTTTGCTTCCACGGCGATTACCAGCGCCACCTATGCCAATGAAGTAGCCGGTTGGCGTGCTGTTGTCTCTGGTTCTGCTGCGTGCCAGCTCTTCCTGGAAGGAGATGACCGCTCGCTCCGACGCGTCGTGGATGTTGCCGGCTCCGCCGATGCCACTTGAGAAGGGACCGCTGGCACGGGTCATCGTCGGGGTAGACGATGGAAGGGCGGCCGAAGAAACTTGGGCTTTTCGATAGTTGCCTGCGCCACCAATGCCGTAATGAATGAACTCGACTGACACAGTCTGGTGAACAAGGGAGGAAATCGAGGAGACAGATGAGGGGGCCGGCTGCATGTTGAGATATGTGGAACGACGCAAGATACAGGGAGGTCAAAGTGGATTCGTTTGGATATTAGAGAGATTCGATGAGATAGGTTCCAGTTTCAATTGACGGTTTCAGCACTGGTCGCTATCACTAAAGATGCTATAGCAGTCTCAAGAGAGTGACCAGATCTTACAATTATATAAAGAATGGGGAGAGGTCTGGAAGGATATATTCGGCGTAGTACATATCCAAAGCTGTAGGTAAAGAGCTAGATTTGACCGCGGACCAGGACGGACGGTCATATGCATGGGCTGTAACTCCCCGCTTGACTGGCACCGAGCAAAGTTCAAGTCCCTGACCTACAGTCTGGATTGATAGGACAACAGGTCGGTTCTGGTGGCATGAGATTAACAATTAGTTCTGGCGTTGCCCATGCCTGCTTCTGGAGCAAGAAAAGGAAGCTTCAGGTTGAGAACAGCCGCTTTAGACTTGACGAAAGCTCCATTGCCCGGGACGATTTTCGATTCAGTGCCCTGTGCATCGTATGCATCTACCATTGCAAGACTGCATATTCCCTTATATCAATGTTTCGTACCACGTTGTACCACGCGATCAGTACTCGTACAAGCCCAGGCCCTGCAGGAGATTGGCGAGGCTTGGACCTCCCAGCTCCGAACTTGTGACGTGCGTATTCCTCTAGCCTTTCGACTGTCCGACACCGCTTTGCGACAGCAGACCTGGGGATTCCAAGGCTGCTTGACGGCAAGGTCATTGGTACTCGTAGGAGAGGAAGCAATTGATTAGATTCGGAATGCAGCTGTATTAATCGATTTTGTCCCAGGGAAAGTACGAAGTACCAAGCGCCTGGCTCGATATGCAGCGCCAGCTGGCCAACGATCAACGAGTCATATCCATTTTGCTCTTCTCTTTGTATCAACTTCAGTTATCCCTCCGCCATCCTAAAGGTCCAGTACAGAGCGAGGGAGCGGTGTACAACATATCTGTACGCTGTTGAGCTCTGCTGCGGGACGCCATGCCTTTCATAGGAAGCTTGCAGGAGAACCT
Source organism: Acarospora socialis (assembly GCA_025617375.2). Lineage (NCBI taxonomy): Eukaryota > Fungi > Ascomycota > Lecanoromycetes > Acarosporales > Acarosporaceae > Acarospora > Acarospora socialis. The sequence continues at coordinate 1,084,331 of JAMYGW020000011.1, forward strand.
GATTCAGGAGCCCCACATAGGACTCATTCTGTTGTTATCTCAAGCGGCCGCCCTTCAAATCCAAAGTACTGCATTCCAACGAATCGCACTGAGCGCCGTTACTTTGAGTATGTGTACTCTGTATAGGGCCATGTTGCACAGACCCGAGCGCTTACGTAAGGTAAGCCCTAGTGCTTACTCGTACTGAAGAGGTGTCAGAAATTGAGCCTAGCCGCTCGCTTCCATAGATAACACGTTTTTCGTGTATTAGATTTTAGTAACAACAACATCAATTTTCGACAAGAGGATATCTTTGTCCCAAAGCATTGTCAACCTACTCAAGTCCTTCTGAACTGCATTGAGAGGCTACTGGACGATTTTGAGATTATATCGAGCTCTTCACAATGAAAGCCTACTGGTATGACAACAAGACAGTATGGAAATTCTCGGGTCGACTTTGCGAAAGCATATCGACTAATACACTCTCAAGGGCGACCAGCGTGAAGACCATGATTCTGGGCGCTCAGTTGATGCCACCTATCTGAACCAACTCGGAGTTCTTTACCATCACTGTCCTTCCGTGACGTCCGTCGATCAAATTGCCAAGGATCGCAGCTACAAGAACAGAGATGAGATCACAGTTTCGCCTGAAAAGATGGGCGCTGTGTATGAGGATAAGGTCAAGATGTTCTTCAATGAGCATTTGCACGAGGACGAAGAGATCAGGTATATACTAGATGGAGAGGGCTTCTTCGATGTGAGAAGTGAAGGAGACGACGACTGGGTTAGGATCAGGCTGGAGAAGGACGATCTTATCATTCTGCCGGCGGGCATCTATCATAGATTTACAACGGACAGCAAAAATGTGGGTTCCCAACTACTGACACCTCGATTACGGCGCAGGCTAAACAGATCATAGTACATCAAGGCGATGAGGCTCTTCAAGGAGGAGCCCAAGTGGACGCCCTTGAACAGAGGCCCTGAGGTTGATGAGAACCCCTACCGGAAGGAATACGTCCGGGCGAGACGACAGTCTGTCGCAGCGCACTGATTGCGGTAGGCTAGTTAAAATACAGATAGCTAGCAGCATAGGATATTTCGTTCTTTTCCATCAACAGAAGCGTTCTTCAACTTCAAAGCAGTGCTCTACTTCTTCCGTGATCATGTTCCCCACAATATCTCAACCCCACCATCATTATGTAAGCGACTCTGCTACCGCTGTGACGCCATTACCTAATCATCACTTAATAGCTAGTATATAGCTCCATCTCTGCAGACATTTCTTCTGCATCCAATCTACACTTCTTTCATTCATCATAGATCCACATTCTGCATATGTTTTTAGTATCTTGTTTACATTCTGATGATCAGACTGAGATTATGTTGTGTTGTCTTAAGACATAGAAGCCTGAAATTGTCTATTGTTCTATTTACAATGAGTGTTGCACTTGATCAAGAGAAGACAAGAAATTTGCAGTCCTCTATTCTACAGAAACATCTTGTTGTTAACTTAACTTTCAATTCAGAACACAATTTTATTCAGAACTGATCAACATACAGAGTTTTCATCTTTTACTGCATTCAGCAAATTATTCTTTTTTATTTCTTTTTAATTAAAAAAGAACACTAACTCTATCTTTCTGATACTGACATTTAGTTCTTATCATAATGAAAGAAATTTTCATTCAAGTTCTTCAGATCTGAATTACTCAGAGAAAAGAACATTGCTTAATGTTCAAACTTGATTGACATTCTCTTTTTCATCTCATCAATATACTATTGAGAACATCATCACAAAAATACAACAACATTCTCAACATTATCATTCTATAGAACAACATTCTAACAGAGATCTTGATCAAGATTCTGTCAATTTATCTTGATATTATTGTACACTGTCAATATATTCTCATATCATATCAATTCTATCTTTCTCTATCATAACAAAGTTGTCATCAAAGATATCTGAAACTCACTGAGATCTAGAGATTTCTGACACAGTCATGAAGTCAATATATATTCATGTTTTATTGAGAGTAAGAAGTCAATTAGCATCACTGATATTGTTTAAAAAAAAGTTATCATCAAATAAATCTAACTCATCAGAGCTTCAAGAAGTCTTTAAACAAAAATAAACACAAATCATATGACAGTTCTGAATATCTTTCTTAGTGTTATAATCATTTTAATTTGAACAGACACATTCATTGTCACTGATAAGTACTCTTACTGAATCATTATATACATTTACTGTTACAGAAACAAATCTATTACAATTTATTACTGCTGAAGAAATTCATACTTCAACTATCAATATATCTTTGACTCAATCTATAATCAATACATCTACTATATATGAAACAACAAGTGTGATATATTCTGATAAAAAGATGACAGATGATTAAATTGAGACTTTTGCAAAAACAGTGAATGATGATGTCAAGTTATTTATTAAACAAGTAAAGTATGTCTTTGCAGAAAAGAAACAACTCTTTGACAAAAATTCAATCAACTTTGATGATGTTCACACTACAGCATTAATCTCAAGCACTACTGATGAAGTGAGACAGTGAATTTGAAGTTTGAATGAGAATATTCTGAAAAATTAAAATAAACTTATATCTGCACTGAAGAAGCATTTTTTACAACAGAAAAAGAAAAATGTCAAGAAACTAATCATTTGAGAACTTTTGACACTATAACAAGAGAATTGAAGTCTGAGTGAGTATTGTGAGATTGAATGAGATCTATTACAAAGACTTGAAAATAAGATCAAATGAAATCAAAAAGTGATAAATATGCTCATTGATGAGCTCAAGAATACAGTTTTAAAGAAAGTGATTAAAGAAACTCTAGAAAGATCAAACTACAATTTTAAAAAAATAGTCAAGATAATTCAAAATGTCTCAAGAAATGAAGATAAGTTGTTCAAAAGAAATGATGATTCAATCAAAGATATATATCACAGAATCAAGTTCAAGAATAAAGAATTTGTTTAATTTATAAATCAAATGACAGAAAAACAGCACAAAAAAGATGAAGTAATATTGAATCTGATTAGATCTTATGCTAATTTGTTGATGAAAGAATTCTGAATGAACACTGATCATAACATGAATACTTATGAAACTTCAAATAACTATGAGAATTGATCACAAAATCTGCAAAACTATCTCACAAATCAGAACAATGATGAACAACTCTTTAGATCATCATATTAAAATTATGAAAATGAAAATTTAGCTATGACAAGTAATTCTGAAGAGTCAAGACCAGTTAATAACTTAAATATGATATATTTTGCATGCAGACAACAGAGTCACATCAAGTTACAATGCATCAACATTTCTTTCTCAATGAAGAAACAAGAGCATATCTATAGAAAAATTGACAACAAACTTCAGATTCAAACAGAAGTCAGACAAAATGCAGAATTTAATTCTGAAATAGATGCATCATTCAGAGATTTACAAGTAGTAATTGCAACTCAAGTTGAAGCAGAGATTAACTACAAAACTATTGACAAATGAATTTCTGAAGATAGAAATTCATGAGTTTTGCAGAGTAATGTCATTGAAACTCAACATAATACAGTTAATGTGAGCAATCAGAACAGTTATACAACAACTGACAACAAGTGATTGATTGTTGACACAAAGTTTGAGAACAAAGACAGTTCTGTAACTAGAGATAATATATTTGTCACAATAAAGATGACAAAGTTCACAAAAATCAAAAAGATCAAGCAACAGCACTTGACTGACTTATCAAAAGACATAGAATCAGATGTTATTCACTTTCTAAACAACAAGCTTATTATCATTAGTCTGTTGCAATATGCAAATATTAATCTGAAGACAAAGACTCTTATAAGCAAGATCTTGAAGTTAAAGTTTAAAGAAAACACTAAACTGACAGAGTACACAAAAGAAAATGATGCTACAGCAAGTAAATGATCAAGACTAGTAAATCAGATAAAGAAGAAGAATATAAATGAAGAACAATGACTTTGAGCTTGACTAGAGCAAAACTCACAAGTTATTAAAGTCAATGTTATCTCACTTGATTCAGCAAATCAGAACTATACATTTATCACAAATTTCTACACTAAATCAATCATTATACTGCAATCAACATCTAGAATTCTTTACAGTTTACTTAAAACTCTCATTGATGAAGACTCAGCTTTGAATCTGATTTTTCTTAGAATGATGAAACAAATGAAACTCACTCAGATCTCAGATGATTCAGTTATTATATAAGTTGTCAATGAGATTGAAACTAAGCTGAACACTTACTGTCAGTTTTGAGTCATGGTAAAGAGAGTTTCACAAATCATTGAGACATATTTGATTCTCTATGAAACAAGCTACTCACTCTTACTTGAGAGAGTATGTGTTATGATTGTGTTTACACAACCTAACATTTACTCATATATTCACTTAGAACCTGACCTCACAGTCAGGTGGGTCTTTTGTCTTAGTGATTAAGATTCTCAACAAATGATAGCATCAACTGATCACTACCAGTGTCAAATTTCTAAGTGTGACACACCAAAATTGCACAGCCTGACCAGGTCACAAATGCTGAAAGTTGCACTGAAGACTGCACTGAAGATGCTAATTACACTTGAGTTCACTGTTTGTGTCTACAACTTGTTCTCATTTTTGACTCAAATCTGCCTTGAATGTGTGCACATTCAAGTCTGAATTGAGGTCTATTAGTATGGTGTTCTTGCTTGAGGATGAGCACTTTTCTTGCCAAGGTGGGGCAGCTGTTACAGTTGCATTTGCACAATCTAACATTCACTCATATATTCACTTAGAACCTGACCTCACAGTCAGGCAGGTCTTTTGCCTTAGTGATCAAGATTCTCAACAGTATGAATGAGAGTAGTATCAGCAATTGAGAATTATCAAAATGATGACTACTGAATCAGAAATGAGTTTGAAGAAGAAAAAAAACTCACAGCAATCTGTCTGCAGAGAATGATTGAATCATTTAAAGTGAAACTAAATTGTCAGAAACTTTCAAACAACATATTATTTGATGAGAAGACACTGATAAACTTAAAAGCTGGTTAACATGCAATTGCAGATGTTATTTTGAAAGAAGTTATTTGAGAAACTGAGAAAGAATTAAAGAATAATAGTGTTACAGCCAAGTCAGAATGAACTTAGAACAAACTGATGCATACACAGAAGAAACATACATTTGAAGAATGTTAGACAGCAGTCATGTGACATCTCAACATGCTTGATGACAAGCTTGATGAGCAAGCTCAACAGATTGCATGGGCAAGCTGTCTCAACAGACTCAATGGTGAGGTCAGCAAGCAAGCTCACTATATAGTAGAATTGTTTTTCTTATGAAAACAATCATGTTCAACTTAAGTAATCATCTAAGAGTTAAAGTTCAGAACTGTTCCAGATCAGCTGTTATATTAACAAGCACAAACTCTTAGTTCTACATACTTGAGAAATCTCAGATTAGAATGTTACACTTTGAACACTCTTACAATATAATGAGTATGATGTCTGACACACAGAAGAATGTCTCAACTTTGTTCTTGAAACAAGTTCAGACAAACTCACCTCTATCATTTACTTCAGATAGAACAGCAACACAATTAGTGATGTCAGTTCAGATGATACAACTATCTCTGAGTGCATCTAAGATACAGATACTCAATATCTTTGGTGAAGAGAGAGAAAAGCTGTGAGTCTTTGTGACTAAGCTCAACCTATATATTGGGTTTAATCAATCAAAGTTTCAAATCAATCAAGAAAAGACACTGTTTGCAACAACCTACCTCATGAATGCAGTCTTCAATTGAGTCAATCTCAAGCTGCATGAGTTCTTAGAAAAGAAGTATGAAGAATGCAACACAGACACAAAATCTATGTTCAATGACTATGAACAGTTTAAGAAAGAACTTAGAAAAGTCTTTGAAGTGATTGATGAAGAGAGAGCAGCTGAGAAATAAGTTCATATCTTGTGACAGAGTGAATCAGCAACAGTATACATCACAGAGTTTCAGCAGTTAGCAGCACTTACCAGATGAAATAACAAAGCACTCATCTACCAATACTATTGTGGGTTGAGAGAGTTCATCAAAGATGAAATAGCTCAAGTAAAATGATCAGACAATCTTCAGAAAATGATTGATCTGAGTATCAACATCAATAGTTGTCAGTAAGAACAACAGATGAAACAGAAAGAATATTGAATGTCATTTATGATAGAAGATCAAGGAGAAAGCTTCTGATTGTGAATGAAGTGATACATTTTATTGATAAGACATAGAGAAATGAACTCTATGAACCTCAATGCAATTGAGAAGCACTGTTAAAAGTCATAAAAGACTAGATAAACAGAGTCTGAATGTCAGACAGAGTGATTCACTAAGTCTCAGATAACACTGCAAAATGAAATGTAAATATGTTACAACTGTGAAAAATCTGAACACCTTGTTCAAGAGTGCAACAGACCTCAGATGAAAAGGAAGAATGTTGCAGCAGTAATAACTGAAACAAAGACAAAGAAATCAAGCATAGTGCATGACACTCTGAGTTGAACAGTCTGTTATGACAATATGTGCTGAGCACATATGAGCACAAAAAACAGAGTCAGATGATACTTTCAGAAGTCATGCAAAGATGTGAAGAACAGATATAATGCAATGAGTTAATCAATTTATGAGAAAGAATTAACTATTCTTATCAGGAAAAATGTCTCTGATGTCAAGATTGAAGAGATTGATACTTGAGAAATTCAGATAGAAAAAGACTATAGTGATAACATCTGACAAGCACTGAATTCAGATGTGAACCAGAAAGAAATTGATGAATAAAAAGTCAATATGAAACTGAAGACAGCATATCAGCACCTCAAGAACCAACATCAGGTGTTGAAAGAAGAAAAGCTTTGATTTGAGAAGCAAGAGCTTGAGCAAGAGATGCAAGCTTGAAAACAGAAAGTGCAACACAAAAGTGTGAAAGAACAAGAGACATACAATCAGCTAGAAGAGCTGATGATAGCTGTTAAAGACAAAAGTCTCAGCAGTGACAACACAGTATTGTCAAAATTTCTTGTTTGAAAGACAAAAAGTCACAAGATAGAGATACACTTATCTGAAGAATATATCACACAGAATGAAGATAAATGAATCTTCAGCAGAGAATATATATCATTTGAATTTCTGCAAAGAGTAAGAGTCTGTAAGAGTCAGTTGCAGATGAAGTATGATCAGTATGAACTCTGACTACACTCAGAAAGACACATTGAGCAGCATAGTCTAGAGTATGTGAATCTTATGGTTGAAAGAAAACCTAGATGGTTTCAAGAACTTTGAAGATGAGTTAAATGATCAAGTGAGTCAAAAAATGAAAAGCTTTCTCAACAAGACTAAAGAATAAGAAGCTAGTGATGTCTCAAAGACAGAATAATGATCATAGAATATGAATTAAAATCATGATCAATGAACATCAGATCAATGCATTGGTGAATTTCAGAGTGAATGAAAATATTATGAGTCAACAAATAGTCAATATGTTAGAATTAGTGACACAGTGAGTGCACTATTCATTCAACATACAAATGACAAACAGAGTCATCAAAAGAATTGACAAAGAGATCTGTGTGAAAGTCTCAATTCTTGAAAATCTACAAGAAATCACATTTAATGTCATGAAATCAATCAGATATGATGTAATGCTAGAGATGTCTTGACTGTGCAAAAAGAATTCATAAATTAATTGAGTCACAAAGAAAATATGCACAGTCAAAGACACATACAAGATTTTCAAACAATCAGAAATGAGCTTATCAAAACATAAGTCATGAAATCACAAGATATCACTATTGAATGAAAAGCAACCTAGATGAATGTCATTATACTCAATGAGTGAGAATCAGCTCAAGAAAGTTAGAACTTATCTTGATGAAAATCTTAAGAGAGAATTCATCAAATCATCAAAGTCATCAGCAGAATATTCAATTCTGTTTGTATCAAAGAAAGATGACAGAAAATGACTATGTGTCAATTACAGACAACTCAACAAGATAACTCATCAAGACAGTTATTCTCTATCATTGATAGAAGAGTTGCAAGATCAATTAGACAAAGCTAAGTAATTCACAAGTCTCAACCTTAAGAACATCTATTATCAAGTTAGAATGAAAAAAGATAAAGAATGAAAGATGACATTCTGAACAAGATACAAACATTATGAATATATTATCATGTCATTTGAGTTAAAAAACATCTCAGTCATCTTTCAGAGACTGATCAATGACATGTTGAGAGAATATCTCAATGATTTTGTGATCACATACCTCAACAACATTCTGATATATTCAGAAGATCTTGAAGAGCACTGTGAACATGTGCAAAAGATATTGACAAGACTCAATGAGAAAGTCTTGTATGTGAAAAAGTCAAAAAGCAGATTCAAAATCAAGAAAGTTGAGTTTCTAAACTATATAATTCAATCTGAACAGATTAAAAAGAATTCAAAGAAGACAGAAGCAGTCAGAGACTGATTAACATCAAAAAGAATCAGAAAAGTACAGGTCTTTCTAGAATTGATGAACTATTATTGAAAGTTTGTATCAAACTATGCAAGAATTGCAGAATCACTGACACATTTGACACACAAAAGCAAAAAATAGCATTGAGATCAAGAACAGAAGAATGCATTTCACATATTAAAGAAAAGTCTTAGTGAAATGACACATCTGAGAATACTCAATTCAACATGTGAGAAGACACTGAAAACTGATGCTTCAGATTTCATAGTAAACACATGTTTATATCAGATCAAAGAGAAACAACAGAGACTCATAGCATATCAATTTAGAAAACTATCAGAATTCAAGAAAAGATATGAGATTCATGACAAGAAACTTCTTGTGATAGTGAAAGCACTGCAAAACTGAAGACTTTATTTCACAAAGACAAGCAAGTCAATTCAGATCTACACAGATCACAAGAATCTGAGAAACTTTGCAACAACAAAGTAACTCAATCAATGACAGATTTGTTGAGCAGAGCAGTTGACAGATTATGAATTTCAAATTCATTACAAGAAAAGTAATGAGAATAACAAAGCAGATGTCTTAAGCAGATAATCTGATCATGAAGATGTACAGACAGTACATGTCAGAATTTTAAGAAAAGACAACAGCAGAATTCTCATGAAGAACTTAGCAGCAATGTACAAGATAGAGCAAGCTTTCTTGACAGACAAAGAACTCATTAAAATGTGTCACTACAGCAGAACTGAAGAACATCTAGAAGTTAAATGCACAAAAGATCTAGTGTGAAGAAGACACAATGTTAGTGATTTTAGAAATTGAATCATCAAGATAATTGCTGTGTATGACTCATGCTGAAGAAATAAGATTAGTCAAGATAGACAATACAACAAAGTAACACAACTAGACACATCAGATGCATCATGAAAGTCAGTTATCATGAACTTCATTACAAAACTATCATCATCAAAGAACTCAGCATGAAGAGTGAAATTCAACAGTATATTGATTATAGTGAACAGATTAATCAAGTACACAATGTTCATTTCATTCAAAGAGAATGTGACAGCACCTACATTGACATATATGATACTAAGAGAATTGATTAGCAATCACAGACTATCAAAAGAATTTATCACTGACAGAGACAAGCTGTTCACAAGCAAGTTTTGAAAAACACTTACAGCAGAACTTGAGATAAAACACAAGATGTCAACAGCATATCACTCACAAACAGATGAACAAAGCAAACAAATGAATCAGACAGTAGAAACATACTTGAGACACTATGTCAATAAAAGTCAAGACAACTGAATATGACTGTTGCTGATGGCACAGTTTGTGTACAACAATGCAAGAAATGAAATCATGAAAGAAATGTCTTTCTATGTGAACTATGACTATAATTCAAAGATATGACAAGATCTCAAAGAACACAGATCACAGAGTCAAAAAGCAATTCTGAATATCACATAGATGAAGAAACTGCATCAAGATCTGACAGAATGAATCAGACAGCAGATGAGATAAACAACAGAGACAAAATCATTCAAAGAAGAAGAAAGAGTATATTTAAGAATGAACAACATACAAACAAAGAAAAGAAGCAAGAAGCTAGAGAACAAGAGCATAGAATCATTCAAGATCATATGAAATATCAAAGGGTTAAGCTATGAACTAGACTTACTCAAGAAAATGAGAATACACTTGATATTTCATGCATTCATGCTACAGCACTGCAACCAGTTCATATCACTTCAAATCAATGAAATGTCTGTCAAACTCAATGAAGAATATGAAGTCAAGAACATTTTAGAAAAGAGAATGATTAGTGAGAAAGCTCACTATCTCATAAAATGAAAAGATTACAATATCTCAGAAAGTATCTGAGAACTCAGAAAGAATCTCAAGAACTGTGTGAAAACACTTCAATGTTTTGAGAAAGAAAGTTGATATTAGTTCAGAAGAATGACAACATTGAGTCAACAAGTTGTGATATTGTTTGAGAATCTTCATTCTCAGTTTCATCATTATCACTATCAAGTTCAGCAGCAAGACAGTTGACCTTCTGCAAAGCACAGTGGTTCATCTGGTTCAGTGTTTTCTGAAGACATACAACTTTTGAAGAAAGTGCAGCAAGCTCAGTGTGCTTGACTGTCAATTTGCTGTTTGCTTTACTTATTTTCTTTTGAAGTGAAAGACAAGTTCTATTGAGAGACTTTCACAATACACTGACACATGGGTGACTGCAGCAAGTACACTTATTGCATTTTGATCAAGATTTCATTACAAAACAGTTGATGTCACAATGAGCACAATAGTCACAAGAGAATGAAACAGGCACACCACTGATCTGAATTTTCTTTGTAATTCTTAGGTGATTGAAATTTTTAGAAAGCATTGTTGCTGACAATGAATGATGTGAATATTCTCACTTATATAGATTCTAGAGAACTAGTGCTGAAGAAGAAAAGAATAGTGTTATGATCAAGTCAGAATGAACTTAAAGTGAACTGATGTGTACATGAGAGAAACATACATTTGAAGAATGTTAGACAGCAGTCATGTGACATCTTAACATGCTTGATGGTAAGCTTAACAAGCAAGCTTGATGAATTGCATGAGTGAGCTGTCTCAATGAACTCAACAGCAAGATCAGCAAGCAAGCTCACTATATAGTAGAATCATTTTTCTTATAAAAACAATCATGTTTAACTTAAGTAATCATCTAAGAGTTAAAGTTCAGAATCATTTCAGACCAGCTGTTATATCAACAAGCACAAACTCTTAGTTCTACATACTCAAGAAATCTCAGGTTAGAACATTACAAATAGTAAGAATAAGAAGAACAAAAATGACAATACTGATATGAAAGACAAGTTTTTAAGAAACAAGATACATTCTTAGAAAGTTTGATCTCTGAAAACATAAAAAATTACTTAGAAGAAGAGAGTGTGAAGAAGTTAAACTTAAGTAATGTTGATGAAGAGAAAGAAAGAAGTAATTACTCAACAAAAAGAAAAGTGTACACTGCAATTAAAGATGCAGTATGATCACTGAATGAAGTTAGTTAATAAAGAATTTGCTGAAATGTTCATCTGAGTGAAAATATTGAAGTGTTATTAAGCAGAGTATAATATTCAAAGAGAACAAAGAATCAATATTGTAATATTCTCACAGAAGATTTCTCTCATATAAGAACTAAGAGTTGTGCTTGTAAATATAAAAGCTGATCTGAAATAGTTCTGATCTTTAATTCTTAGATTGTTACTTAAGTTGAACATAATTCTTTTCATAAGAAAAATGACTGTAACTATATACTGAGTCTGCTCATCAATCTTACTGTTGAGCTCATTGAGCTGACTTATTTATGCAATCTGTTGAGCTTGCTCATCAAATTCATCATTAAGCATATTAAGATGTCACATGACTTCTGTCTTGACAGACAATCTGTTAAATGCTTTTTTTATGTATAAGTCAGTTTGTGTCTTACTTCTTCAAGTGTAATCATAATAGATGAGAAGTTTGAAGAGAAGCTTCAAGAAATAAGTATTGCAAATAATGTTGAGCATTGACTCACAAAAGAACTTTCTATAAAGAAAGCAATCTATACTGTGCAATTAGCAGCTATCAATGAGATTTAAGAGAGATCAGTTGATCAACACTTTCAGTATCAACAAGAATTGATTAAGAAAAGCAAGAAAGATGATTAAGCTTTCAAAAAAAAAGATTTAATTCTTCTTTAATGTCTGTCACAGAACAATCAATAGAGTTATAAGTTAGAACTGAGATGAGAAAAATCATATTGTCTCAATAAACTTGTCAAAAATGAACAATCTGAATGACTGAAGAATCTTTATATTAAGAAAATAAAGAGAAGATATCATCTCAATAATATAAAGATGTTCATAGCAAGAACAGAACACAAAATCAAGAGAAATGATTGAAAGAAAACAGCAATAAATAATAAAAGACTTTGCAAGATATTGACTTTGAAAAAGAAGATCAAGTTATCAAAAAAGACTGATGAGCAAAAGAAAGTCAAAAACTCTCTGATGCTTTTAAACACAACAATTTAATCTAGTGATCTAGAGTATCAGATAGTGATTAAACTGAATTACAATGAAGAGTGAACATACTGAAGAGATTGAGTTGTGAATTTTTAGAAACTATTTCAAGAAAAAAAGTAATAAACTTCAGTGAGAAGAGAGAAGAAAATGTTGATGAGAATAATTCTCAATAAATTGAAAGTAAAATGTCAAAGAAGCATCAGGTGCATCTGTCATAATTAGAATATGACTGTGAATTAAGTGAATAAAGATTGTAAACAATTTAAAAAATGAAATATAAAAGCAGAAAGCAACTATCAGTCTTTATTATGAATTTGAAACTCAGAATTCTATGAAACTAATATGAAGTTATGACAATGATGATACTTCATGTGACAGTGACATGATCATCAATGTGAAAGATTCAAGCACAGACACACTCAATTTATAAAATCAATCTTAGAAGAAACATCTGTCATAGACACAACTCTGTCAAACTCAGACTTTGAAAGAATGACATAATATCATCTTTATGTCACAGTAGACACAAGCACTTGTTTTAAGAAATTATAATAGTGATTCTAAGAGTAATGCTTATGACAAGTGTATCATTTTAAGTTAACAACAAGAAAACAATAGAACATCAGAAGCAAGTACATGAAATATTATGTGTTATAATTATTTGAAAACTTTCATCATCATGTTTTTTCATTCAAAAAAAACATCATCACAACAATCTCTCAGCAGCACATCATAAGTTCAGTTTGAGCTCAATCTCTTCAGTTATTTCTATTTTACATCTTACTTGTTTCTGTCACATTGATGTGACATTAACTTAGATATAACTTATCATTATCATGCATATTGTTTGCAAATCTCATTTTCACATCATCAGCAAAGTCAAAATACAGATGCAGCATCAGAACAGAAACTCACTTTATTTATGTCAGTACAAGATATCTGTCTCAATATTTGCTCAATATATTAATTTACAATGAAAATGTGTGATCAGAAGACATCACTATGAATATTATTGAAAATATTGATATGAATGTGAACAGAGATAATGATATGACACAAAGTACAATAAACAATGATGATGTTTTAAAAAGTAAAGCAGAGAATAATGCAGCAAAAGAAAGCACAGTGAAAAAGAATCACAACAGTATAAAAGCTACAAAGAAGAACAGCAGCAAGATGAAAGACAGCAGTAAACACAATATAACAGAAAAGTCTGCAAAAAATAATGAAGAGAAGAACAAGAATCTGATATTGAGAAAGAATGATATGAAAAATAATAAAAACATAATGAAGATTCAGAAAAAAAAATATTATCAGAGAATAGAGATACTGATGATTGAGAAAGCAGTACTGACTACTAAGATGATGTTTAAAATTGATCTGAATGTTGAGAATTTGATCTGAAAGAGAAAAATGCAGAATTAGTCAGTGTCATTAAGCATTGATCAAGATGCTGACAATGAGAAGTTCACAACAAATAGCATTTCAGCAAAGAAGAAAAGAACTACAACTAAGAAGTTATAGACAAAGAAGCTGCAAATGAATTGAGATATATTGAAAAATCTATGCTTGTTGAATCAAGAATTACTTGCAATTGCTAAAAATTCAAAGCTCTATGAAAGACACACTGCAGTATTATGTAACATTCTAACCTGAGATTTCTCAAGTATGTAAAGCTAAGAGTTTGTGCTTATTGATATAACAGTTGATCTGAAACAGTTCTGATCTTTAATTTTTAAATTGTTATTTAAGTTAAACATGATTCTTTTCATAAGAAAAATAACTGTAACTATATACTGAGTCTGCTTGTCAATCTCACTGCTGAGCTTATTGAGACAGTTCATTTATCTAACTCATCAAACTTACTCATCAAGCTCATCATCAAGCATGTTGAGATGTCACATGACTGCTGTCTAAATATTCTCTGAATATACACTCTTCACATGTACACATCAGTCTGTTTCAAGCTCATTCTGACTTAATTATAACATCATTCTTTTCTTCTCAGACATTAGTTCTTTAGAGTCTATATAAGTGAAAATATTCACATCATTCATCATCAACAACAATGCTTTCTAAAAATTCAAATCATCTAAGAATTACAAAGAAAATTCAGATCAGTAATGTGTCTGTTTTATTTTTTTGTGATTATTGTGTCTGTCACAGCATCAACTGTTTTGTAATGAAATTCTGATCAAAATGCAATAAATGTACTCATTACAGTCATTTATATGTCAATATATCATGAAAATCTCTCAATAGAACTCATCTTTTGCTTCAAAAGAAAATAAGTAAAGCAAACAACAAATTGACAGTCAAACACACTGAACTTACTGCACTTTTCTTAAAAATTATATGTTTTCAGAAAATTCTGAATCAAACAGACTGCTGTGTCTCACAGAAGATTGACTGTCTTGCTGTTAAACTTAATAATGATAATGATGAAACTGAGAATGAAGATTCTCAAACAATATTATAACTTATTAATTCAATATTGTCATTCTTCTGAACTAATATCAACTTCTTTTTTTAAAATGTTGAAGTGTTCTTGTGCAGTTCTTGAGATTTTCTTTGAGTTTTCAGATATTTTCTGAGATGTCATAATCTTTTTATTTTATGAGATAGTGAACTTTCTCATTAATCATTCTTCTCTTTAAAATGTTCTTGACTTTGTATTCTTCTTTGAGTTTGACAGATATTTTAATGATTTAAAGTAATATGAACTGATTGCAATGCTGTAGCATAAATGCATGAAATATTGAGTGTATTCTCATTTTCTTGAATAAATCTAGCTCATAGCTTAATTTCTTGATGTTTTATATGATCTTAAATGATTCAATGCTTTTGTTCTTTAACTTCTTGCTTCTCTCTTTAATTCTTATATTGTTCATTCTTAAGTATATTTTTTCTTCTTTCTTAAATGATTTTGTTTTTGTTGTTTGTTTCATCTGCTGTTTGATTTATCTTGTTAGATCTTGATGCAGTTTCTTCATCTAAACAATATTCAAAATTACTTTTTAACTTCATGATCTGTGTTCTCTGAGATCTCATCATATCTCTGAGTTATAATTATAATTCACATAGAAAGATGTTTCTTCTGTGATCTTGTTTCTTGTGTTGTTGTACACAAACTGTGTTATTAACAATAGTCATACTCAGTTGTTCTGACTCTTATTGACATAATGTTTCAAATATGTTTTTACTGTCTGATTCATTCATTTGTTCTGCTCATTTATCTGTGAATAATATGTTGTTGACATCTTGTGTTTTATTTCAAATTCTGCTGTGAGTGTTTCTCAAAACTTGCTTATAAATAGCTTGTCTCTGTCAGTAATAAACTCTTTTAATAGCTCATGATTGTTAATTGATTTTTGCAGTATGATATATGTCAATACTGATGCTGTTGTGATTTCTTTGAATGAAATGAACATTGTGTACTTGATCAATCTATTCACTATAATCAATATACTGTCAAATTTCATTCTTCATGCTGAATTCTTGAATAGTGATAACTTCATAATGAAGTTCATGATAACTGACTTTCATGATGCATTTGATGCATCAAATCACATTATTTTGTCATATTGTCTATTTTAATTGATCTTATTTCTTTAGCATGAGTTATACACAGTGATCATCTTAATGATTCAATTCTGAAAATTGCTAATGTTGCATTTTCTTTGCACTAAATTCTCAGTGTACTTAATTTCTAAATGTTCACTGACTCTACTGTAGTGACATATCTTAATGAGTTTTTTATCTGTCAAGAAAGCTTACTTCATTTTATACATCACTGCTAAGTTCTTCATGAGAACTTCTTTGTTGTTTTTGCTTAAAATTTTGATGTGTATCATCTGTACATCTTCATGATTGAGCTGTCTACTTAAGATATTCACTTCATTATTTTCATTATTCTTCTTGTAATAAATCTGAAATTCATAGTCTGTCAACTGCTCTGCTCAATGAATCTGTCATTGATTGAGTTGTTATGTCATTGTGAAGTTTCTCAGATTCTTATGATTTATATAGATCTGAATTGACTTGTTTATTTTTACAAGATAAAATCTTCAATTTTGCAGTGCTTTCACTATTACAAGAAGTTTCTTATCATGAATCTCATATCTTTTCTTGAGTTCTGATAATTTTCTAAATTGATATGTTATGAATTTCTGTTATTCATTCTTGATCTAATACAAACATGCTTTCATTGTGAAATCTGAAGCATCAGTTTTCAGTGTTTTCTCATATACTGAGTTGAGTATTCTCAGATGTGCTATTTCACTAAGACTTTTCTTTAATGTGTAAAACACATTCTCTTGTTCTTTATCTCAACATTATTCTTTGCTTTTGTGTGTCAAATGCATCAGTGATTTCACAATTCTTGCATAGTTTGATACAAACTTTCAATAATAGTTCATTAGTTCTAGAAAGACTTGCACTTTCTTGATTCATTTTAATGTTGATCAGTTTCTGACTGCTTTTATTTTCTTTAAATTTTTCTTGATTTGTTCAGATCAAATCACATAGTTTAGAAACTTAACTTTTTTGATTTCAAATCTGTTTTTTGACTTTTTCACATACAAGACTTTCTCATTAAGCTTTGTCAACATCTTGTGCACATGTTCTTGATGCTTCTCAAGATCTTCTGAATATATTAGAATATCATTGAGATATGTGATTACAAAATCATTGAGATATTCTCTCAACATATTGTTGATCAATCTCTGAAAAATGACTGATGTGTTTTTCAATTCAAATAACATAATAATATACTTATAGTGTCTGTATCTTGTTCAGAATGTCATTTTTCATTTTTTATCTTCTTTCATTCTGACTTGATAGTAGATGTTCTTAAGATTTAAGCTCATGAATCACTTAATTTTGTCTAATTGATCTTGCAACTTTTCTATTAGTGATAAAAGATAATTATCTTGATGAGTTATCTCATTGAGTTGTCTGTAATCAACACATAGTTATTTCTTGTCATTCTTCTTTGACACAAACAGAATTAAATATTCTGCTGATGATTTTGATGATTTTATGAATTCTTTTTTAAGATTTTTGTCAAGATAAGTTCTAACTTTCTTGAGTTGATTTTTACTCATTGAGTATAATGACATTCACTTAAATTGCTTTTCATTCAATAACAGTATCTTGTAATTTCATGACTTATATTCTGATAAGCTCATTTCTGATTGTTTGAGAATCTTGTATGTGTTTTTGATTGCACATATTTCTTTTGTAACTCAATCAATTTTCAGATTTCTTTAGCACAATCAGAACATCTTTAGCACTGTGTTGTATTCAATTGATTTCATAACATCAAACATTATCTCTTGTGAGTTTTCAAGAATTAAGACTTTCACACAGATTTTCTCATCAATTCTTTCAATGACTTCATTTGTCATTCATATGTTGAACAAACAGTGCACTTACTGTGTCTCTAATCTCAACATATTGACTATTTTTCAGTTTATAATATTACTGTCTGCTTCAAAATCTATTAGTGTGTTGATTTGATGTCTGTTGATTGTAATCTTGATTTATATTCAATGATTATTGTCTTGTCTTTGAGACATCACTAACTTTTTGTTCTCTAGTCTTGTCAAGAAAACTTTTTGTTTTTTGACTCACTTAATTGTTCAGTTTGTCTTTAAAGTTCTTGAAATCATCTTGATTTTCTTTCAACTATAAGATTTGCATACTTTAAACTGTATTGCTCAATATATCTTTCTGAATGTAATCAGAATTTATATTAATCATACTTTATCTGTAACTGATTCTTAATGACTCTTACTCTTTGCAGAAATTCAGATAATATATATTCTTCACTGAAAATTCATCTGTCTTCATTCTGCATGATATATTCTTCAGATAAGTATATTTTAATTTTGTGACTTTTAGTTTTTCACACAAGAAATTCTGATATCAGTTCTCTCATAACTGTTTGTATGTTTCTCATTAAATTATTGAATTCTTTGTATATCTCTACTTTCTAATTTCACATTGTATTGTGTTCTGATGTCATTTCTCTCTGATTATTTAGATTTTTTTTGATCTTTGCTCAGTACTTTCTCAAGAACTCTGTCTCAGCATCATTTAAACTTTCTTCTGCAAGTGTATTGTTATTGAAAAATATTTAAAATTCATCAATCTGAGATTCATGATCATCAATTTCTTCAATGTTATCTTTAAGAACATTGTCTTCTTTCTCAACATCAAGAACTCTTTTCTTGATAAGAATAGTTAATTTTTTTTTGTAGATTAATTGACTCATCACATCATATCTGTTTCTCACATCTTTGTGTAATCTTTAAGAATATTATTTGACTTCATTTTTTGTGTTCATGTGTACTCTGCACATGTCATCATAGTAGACTGTTTAATTGAGAGTGTCATACACTATGCATGTATTCTTCTTAACTGTCACTGCAACATTTTTTCTTTTTATCTGAGATCTGTTGCATTCTCAGACAAGATGTTTAGATTTCTTATAGTTGTAATACATTTACATCTTATTTTGCAGTGTTATCTAAGACTTAGTGAATCACTTTGACTAACATTCATGCTTCATTTATCTAGTCTTTTATGACTTCTGACAACACTTCTTAATCATATTGAGATTCATAAAGTCTGTTTCTCTATATTCTATTAATAAAATATATCACTTCATTCACAGTCAGAAGCTTTCTTCTTGATCTTTTATCATAAATGACATTCAATATTTTTTTTGTTTCATCTATTGTTCTCACTGACAACTATTGATATTAATACTTAGATTGATTATTTTCTGAAGATTGTCTGATTATTTTGCTTGAGCTATTTTGTCTTTGATGAACTTTCTTAATTCACAATAATACTGATAAATAAGTGCTTTGTTATTTCATTTAATAAGTGTCATTAACTGCTGAAACTCTGTGACATATACTGTTGCTGATTCACTCTGTTGCAAGATATAAACTTATCTTTCTGCTGTTCTTTCTTTGTCAATTATTTTGAAGACTTTCTTTAATTCTTTCTTAAACTGTGCATAGTCATTGAACATAAACTCAGTGTCTGCATTACACTCTTTGTATTTCTTTTCTAGAAACTCATGCAGCTTAAAATTAACTCAATTGAAAGCTGCATTCACAAGATAGATTGTTGCAAACAGTATCTTCTCTTAATTGATTTAAAACTTTGATTGATTGAATCTGATATATAGATCAAACTTTATCACAAAGACTCACAATTTTTCTCTTTCTTCATCAAAGATATTTGATATCTGTATCTTTGATGCACTCACAGATAGTTGTATTATTAAGATTAACATCACTAATTGTGTTGTCATTCTATCTGAAGTAAATAATAGAGATAAGTTTGTCTGAACTTATCTTAAGAACAAAGTTGAGATGTTTTTCTGTGTGCTAAACATCATACTTGTTATATCATAAGAATGTTCAAAGTGTAACATTCTAATTTGAGATTTCTCAGATATGTAAAACTAAGAATTTGTGCTTATTAATATAACAGCTGATCTGAAATAGTTCTGATCTTTAACTCTTAGATTGTTATTTAAGTTGAATATGATTCTTTTCATAAGAAAAATGACTGTAACTATATACTGAGTCTACTTGCTGATCTTGCTGCTGAGCTTGTTGAGACAGCTTGTTAATGCAATCTGTTGAGCTTGCTTGTCAAGTTTGTCATCAAGCATATCAAGATATCATGTGACTGCTGTCTAGATATTCTCTGAATATACATTCTTTACATGTATGCATCAGTCTGTCTCAAGTCTGTTCTGGCTTGGTTGTAACATGTTATACACATTTAATTATTGAAATCTATTATATAAGAAATACTGTCACATTATGAACTTGCAAGACAAGAATGAAAAATCAATGATAACTGCTCAGAATAAATGCTGTTTTTTAGACTCAATATTAGCTCAAGAATTATACTGCAATAATTTAAATTTTTTCAATTTGCATAAACAGCTCTGTCAATGCACTTCAAAGACAAATAAGAATGTACATGATGAATCTACTGAAATATATGTGTTGCTGATGATGAAACTGAAAGAATGTGTTATTGAGAACATGAACTGTCACAAATTGATCAAATCTGTCTTGACAGATCATTTTGCACAAAATACAAACAAGATCAAAAAGAAACAGACATCAAAGCAGCACTCAGAATTGAAGCAAGCAGCATTAAGAATCTTTGAACAAGAAACACAAGTTGACAAGATGAAGATGATGATCATAAAGTTTAAGATCAACAATATTATCAAAGAAAAGAAAGAATTGCAGAACAAAAACAAAGAATTATGTCAACAACTCAACAATCTCAAGATCAACTACATCAGTCTTTTTACACAATATAACATTCTTCAAGATCAATATGACAATCTTTGACAAGAACACTCATTTTTCTGTCACACACAAGATTATCAGTTTGACAAGACAATGAATTTGAACTTTCTTGCAAGTGTCAAAGACAACAAGAGAAATCATGAAGTCAGCATCTTGTTCTTTCTCAGTCACTATACTGTCACTGAATTCTAAGGTGTTTGATTATGGAAAGGGACTTGTTGTTGTTGTTGATGAAGTTATGCATTATGACTTTGATTTTTCATTATAAGTGCTTGATTTTGATTGCTTTACAAGAATATTGATATTCTTGTGGATTTGCTCTATGGTGAGGAAGCACATTATGACTTATGACATTATTGCTTTGAAAAGTGTCAATTTTGTGACTGTTATTTGTTTTCTGAAGAGTATTTATGGAACAAATTCATCAGAAGGGGGTGAGTTGTGATGTCATTATCTAATCATCACTTAATAGCTAGTATATAGCTCTGTCTCTGCAGACATTTCTTCTGCATTCAATCTACACTTCTTTCACCCACCATAGATTCACATCCTGCATACGTTTTTAGTACCTTGTCCACACCGCTTGCCTAACCCATCCCTAAACCAAACATCCAGCTTTTCCAAGAGAGCTATACTCTTAGTTTAGTTTATTTCTATTTGACAGCGTACGACAGGTATACTCAGTGGGATACGGCCATGTAGGTAGCAGTAGCTATGGAGGACGGTGTAATTGACACCGCGTCTCCGACTTCAGGAGTCCCTAATCCAAAGCTTCAGCTACCTCTGAGCTGCGACCCGCCAGGGCTAGACAATCCGCCGAAGCAGCTTGTATGGATTGTGAGTTAAACGTTGCATCACGATAACGATTGAGCTCATGGGCCCTTCCAAGCGATTGGACAGCATCTGACATCTATTCAGGTCTTTGGCGCAACAGGGCACATGGGCCGCTCAGTCGTCAAGGCAGCGCTCGCTCATGGTGACCTCGTCACAGCTGTCGGCCGTACGTTTGAAAACACCGTGTCTAATATGCAGAACTGGCATCCCGACCGCTGTCTCGGCCTCCTCTGCGATGTCCGCGTGCGGGAGACTGTTGCCGAAGTGATCCAGAAGTCTATCACCCACTGGGGCCGGTTGGACATTGTCGCCAACTGCTCCGGCTACGGCGTCATTGGCGCATGCGAAGATCAGGACGAGTACGACATACGAAATCAATTCGAGACGAACTTCATGGGAACATTAAACATTATACAACTGAGCTTGCCATATTTCCGCGAGCAGGGCGCGGGACGATACCTGATTTTCAGTTCTACCAGCGGTGCTCTGGGAATACCGGGCTTAGGACCATATTGCGCAACCAAGTACGCGGTAGAGGGGTTGATAGAAAGTATGTTGTACGAGATTGACGTGTTTAACATCAAAGCAACCCTGGTCGAGCCGGGGCATGTGCGGCGCGATGAGCCTGATTCCGTCACCAATCCTCTCCCAACATTTGGCCACTTTTTGATCAAGCCGGCCTCAGGGCCCTATGCAACACCCACCGCACCAGCCGCACATGCAAAGCGGATGGTGCAGTGGTTGGGGGATCGCCAGCCGACGAGCGCGGTCAAGGCGGCGGAGCTGGTGTGGCAACTGGGGCATTGCTCTTTTCCCCCTCTTCGGCTGCTCTTGGGAAGCTATGCGGTGGAGAGTATCAGAGATCGTCTGCGCAGCATCATAGAGGAAATAGAGGATTGGAAACATCTAAGTTTTCCCAGCGGTGCCGATGGAACGCTTTCGGCGGCGGAAGCGCTAAACGAAGAGCCTGAGAAGGACGAAGGAGATTCTTAATAGTGAGATTGACATGCTAGCCTAGGGAAACGAGAGTCAATGATTACGGCTTTACTGATGGACTCGAAACCGAGGCAACGTTTCCGCTGGATAGGAGGATCCCAGTCACGGTGAAGGGGCTGCAGACATGCCTCATCGATCTTAATGCCATTTGCGTGACATCCCGCAGTCACGACTCTCGTGTTCACCAAGAATGGCACTCCTCTACATCCCGGCATCCTCAGTCTCCTTTCGCTTCGGTAGCTGTCTTCGTTGTTAGGGGACTGTTCTGCGTCAAAACTTCGGACCTCACAGATAAGCTACAAGTACAGTTCGGTTGAGTGGCGAGATGTGTTGATATATATATATATGCATACATCCAGAATCCGACTGAGAACTATTATGAGGGAGTGCACGAATAGAGGCAGCCATTCAGCCCCAAGACCAACACCAAAAGAAATCCTTCTTCGCATGCCTATGCTTGTCTCAATGCGAAGCAGAGCCTGAACTGTCCTCAAGATAACGCCGAGGATGAACGCTAAAGCGCTACTCAGTGCTGCTTTTTCTTGCCCCCTCGATAAATCACACCATGCGAGATTAGCATATACTTCTTGAACAAGTCCTCCGCGAAATCGTCAAATTTCACGTAGTCCGCACCAAGACGATATGCTGCGGCTATGCCGCTCACGCATGCCATTTCGTGCATATTCTACCACGTTGATTGGTCAGTATATCAACTCGGAGGATAATCAATAATCAGCTATTCAAACCGGCCATGACATACCACCATCGTCCAGGACCCGGCGAAAACAGTACGATTCTTGCCGTTGATGAACATCATGCCGGGAACGACTCGAGCATAATGCTGCCATCTGTGGCCAAGTTGATGCCACCACTTCTTCTCAATGATCTTATCTTCGTCAATCTGATCTATTGTCCACAAATGGCGGTTGGTCTTATCGAGAAAGATGGATTGAAAGACGTGATGATCATATGGGATGGGAGCCTTGTCTTTGCCATGATCCATCCGGAATTGATGTTGATAGTTGGTGCAGTCGAAAGACATCTCAATCCTCTGAGTATCTTCAGGATAGGTGTGGGTGTAGCTGCAAGTTTTAGTTTGAAAGCGGAGTTAATACTCGAACAGTTTTACTTACTACATCGGTCTATAGCCGCCCGGCTCGCCGTCTACACCGGTGTCTTCATTCTTCGCAAATCTAATACGATCCTCGTCCTCCTTGTTCTTCGGCTTCGCGCAAAGCTCGGGATTGAACTGCGTCTCATAGTTCTTCTGGAAATACTTACTATCGGAGTGGGTAATGGTGATATCATCATAAAATCTGGCGCCTCCCAAGACGAATTTCTCTCTCCAAGTTGCGGTCTTGCCAAGGAGTTTCTTCGCATCGTCGGCAAGAATGGCAAGGACCATATCATCGAATGTCTCCGTGGCCGACGTTGGTCCGGTGTGTTCGCCTGCTTGATTCTTCGCCTGTGCGTTGAATGGCGCGGTTTGAAGCACGATGCCCTTACTACTTCGGCTGAGGATAGCGGTAACGTCGGTGTCGAACCGGATAGTAACACCTTTCGAGCGAAGATCTGCTGCCCAGTCTTGATAGAACTCGTGGCAGTTGGGGAACGAGACCATGGTGGGCAGGTTTGGTAGCAGTGTGTTTGGATCATAGTTCCACAAGCTCATGTTCGGGTCGTCAAACAGTCTCTCAAGTACTGCACATGAAACATTCGCGGTTTGGTTTCCTGTGATCACCGTCAGTCAAGTCCGCCATTGACTGACAACGGAGCGGCTGAAAGCGTACCGGTTCCAAGAAACAGGGCGATGAGCGGTAGGACCATCTTGTCGCCAAAGTCCTTGTGAAAGAAGAACATCTTGAGCATGGTCTTCAACGGTACGAGCCCAAGTACAGGCATCGTCCACTTTATAATCTTTAGTACCCTGCCGAATTTCTTGATGTCTCCGGAGAACTGCTCAACAAGAGTGCTCGGGAAGACATTGGTCCAGAACCCATCTTTGCCCATACCGAAAGAGACTTGAAGTTTCACTTCCTTTGCCTCATACCCGTACTTGCTGAAGAAATTGAGCGTATGCTTGAAGTTGGGATGACCACCCTGGACGCCATCGTTGAGCCAGGAGGTTCCGTACTTCTCCTTGTCAAGGGCGATGGTTGTGGCTTGACCGCCGGCGACGGACATGCGCTCAAGTATTGTGACTTTGTATTTATCGGGATGCTGAGCCAGCGTCGCAGCGCAAGACTGTTGCCAGCACATTTTAGCAGTTGCATCACACTACAAATCCTCACGTAGTCCATACCATGCCAGCAGCACCCGCACCGATAATGACTACATTCTTCTTGCTCTCACGTAGCAAGGGCTGCGAGGAGGTCGACATCTCGTCCGCGAGACTGCGAAAAATATTCACAGTACGCGATAGAGGGCTGTGGATACTTCGACCAAGCAGCAAGAAGCTGATACGAGAAAACGGGGAATTACAACGTGTCCGGCACTGGGGGCGAGAGAGAGGTTACAGAGAATATCTCACTGTCCGTGAGAGGGGACGTGTGTTAGCTTCAAGGATGGGAGCACAAGCAGCAGATGCGGAAGAGAAGCGCACAGTCTCCTGCAGGGATCACCGCTCCCTTCGCAACCTCACTGGCTGCAACTTCAAGTCGTGACGTCTCTGTTCGAAGCCGGTGGCTGCGCTAATGCGGGCGACTGAGATCTGAGATCTGGATCAGATCGGGCTATCCCATTTCGAGATGGTTGCCTTCACGATGTCAGCTGATCACCGCGAGATAGCAAAACGCGCTAGTTTAACGCTTAACCTGACACGAGAAGAAGGATGGACTTGTATGCTTTGCATGTTTGCGAACGACCTCAACTTCTTGTGAGTCGAACTACAACACTCTACATCTACTGATAGATCGAGTTCAGAAGGCTTTGCTTGGTCACTGAGACACTAGTAATAAACTGTGTCGTTTGCTCCATAACTATTAAGATACGACATGTCAGATTCAGACGACGACGAGCAGCTGAGACAAGCAATAGCTCTGTCCTTGCAGGAGTCGTCATCTGCCCTCATCGACGGTACAGCTGAGGGGAGTTTGGATCGATGCGGGGGTGTAATCGATCTGACTGACGGTCCGCAAGACAAAGCAAGCATGTCGGCGCCATGTGTTGGCCGTGCTTCTTCCACTTCAATAACACCTATACCCCTCACAAGCAATACTCCCGTTCTGGGTATTCTTGGTCTAAATCGTAAGGAAATGGAAGAACAACGGCTGGCGCGTAAGAGGAAAGCCTCGATCTCACCGCCGCCCGCCCGACGGAAAAGGTTGACCCCTGAGATTGTGAAGGCCGATACCGCGAAACGTGTAGCGAAGACCCAAACACCAGTTCAAGGAGGTGGTGTGCAATATCCCGGAGGAGTCGTAAAGAAGACCTGGGCCTTGGGCTTCTCAAGGGATCAAGACATCAAGATTGAAGAGGTTCTGCAGAAGGCGGATCTGCAATTGGCAGTGCTCAGTGCGTTTCAATGGGACGTGGAATGGCTTCTTCGCAAAATCAACCTGAACGAGACGAAGATAGTCTTTGTGATGCAGGCCAAAGAAGACGCAGTTGTGAGCAGAGGAAAATATGCTACTGTATTACGAGAGCACGGTCTGACGTACGGCATATCAGAAACACCAGTACGAGCGAGACACGGCTGGAAAATCCAATTTGCGCCTCTGCTTTCCCTCTATGGATAGGGGAGTGAATTGCATGCATTCTAAGCTTATGCTCCTTTCCCATCCAAGCCATCTTCGGATCGTGGTTCCTTCTGCAAACCTAGTACCTTACGATTGGGGCGAGACCGGTGTAATGGAGAATGTGAGAAAGGTCCTTGCTAAACAATCTAATCATGCTGAACACAGGTTGCGGAAGTAGACGGTGTTTCTTATCGACCTGCCAAGATCAGACAAGGATGAACAGATAACGAACAACATGACCTTTTTCGGAGAGGAGTTGATTCACTTTCTTAAGGCGATGGGTCTCCAACAAGAAATAGTTGACAGCGTGTACAAGTTCGACTTTTCGAAGACCAAAGGGCTTGCATTTGTCCACTCGATGTTCGTCCTGCCCTTTCTCCTTCCCTCATCAGAGCATTTCCGTCATCAAACTATTGATACAGAGACAGCGGCGGCCCTCACGTTGGCGAGGAATGGAGACGAACAGGCTACTGTGGTCTTGGGAAAGCGGTCCGAGTGCTCGGCTTGCAGCATGATGGCCCTGTAGAGGTGGACTTTGTCGTCAGTGGATCAGTGACTTGCGCATTGGTCGACTAGACTGATGTGCCATACTGCGGATTTAGACATCCTCGATTGGTTCGCTGAACGATGACTTTCTCAAGATGATATATCTTGCAGCTAAAGGTACAGTATTGTTGATTTTGAGTTATAGGCCATGCTAATAAGTCCAGGCGACGATGGTCTGACTGAATACGGACAGAGATACAGTCCAACCAATAAGACGAAATCGAAGAGAACAAATGACGAAGCAATGCCGGAGGAGGAAGTTGCTTTGCTGGAATCAATCAAGGATAACTTTCGCATCTACTTCCCTACCAAGGAAACAGTGCTGACCAGTAAGGGCGGTCCTTCTGTAAGTCCCAATGATATAACGCTGAACGGGCTCCGTTAATGATCTCAGAATGGAGGGACAATCTGCCTTCAGTCGAAATGGTACAACTCTGCAACTTTTCCTCGAAATTTGATGCGAGATTGCAAGAGCCAGCGTGCAGGCTTGCTTATGCACAACAAGGCAAGTCGGAGAAGGAGAATGATAACAGCACCACGTGCCACTGATACCGTCAACTGTTCAGATACTCTTTGCACGCCAGCGAGAAGCATCAACATCGACAGAAGCTCCAAGCTGTCCTGCCTGGGCTTACGTTGGCTCTGCAAACCTCTCCGAAAGCGCGTGGGGAAAACTGGTCAAGGACAAGACAACAAAGAGCCCCAAACTGACCTGCCGCAACTGGGAATGTGGAGTTCTCATACCCGTACACGACACAGATTTGCAAATCGAAGTCGCAGGCACGGCTTCAGTGTGCAGCATGGACGTGTTCCGGGCTCAAGTGCCGGTCCCCATGCGATATCCGGGTGAAGTGTACGGGACACGCAAGCCATGGTACTTTACAGAGCAATGATCGTTCCGGAAGCACCGTCATCAGAGAGCGAATGCAGTTCGATCAGACACCGAATTGATACAGCATTGACACGCAGAGCCTAAATGAGTATCAATTGCTTGGCCGCTGCATTGAAGTTATTGACGGGGCTGTTCGGGACAAGGCATATGTCTCAAGTAGGGCGTGGTCCTTGTGATC
Source organism: Acarospora socialis (assembly GCA_025617375.2). Classification (NCBI taxonomy): domain Eukaryota; kingdom Fungi; phylum Ascomycota; class Lecanoromycetes; order Acarosporales; family Acarosporaceae; genus Acarospora; species Acarospora socialis. The sequence continues at coordinate 1,112,455 of JAMYGW020000011.1, forward strand.
TCCACGTTGCTCCGATCACTTGCTGGGTGCATCATCCGGAAGGCCTCTCATGGAGCGGTGTAAAGGAGCTGAAATATAGGCCAAGAAGTTCAACTCTGGTGTCGGTCGATCTATAACATGGGCTGTTGGGAGATTGCATTACATAATTATGTTCAGCTGCACTCTCGTCATGACTTCAAGCCCGCCGGTAGGACCTCCGTAACTTGATGCTCTAAATTACCTAAGGTAGTCAAACACTGCGCGAAGCCTCACTTAACTCCCTTGGCTTATTAACCACGCCGAAGTCGGCGACGACACTACTGCTAGATATCGTTATGTACCTGAAATGTGTATAATGCTCCCTTACAAGTATCTATAATAAGCATACCAGAATTGATGAAGTTTCTAAGAACGCTATACAGTCTCTAATTAGAGTCAAGGATTCAACATTCTCATCAGATGATATGAGTTAACAAAGGCGTACACGGCTCAAGACCATATATGCATTGGTTTGATCTGGCCACGTTCAATGGTCGGTCTGAGATCGGGTTGGGCGTGCGTAGGTAGGTACCCTGTCGAGACATCCGTATCTCAAAGGCACTCGTACTTACCTAGGTACTCGCACTTACGGGAGCAGTCGGCACTTTATCAGCATCCCTGACGCATCGTCCGATTGCAGGGAATTACACGTCAAGTCGACAGGTGAACCTAGCCCAGTCGGGTGTCGATTCTATGGCTCAACACTTAGAGGATCAAGAGGCTTGTCCACGACGGCAAAAAAGACTGGTCTGCAAGATTCGTTGGACCCCCACTCCTTACGAATAGCCGTACGGACTACGGAGCACTTACTACTGTATAGCCGTGCCGTTTATTGCATTAACCCGGCGTCATTCGGCAGTACCACCCGCGTCGCCAACATGGCACAGATGCTGGAGGTAGCCATCTTCGTATGGAGTCCAGTAGCCCTCGTCATGTGGGAGGGAATACATCTTACGGTACTGTAACGCACTTGACTGGGCATCGACGAGAACATCTACATTACCCATTGTGGCGATCGATAATGGCCGGGGTGGCTCGGAACGATTTCTTGCCTCACGCGTGGCTGCCTCGACCAGTCAGCAAGCAAGATACTCTTCACTGTCGCAGCATATTGACGTATCTACAACGATCATAGCAGACAGCTCGCCAGCGTTTCCTTTGCGTCCCATTGCCTGTTCCGGTCAAGCACGGCTGCACCTCAGCCAAATGGCTGAACAGACGCTAGAGGACCAACATTAGATGATTGGCAAGGGATTCTTGAAGTCAGAATGCGGTGCCGGCTCTAGGCCATCATCAACAACACCAACAACGCCAACCGGCGCTGAGCATTGGCCCTGCCTATCAATCTTCAGGTATTCATGCATCCAGATACACAGCTGGCAGACCCAAAGGGATCTGCTTGCTCGACAGCTGCTGCATGCAAAGACTGGAATTGATCCTCCGAAGAACGCCGACTGATCGACGTTACACCGAAAAATCCTCGAGTAGTCTGAGCTACCTTCCGTGAGCTCCCTCCCCGGTGCAATTCGAAGCTACTGCTCAGGGTCCTCCAGGTACAAGGCACGTGGGATTAATTGACAGAGTCTTCTACCGACATGAATCTACAGTACCTTATAGTCGGCAAAGCATCGGCTATACGAAACATATGTCAAACACACTCCTCCAACTCATAGACTTGTATCATCCTCATCGTCATCACCCAGCTCGCCATACATCAACAGTACGGTAAGACACGTCCAGGTAAGGGATATTGAGATGTGGTATGGTACGGCATTCGGCCCATCCAGCCAGCGGATCTTCCGCTCTCCCAATTGTATCGAAACGTTTCTGTGCCTGCAGGAATGCTCAGACCCAATCGCCAATTGACACCGACATTTGTTGGCAGACACTGCCCCGAAAGAGTTCTGTGGTTGCACCATCTTGACAGATTGTGCCGACTCATCCCACGATATCTGCTATTAATACCGCCTATAAACCTCCTGTTAAGGTCGTTGATCGAATGGGTGCTGCGTCCCTACCTGCAACGGATCACTTTGCCTCCATCACAGCGTGTCAAAAGCCGGCCTCGCGCTCATTGGGTCTCCCTGCACGAGGCTTTCGGCACAAGACATGACTTGTACATTGGGTTACATGACATCGCATATATGTCCTGCGCTTCACGGCCAACGTGGGTGAAGTGACACTACAGCCTTCAGAGAAAGAAGGTAAGGCATACGGTAGGTCAGCGCATGGTAGATGCAATGCACGCGTCTCTTCATCCGGCTCCTCAGCCATCGCCACAATGTGTGGCGGCGGTCAGCTCCGAGTGTCTTTCAGCTTCGATCAGACACGAGTATGATCGCTTGAACCAACAAAGACATCGGGTCTGTCATTCAGCTGGTGTTGAGAAATCAGATCATCATGGCAAAGGACAAGATCCAGGATCCTATAGCCCAAGGCTTCTGCCGTTTTCGCATAAGGTGAGGACGACTTATGCAGCTGTTGAAACCTGACAAGTACCACGATCGTTTGGGCCTAATATACTTCAGGGATCAACCTTGAGATGCAATGCCAAGCTAGCACGCCAGCTTCTAACGCTCATTTTCGATATCAATCAGTCAGAAAGGGGAAAGATTTCCATACTGTGTGAGGTTGTCGAATAGCGACCAAGCATACTTGTAACTTACAACGTTGTACGCGTATCTTTACTTTCATGTCGACAAGCAAGAGTCAGACGCACTCTGGAGGGTTTGGATCCCATCCGGCACTTACTCGGTGGAATTGATATAACGAGTAATAGGTACGTATGGTAAGGACAATGATTCTGATATCGAAAACATGTATCCAAACCGATGGTAATACACGGTAGATGATGGACCTTCCGTATCGGCGCAAATTTGTTGTAGTTGCATGGGGTCTGTGTGCAGGCTGCCAAGTCGGGACTGTAGGTAGCTGTAGAGCATTTCTTGGAGGAAGGCATTCTTATGATACCATATTGTTGTTGTTCATATCCCCCTTCACTTAATATCGAGATGATCATCAGTATCTTAGTCGATTAATTCTGATGAGCATTCTCTGACCCGAGTTGCCCGTTACTACGAGTAACAACTAGGTAGTTACCTCCACATCCAGAACGATTCCCTTCTAACCAGCCGGTTAAGCTTAATTAAGTTAGCGCCAATTAACGTTTCGCTTGACGCTTAAACTTTCGGCATCAACTGAGCCTGATGTCGTCGAAGTTCAGTACCTAGTACGAGTACTTGGTACGAGTAGTGCTGAGAGCTCTCACCCTACTGAATTCTCCTGCCGGTGCCGTATGAGTGGAAGGAAATAATAATCACTAATCCCTACTCCTTCCTCTTTCGCGACCCAATAACAATCTCATACGAATCAGAGAAGGCAGCGTCAGAGGCAGAGTCAGAGGCAGAGGCAGATACCTTACCCCGTAGAGGCAGAGAAGAAGGGGATTCGATGACAAGCACTGGACGGTAAAAACTCTTATATGCGTATCGGATGAGCTGTGGGGTTGATGGATGACCTTCGCGCAGCTTCCGATTTGATTGATTTGTTTGATATTGCTTCGATATTGAATCAATCGGTCTAACCTTACCTCATCCGACCAGACTTTTGGACCGAGACTGCGTCTATCAGAACGCACTTACACATCTTCCCAAGCGGTCAATTAGACTTCAATCACCCCCGTTGGAACCCAATCCATTCGAACCTTCTAACTTCATCACTACTCTCTTTTCCCAATCAATTCACCTCGACAACCACATCCTTACTTATCTTTTACCTACCTCACTGCCTTATGCTGTACGCATACGGGTATCGAGCATTCTCAACTTATCATTGTCTTAACTTTCTTACCATCCCCCCCAGGCACCATTACCTGATCTCGTTACGCTTCTTCCATTTACCTTTCACCTTACACACACACACACTCGTCCTTGGGGCATCGACCACAACTGTACCTACCTTACCGACCTCCAACGTTGATTTACACTCGTACTCGTACTGGTACCTTTCTTACCTCAATTGATGGATTCACACACCACAAATAACACACATTAACACCATTTTTGTTATTATTGTCCCTTTCCTCCCCCACCTTCTTCAGTCACACCCACTCGCCGCACGCAGACACACACACTCATAAATACACCTTCTTCGGGAGGCGCTGCAGAAGTCGCTGCAAGAAATTCAATCGCACCCGAAAATCGCATCATTGATCGTCCATCTCTCCTATTTGACTTTGAGCCTCCCCAGGCCTTAACGTTATTCCACTTTCACTTTCAACTTGCGTACCAGTCGCTCTAGTTCGAGAGCGTGGGGAACACAACTTCCCACACTAAGCTCGATCCATCCCACACATCCTATACGTTACCCGTAGAGGCTGTCTCGCAAAACAACCCGCCGTACATTGGACGTTGCATACGCCGGGACATCATCTCAGCAGCAACAGCGGAGGCGGCAACGGCAATCGCACCAGAGCGCGTGATCACACAGAGCGGCGAAACATCCACGCGCTGGAACCTACCAACGCCTTCCGCCACGTTCCGTCTTCCGGACTGCTGCACGGCCTTCGACCCGAAGCTTGTCGCGACCCTGTTCTTTGGATTCACACCCGGCCGATCTTTCATTCCACTTAAGTTCGAAGCGTTCCTGGAGCTTGCGAACTTTCTCCTCAACTCTATCGTCAGCGACAACTAAGCAACAGACAAACTGTCGCCCAACATGAGTGCGAGCTCTGGTGGGTCGTTGCAACCAACCTTCAACGGCCACGTCGCGTCCACCCATGACGCTCTCCTCTTGTTCGAAGCCTGCCTCACCGGCGCGTTGCACCACGTGCCCCGAAGACCTCACGACCGAGAGAGGAGCCAGCTGATTCGGAGTGGCTGCGTGTTCATCTACGAGGAAAATGCCTCGGGCATCAAGAGGTGGACGGACGGTGTGCCCTGGAGTCCGAGCCGGATACTCGGGAACTTCCTCGTCTACCGGGAGCTGCTCAAGCCATTCCCTCCCGGAGAGAAGAAGAGGGCGACGAAGCGAAACAAACGGCCGACCAAACCGGGGGAACCGTACCCGCGCAATGACAGCGTCGCCAGCAACGGCTCGGTCGCGTTGTCGCCCACCACGCCCTCGACCCCGGCGTTCAAGCAGGAAGGGGGATTCGATCGTGACACCGAGCGCTCGTTGATCGGGTCATTGGTCGATTCTTATGGCTTCAAGGAAGACGGCTTGGTGAAGAAGACGATGAGCGTGAACGTGCAGGGCGTGCATCACCATCTGGTCTCATACTACAAAGTGAACGACGTCCTGAGCGGTGTCCTCGGAACACCGACGACAGACCCCCAGCTTCGTCAACTCCGGCCCAGACCGGAGCTGACCTCGAGACAGAACTTTCGCGCACCGCTGGATGACGTCGACGATGCGCTGGATGGGCAAATGGACGGACAGCGCAACACTTACCCGTACGGCGACCGCAATGCCTACGACAGGAGACCTCCCATCCTCAATAGTCAAATCTACCATCCCCAGCTACCAGGGGCCAATAATGGCTACTATCACGGCATCGATGGTATGCCGTATCCGAATGGGCACCAACCGCCCCCGAATCCGGGTTTCGCGTCCGCACCTTTACAAGCACCGTATTACCCTGCCCAAGCCGTGGCACCTCAACCGCATATCAAACAGGAAGATTACTACGCCTCCAACCCATCCTACCCTGCACGATACGAACCTCTGAACAGCAACATCGGCCCCGTCGGTTTCACGCCTGACCGAAGCTCGATCAACCAGCTACAGCCGGTGGGTTATCCGCAGCCAGGAGCAGTCCGAACCAGACCTGGCGAGGAGTCACAGAACATCATGGATGCCAAAGGCAGCGAATCCTATAACCGAGGGTATTATGCACCATCGCGACCGGAGGGTATGCAATACGCGGCGGTAGATCCTCGATGGACGCCTACCACCTCGGCAGGCCCTCGGGGAGAAAGCATGACCACAGCGACTGCAGCGTATCCGACCGAAAAGCATTACTGGCCCGGCAATATGGCCGTCGGACACGGCCAGTATCCAGCCGGACCTCGTTTGACACAGTGGGGTAATGGCACGGTGGGGTGAGGAGAGCGTGTATTGGGTCTGATGGATGCAATGGTTGAGCACTCTCCACGTCGTCCCGAAAAATGTCGGTTTTCCAGAGAGCGTGACTATCAGCCTGTCAGAGCAGTACAGTGCAGTGGTTGGTTATTCCGGACCTCCGAGGACGAGGGAATCGCTGTCATTGATCAGCCGAGTCGCATGCGTCCTACGAGTCGTTCACCCTCTCGACCATTAGTATCGTTGTTTCACGCAAGGGAAATTCAAAAGTGACGTCGTTTGGCAATCGTTCCAGTCGAGCGACGGACTGCTCCTCTTTCCCGCAGCTATTGAATTTCGGATAGATCTACCAATTTTCACATGGCAAGGGAGGAAGCAGGAAGTTACGGTGACAACGGTCGTACTCAACCGGGATGGCAAAGTGGTTCTCGTTCAGCTCTACAGTCATGGCTTCTGTTCCGCGTACAGCAACCTACGGGTTTGGGTGGCCATCTGCTTTCTTACTTAACTCTGCGGTCTACATACAGCGGTCGATTGGTTTTGATTCGATTATCTCGTCCAGTGACGGTGATGACGGGGCGGCTGTCTCTCTTTTTGTATCCGCGGGTAATGGTTTTCTATGTGTGGTAAACATTTGCTTGTTCTCGGTTTTGGAAAGAAGGGAGTGTATGAGAGAATGAGAAGAGGTTGGGAGGCATGTACACATGTTCAGTATACGAGGCTGGTGTGAACAGATTGGAGATGGAATGAATAATTGACCAGGATTGGAACAACAAGCGGATGAGTGATTGCTACTTACGTGGGATATGCTTCCCTTACGCACAGCATACGCGGCCTACTCATACCACATACTCACGCGGCATGGGGGTTGGTTCGGACGGCGTTTTCCTGCGTCTTGCTACGAAAGAAAGTCACGATCAGGGAGAAGAATCAAGGTAGGCATCGGGGATGTGAGCACCAAAACCAGCATGGAGCCACCAGCTGAAAAGCACCTCCGCAACCCTCCGCCCCAACCACGTCCTTGTATCACAAACTCAATTGACCCAACCACACGTCCTTTGTACTACCATAATCAATCCTAACCCCAGCTCCAGCAGGCCGGGAACGGGAACGGGAACGTCAAACTCGCACCTACATGCTTATGCCTATGCCTATGCCTATGCCCGTGCGTTTTCGGACCTGACACGACATATATTCTAGTTACATCTACCTATCTGCACGCCATGCCCGGTCTGCCTGCTTGCTTGTTTCCGAGGGTATTCTTCCCTCGCCTCGGCGTATGAGTACGTAAGTTTTGGCTCTTTGAATTTGTTTTTGCTGGTAGGGTGAGTGTATCTGTCCTACAACGGGCCATTCGAGTTACGCGGCCCAGGGTCGGTGGGTAGTCGGTTGTGGAAAGAGAAAGGAAGTAAGAAAGATAGGAGAGAGGTTGGGGGAGGGGAGGTGTGGTGGTACGACATTTATGTCTGTGTCTGTGTCTGAGACTGACTGACGAACTGACGGCATGGCATGCAAGTTTGACAGCTGACACACAGACGAACGGCTAGGTACAATGCAGGTAAAGGATATGAGTGGACAGAATGATGGATATGTATGTGTTGGGTCCGTCTCCCGGTGAGGAGGATGGGGCTAGTTACCTGTTGTGATACCTGTTACAGCGGACAGAAATCGAGACGGAGAGTTCCGTCTGACATGCTTTCGATAGAGCTTCCCCCAAAGGTAGTTCGAAAACCGTACTCCGTACCTATCGTGCCTCACTACGAAACAGATCCCCGAGCCAAGCGATTCTCTTTCTCGCACGTGTCAAAGCCACCAAGCATGTGATGGCGACGCCGGGGGTCCGCTGGTTGCGGCCGTGTCGGTTCCACTATGGCTTGAGTCATGGGTATCGACCACAAACACGAAGAACGCTGTCGGAGTCGGTGTCGTTGACGTCGTTGGCGAGATACGGCGGTAGGCCGAGCAATCATGATAGAATATATGGGAGTTCCGGGGCTGGTGGGCTGGGACTGGGCAGGTCGGTGGATGTGATTGCGGAGGGTGTTCGGGGTTTGCTGATGTGGGGTTTGTAGGAATTGGATTCTGGGCCAGAAGGGGCTTTTGCGATTGAGACGCGTTCGGTGGTTGGCGTCGGCGTCGTCGTCGTCGTCGTCGTCGGCCGGGAACGGGAACGATGGGTCGGGGAAGAAGTGAGCAACTACATCTTCATCTCCATTCGAGATATCCGAACTAGGGATCTATTCCTCATCACTCACTCCTCTTCACACCGAGCACTACCCACCAAGCCCCGCCAGCGCCAGTATCAAATATCAATCAACTGACTGACGCTCCGCCCAAAAGCCCTCCCCAAAAACCCAAAATCGCAAACCGCTTCCTCTCCTCCCTCACTCCGCACGAAAACATCTACACCCTCCCCAACATCCTGACCTTCTCGCGCCTGCTCGCCGCCCCCGTCGTCGGCTACCTCGTCCTGCACGACCAACACGCCTGGGCCGTGGGCCTCTTCGCCTACGCCTCCGTCACGGATTTGGTGGATGGCTACATCGCGCGCACGTGGAAGCTGCAGACCGTCGTCGGTACCGTCATCGATCCCATGGCCGACAAGACCCTCATGACTGTTTTGACAGTCTGCTTGGCTGTTAAGGGGGCCCTACCCGGTACGTTAATTGCGTCGTCCCCTCACCTCGAATCGACCGCCATTTTCGCGACTATATGATACCGCAAGCAAGAACGAAAATAGCCTAGCTAATCGAGGGATTGGGCGAGAACAGTCTGGCTAGCAGCCGTCATCCTCCTGCGCGACGCCGGCCTGGGCGTCGCCGCCATCTACTACCGCTGGATCTCCCTTCCCCCGCCCAAGACGTTCACGCGGTACTGGGATTTCAGTCTTCCGAGTGCCGAAGTGCGGCCGACGGGCATCTCGAAGGTCAACACGGCGCTGCAGTTGGCGCTGATCGGAGCGACGACCGCCCTGCCGTTGGTGAGTGTCGATGTCGGGGGGTTGATGGTCGGCATGCAGTATCTCGTTGCGGCGACGACGGTGTGGAGCGGCGCGAGCTATGTGTATAGCAAGGATGCGGTGAAGATTCTCGGGCGGGGCGAGGGGAATGGGAGGGCCGCGGCGGAGGAGGGGAAGGCGAAGTCGGAGACCGGAGCGAAGAGGCCATAGGATCTGATATGGATCGCGCGAAGCAAAGCTATCGTCATCGCATACGTCAATCGTTCGGAGCGAGGCTTTGCATGCGCTCAAGCTATATTACCATCTATGTGATAAACATATTTTTCTCGTCCCCGATGCCTCGATTGACCTATTTTTTGGGCACTGAACATAATGGCTGATTCTCCCTGGGGCGAAAGAAAAAAACCCACCATTCATGTCGGCTGGACGGGTTGTGGCGGATATGGCAATTGTGCTGTGAGACCTGAGCTGCGGTTGATAGACCTTTATGGGGACTTGACTGAAAGCTCCATCGCGACTGAAGGGGGAGATGGAGATAAGGATGATAGAGCGGGAAGAGATGAATCTTGTAGACATCAGATATCGTGTCGCTCTAATAACTACCTTCTTATAGAGTACACGTACTCGTGCCTCTACTCCCTAAGCAGCCCAGGCTACAATTTTAAATACCATCCAAGTATGATACGCAAGAATTCGTACTGTACATCTATATACATACTCTCCAGCAAACCGAACAGCCTAACGGCTTCCATTTCCCCTCCACCTCAACCCCTCCTCTTCCCCATTCCCTTTCCACTCCCCTAATCCATCCCTCTGCCCCTCTCCCTCTTCCTCCTCGTCCTCCTCCCCACCACCATCTCCCCCACCTCCCACAGCAACACCACCACCACCCGCGCCACCACCACTCGCGACCCTCGTCCCAATATTCCTCTTCCGCGGCCACAGACTCGGCAGCACCACCATCTGCACCCTCGGCACCACACACCGTTCATCGAACCAAGCCCGCAACCGACTCTCCACGATCTGCGCGATCTTCGGCACGTCCTGCAGCCGGCTCCGACTGCCGACCAGCGAGCGCGTCGACAGTTCGAGCTCGTAGTCGGGCAAGAAGGTGAAGGACAGCGTCGTCGGCGACGTCCCGGCCGTTGCTCCCGTCGCCGTCGCGCCCGTCGGAGGACCGGTGTCCGGGCCGGGAGAGGGTTGTCGGGCCGAGCTGGTCGAGGACGACGAAGAGGAAGGCAGAAAGGAAACGGACAACGTGCCACTAAACCGCACGACAGACACCGACAACGCCACCGGCAGCACCGCCGCGCGGGGCTTCGGGTAATTGAGCAGGATCTTCGTCTCCAGCGCCAACGTAATGCAGTCATCACTCAGGTCGACGTCCATGCGCGCCTGTAATCTGCCCCCATCTTGCCCCTCCCTTTTCCCTTTCCCTCTCATACTCCCCACACCTCCCCCCCCCTCCCCCTCCTCATCCTCCTCCCCAATAAACCCAACCCGACAGTTCCGAAACCGCGGAAATTCCTCCCCCAAACACAGGTCCGTGACGCGCACCTCGTCCAGGAACGCCGGCTTCGCCGCCCCGTTCAGCACCGCCGTCAGGCTCGTCAGCACCGCGTCGTCGACGTGCGCCTCGGCCCGGATCTGCGACAGCGTCTGCGCGATCAGCACGTTGAACCAGTCCAGGCTCTCGGGCGCGTGCGTCGCGACGTCGTAGGCCGTTTTGGAGAGCAGCGTTGAGGTCGTGAGCGGTGGGGGTTGCGGGGGGCGTAGGATGGTGGAGCGGGCGCGGTGCAGGTGCGCGGGAGAGGTGGGGGTCGGGTGGGTGCGGTTGGAGGTGTTTTTGTGGGATTGGGGGGTGGAGGGGCGGGCGGTGCGGTTGTGGCTGCGGTTGGTGGTGGTGGTGGAGGAGGAAGAGTGGGAGGGGGGCGAGGGCGGGTCGCCGAAGATGAAGAATTTGATGAAGGCGCCGAGGAGGAGGACGATGGAGAGTTGGCCGAGGAGGAAGCCTTGGCTGAAGGAGAGGCTGGAGTGAGGTTTGTTAGTGCTGGGAGATCGGGTGTTTCTGTAGGTGGATAGAGAGGAACTTACGAAGATTGCGGTGATGGTGAGGGGAGAGGTGGTGGAGTGGATATGTCTTGGGTCATGTTTGACGGTTAATCGTGCTGGGTGGTGGGCCACAGTGATGGCGTGCAGTGATGGACATCGTGGTAGAGTGAGCTACCGTTGTTGCTCGACTAATAACATCTTCCAACGGTGGAGTGTTTATGAGAAATTGGTAATATGAGGATGTCATCTCCTACGGCTCACTTCGAGGAAGGAGCACTTTACCCCACACCTCATTCACTAAATGAAGGGTTCGAAAATTGATTTCACAAAACCCCAAACCGGCTCCCCCCAAAATAGCAACCCATCAGAAAGTTGGGCAAGGGACAGAATATTTCTAGATGCAAGAATCACAATTAATGCTGTCTATGCGTAATTTATGCAGTTATGCAACCCGACCCGAGCGGTCAGTCTATGTCTTTGTTTCTACATCATCTGTTGATCGGGCATTCATTCAATCAGTTCTCCTAAGAGTGTTCATTCCAAAACATGGGCAAGAGAAGCAGAGAATGAAATAAATAGGCAGCTACAACTCCCGTAAGACTGCTGGTAACATAAGAAATGAGCCAATCTAGTGTGTATAAGAATCAATCTTCATACAGATCTGTTTGTGCCAAGCCTGCGCTTGGTGCATTCCATACACAATGGCAAGATGCAGTGTCTACACTCTGTACTATTTGTGCTCGTTCCTGATGAGGGATGTGAATTGAGCAATAAAACTTCCAATCATACGCTCCAATTTTCTGAAATAGCCTCTTTCTTGTGGCCCTGTTGTGAGGTAGGGGTACGATCGAGCCACTCTCTTAGCTTAGAGTTCCGCGAATAAAGGAACTTCCCTGCTCCATTGACTGATCCCAAGATGTTGGTTGCTAGATGGTGATCTTGGTTCGGATGAGAATCTACTCGTTCGAAGCTCGGACTGTTGTTAGGCTTATCAGAGCGTCTGTTGAATTTGAAGGTGATGCGAGACTTGATGACTTTAAGTAAGTAGGGTTGTGAGGAGTTCCGTCCCCAGCGCTTGAGTGTTGAGGCCAGATATGGCATGCAACCGCATATAGTACCCAGAGCCATTTCGATGATGCTAGACCTATTAGCTATCTAGACAGAAGACTATCGGCACCGTACTCACACAGTACTGCCTAGACCGACTACATGTCGCGTCCAGTCGGAATCACGAGAGAGAAGGATTCGGTAATACAAGCCTAATGAACTGGCTATGCACGCCCTATGCCTCTGATAAGTACCGATATAGAGCCTCACATTAAATCAAAGGGTGCTTACGTCAGGCCTGTCATGAAAATTGCACAAACCCCAATCTTTTTGCGCAAGGGAAGCTGTAGCTTCCAGACGACTGGGATTGGAAGTATCAAAACATAGAAGTCGCTGACAATATTGAAAATCCCTTGAATATAAGTCATGGCCATAGCCTTGGAGCAGCGCGAAGACAAAAGAGCTATGGGCCAGCTCTCTCCTTTTCTTGCAGCGCATAGAGCTGTGGCGGTAATCGCGGTTGTCATGTAAAGAGCGAAAGTGCAAGCTATGCCAAAATATATGAAGAATCTTGTCCATCGATCGGGAGAGAAGATGCGAAGATAAAGTAGGAATAGCGATAGTTTGGCAAAGAAGACCGTGGGTCCATATACCATCTCATACACAAATACTAGCTTCTGGAAGAAGGTCAACACTAATTCTTCCATAATCAGCCAAGAGATGACTCAAATTGATAAGTTACCTTGAAGAAGTCATCGGTGAATGTAGTAATTGGAAGATCGACAATCGACCGTCCAGCGAGGTTCACAGCTGCTCTGCTCTCAGTCATGGGAATACGCCTGAGCCAAGTTGCGAGACTTACAAGTCAGCAATACCGCTGCATATGAAATCGTGCCAATCTATGTTTGATCTTGTAAACTCTCTGATAAGTAGTCGAGGAGAGTGGGACCCACTGTTGCGAGAAGGCAAGCAGCTAGTAATGGTAAGTAGGTACTAATTTTTGGAGGAAGTAATGTCCCCTTACCATCATCTAAAGCAAACGACCGCGGAACCCATATTCGCACATATGATCTTAATGTGACAAAAAATAACAAGAGTGGGTAACAGATTGCGGTGACAATAATAAGGACAAAACCTTTGTATGTTGAGTCAAGTGGAACTGAAACAGCTTTCCACTGAGCAGCCTCAGCAATAGTATGAGCAGAATCCATAGATTGAAATAGCAGTCCAATAGTAGACAAATTGTATGGTAACCTTGGAATGTACTGAAGGGGCAGATGAACGCAAGAGTTATAAGAGTATCTATATATTCCTCCTTGCCGCACATATTTCAAAAGCATTGCTAACTCCAAGAAGCTCAGCTGCCTGCAGTATCGCTAACTCAAACAACTTCGATCAATGCAAGGAGAACAGACTAACTTTGTTTATAGTACATCGGAGCCTTGGGAAAGGGCGTCTTGCCAATAGTATGAAAGAAGCTGCCGTTTCTACTACTGAAGTGATGCAGCTTAATGACAGAGATATAGCAAGATAAGAATATCGTGCATGAGAAGTAGCTCAGCTCACGGTGTAGTGGTGTAGTGAGAACTGAATAGACAGGCAGTTAAAGCAGGTGAAACAACTGATAGGGGGTATGTTGCCTGCAATGAAGTCATACCTCCCATCTTCAGCCGTGAGAATAAGCCTTGTGCCACTGCCCGAGACAAGGCTGAGGAGAATAATATGGGGTCCAAATCCACTGTAAGAATATCGCGTATGGTGTTTGCTGATGAGTCCCGCCCAGATCTTGTACGTTATCACATGCTGTCTATTCTTGCTTCACTGAACTTTCCCACTTCTGAGATGTTCTCGGATCTTCAAACCGGATCCAACCATAGGATAAAGCTGATGGATACTTGTGGAGAGCCCCCAACTTCAAAGTAGCATGCCTCGTTTTGGGATGGGCGTAGTACAAAGCAAAGAACACGGTGTTAATACTTTACATAGTGATGGAAATTTATTTATAGAACATATTTACGTTCAACTTTTAGGATAGAGTGTGTAAGTCATTAAGCAATCATCTTACTATACTTTTGATAGGTTACTGGCAACGAGAGATACAGTAGAAGAAAGATAAAAGATGATTCAATTACAGTATATTCACCTCACGAAGCAGCGTTTTCCCACTCATAGACAACAACGAAGGGCGCAATTGCATCGTCACCTTATTTTGATTTTGGACCCCTTTCATGCATATCATGCATCTCTGTATCTGGCATGCATACCATCAAACAAGGACGTGAATACACAAAGTTTCAAAAATCCTAGTATTACAAGTGCGTCACGTGCCTAGGACCAGGTCTTGAAATCTACAAGAAAGAGTACGTTCTCATTGCTTAAGAATCTACGCAGCCATCAACTTGCTCTGATAAATACACATACACTGCTCAAATCCTCAAGTATGGAATACCATATCTTAAGCATAGGCTCTTACCAGCCTTACCATGCTATCATTGTTGTGGTAGTCAGTATAGTCGCGAAATTTCTTTTCAGGCTCTACAAGGTGCGCCGTATGATGATCAGGTTGAAGGAACAGGGCCTGGTGAGTCCAACAATTCCTTGATAGACAGGCTCAATTACGTCCTTCCAAAGCTGATTGATTAAAGTGTATGCCCCCGCACAATCCCCTCTTCGGTCATTTGCTCGTCACACATAATGTTCTGTCGAAAATCCCTAGCGACGCACATCCGCTGTACCTACCTGATCAACTCCGACGCAAATATCCTGATATGGGTCCTGTTTTCTACGTCGATCTGTGGCCTTTCAGCAGTCCAATCCTTTTTGCAAACTCTCCGGCTGCAGCATACCAACTCATGCAGGAACAACCGCATCCCAAAGCAGACCCCGTACGCAAGTTCATGTACCCCTTGACCAAAAACAACGACCTGGTAACCATGGAAGGACAACTATGGAAAGACTGGCGGAGTGTGTTTAATCCTGGTTTCAGTGCAAACCATCTCATCACGCTCGTGCCTAGGATTTTACAGGCAGTCTCTACATATTGTGAAGTCCTAGGCGAGCATGCCCAGATGAAGGATATGTTCTACTTGGAACGCGCAACTATAAACATGACAATGGACGTTATAGGAATAGTCACACTGTATGTCACTCACCGACTGTCTGTTTCCAGTAGTTGCTAACAACAATAAGGGGTACGCACTTCAACGCACAAAGATCTGATAGTGGCTTTGTGTCTGCACTACGGCAACAGATATTATGGCTACCATCTGGGTCGCAAGTACACCCATTTCAACGATTGAATCCAATCCGTCCACTTGCTCAACTATTCCATAACCGTCGAATGGATCGATATCTTTCCAGTAAAATCGACCAATGTTTTGCGTCCCACAATGAGCTCGATCACGAGAATGGACCAAGCAGCCACAAGCCAAAAACGATCATCGGCCTGGCATTGGACAAATACCTACAGAAACAGCCAGCATCGGAGAGCATCAGTAGCCTGAACGCAACATTCAAGGATTTCGCCATCAGTCAAATGAAGGGTCTCATTCTTGCTGGGCATGGAACCACCGCAAATAGTCTATGCTTCATCTACTATCTGCTGTCTACCAATCCACCGGCTCTCCAGCGCATTCGAGAAGAGCATGACGACATCTTGGGTATCGATATTGATCAAACATCCTCGATTGTCATCGAAAGACCACACGTTCTTAATCAGCTCCCATATACCCTTGCAGTAATCAAAGAAACACTACGTTTGTTTCCCGCCGATTCCAGCCCTCGTCGCGGTGACATTGGGTTTTCATTAACTGAAGATGGTCACCAGTACCCAACAGATGGTTGTATGGTCTGGACTTTGATCCAAGCCATACACCGTGATCCTCGATACTGGCCCCAGCCAGATACCTTCCTTCCCGAGCGTTGGCTCACTTCAAAGGATGACCCCCTGCACCCTGTCAAAGGTGCGTGGCGAGCTTTCGAGTTTGGACCGCGCAACTGCGTCGGTCAGGAGTTGGCAATGTTGGAGATGAAACTCGCGTTGACCATGACGGTCCGGAAATTCGATTTCAGCGCTAGATTTGAAGAGTGGGAGCAGATCAACCGGAGAAAGGGCCCAAAGACCATCAATGGGGAGAGTGCTTATCAGACTTTAGACGGCACTAACCGACCACGGAACGGCTTTCCTTGTAGAGTGACCATGAGGGGTTCATGACTTCGGCGCTTTAGAATACTGGCATGGCAATATTAACATCATCTGGCTCATCAATGCTGAAGCCATATTAATAAAGAAAAGAACAGATCGAATGTGACACCGATGGTTCCATCCTTTAAGAGCTTCCTCCAATCCCGGAAGCCACGAGATCAATGCCTTGCACCGAGAACCAATGCACCTGGCAAGGGATATAAGCAGAGTCTCCGTCGTTGTCTGCTGTCCAAGACCGCAAGCGAATCGACCAACTGCGCCAGCCAGCAAGCTGCCTTTCCGCAAATTATACCGTCTCCAAGGCTAGTCACAGCCTTGCAATGTGAGGATCCATCGATAGTACTCTGTACATCAACCTTTTCAGCTGCAGTATAAATTACAACAGTCTCTGAAACCGATATCATGCACAAAATGTGGGGGCCACCACTTATACCCTCACATTACGTATACAATGTTATCCCCTGAGTGTCATTATTCTCATGCAACCCGTATATTTGTCTATCTCAGTTTTAGCATTACATCCACCATCCCAATGCCTCACCAAAGCTCCCCTCCGTCAAGTGTGCTGGGATATTGAAGCACTGATGCCACGGAAGAAGAGACATAAGAGCTAAAGTCAAGAGGATGCCTTCTTCAATGGCTTTCGACAAGGGTGGCGCCATTATGAACATCATCAGGTACACATGCCTATATAGCTTGGTTTATTGGTCGGAGACGCAAGACGTCCTCCGCAAAAGGTGAAGTCAGAAGATGGCTCAAGACGGTCAAAGTCGTAGACTGAAGTCAGCAACAGCCCGACAAGTAGCCAATCTTGGAACATGCATAACCGGCAGTACCGGCCAAGAGCAGCAATACACGCACGTCCGAATTACCCAACGCCTCCGGACGCCTCCATGCAAGCTAACATGCGAACGAAGTACATTGGGTGGTAGGTCTGGCCCAGCGAACCTAGGAAACCATCGTTTTATGACTTGAAACCATCCCTCATACTCTGGCTGCTGGCGCTCATCGGAGGGTTCGAGGTCGGTAGTATGCCAGTCTTTGCTTTTGAGCTTTGCTTTACTTTCGCCCAAGTGTACATAATGCCGCTCACGAAACCAACCCCGATGGCGGAAACACTCGGAAACGTTACGGGTACGTCGAAGAAGATTAGTCCGCTAAGCGCGAGCGGGAGTTTGTTGAGAGCTCCGACCATAGAGTAGGTGGTCGAGGACGTGACACGAACACACCAGGCGGAAGTATACGAGATAAAGATGGAGGATAGACCGGAGAAGATCATGGCGAGGATCAAGCCATTCCGCCGCTCGGCTGGAAAGTTTTTATTGATATTCTCAGAGGACCAATTTTCGAAGAAGATTGAGCAGACCAGGAGAATGGGAATCGTTAGGAGGTTGTTGTAATACATGGCTAGGAGCTATTAGCGCTTTGCAGTCCGGTTGGTGTCGATTGAAGCAACTTACTGTCAAAGTCCTTGAAATTCGTCAACTTGATCCTCTTTCGCATCCCAAGGATATAGGCAGCGTTAGACAAGCAATTGAACAACATCCAAATATAACCCGCATTTAGTGTCGATATCTTGGCGGAGGCCTCGGTGCTGGAGTGACCGTAGTTTTGAAGAGCATGTTGAATGTCTGCCCAAGCCGCAATGACCGAGCTCAGGACCATCAACCCAAACGAAAACAGAGCCATGCCGGTCACTGAGCCACCAAACCAGAGGACCTCCCCGTACGCAATCAAGATAATTGTCAAATTCTTGAAGATGGTATAGACAGGAATGGATAGAAATTGCAGTGCCTTAGTGCTGGTATAGATCATTCCGATAAGGAGGAGCGAGATCGGGAACCCTGCGCAACAGGTCAGCCACCATTGAGTCTATGCATTGCAGATGCCTAGCACAAACATTTCTTGGCCTCGTCCGAGTTGAAGTCTCGATATGTGATAACGCCGAATGATTTGCAGCTCTGAATTGCAATCACACAGACCACAGACTATCAACTGGTCAGCTTGCACTGCACTCGCCTTGGACACGGGAGGGCGGCGTACCTGAACACACAGCAGAAAGAAGTTGAGATTGAAATCTAATCCCGAAAGCACAAACTTGTTCGTCACCGTCATCAAGATCGAAGAACCGCAGTAGCTCAAGATGGGTACGACAGGGTGGTTGGCGACTGAGGAGAGCGGTGCTGGCTGCAGTGGTCGCTGGACGGGTGGCGGCTCATAGTGATTCGTCTTGTCGCCCATTTCGATCTGGAAATCATCTCTCTTCTTTTCGTCGCCCATTGTTATCGTTGTTTGCGAAGGATCGCAGTCGAGGTCAAATTACTGAGGTTTGAGGAGATTGCGCAAGCTCTCCGAAAGGAGAGACCCAAGACTTAGACAGACGGAACCACCAGACGGGAAGAGTATTCTGACGAGGCTATCACGTCCCGAAGACCTTCTTTGAAAAGAGCGTAAGTTCTAAGAGTCCTTAATTCAATCTTCGTTGATAAGACCGCTGGGCATTGTCCTCCAAAGGATACAACTACTTAAATGTCGAAATGATTTTGGTCGGTTGTCCCAAAACAGGCAAGCGTCGAATCAGTCCCAGGGTTCGACGAGTTTCATAATCAATACCAATGCGCTGTCCAAGGAAGCTAACTGTTGCCAGCCAAGCTCTCCACGACTAATCATTAGTCGAAGCAGTCCTACAGTTGGTCGACGAACAGTGGTCTTCAAGCACACCCTCATTTTACCCCTACCAGCCGGCAGAATCCCGCAATCGACACTGCCCAACCCCACAATGCCCGCCCTCGACCCAAGCGTCGCCTCCCTCCTCGACAAATCCCTAACCTCCACCTCCCATTCCCACTCGCCCTCGCACTCCCGCTCCTCCACCCCCTCCCTCGACGCCGACGACCTCCTCTCCACCCTCGACGACGACCCGGCCCTACAAACCTACCGCGAAACGCGCATCGCCCAACTAAGCACCGAGCTCTCCGCCGCCACGCACCTGCGCAGCCTCTCGCACGGCACCCTCAGCACCCTCACCTCCGAAAAGAGCCTCATGGACACCACGACCAGCACGCCTCGGTGCGTGGTGCACTTCTTCAAGCCGGACTTTGCGCGCTGCGCCGTCATGGACGCACATCTGGAGAGGCTGGCGGGCCCGCATTACGAGTGTCGGTTTCTGCGCATCGATGTTGGGAACGCGCCGTTTTTGGTGGACAGGTTGGGGGTCCGGGTGTTGCCGTGCGTGTTGGGGTTTGTGGAGGGGACGTGTGTGGAGAGGGTGGTGGGGTTCGAGGGGCTGGGGGGTGGTGGGGATGGGTTTGAGACCAGGGGGTTGGAGGAGAGGTTGCTGAGGGCGGCGGTGCTGGTTAGGGAGAAGGTTGTGGAGGGTGCGGAGGAGGCGGGGAAGATGAGGTGGAGAGGGAAAGGGGTTGAGGGGAAGGGCGAGGACGACGACGACGATGATGATGATTGGGATTAGCAAGCATCGACGCGGAGCGATGTTCGGAAATCCGGTAACAGCATCTTGGGCTACAACAGCGAGCTCTGCCCGGAGCGCCAACAGAATCTGAGACGGCAGGATCTTCCTATCGACGCGCTATGAACACCAACTCGCGAGCTATGGACTCGCTAGTCTTCAGCGATCCAGTTCAGATATATGCATGTCCGGACAGATTCAATAACGCGAACGACTAAGGAGAACCGAAGCACACATTCTGTCGGAGCTTGACCTTCCAAAGTGGAGTCTAGCAGAGCGCTCCCGAACGCGAAGGAACGAGGACACGATGGATCATTGTAGAAACAAAAGACAGTGTGTGAGAAGCTATACGCCCCTGATTACATCCTACTCCGAGGTGATGGATTGAATGGGATAGAAAGAAGCCCGAGGGATGTGTATTCCAATTCGATCCATTCAGCTGTGTGTAGCGTTCTCTGATTGCCGCTTCTGCCTAGAACACACGTTGACATGATTCATGTACTCCTGTCTGAATAGCGTTCACCTTGCATATGAAAGAGTTCCCCGTTGCTGCAAGCTCAAACACACCATATGTACCACCAGTCAAGAAACCCAAATCCGTATGCTAAACCGTTACAAAAGCGATCTGCCTACCGATCATATGACGACAAAGGCAGCGGGCAACGGCAGAAACTGACGATTGTAAACGTATTGTAGTTGTAACAGTACCTAGCGTGTGTACATACAGGATCAAAACAGAGATGGGCCAAATGGCAAGACGCCAGGCCAGCCTCAACCTCAGCCTCAGCCAAAAACGAGAAACGGAGAAAAGCGCCGAGGTCCAATGTAAAGGTTTGAGAGCTGTGTGTTCTTAAAGGTACAGAAATGAAACGGCGGCTTTGCTCTCTGTGTGGTTACAGATAGGGGAGGAACCGTGTACTGTGTCAACACCGGCTTGAAGATAGATGGGGTTCATTGAACTAGAAGCAGACATATGAGGCGGGGAAAGTGCCCAAGTAAGTACGGTAGCTGGTATCTTGTGCGTTTCGGGTGCTGTGCTTGCGACGCAGAAAGGCAAGATGTAAACTCCTGCAAACGCTCCGTTTCCAGGTGAGCTATTAGGGTAATCCAACCGTAGCGTAGGCTTAGGCCTCGACTCCTTTCATGTCACTAAGCCCGTCCACCCCAAGGCCACTCACCACCGGCTCTTTTTGGTCTCCTTTCTCATTGTCATCGATAAGCCCGACGGTCTCCATTGCATCGCCTGATTCCTTCTGTCTCTTCTCCTCGTCGCTAACCCTTGGTGTGGCTACCTCGACCAATTCTTTGTCCGTCTCGCTCGCCGGCGTTTCCGTGGCTGTAGAGTCTGTGCTTGTATCCTCGCCGGTATGGACCGTGATTGGGGCCCGAGTCTCCTCCGAGACTCTCGCTAGCGGACTTGACTTTCCTACCGTTCCGCGAGGACTTGAAGGAGCTGGAATCTTGAGTGCGAACCGTTGCGGAGACCTGCCTCGTTCCTCGTTACTGTTTCTCGGGCTGCCGTAGGGAGATGGACCGTTGGGACTCGAGGCTCCATTGCCCTCTGATCCGTTCATCGGCCTTCTTCTCGGTCCCTTGCGGCCATACTTCTGATCCATCCTCCACCTCAGAATGTCGAGATAGCCTGGCTCGACGCTTGACGTTTTGAACTCCCTTAGCTTGAGCTCTTGCGTCTCTTCATCCACGAACACCTTCTCGCTGCACATGTCGTCGGCTACCATGGCCAAAAAGGCAGACCAAGACCGTGCCACGACATATTTGCAATCATAGTCTCGGCCGAAGATGATGATCTGTCCCCATTTACCGGCAGGTCCCGGTGCCAGGTCGACGGCGATGTTGTTCCCGCCCCAGTCGCGAGCGAGCGGGATCCAGCCAGAGTGGGCATATGCTTTCTGGGCAGCGCGGGGTGGTTGCGAATCTTGTCTGTCAAGGAGTTCCTGCCTCCAGAGGGGATTCTGAGGTGGTTGCGGTGGCGCGAAGGACGATGATGCTCCGCCGAAAGCTCTTGAAGGAAATTGCGGTTGATGCTGTACGGATGCACTGAGATACTCTTCATTGACCACTCTCCAATTCTTCCACTCCTGCACGATTTCCTCGCAGTCTAGCAACATGCAACCAAAGATGATCCCCGTCGGTAGTCCGCCTCGTTCTTGGCCATCATGGACCTGCAACGACTCTCGTACCTCTAACGGCAGAGAGCAGTCAAGCTCGTGCTCCAATTCATTCACGTCGTTCTGAGTGCAACCTTCCGAAAGCTGATCGTAAAGCTCCTCATAGTTATCCTCGACCCAGCGCTCGATCTTTTTCCAGGAGTGTGCCACCGGCGGTGGAGGTGGCAGGCCATCCTGAAAACTCTGCATCTGAATCTCTCCAGGCACACTGTCGAAGGAGGCGTTCTCATTGAATTGCTTCTTCTGCATCGCCGACCTCAAGCCTGGGGAGTAGGGAGAGGTCGGCGTCTGTACCAGACCCGGAGAGACGGGCCAGCCGTTGGTGCCTTCTTGCGACGCACCCATAAACCGTCTGGAGCTCTCGTCCACATAAGGGGAATTGAGATCAGGTCGCGAGTCTAATGCACTCGTCGCGATGGATGTGAGGGGTGCGTGACGGCTTTGATTGAGAGGCATATGTTGTCCGGTGCGGTAAGGAGAGTCGTGGGAAGCGTGTCGGTCCTGTGAGGTCATGGTATGCCAAAACGAACGCCATGTGGACCCAAAGCTGTCGAGTAAACGGTATGTCAGCACATGCAATGCAACTCGGCGAATGTGCAAGAGTCAATGACGCGCCCACACAAGGAAATTCAGAGCTCACGAGGGTGCCATGATGGGCGATTGATCAACTACTGTCGCCGACACGGTGATGAAAGGTGAAGTGTTGTAGCCACAACGGCGTCTTTTCGCTACACGTCTGATTTGCGACTGGTGATGATGCCTTATCGAAGAAGTAAGCAGTGTACTCTACCATTTGGGTGTGGATTGAAGAGCGGACGTCAGAGGTTTGGAAAGGGGAGTCCGGTTCAGTCGCGCTTGCTGCAGGTATGGATGTAGGTAAGGTAGTGTAAAGGTACAAGTGCCTCCGTAGGTTACGGTACTTGCCCTCTGTATGTATGCACGCACGAGGTGGAAGTAGCCGAAGCGAAGCGAAGCACAGCACAGCAAAGCAAAGCGAATGCTTGAACGGACTGAAACACAACAGAGAAACAAACTCAACAAACTCGCTTCCACCCTGCGTCTGATATCTCAAGCAACCTGATAGGCACTGCCGACAAGGATAATATCGCATAAGTTGCCTGTTTCAGTACGGATCAAGACTATTGACTCGTCGAAAGGGAATTAGAAGTTCAGTTCACAGCAGTCGGGCAAAGGATACCTTACCCGTGCCTACTAGGTAGGTCCATGTATCTTACAAGTACTGTAATTAGAGATGGCTCTGGCAACGGCCGTTACTGTGGCCCGTGGAGGGCTTAAGGTATTCAAGTTTGAGTATAACTACCTACTGGGCCGTTCAATAACTAACAATGCCCAGCGAACCTTGACTTCCCAAGTGTATTGCTTATCATCAGGGAGTTCAAAGTTACGAAGCGATACAAGGTAGAGTACTCCGTAGGTAACGGGTTAATCATTATTGATGGCGGTGTTGTGGGGCTTGCTTTAATTAGACGGGCAAATTGTTTCTTGAGAGCCCTTGTTGATCGCAACTGACGTGCCCCTGAAGCCACTGGAGGCTGTCATTGGTTAAATGGCTAAAGGATCGACTCCGAGAAGACGGCAATTCGACGCCTCCGCCGGACTTCAAGCTTTCTTCGGAGGCAAAATCAACTTTAAGTTAAACTTTTGGCCTTTACCTTACAACGTACGCTTGCCCACTTGAGCCCCGTCCATGATTAATCGGATACTTCGACTCCTTGTCGTTGTATTATACTTCCGTAGAGTACATATATCTGTCTTTATCAGATTGTAATATATCTGAAGTTGAGATGAGCGCGTGGTCAGTTGCAGATCTCGTGGCAAAGGAGACATATTTAGAAGTAATCTGGCAAGCACATGTGTTAGAGGAGCGGACCTCCGTCCGTCCGATGATCATAATCCGTTGACCTCGTGGTCTCTACGACCGAAACTAGGTGGCACTGTGGACTTTGCTTTTGAGTGCAAGGCAGCATCAATCGCCTGCCACATGACTGTGCACTTCGCCACGATAGATATGTTGTGTTCGTGCAGTGGTGTTGAAAAGGCTCAAAATTCTACCAGGCTCTCTTACGGCTCAACGAGGGTTTTGGGAAAACCTCGCACCAAGATTTGGAAAATTTCTACTGCTGATTTAAGCAGGAACTTTTCTATCCTCTTCGACCACCAGTCACAACTGTGAACTTGTCTCCCTTGAGTTCAATGGATCAACCCCCAACCGACCCCTCCTCCGCCGACCCATCTTCATTTCTTCGGAGGAGGAACCCACCACAATCACCATCGCGGCACCAACCGCACAAGAGCTGGCACTCCAACCAGGCCGACAGGATCAAGCATCAGATGCAAGTGGATGGCCACTGCACCTGGGGCTACATAATCTACTGCACAACGTACGCCAGCGATGCGGACTGGGCCGAGTTCCTCCGCCGTCTGCACTTCTGCATGGAGCGCTCCTTCGACCGCTGCAACGGCCGGGACATTCTTGACGCCTTCACCTTGACCGTCTTTTCGGACTGCTCGCTCTTCGACTGCGCTGACACGCCTGCCGTCCGCACGCACTTTCGACAATGGGCAAAGAACGCTTTCCGTGCCGAGCAGCAGCAGCAGCAACAGCAACAGCCGCAAGATGCTTTCGCCAGTGGTGGCAAGAAGCAAGTCCGCATGGGCCATTCGCCGCGCTACCAGTTCTGCGTGCAGGTGGACGAGGCCGCACTGTGCTCGGTTGTCCATGATGCGCCGGCGCCTCCAGCACCGAACACGACGAAAAAGGGCTGGGTCAGGCTCATCAGCAAGTCATGAATTCTGATTGAGGAGGACTCCTGCGCACACCCGGACCCAAATGTGTATGAGTTGATTGAGGGCGTGACGGAGCGCAATGTCAGGTGGATGAAAGTCCCTTACCACAGTGTCATGACAGAGTACTACTCAGGGAATGAGGGACTCAATGGGTGGTGGACAGAGTATTGTTGCCCACCTAAGGTTGTGGGCCCTCCATACAATGAATAGATGAACATTGATCCTCTTGTCTTTAAGACTTGAAAGGATTGACAGGTCAAGGAGGCAAGATGCATAGTATATTCAAAAAAAGATGAAGACTACAGCAGACATGATTTACAGATTTGCAGCACCAGACTACTTCTTAACACCGATATCACCCCACTTTCTCTCATTCTCTCACTCACTCACACTTGCAACACTCACTCACACTTGCAACACTCACAAAACTCCCACACAGACCACATAGCCCACCCACAAGTTCTGACAGTTGTTTTTGATCACAGGGTTCCATGAGTACAGTTGGGCAAAAGTGTCATTGTACTGTGTTTTGATCTTCATGCATGAGTTGTCACTGACAACAGTATAGTATGTGTCACAGTTTGATGTGATGCCTGACTGCATGGGCATCAGTGCAGTTGTCATTGTGCTCACAGAGCCCAAGCTGATTGAACCCTGAACACAATATGTGTAGTTAAGTCAGAGACTCTTGCAGTTGCTTCTGACTACAAAGGCAGATTAGTTCTCATTTGAGGATCCCTGACTTATGGCAGGTAGTAGAGATGGGTATCAACATACTACTTGGGTTTCACGCATAGAATTGTGTAAATGAGATTCCATACATTGTCTCAATGTTGGCACAGAAATCTCCCAACTGCACAGTGTAATATTGCTTGCAGTCTGTGACTCTGTTGGTGGTGGTAGGGCTCATCAACACAGTTGTGGTTTTGATGGCAGTCAGTGTCTGAAATGATGTTGTGAATGGTTCAGAAGTCACAGTACTGACTGGTTTTGAGGCATTGACATCAACACACAGTGAACACATCTCATTGATGAGGAGGTTCACATAGAGATTTGTGTTGCAGTTGAAGCTCAGTCAGATATTCCACATCATCAGTTGAGCAGTGATGACAAAGTAGTCACTTTCAATGTTTCTGCACATGTATTCTACAGTACTCTAAGTTAGTGAATGAATTCTTGCATTGCAGATTGTCATGATGCTTCTGACAGATGCTGTGAATGAAGAATTGAATAATGACTGATCTTCACTTTTGTAGTCTATCAACTTGAGAAAGCAATCACAATTGGATGATGTGCCGGACAGGATCTCAGTTGCATTGATTGAAGTGCAGTTGTTGAAGGTGTTCACAGCTGTGACTATTAGCTTATGCAATGGGTTTGTGAATCAGTGAGCATCTTACTTGTAGCATTGCTCTGCACAGTACAGTAGCTGTAGTTCACCTGCAGGCTGCAGCTGCTCAGATTTGAGAAAAGACTGAGGTTTCAGCTGATGAGCTGGTCAGTTGTGATATTGGAAAGGAATGTGATGAAGAAGCAATTGTTCTTCTGGCTGAAATTGTAATTGTGATAAGTATAGCAATTGAAAAGGGTGTTGGGAGCTTGAGGTAAGTAAGAGGGTGTGGGATGAAATTCAGCTTGAAAAGTAAACATAGTGATGGTCATGTTGACAGAGACAAATGTGACTGAAGTAATCATGATACTTGAGCTGTCACTTGTTGTTGTATAGTCTGGATAGGTGTGGATGTCATCAATCAATTTTGATGCAATATGCTATTCTGAGATCCAGATTCATGCAATTGACATTGATCTCAGAATTAAGAAAGTACAAATTGGACAAAGAGATATAATTGGTCACTGATATGAGCCCACATGTGTCATCTTTGATGATCTATATTGTTCAATTAGTATCTGTTGTCTGATTGTAAGAAAGATCTCTACAAGAACAAACATGACTTACTGTGTATCAGTCACCACAGTCTCTGTTCAATTTCATCATAGCATTTGTAGATGCAGTCATAGCTGTAGTAGTGACAGTGCTGACACTCAAGTTTGTTGATGCAGATGAGTTGAGTAAATCTTTGAGAGAGCTACATAAAGATCATCAGCAATGTCTACTCACTGTTTCTCTTTCTTGATTTCTCTTGAAGAGAAAGGATGACAGTCACTTACCTGACACAGACTTGATATCCAATGAAACTAGCACCATTCTGACAAAGAGTGTTGAAATTAGGGTTTCAAGTCAAGAACTGAGAAATAGTAATGGGTGGGTGTGCCAGGGCCACAGAAGCACAAGTGTTCATGACTTGTCAAGTGTACATCTCACAGATTGCAGGCAAGCAGAGATCTGTATCAACAAAAGTGTTGAAGTTCTGACAGTAAAGATTCAGGTTATTCTTGTACAGAAGGCTGTAAGTCAAGATGTTGAGCTCTTGAGAGATCAATATACACATATCTGTAAGTTGAATGACATAAGAATTCATACAGGTAGACAGAGATGTGACAGTAGCAGAGGTGGTGACTGATACTGTAGCACTTGTGTTGAGTCTGTATGCTGTGGGGGTCATATAGCTGTATTGTGTGGCGTTGCAGACCAAGATCAATGAGACAAAATTGCTCGCCAGACCAGAATCATATCCAAGTGAATTGCTCAGTTGCAGCTGTTGAGCATCAAGCCAACAACTAGAGCAGCTTTGAGTGATGTTGAGATAGCCTTGAGCCTGCCATTCAACAATCTGTGAATCACAATATTGTTCTGTGGTGCTGTGATTACATCTTAGAAAAGTTCCCAGACATCATTTGTTAAGAATTCCATACCTGTCTTTTAGGCAAGCCAAATTGTAGGTATAGATATAACTATCAGCAAAGAATGTGACTGAAGATGATCAGAAAAAGTGACAGACTCTAGAAGTTCAGTTGGGGTACCTGAATATGCAATGTCATTGTACACAACAACATCTGTGCTGACGGTGCAAGCTGCAGCAATGATCAATCTTGCACTCTGGAGAGATGAAAGACAGGATGTCCCACAAAGATAGGAGATCTCATCAGGGTTGATGACACCTCCACTATGATATATGTCAGTTGTAGAATGATTGATGGCATCCAGACCAATGTCATTGAATCAGGCCAAGGAGAAGAGGAAGTCCACTGAGCTGCAATGTCCACCAATGTGCCTGGGCAAGCAATGCTGGTGTTTAAAGCCTGTGTGCAAGATGTGAAGACATTGTACAGCATTCCCATGACAGGGTCTTGAAGTTGCTGCAACCATGATGATCAGATAAAGAGTGCTAGAAGCAGAACAGGTAATGAGTGAACGGTCATGTTAGGCTCTTGTTTGTGGGAGCGTTGACAATTCAAAGAAAAACTGTAGTTGAGACAACAAGCTGACCAGAGAAGAGTAATGGAAGAACAAGAGTTGAGAAGGTTAAAGGGCTCGCAGAGGAAGACATCAGAAGAAATTCAGAGACATACCCTAGGTGTATGATATTGACCAAAGAAATCCAGTCACCTCTACCCTCCAGCACAGCCCTCAAGACTTGAGGTCAGCGCAACCACCACACACACACTGCAACTTTGATCATCTAATCTCATAATCTCCATGATCTCCATGGACGTTACAGTAGCAATAACAACATGCAAGGGGCCTCGATCCTTTCAACATGCATGCACACACCCTTAAATATTGGACCCCACACCCTCTCCCAGAACCCAACCAAGACACCAACATCAGCAAGACGCCAACGTCAGCACCTGAAGAGATCCGGAGTCATGCATCAATCCTTCACTCGCTCTTGAAAACTACCTCAGTATGTAAGGTACTCCTGGACTACTCATCATCCTTGAGAACTGATGTCAACAGTTACGAAGTTATATATCGCGAACATCTAGCAAGCACCTTGGCATTACAGTACAAAGACCGATCCTCCAGATGTAGGAACTCCGCAAAGAGATCTGGCCATCAATGAGCCCCCTGGCTAAACTCCATAATGTTTTCTCCTTTTACTCGGGCCGACGACTATCCGAGTCTTATATGCAGGCGCATGGATTATGGGAGTCTTTTACCCTTTCTCCTGAGCGCATAATGCCAAGGGCAACTCAACCCCTTGCAAAACTGTGGCTGCTTACTGTCAGTCCCGCTGAGAAGATCAGCATGCTGACATGCGGGCTTGAGGAGGCATCACATTATCACAGGATGGAGTTGGGAGGTGTGGTGTGCCGCGAATCTATTTCTTCGTACTTGCTTTCCTCCTTTCCTCGACTTGTGTCGTTTTGCACATCTCTCTTTCTTGCAAACCACTACAGTCCTTTCTCTTGAGCATGGCCGATAAGCAGCCTTCCAAGCGAAGAGCGGCCGGTGGGCTGTCCATTCTTTCGTTGGGTGCGATACTTGCTTTCAGTGTTTATACCTGGTACACTCCCGGGGCCGACCTGTTGCCAAGATCGATTGTGGCACGACACACCGGCGACCTTGACCTTCAAGATACGCCTGAACACCTGTCGATTCTCACTTTAGAACGAAGACAATCCTTTCAATGCGGCGCTGGCAACCCATGCAGCAACGGGGCATGCTGTGGTGGCAGCGGTTATTGTGGCTACGGTGAGCCTTCCGTGAATGAAACATTGACTGGCACATGGAGCTCATGCTTGACAGGCCCAACATACTGCGGGAGTGGCTGCGTTTCTAACTGTGGTGCTGTCGCGGAGTGCGGTCAGTACGCGGCAACTGCAGGCACACAATGTCCTTTGAACACTTGTTGTAGCCAGTACAGCTTCGTAAGTCTCTGAAATGCAAGTACCACTGACCAAATCGAGGCTGATACATGAACAACAGTGCGGCACAACATCGGACTTCTGTGGAAGTGCGTCTCTCTGCCATTGTTTCCCTCGTCAACGGTCGAAGTGTTGACTGACAGCTGATTGTAATAGAGGGCTGTCAAAGCAATTGTGTCCTCAATCCCACACCGCCTGGTGGAGGTTCCGGCTAAGCCCTTCTCAGCAACAAAGTGATTGGTTACTACGAATCTTGGTCCGCTAGATTGAACTGCCACCAGATCAAACCCACCGATCTGCCACTGGACGCTTTGACACAGTGAGTGCCGAGCATGGGCTCAGTCTTTTAAAGCAGTGCTAACGAGCTAATAGCATCAATTTTGCCTTTGCGTACATTGATCCCGGTTCATACGAGATTGTGACTATGGATACTTCCACTCCTTCAAGCTTATTTTCAGACATCACAAATGTCAAGTCTGTGAAGCAGGACTTGTCTATCTTTGTCAGTGTAGGAGGCTGGTCAGTTTTGAAAGTCAAGTTCGAATAATCAAACGAGTGCTGACAGTTGAGCAGGTCTTTTTCGGATAACAACACTGTAAGGGCTCTAGCCGCGGGACAATCTTCTTGAAACATATGCTGACCTTTTCGCTCTTGCGCATCAGGCAACACAGCCGCTTTATGGAAAAATTGCCGCCGACGCTGGGAAGAGGCAGACTTTTGCGAATAATGTAGTAAAATTCATGCGCCAGTACGGTACGTTGTCTATAACATCCGGACAACTAAATTGCTAGTCACTTAGTGTCGACGTTTTCTTGTTCTGAACCTGCTTTGCGCTCTCACTCACATGAGTCAACAGGCTTTGATGGTCTCGACATCGACTGGGAATACCCTGGAGCACCTGACCGAGGTGGGAACACTGATGATACTAAGAACTATGTCTTACTGATGCAGACACTTCGGTCAACCTTTGATGCAAGTGGTGGCAAATATGGACTTACATTCACGACACCCTCATCATACTGGTATTTGCGTTGGTTCGATTTGCCGAACTTGATGAAATATGCCGACTGGACAAATTTCATGACATATGATCTGCACGGTGTTTGGGATGCAACTGACCCAATTGGATCCGTTGTTCAGGGACATACTAATCTTACGTATGTAGCTTCTTTATTGGTGACCCAGATCCTCGAGCTAATGTGGTGTACAGTGAGATCAAGTTAGCTGCGGAATTGTTCTGGCGTGTTGGCATCTCACCGGCCAAAATGGTGCTAGGGTTTGGTTTTTACGGCAGATCCTTCACGCTCACTGATCCCTCATGTACTACTCCTGGTTGTGCGTTCAGCGGCGCCTCAAATCCTGGTTCTTGCACAGCGACTGGTGGAATTCTGGGTTATTACGAGATTCTGGGCATCCTCAACCAGAACCCTTCAATTTCGCCGATCCACGACACCACCAACGCAGTCATGTATTTCACCTTTAATAAGGATCAATGGATCTCCTTTGACAACAAAGACACCTTTCAGCAGAAGGTGGATTGGGCAAATGGTGTTGGGCTTGGAGGTGCTATGATCTGGGCGTCTGACCTAGGTGCGCACTAGAAATCCTCCTGTATCATGGCTTCTCCATATATCACATGTTCCCTAACACTCGACCAGATGACGACAAATATACGGCTCACAGTGCTTTACTCGGGCGAAACATAATCTCGACAAACACACTTCAATTGGAAAGCAAAGCTTTGTCTAACCCGCAGGCTGTCATTTCAAGTTTAGCTTCGGATAATGGTCAAGATTGTTTTGCATACAAGGGCAAGTGTGTGCACCTTGATGACACCAACGCAATGCAGACCGCCTGTGGAGCCGGGAACACAGTTGTTGGCTGGGATGATGCAGGTTGCGGCTCAAAGAGCTGTGTGAGTCCAGGCTCTGGCGAGACCATGTCGAAGCATAGTACTAAGAAATATTCCTAGCATTGCGGCAAACCAATTTGCTGTCCAACGAATGCAGCACCTAAGCAGTGCATCTGGCGGGGTGACAACAACGGGCAGGGAGCGTCCTCAGATTGTTCTGCCCAGTGTTCCGCAGGAGAGATTAACATTAAAGGAATTTCGTCTTCTTGGGGTGGCGGATTTCTAAACGACGGCAATACCAACAAGTGCGGTCGTGGGTTCAAGGTCTTCTGCTGCCCGGACCCGGAGTTTCTCCAATTAACGCAAGGTTGTGCTTACACAAAATGGTGCGTCCAGACTAACATCGCGATACCGGCAGCTGACCAAGATACAGTCGAGGTTCTTGTTCAAGTGACCAAACAGCGCTCTTCACTAGTGCCGCGAGCTGCTGGTTCGGAACACAAACATATTGTTGCCCGAAGCCAACTGATTTGACAGGTTGTCACTGGGTTACTAAAACTCATTCAGGTGGCGTTGACTCCGACTGTGCGAATGCCGTGTGTAATGCAACCGAGGTGGAAGTCCTAAGAAGTAACGGTGGAGATGGTCAGAATGTTCGGTGTGCTTGTAAGTCTCATGCATACTAAT
This sequence comes from Acarospora socialis, assembly GCA_025617375.2. Classification (NCBI taxonomy): domain Eukaryota; kingdom Fungi; phylum Ascomycota; class Lecanoromycetes; order Acarosporales; family Acarosporaceae; genus Acarospora; species Acarospora socialis. The sequence continues at coordinate 1,144,588 of JAMYGW020000011.1, forward strand.
AAATTTCATCCTCGCTATCCTCGCTGGAAGCATTGCGTGATATTTGTCTAACAAATTGTTCAGATGGAAGGCAACAAGCCGCCTGCTGCAGTGTCCAGGTTGCACCTGTTACGCCGGCCACTTGCAGCTACGATCTTTGCAGGACTTCGGGATTCTGTACCAATGACGGAACTCCTGGTATTGCTGAGAATAAGCGGGATGTTGCCCTCATCGAATCCGAGTACGCAGAAGGTCTGCACGCTTTGGAAAAGCGAGGACAAGATCACTACGTTGCCCATCTTCCGAACGGAATTGATTTTGTCATTATAGCGATCATAGTCAACGCAATAGGCGAACTGTTCGCGGGCCGGAACGCGAACCAGGTGATCCGCACTCGGTTCGTCTTGAGACCAGTACTTGTATTGGTCCAGCAATAGACCTCATCCCGATCGGACCAGGAGCGTATCCTCCCGGGCTGGCGGGTGACCAGACGGAGCATCCTCTTGAAGTGAGTGTGCCACTGTCTCCCTGCTACGACGAGCTACATCCTTTAACATGACTGCAATCAGCCACAATTCTCCAGAATCTTCTTCGAGACTGCGACCAGCGGACTGCTGAGAGGGACTACTCCACCGCCTAATAACCTTGCGCCTCTCAACCCCCAATATATAGACAATTACTGGAATCATCCGCTACACAATCTCGGTAATTATCCCGCAATCGGAGGCCCGAACGGTGCAACGCCTTACACCGCCAATGATCGAATGATGGGAGGGTTTGGTTCCATTGACTGGCCCCAACCTCTTATGCCAGTCGACCAGCAGATCAATGGACCTAAAGGAAGAATGTTCAAGCTCGACCCACCGTCTTCGGAAGAGACTCTCACACAGTTGGCGGATAGGGCGGTCGCCAGTGACCAGCAAGGGGACGCAGATGCTTTGCTATCTCACATTCGGAGCGTGAGTCTTCATCGGATGCTTCTTTCGGCCAAGGCTCGCGTGCATTCTGACCCAACCCACAGGCGTTCGCCATTTTCGAGTACATGAACACCCAAGAGTTTATTACCCGTTACAACCTCGCGCGCAACCAGGTCCGTACTCAGCTCGGCTATATCCAGACGGAGTTTGCCAGAAACGGCTGGCCCATACCCGGGATCACGGAATGGTGGGATCTCGTACTCGGTTCGTCCCAATACCCACCCTACAGTGGCAGTGCCCGACGCTGGCTGACTCTTATCCCCTTCGTTTTCAGATGATCACATGCGTCGAATGGAAGATTACATGATTAATTGGATGGACGAGGCAATCGATGACGCCTTCGCTGCTTATCTGCAAGCGAACAACAACCTGCCCGCCGGCCAGACCCTGAACACCTGGCTTTCGGTCCAGAACACCCTCAATCAGTGGCGAGCCATGGTCAACAACAACGGGCAAGGGTTGAGATTCGCTCAGGCAATGTATTCCGCTGCAATTCAGCTGCTGCAACCTCCCGGTAGTCCATAAGCAAAATGGGTCACTGCCAGGTTTCGAGTGCCGCGGTTTGGCAACAACTATCACTACAAAGCACCAATCTGATTCCACCGGATGGGATGAGACCAGGTGCTGCTCTTTCGCTCATCCTTGCAGCTGGAAACGACACTCTGATAGTGGTGCAAGTGAACGCAAAACAAGTCAGAGTCAGCCAGTCAGCGTTCCTTTGCGACCGCCAAAATCAGTTCAGTGGTGTCTTGTTTTCAAATCGATTTGTTTGTATATCACATTTGTTACATTAGCCGCTTCTATACAAATCATATCCTGTGAGTTACATAATATTCGTAGCCCTACGGTAGATGCGCCGGGAGGAAGCTTTGGCCACCTCAAACTTTAGCGCGTCAATAACAATGAGGGTGCCCTGGTGGTGAAGGGAATGTTGAGTAAGGCTGTGCAGTGAAGATGATTGATGATTGATGATCAACAATGGGAGGAGCAAAGGGGGCAAAGCAGCACAGAAGTGAGGCAGCCTCAGGAAAAGGAAGGGCGCAGAAGAGGTTGTCTGATGTGCAAAGTACAGGAAAGGGAGTAGAAAAAGAAGGAAAGATGGACAGATTGAGGAGGGGGGGTTTCTTATAGAAAGATGTCAAAAGTGGTGGGTTAGATAAGCAGGAGGTGTTATATCAGAAATGGCGGCAGCCTAAACTGGAGGGGGATTTCCCGCGCCACGAGATTACTGTAAAAATGAAGTCATAGTTTCAAGAGTACCTAGGTACTTTCATCTAATGTCGACTGCCTCCCAGCAATGAATGCAGTCTGCGCCACCTCTGGTTTCTTGCATAGCTGTGCGATCAGATCCAGGGCAAGACGGAAGATGGTCTCATCATCTGAGTCTCAATGTACTTTTGAATTTTTCCACTTCTGAACTTCGTGGCCTTTGATGTTCAAGGCAGTCTCCGTCCGCAACCACCGTCATTGCTCTCTACTAACCTTCCCAACCCCAGAAGTGCTAATCACAAACCATTAAACCCATATTCTGGCGGTTCCACTCTTACACCTACCCAGGCACCACCCAGGGCGGCATCCCGAAAGCACCATCCACGCCGAACACTCAAGCGCATCATCGAAGCCCATTCCAAGCAGTCTTGCAGAGCTCTAGATATCTCAGGACGCTATCATGCAATCAGCTCTTTTCAAGGCAGAGTAGGACCATGGGTCTTGGGAGGTCATTAGTCCCTACTAAGAAGAGCGGGAGGCTGATTTGGTGAGGGGGAGGATGGCTTCTGTTTGGATTATACGCATTCCTTAGAGACGGAAAATGTCGCAGTTCGACGAATACTATCCGACGCTAGAATGGCTGAGAATCGGCGCTTGATACGCGGAGCTTTGGTTCATGCCAAGGGAAACGGTGGGCACGAGATAACCGCTGGAAACGTGCGCTGCTGAGGTTATGGGAGGTGAGCGTAAGGAAGCTCAGGGCTTATTGTCGTGCAGTGAGAATCATGAAGGTGGGCTACGAAAGGGAGATCTGTCGGTATTCCGTTGGGCGATTGACGAGAGGAGAGAAATTGCGAGAAGCCCAAGCATTGTCCATGCTTCAAGAACAAAACTCCATCCCCGTATCGAAACTGTGGCTTTTTTCGTTTTGTTGATCTTCTATGACCGCAATCAATCACTCTCTACCGACATCCGTAGCGACCACTCCAGCGCTACTAGCTACTAAACGTATGCAGCCCGTCATGCCCATCCTACCTGCACTGCCAACAGCCCAACGCCCACAATAGCCTCTTACCCAACCCCTACTCTCAAGCCTGGTATCCACCTCGCCGACCCTCCACCCTCCGCCAAACCCAAACAAACCCCATCGCCAAAACGCTAACAAGCCCAAACCGCTTCGTCCAAGTCGTAGGGCCCTCAAACCACGCCGGATACAACTCCGCCAACTCTCTCCATCCATCCAGCGCGAAGCCCTGAACATAGCCACTCAGAAGCAGTAACGCAGCGCTAAACCACGCTCCGTTGAAGGTGGAGGGACGGTTCGCTGGTGCGGGGTTGTGGACGAAACCGGTACAGCTTCTTGGATCTGTTACCGTGTTAGTCGGGATTGAGAGACTGGCCTTCGTTGAGCGACACAGGGAGCATATGATGGGAGTGTTACTCACTGACAGGCGCTCGAGAGCTGACATCTACCAAGTCTCCCAAGGTCCCGTCCAGGAGCTCATCGCGCTGTTGCTGTTTCTGGTCCATGATGGTGTCTCTGTGAGGAAGAGAATGTAATGTGTTTGGAAAGTCTGTTAATCATGGCCGTGGAAGAGTGCGGAAGAGGAACTTTATATGGTAGCCTAGTCCTGCGCCCCATTGTTGGTTGGTGATATACGACGTTGTTGGCTGGATCTAAATCGGTAACGGGGGAGGTGCGGGATGTTGCAGGGATTAATCATCAGCTGAGGATTACTCGTACCTTGCAACCATTAGGGGGGATCGAATCCGCCAGAGTGCCGCAGCAGTCACTTGTGGTACGAGAAGGATCAAGAAGGTTACTGCTTGCGCAATGAGGATCATCTACCTAGTGAAACGGATGAACACGAGTACTCGTACAAGGAGCTCTCGGGATGAGAAACAAGCACGGTATTCCGCATGGGAAATTACCAACTGCCTTGATTTCGTCACCTGTCATGAAGACGATGATGGAGAAAGAATGCCTCTCCACGGGCAGATCTGTTCTAGAGGTGGCAATCCGTTAAGGGAATGGATCCAGAGTGCTTTCTTTCAGAATGCCTGAACTCCAGCCAGTGTTTAGGTGCATATCGTCGAGTCTCATTTCGAGAGCGAGAGTCTATGGTGAGCTCGTTGTTGGGGTCGAAAGATAAATTAGGTCGACCCTACTATCCAACCTCCAAGGAGACCGGAAACGTGAATACTACGGCCTGGTAGCCAAGACAGCTACATCTCGCAGCATTCAACGCACCGATGCTTGTGCTGCCTTAGAAAGATTCCCACAGCGAAACAAGAGCTTGATGTACTGTGCGCTGTACTCGCACAGGTGTTGGTGAGAGCAAGCAGTGAAGGGAGTCGAACATATACTCTGACGCATTGAACTGGCGACGTTACGATGGTAGACAACAGGCATCCCGAATCAAGATTTCAAAAACTCGATGTGCTTTCTCTTGTTGCTAAATCCATCCCAACAACAGGAGCAGAACACATCACTATCCCAATCCTTTGATCGAAACGAATGCGGAAACCCAACCTGGAAACACTAGCTATTGCAAAAGCATGATCCACGCAATGAACACAAGCAACCTCGCCTGCTTATCTCGGCAAAGGAATGAAGGAAAGGCATCTCGATTTGAACTGTTGCTTCCTTGCAATGAGGTACTCGACTTGAATCACCTCTGCAGAGTAACTACTGGATAACACACCCACTCGAGTTCTCACAGGGTCCTTGCGCGTTGTCTGTGGCTGGTTTGTATGACTTCTTGCATTTGTCCGTGAACCATACTTCCTGTGTTTTCATCAGCTTCCCGACCCAATCACACATCCAAAGATCCGAGAAATCTAATGATGGGAAAAACAGCATACCTGTGCGAACCACCGGTAGCTGTCGGCGTTGAGCCTGGGGCTGTTGTTCGCCTGATTCTTGAGAACGTATACATTCACCGGGCCGTACCCGTTATCAGCATCAACAATTTCTAGGCCGTGACTAGGATTTGAGGATCAGCAAGCCTCCATAGCATGAACAGTTAGGGGACCTACACTGCTTGACCACTCAGATGTTTCCAATGTCTTGGTGCTACAATCAGTATGTGCGAAAGGTCCTGGAGCAATACAGAGCTTACGTGAATTCGTGTAACAGGATTCCACCAAGGCTACTCATCTCCCCGGACACGGCATCTCCAAGCTTGCCGCATTCGATGTCTGCTAGCTTTGGGTACTTGTAGCCTACCGGGCAAACGACCACTTCGGCTTTATCACCGTTCGCCGCATTCTCGAGATATGCCAAAACTTGCTTGCCCAACCACGATTTTTTGCATGACTTTGCGACACCGGAGACTTCGTTGTACCAGATGCTCAGTTTGGGGAAGTCATTATTGCCGAATGTTGAGCCATCTCCATAGATGGCCTGGAATACCGCCTTGACGGCATCTTTGTCACTGTCTTTGAAGTACCTCTTGAAGATGGGGCCGTTGACAGCATTCGTCGTGAGGACCTTGCCGGCAAGGTCAATGGCATCGACGAAGCCTGTACTGACTTGGGCCAGCTCCGTACGATGATCGGGGTCGAAATCGGCACCAAACTTTGGCGGGTTGCGTTTCGTGAGGCCTGAAGAACTGGAATCGGCCGGTCCGAATGACCTGTGCGCGAATGGATTAGTCTGGATCCAATCGTCGAATTCAGCCTAGGAAGGAGACGTACGGAAAGACTGGAGTGGCCGATATGCCCATGCAAAGTAGAGGCAAGGCCTTGATCAAGCCGAAGACAGAAGGCATTTTGGGTGGTAGAAAGAGAATGGATCGGGGCTTTCTGTGAAGATCGAAGGTATCGTTCGGCTTTTGAGGTGCGCCAGGCTGGAAGTTGATGGTTGTTGAACGTTCAGCTTATCTTCGTCCAAGTCGCCAGTGATGTATATACTATATACTCAGTCGTACACGGCCATGAACCAAACCAACATTCTCAGCAGGATGAAGCCGTTGAACATGGCGAAGTTTCCATCCCTCAGGATCATGTCGAATCGCAGACTACACGTCTACTTTTGACGGCAGTGCAGCGCCGTTGTTGGTATTGTCACGCTGCAAGGATAAGGACTGTTGGAGCTGAAGATCCATGAAGCTGAGGATTCCTCCCCGCTCAGACCTTGTTTAGAAGTAGTCCGTCCCCGTGTTGGCACGAGGTCGGGACTACTTGAAGGCAGTGCAGCGCAGTTCTTGATATGGGCATGCTGTACATGATACCTAATAAGGTAATGTTGGAGCCCTAAGCATTAGAAGCACAGAATTCCTGCATGCCTTATTCTCTTATTTAGAAACAATTCGTTCCGTGTTGTTGGATAGTCCGTCCCGTGTTGTTCGCTTCAGGCTGACTGTGCGGATTCTATGAACAAGCCTGTCCTGATGCGCCTCAATCACAGCATTATTGTTTTTCTGACATGCGTTAGAGTAAAACCTTAGCTGACGTGAGTACATGGGTCTGCGGCAACCAAGCCGAAGCTTGAGTTTGTGGGGTCCGATCCTAGTTGTAGTCAGTCAACCTTCAAGCTGTGCCTCACGGTCATGCAGAAACAACCACGCTTTGTTGTACTTAATTTGTATCATTTCTGGGCATTGCTTTTCTTCAAATTCCCTCTCAAGTCTCCAGTTGCTTCTAATAATATGCACTGAAACACCAACACTAATCAATGCTTGTCAATACGGGAGATCTACACGTTGATTACAGGACCGAGTGACCAGGAAAATGATTCCGTCTCTAGCGTTACATTGACACTTCTTTCAAATCTGCTCAACTGTTGCTCCAACTAGTCGTTCAGCGAGCATTCTTCTTCTTGGCTACTGTTCAGCTCAATCCTTCGTTATTGGGGGTGAAGAGGCGTGACAACCTCGAGCCTAACTTGATTGGCTGGCATGATGCTTCCGTCGGTGAGGCTTGGGCGCCACTTCGACGGCGCTGTGACCTGAACTACACCAACATCTTGATTTCTATTCTACTGTAGAGTCCTTTCGTCTTATACGTCGGAGGTGTTCAGTTCCATATTGCACCCTGGAAGCCCATAGGATTACTTTCTATAACGCGATCCTTTCCATCAGCTGCTGTGCCCTGAATAACATGATGCGTCCATCAGTGAGGCTTGGCCCCATCTAGTGACACTGTTCCTGGTCCCCACCAACATATCGATCCTCTTCTACAGCTATCCCACCTTATGGGTTGGAGCTATCTGGTTTCAAGTTCCCGGCGCAGCCCACAGCGTTACATTCTACATCATGATCCTTCTGTTAGCTGATGTGCCCTGAATGAGGCAGTGGAAGACTTGTCCCAACACGCGTGTCCGGCAGTGGAATAGGCAGTCTATAAAGGACGCTCTCTCCTCCGCTGCAGTCCCGTCCTCACCAAGTTCTTCGATCCACAGCATCTCAACAGTCTTCTTACATCTTCAATCATCTGCACAGCACAAACCTCCTCATTCTTCCTAGCCAAACTTGAACCGATCGCTCGTCCTTTAAACCAAGCAAGCTTCATCATGCACCCGGCATACATCACCGCTCTTGCGACTGCCGCACTCCTCGCTCCTGCCTGGGCGTCCCCCGCCCCGGTCGAGACCATCCGGCTCTGGAACGGCGAGACCACCGTCGAAGCCACCAAAGAGGTCGTACCTCGCGGCTTCGAGGAAAGTCCCAACCCCATCGCTCTCGCGAAGCGGGATCTCCAGTACAGCTGCAAAGGCTCGGCCGGCTGTAAAGAATCGGTCACGGTAGCGCAATGCGACAGGGCGTATGGGAAGATCGTCGACACCAACACCTACGAAACGGGCAACGGGTAAGTCGGGACGCAAAACCGTCCTCCCTTTTTCCATTGCGAAGACGTCTATCACTCACTCTCGGAACAGCAAGAGTAATACCGGCACGTGCGGGTCGAATGGACTCGGATATGGTTGCGGTATCTTCATCGAGGGTAATGGGTGTTCCATCTCCGGTCAAGAGATGAAGGCCGCGTACAACGAGATCCGAAGCCATGCTTGCAGCAAGTGCGGATGGCGGAAGGACTCGGAGACGAAGTGTCAGGTTACCATCAACTACGTCACCGGCTGCATCGGTTAGATTTTGTACCTTACCTATACACTTCATGGTTGGTTGTTCGCATGAAAGGGGTTGTGCTAAGGGAAGGGGAGTGGCGTGTTTTTCGGATTGGCAGGTTATGTGGAGAGTACAACGATCTTTAGCAATAGCAACAGGCAGGGCAATATGATCTCTCTCTCTTTTGACATACGTGTATGTGGCTGGCCATGATTTCATACCCTGGCACCGTGACGGCCTGTGATTGCCTACAATCGTTCTCGAGAATGCTGAGGCTTTCGAAGAATTGGACGAGATTATATGCAATGCGAACCATCCAAACAGCCACAGATATACGAATACACATCTAAAATAGAAGAAGAAAATGGCAAAGAAGGTGGGAAGAAATTGAACGTACCAGGGATCGAACTTGTAGTCTAGCGCCTTACTATGCGTCCTTATCTGATAGAAGCCTGCCTTACTTATACATAGGTATATAGTGTTTCGTAGACAATTCTTACGGCTCAATAAGGCTTTCAGGGCAATCCACTGCCAGATTTGACTAGTTCTCCTGCTATCTTCAAAGTATAGCTTTTTCTAAATGTCAAGTACGATTCTTACCTGTATTTTCGCAAATGGCATGCACAAGAACTATAGCACTCATGCTCGAGAACTTGCCACCTATATAACAATTTGTGGTTCATCCCCCTGTATTGTAAAAGCGCCCTTGATACAACACGAAAGGCATTCATCCAACCTGAGAATTGCCCTCCTATAAGACGTGACACAGCATAGACACCGAGCGACTTCGTTCTCACCAAGCCGTCGGATCACAACACGTCTATCGGCACCTATATCGGATCTATCAGGTAGACTGCCTTCCCCATCAAGGGTGAAGACGGACTCATACGGCACGCGCAACTTCCGGCAACCAGTCCGTGGACAATGGAAAAGGCCCGTGGACTGAAGTATGCTCTCAGCTAATGAAGCGGGCCCGATGCCGGAAAACTCGCCCTTGCTGCTTGAGAAGCGAAAGCTTACCAAGAGTTCTTTGACGGTTTCTTTCAGAATAAGGTCCACTCTCAGATCTGCGGTGGACGTGTCAGCGTCAAGTTGCGGTGTATCCAGTGGCTTGCACGACTCGGCTTTGTAACCTTCAGTTGGGCGGTGCATGTCCCTGATGCTTTGATATCGTCGGCCTGATTTGAGTTCAATAACGCCAGGGAGGACGTGAAAATGCGCTGCCTCGCCTGGCTGGTCAGTGAGCCTTGCTAGAGTTGCGACGTAGATACAGAGGCCCTTGGTCGAGTAGGCAGCAATGCACGAACCCTGCTGCCTGCGCGGTTCGAAAGGGAGTTCGTCCCATAAATGAACGTTGGCAGTACCGGTGAAGACAGCTTCCACTGTCTCAAGGATCGTAGCTTTTTTGAGATATAGCAGTTGTTGTATGTAACCAGGAGCTTTGTTGTCTCTGTATTTGCGCCAGGCCAAATAGACACATTCCAATCCTGATCGGGTCGGCTTTATGTTTGCCTCCAAATTAACTTGGGAGAGACTCCAAATCAATACCGCGATTGTCTCTGCAAGTTGGAGAACGCAGAATCTGCTCTGGTTGCTGGGTGGCTCGTCTCCACAAGCCTGGCAACGGCACATTTTCATCAGATTGGAGGAGGTCATCTCGAGATCAGAGATTGTGGACGCATATGGCTTCGATCCGTCAAGACATGCGTCCATATTGCTCTTCAAGTCCAACAGTTCCGGGAATGTTGCAGAGGCAAAAGTGACATAACCTTTTCCATAGCTGTTCGTATTATAACCTCGCCAGTGCGTGAGAAGATGCCAGGTGCTCTGATGCATAGGGCTTAAGGTTGGCGATAAGCATGTCAGCAAGCTTGGATCGGCGTGTGCTACACCAGAGAATATCTGTCCCATGCTACCTAGAAAGAGACCAAAGGTATGTTTGGCCCCGAGCAATGATATTCCAACGCTCCCGAACGTCTGCTGTATAGCCTCGTGCCATTGCACCCTCCCGGCTGTAAGCTGATATCCTTCACTGAGCACCGTGTCCACGTTTCGTATAATATACGAACTGCTAAGCAGCTGCATGTCTGTAATATCACTCTCCCCGTACAGAACATAGATCTGAGCGGACCTGTTTGTAGGAGTACTTGTAAAGAGTATTCCATGGTTAACATGGCGGATCTCGACGTCGAGACCAAGGAACCAATGACCGAATGCGGCAAGGTATCCACACATCCAGCTTCCGACCAGAGTTATTGAAACCAATGAGCCTGTGGAGAGGCGAGCAATGGCTTGAAGGGCCTTCGCCAGGGATTCTGGATCTGCAAAGCGTCGCGATCGCTTCGTACAGTCACCACTTAGACGCATGAAATGATCCACTACACATCCAAAAGGACTAGCCATAAGAGCCCCAGAATTGGACTCAAGCAATGCTTGCCATTGCTGTAATGAGGGAGCAAGCTCCTCTGGCGCATTGTAAAGATTTGCCAGTTCCGCCATGATGAGAGCCGCTGCTTCAGTGTCGCTTGACACTTCTGACAAGGAAGCACAAAGAGCAATGCAGGAACTTCCATGTGTTGTCTGTGCTAGCTGACGTATAGGATGCTCTAGACCAAAGCCAAACCAAAGCACGTTGCCAATACTTGAACAGGATTTAAGGCTTTTCAGGGCCTCTTGAACTCGTGTTTGTCCTGCATATAAGGATTTCGGAACATTAGCCAGGGTTCCTCCAATTAGACAGATCTTTATTCTGTGTGCATAGTATTACCGGGTCATTTCTAATTGTAGCAGATGAATTGAGGTTGGAGCTGGTAATGACACTGAACGGACCTTTCAAAGATAGCTTAAAGTTCATGCCAAGCGCCTGACCAACCATGAGGGTCGTGGTATGGATGTTCGCTGCAGACAACCGTGCAAAGACACTGAGCGAGGCAGAAACTGTTGTGCTGCTAAGCTGAACCCAGTCAATCGTACCCTGTTGAGAAAAGCTTGAGCTAGGGCTGCTAGATTGAAGAGCCATGCCGAGAGACTAGCAAAGGGTTGATTATAAGATGAATAAGAAACAGAGTGAATACGATTAGATGGTAGTGAGAAGCACTTCATCATAAGAAGTGCCGCCCACACATGGGACAAGCATAGCTTCACAAGGCTATCATTCAGCCTCGAAGATACCAAGATTTCACGTGACTACCTTAGTGGCTTAGTCATCTCACCTTAATAAGCGTGCCATATCTTGCACGTGACAACACCCTTCCGAGCCTTGCGAGAGTACAGTACTAGTCGGTAAGTGTTTATCCCCCCTGGGTAGGGGAAAATGAGTAAATGTCTACATCCTGGGATGAACACTTACCGACCGGTACTGTATGTATTGAAAAAGACAAGACAGCGAAAATCTGACCGAATCAGGCCAGTTTCTGAGATCGTTCTAAGTTGAAAGCTGCCTGATTCGATTCGATTGTCGCTGTCTTGTCATATTCGTTCAACCGTGGACTACGTTATCAAAAGATCCTAAAAGACTCACAAGATCAGAGAGAGATAATGTAGGGTTAGGGTTATACACCGCTGACTGTTTGTTAGCAATAACTCTATAATTTTAGAAGTGTTGGGATAGAGGTTTGTTGCAGAAGTACTCTCATATAAATCTTTACAGAAGAAATTCCGCCACATACGAGTACTACAACACCGTCACAGCGTGGCGCAATAAGGCCAGCAGAATTCGGCCTTGTCCTGACTACAAGGTAAGGATGGACACACGCTCGATCGCATTTCGTCCTACTGAGGGACTTGAAGTGAGAGAAGCGGGCCCTCAATTGTCTAAAGCTCTCGGAATATAGAGCCCATTCCATGTAATGTCACTCCGAGCCTTTCCTCGGACCTCGCAAAGAGGCTGATTATGCTCCTCCATGCTCCAGCTAACCGGCCCTTCCATCCAAATCCTACCCTTCTCCCCCACTCATTGATATCTGGGACGCTGAGGATCCGTCCTCACGGTCCGTCATCACTCCTCCTTACGCCATTCCTGCAATATCTCAGGCGTTGTAAGAGCTTTCAGAGAAGACGCCGCATTCTATTCTGACATAAGAAACTCAAGGAAACCGTGCAGACGTGGGGTATGGGTGCTACTGACATAGGAAAACTCCTCCTTGACAAGGTGAATATATGGTTTGTCTACATCGTAGAAAGTGATAATTCCAAAAACAACGACTGTATCAACAAAGTGCAAAGTGTCTCGGAGGGATCAGGGTTATGAGGTTCTCGAAAGATATACGAAATCGAAGGAACAACAGCAAAGCTCTTTGAAAGGACAGGACTGATGTGGGAAGTCTAATAAGGGGGATCGAAAGAAGATGGATGTAGCACCTACTTAAGATCAAACCAAAGCCAAAGAAAGACCGGGCCGGCACTACCGAAACCAATACCAAGCATAAGCGGAATATTCAAGACCCCATAACGCCGTTCCTGGTGTCCTTAGCGCCTGCATTACCCAGCATATCCAACTTCAGGATTCGTCTCAAGTCATCCTCCATTGTCTTAATATCAGGGAAATTTCCACCCGAAAATACATCCGAACCAGCACGCGATGGAGGGGCAGACGAAGTTTGTGCGAGAGTAGGTATAAAAACCTTGCCGTTGAGATGGGCATTAGTATTATTTCGGGAAATTGTGGAGCTATCGGAGCGGTGTTGGGCAGGTAGGGCCGAGAAAGCGGAGAGGTTGGATTCGTCGGGACACTTCGAAGGCATCACTTCCTGACGGAGTCCCGAGGATGGAGGGCGAGGTCTTGGGGACGAATTCGTAGTGCCCACTGGAGAGGATTGGCCAAGCGTGGGAAGACTACCACGATGTTGGCTCTGTTGTCCCGTTGCGGACAGGTGCCACGCTGGGATTGTGTCCGGCGGTCCTGACACGTAACGAGAGCAGTTACCTGGGCGGATGGAAGGTGAAGCTGAGAGTGACTTGGGTGAGGCATCGAGAAACTGCGACGAACCGACGGACTCAGCCGAAGTTGAAACAGGCCGTTGTTGCTCAGGTGTTAAGAGTAGCATTTTCAACGCCTTTGTCTTTGCCTTGCGCTGCTCTTCGTCGTGATCGGTTTGCGCGATCATGTTAGAGGGTGCAGTGTTCGATCGTACCGCCTCCATACGTTGCTTGTACGGAGTCGCAAATGCTGGGCCCATCGCCTTCTGACCAGTAGACGCTCCATCTATCTCCAGAGCGAACATTCCGCCAATCGAGTCATCCGTGGGGTGGCGTGAGTGGTGACGAGCCTTGACATCAGAAAGTGACGTTGAGCTAGATATAGGTGCTAAGGATGATGATCGAAGTGGAGACGGACTTGCCATGCCACTTGGGAGGACAGGCGCGCTGCTCTTCCGACGTTCGGCTTTTTCATGTCTATCGGCTTTGAAGAAGATATCTAGTGGCGACTCCTCTTGAGCTTGTCGCTGCTCCGCTATCTGGGCATTCTCTTTACGTAGACAGTCTCCGCCCAGCTCAGTTGCAACTTCATTTACTGAGGCAGTACGAGCTTTATCACTGTTGATTTCGGGAACCGACTTTGAGAAGAAGCTCGGCATAGGCAGCGCAGACGGCGCAGGGGAGGCGTGAAAAGTGGGGCCGGCGTAAGCAGCTTTCATGGGGGAGGCAGTAGACCGGACTGGCGTCGATAAGGATGACTGAGAGCCAGACCGTGTTGCAGCGCTATCGGCTCTCACAACTGGTGATGATGATGTTCTTTGACTCTTCACCCGCGCCTTCTGAGCTTTACCAGCCTTTGCGTTCCCCGGTTCATTGCGGACAATCGGAGTAGAAGCAGACTCCAGGGCATCGGTAATCGGTGCCGTAGGGGAAGTAGGTAGTGTATCACTTTCAGCTGAGGTAAAGCCTGGAGTTTGAGGGATAGATTGCGATTCGTAGGAAGCAGGCTCTTGGCTTTGTTGAATAGAGTTATGTCTAGTTGGATCCATCGGCCTTGAGAGGTGAGGGTTTTGCGGGACTGATTTTCTTTTCGTCTGAGATCCGGCGACATCCCTGGGTTGGCGTGGTCCCCGCCGCGGTCCTCTTGGAGATGGATTGGGTGGCGCGCTTGACATGGTATGCGGTTGTGATTGGCTTGAAAAATAGGCAGCCTGGTATGGTATGGTCGCAAGTAAAAGCGCGAACAGTGGAAGTTGGTCGCAATGTATTAATAGTTTCTGGAGAGAATCAAAAGTTCGTTTCTGACGACCGCAGTTGCACACCGGACGAAGGACCTCGAAGTGCTACCGTTCCGGTCTGATATGCTTGATATGGGTACGCTCACTTGATAATGGCTCTGGGTCCTTTGGTCTCTTCAGGCGTTCTCTTCCTCCGGTGGAAATTGTGGTTGCGAGTGAGGAGTGCGAGTTGATGTTGAGTGTGCTGTTCATGTCTGTGATGTTTGGTTGATGTGAGGTGTTGTGGGAAGGAAGTGTCGAGGAGGCGGGGAGACCATAAGGTATCGGCGGGATGACTGGAGCCGCAGAGAACTAAACCGCTTACGGCGACTGAGCTTTTGGCGCGTCACTAAAATTGCTGACCAATCAAGATAAAGTGTGAGACTCGGGTTCTGCCTTCGAGCACATGCGAGATCAAGTCACTGTCTTCTTGCAGATACTACATCTAACGCTCACCTCGCTCACCCAGGTGAAAACATCTGGAAATCTATGTTCCGGAATTCATCTTGAATCAGAGTTCCTTAACAGCATTTTACGTCTAGAACACCGTACCCACGATCCGCTCACCTTCGAGCTTTGCGGAACTTACGCTCCTCAACAATTTTCTAGCATATCACAATTGTACCGACGTGATCTCCCAGTACGGTAAAAATGGCGGACGTTGAAATGCCCGATGCTGGAACAGCACCTCCAAACAAGGGCAAGGCTGTAGCAAGAACCTCAAAAGCAGGCGGCTCTGCGGATGCGGGGGCGGATGGCAAGAAGAGGTTTGAGGTGAAGAAGGTATGGGACACCAATTCATGAGACGGAACAGAGCTGACAAGCTTTAGTGGAACGCGGTGGCTCTCTGGGCGTGGGATATCGTCGTCGATAATTGCGCTATCTGCAGGAATCATATAATGGATCTCTGTACAAACCCCTACAGTTTCATACATGCGTTTACTGACGGGTTCCTTTAGGTATCGAGTGTCAAGCAAATCAAGCATCGGCGACGAGCGAGGAGTGTACAGTAGCATGGGGTATCTGCAACGTAGGGCGCCTGTTCCCGACCGAACGACTGCACCTGTCTAATTTCCGTGATATACTATAGCATGCGTTTCACTTCCACTGCATCTCTCGCTGGCTGAAAACGCGGCAAGTGTGTCCACTTGATAACCGAGACTGGGAGTTCCAAAAATACGGTCGTTGATTTGGCATACTCTCTTTCTCCGAGATTGAAAGCGGTTCGCTATGGCAGTCGAGTTTAGCCATCCCGAAGGTGGTTCATGAGACACACCTAACAACATGGGTGCTCCGCTTATGGGTGGAGGTCACTTGTTTTGGGAGAACGACCGCCACGTGGCGTTGAGCATGTATCAAGGCGTAACGGCATACTGATGATAGAACGAATGGCATGACCCTGAGCCACACCACAGAACCCCGTATTTTAAATATAACACAACAGCGTAGTGCCGTAACGCCGTCTGAGGTATTGAAGCCATAACTCTAACCCCCGACAGAGACTCCAAATGATGCTGGTATCGTAGAATACAATTTTAAGTGACTTTCTTCCCGTCCACTTCAACTCCAGCTTCTGATATCCCACTCCCAACCGGCAGCCATTTCTCAGGAAGTTCGTTGAAAGCAGGCCACGGAGGAACGACCATGAAAAAGGCGAGCGCGGTGCCTCCAAGCCCGATCCACAGAGTGAGCCGAATATCCTGCTGAAAGTAACCGAGTATGAAAGCGACAAGCTATGGCACATGAGCAAGAATCCGATCGCGGACGCAGGCAACGGCCAACATACCCCTGTGCCCGCGAGTAATCCGGTTGTGAGGTACTCCGCTGACTTTTGACCTTCGAAGTCCTGCAAGGGCGTTCAGCAGATGTGCGGTAGAAATCCCAGGAGAGGCCGCTTACAATCTGACCTTCCAATGTGTCCTGTATCGTTACGAGTAATCCATCCATGTTGTAGTTGGTGTTGTGACAATCGCGGGTCAGGGTCTCGTTGTAGGTACTGGCTGGAGCTGCCCTAGGATACGTGTCTAAAATTATACACTTTATGTATTTCGTAAAGGTACCTAAGTTACGTACCATTTCCAATCAAAGGACCTGATCTAAGCCCAATTGGGATATCCCCGAGCGCAAGCGTGCCTGGTTCCTGATTGGTGTAAGCTTTCTTTGGCGTCATAAAACCTTTTCGTCGAACCGCGGAACCGCAGATTTATTTCGTGCCAAGAGAGAAATTCCCTCATATGTATGTAACAGACGCACTTCCCCTCTCCCTCCTTAACTCTACTTTGCTCAACAGACGGACCTACCGTTCTTGCCGATTATCACCATCTGGGCCGCATAGATTTGTCTTGGAATCGTTGATATTCTTTATCTATAGAAGCAAGTGCTGTCTCTGAAGTGCACAGCAGTCACATCGCATTGCCAACTGCCAGCGCGTTCACTTCAATCTGCGACCTCGTCAACATTCCCGTTCGACGCCGGTTAATCCAGTTGATTAATTCCCTCCGAAGGCTGTGACAGTCTCTCGGGTCATATTCCTTGCAAAATAATCCCGAAGCAACAAGTCTGGCGCCCAAACGTCTACAGTCCTTGACCACCACCAAGTTGGCGGGACCCCACTACCACAAGTTCTCCTTCATCCGACCTCTCCTCGGTCCAAAATTCTTGGTCTACCGTGGAGGAGATAAAAGACCTCCATAACTTGACTCTACAGACTACTTCTCACCAGCTACGATTCGAGAGTCTAATACACGAAACCTGGTGGAAGGTATTGAGGGAGCCAATCTGGATTGAGATACGATAGGCAGCGGGTGGGGTGGAGCCCCTACGCAAAGCCAAGTGGTTGTTCTGGGCACGTTCGAGAGGCGAGCGCGTACCGCTATCGATTCGCACCGGGTGGAGGATAACCTTCAAATACCTGATTCCCGGTTCAGAGCTACCCAGTTCGCGATTCATTGCATCTCTCGGCATAGCAATCACTCCGACGACAATCAAGCATAATAATCCTCAGTGATGGAATCACCAAGGTCCGAGAGGTCTCAGACCAGGTTCAGTACGCCTGTGACGGATTTAGACGACCATCGCAATCAACCAACTTCGTTGCCTCGAGCGGATACGATGGGTGGCGCCTATGATGGTCCTACCACTCGGCGGGGAACAATCGCTAGTGTCGACGATCATCAAGCCGAACTACTACATGTTAGAGACGCGCTTCGGGAAGGGGGTCCACAGTCTCGGGACTTCGAACAGGCCGTCGAAGACGACGAAAGAAGCCCTCGTGGACATATGCACGACCACGAGCTTGGTGCTGAGAAGAAGAGCCCTACAAGGTCTACACTTCCACGCCGAGGAACTCTCAGGATCAACGGAACTATGCAAGAGAAGCCAAGCAGGTCGCGAGACTCTTCCAGTTCTTGTTCCACATCTCCGCCGAACTCCGTTGATGCCTTTGCCGACCCACGACGGCGAGAACGTTCCAACACCATCGGTAGCAAAGCACCTTCCGACCTCGATCTTGTCCTCCACCGCACCATCTCCGGTGAGACTCATCGTCGTCGTCCCACCATAAGCAATGGAAGTGTAGTGCATGGCGAGGGGCGCCGGGAGACTCGGTCTGGACCAGAGCATGATTCTGCGGAAGAGGATGTATGCTTCCCCCCGCCAGAAGAAACATCCAAGGCCTATATCATCAACTTTGAAGAGCTTGAAGAATTTGTCGCCGAGAATACTCGTGGACGTACTCCCGTCGCCGCCCACAACCTCCGTCGGCATAGCCTGAGCTCTCAGAGCAAGAAGCCCAAAGTATTTAACGACCTTCGTCCGCAAGGTGGTAGAGCGGAGGTACCGCAGATAGTTACCCATTTCACAAGTCCAGCAAGGAGTGGAACTGACTACGATGCCAATGAAGTCAAATCCGTATTGGATGACAAGGATGGTGTTGCGCTTGACTCGATGGGCCCGTGTGATCGTCGGCAGAGTAATGTTGAGCCGACCCGGTATAGCTTCTTCTCGTCCGAGATGGAGTCAACCGTTCATGCTGCGGAGCTCGGAGACCTGAGGATGCCTGGGGAATCTTTCCGGGACCTGTTTGATCTTGGTCCTGCTGGCGGGGTCTGGTGGCTTGATGTTCTCAACCCTAGCGAAGAGGAGATCAATGCCCTCTCGAGGGCATTTGCAATTCACCCTCTCACTTCGGAAGATATCAAGACCCAAGAAACTCGGGAAAAGGTGGAACTATTTCCCCGGTATTACTTTGTGTGTTTCCGTTCCTTCGAACAGATGGATAAGACAAGCGAGGATTATATGGAAATCGTCAACGTTTACATGGTCGTCTTCCGCGAGGGTATGGTTAGCTTCACCTTCCGCCCGAGTCCGCACGCAGCAAACGTACGGAGGAGGATTGGCAAGCTGAGAGACTACGTCGCCTTAAGTAGCGACTGGATCTGTTACGCTATGATGTTAGTTTGCCTAACACCCTCCCAAGTGACCTACAGCCACTGACACGCACCAGCGATGACATTGTTGACACATTTGGCCCTGCCATCGACGACACCGAACATGAAGCCGATATGATCGAAGATCAAGTCTTCGTTGCTCGACCTGACGACTACACCTCTCTCCTCCGCCAGATCGGCGGATGCCGGAAGCGTGTGATGGGCTTGATGCGCCTCCTCGGCGGCAAGGCGGACGTGATCAAGGGCTTTGCGAAGCGCTGCAACGAGCAGTACTCGGTCACGCCACGCGGCGAGATCGGCCTCTACCTAGGCGACATCCAGGACCACGTCGTAACGATGATGAGCAACCTCGGCCACTTCGAGAAGATGCTTAGTCGCTCCCACTCCAATTACCTGGCCCAGATCTCGGTCGACCAAATTGCGCAGGGCAACGATGCCAATAAGGTGTTGAGCAAGATCACGTTCATCGCCACGGTTCTTGTGCCTTTGAATCTCATTTGCGGTCTGTTCGGCATGAATGTCCCCGTGCCGGGCAGTGGAAGGGGAGATGAGGGGTACCAGTGGTTCGGTGGGATCTTGGGTGTCATTGGGGCGATTGTCGCATTTAGCCTTCTGGCAGCGAGGCGGTACAAGTTCATTTGAGTCTCCGGCATTCTTGGCGCAGAGGAGGTGTTCGTGTGCTTTTGATCAGTGTACGGAGAAGTCATTTTGGCTTCACCAGAAGATGGTAGCATAAGGCGCAGGAAGGTTGCAGTAGAGGGAGAAGGAGACCGGGTAGATACAGGCATATCAGTCATTAGTATAAATGGGTGGTCTTGGTTATCATCTCTTGAGCAGGTGACACAAATAAAAGTACACGCTTCTTCATACGCTGTGGCTGGTACGCCGAACGATTACTCAATCGTGCTTGATGTCAAGACGGCAAAGAGGTGATGTTGAGGATAACTACCTAGCCTAGGTGCGCGTATTGCGCTTACCTAAGCGCTATAAGCACACCACCCTCAAAATTTCGCGCTTTGGCTTTCCGTGTACGATTGCCAACTTCCCGGACGGCCAGTATGAGCACCCCGCTGCGAGCGAGAGCGCTGATGTGCTGGGGCCACACACCACGCGCACGATCAGTGATTCCACGTAGGCGTGCGTTCGCCACCGTCACCCAAAGCACAAGGTAAACCATCCAGCTCCGTCTAGGGTTGCCCTCCCCCCATCAAGTTGCATACCCTACTAAGTCAACTTCGCTCTTAGACCCTACGACGTAATCGTCATCGGCGGGGGCCATGCCGGCACCGAAGCCTCCACAGCCGCTGCGCGCTCCGGCGCCTCTACCCTCCTCATCACGCCGTCGCTCTCCAATCTCGGCGTCTGCTCCTGCAATCCATCTTTTGGCGGCATTGGCAAGGGCACGATGATCCGTGAGATTGATGCCCTGGATGGAGTGTGTGGTAGGGTAGTGGATCAGACGGGAGTGCAATTTAGGGTGCTGAACCGGAAGAAAGGACCTGCGGTGTGGGGACCTCGGGCGCAGATTGATCGGAGTTTGTATAGGGATAAGATGAGGGAAGAGGTACTGAGAACTCCGGGGTTGGGCGTCAGAGAGGGCAAGGTGGCGGATATTGTGCTTTCCGGGGCTCAGGAAGGATTGGAGGATTTGGAGGGAGCGAAGGCTAAGATTGTAGGGGTAAGGATGGAAAGTGGGGAGGTGATACCCACTGCTAAGGTGGTTATCACCACTGGGACGTTTCTGGGTGGAGAAATTCATATCGGACTAGACGTCTTTCCTTCGGGAAGGATGGGCGAGGCTGCTACATTCGGATTGAGCAAGTCATTGCGAGAGGCTGGTTTCCAACTGGGCAGATTGAAGACCGGTACGCCCCCTCGGCTAGATCGTAAGAGCATCGATTTCGCCCAACTCGAGACGCAACCGGGAGACGAGCCTCCCACGCCTTTCAGCTACCTCAATGACAGAGTCGCAGTGGAGACTCAATTGGATTGTCACAGTACGCACACAAACTCTGCGGCGCATGCTATCATCCGTGCGAATCTCGACAGAAGCATCCACATCAGGGAGACCGTGAAGGGACCGCGGTACTGCCCGTCACTGGAGTCAAAGATAATAAAGTTCCAGGACAAGGAGCAGCATATGATCTGGCTTGAACCGGAAGGGTTTGACACGGACGTCATCTATCCGAACGGCATCTCCATGACCGTACCCGCGGAAGCACAGGAGCAAATGCTCAAAACTATTAAAGGCCTCGAGAACGTTACGATGCTCCAGCCCGGCTACGGCGTGGAATACGACTATGTTGACCCCCGCAACCTCCGCTTGACGCTGGAGACGAAACTGATCAAAGGTCTCTACCTAGCTGGGCAGATTAACGGCACGACTGGTTACGAAGAGGCGGCCGGACAAGGCGTAGTTGCGGGTATTAACGCCGGCCTAGCAAGTCAAGGCAAAGAGCCCCTGACACTTGGAAGAGACGACGGCTACATCGGAATCATGATCGACGACCTCATAACCAAAGGCGTCAGCGAACCCTACCGGATGTTCACCAGCCGCAGCGAATACCGCATGAGCGCCAGAGCCGACAACGCCGATTTGCGCTTGACAGCCAAAGGTCGTGCAGCAGGTATAGTCGGCGACAAGCGATGGCAGCACTTCAAATCCGAAACCGACGAGATGGAATCTCTAAAGACCTTCCTCACCAACACGAGAATGACATCCTCCGCCTGGATCGAGAAAGGCTTCCGCGTACATCAAGACACGGACCGCCGCTCCGCCTTCGACCTCCTCCGCATCCCCACCATCACCCTCTCCGCTCTCGCCCAGCACATCCCCGAAATTCTCACATACTCGCCCAGAACCCGCACGCGCGTCGGGATCGAGGGCGTCTATGCCCCCTACGTCGCGCAGCAGCAGGCCGCCATGCGTGTCTTTCAGAAGGACGAGAGTCTCAGGTTACCCCTGGACCTGGATTACAGCCAGATCCATGGCCTCTCCGTCGAGGAGAGGCAGATGTTGCAGGTTACGAGGCCGGAGTCTGTGGGGCAGGCGAGGAGGATTGAGGGTATGACGCCGAGTGGTGCGTTGAGGTTGTTAGCGTTTGTCAGGAGGGGAGAGGAAAAGGTTAGGAAGGCGGCTGCCGTGGAGGAGATGTTGACTAAGAAGGAGCTGTACGCGGGTGTTTAAAAAGGCGTGTTTGGCGTTGTGTCTCTAGGAGCGGCATTGGTATGGAGTTGCGGCGGGTGAATGTTCGTATCGTTTTCTGTCGGACCTGTCTCATCCTCCTGTACTATATAAGACTCGAATTGTAAATTTTACCGCACTTTATTACCGTCTCCGAGCCCAAGAAATCAACTGTAGTCGCCCTCAGACCTCTTAGATGGCGCCCAGAACATACCAATGGACTGCTTCAAGGCCGCCGCTGCGAGGGTCAGCATGTTAGGCACAAGAGCAACCCATTCAGGGTCTAATACAAATCAAACCCACCTGGTGAAGAGTCTAATGTGCTGAGTGAGGTCAAGGTAACCTTGAGATACACAAAATTGGGATCGATTACGTTGACGTACAGCGTACGGGTGTATATTGCTCTCAATCAAGAACAATGGTGTAGTTGTTTCGCTTTCCCCCTGGCCTAATCTCTTCTTTCCTGAACGACATCCCCTTCCCAACATCCTTCCCAGCTTTTGCTACGCATCTCCATTTCCACAGGTAGTAGACCAGCTTCGCAGACATTTTCCTCCAGATCATTACGAACCCTAGAGTCCCCATAATGTCCGTCAATCTCGTCTCAGTCAAATACCGAGAGTTGTTGACGCAAGGTGCTGGGAGTACGAGAAAGAGAGACGGGAAGAAGTCGCTAATAAGGGTATCCCCTTCGCATGTTGGAACGCGGAGGAAGGAACAGGTTCGCTTCAGCATATCTCCCCTGCGCGAAGCATCAGGGACGTAGTTGAGCACGAGAGACAGTGAGATAATATCGAATTTGTCTTTCTCAGATTCCGGTAGAGGTCGCTGCATGAAATCCTGCTGCAGTATCCCCACAGCTTGAGCATGCAAGTCAATGCGCGTAGCGTCCAAGAAGCTACAGCGCGAGCAAGCGTTGTCTGTCCTCAAAGCCCCGACTTCTAGCATGCTCAGCTTGCGCCCGTCACGAAGCGGTTCCTCGTCAAGGGGAGCAAGCCATTCCATCAACACTTTACTCGAATCTCCGCCCCTTTCGCTCTTCTGGCCGGTTATGCTGGCGGCTTGGTACGCTTGGAGCCCTCCCTGCCTCTCAATCTGTGCCTTGATATCAGACACTATAACAGAGTCGCCATCCGCGGTCGCCCTTGTAAGCGCTTTGTTTAGTTGATGATGTGAACGTATTAAGGTCCTTGTAGCTTTCGAGGACAAGGATCCTGAGGACTTGTGGTAGGCCGTTGGCGGACGGCCGTGGGACAGCAACGCCGGTCTTTTGGACTTCGGTCTTTTCTTCTTAACCATAGCAGTATAAGCTACTCCTGGACAGCAAGCTGCTGACCAGCTGTTGAATCATTGCCTCCCTTGTCGGAATTGTCGGGATTGTAGGGCTGAAGAGGTGAGCTTAAGCGGCGAGTTCCGTTTCGAGTGAAAGCGAACCCTAGCCCACAAACTAAGCGAGACTTACCGATCTTGAAAATCAAAGGTTCAACGACAGCGACGACCTTTACAGCAGCAATGGCGCCAAATTCGGAGAACAAGAAGGGTAAGCATGGTCTCTTTTATTCTGGCAGGATATTTGTATGCGCGGTCGGGTTGAGCTAGGATGTCGAAATTTCCAAGACGGAGTCAGACAGAGGCCTTGAACAAGACGCTGTCGAACGTGCTCCCGTTCGATGGAAAACAAGAATCCTATATCGATTTGAATGAGGCCATATAGTTCTCTTCGACCGACCACACGCTGACAAGACATGGTGTGCAGCTACCAAGCCGGGCAAATCTGGCAAACCAAATGCCAAAGCCAACGCAGCGGCCAAAGCGACTCTCAAGGGCGTAAGCTCGTTCCTACTGCCGTTTCGCTCGATACTATCTATAACATCCTATATAGGTCAACTCACACAAAGTCCGCAAAGTCCGCCTATCAACAACCTTCCACCGACCGAAGACCCTCCAACTATCCCGCGCCCCAAAATACCCTCGCAAGTCTATTCCCCATGAGCCTCGCCTCGACCACCACAAGGTTATCGTCCACCCGCTGAACACGGAGAGCGCGATGAAGAAGATTGAGGAGAACAACACGCTGGTGTTTATCGTCGACGTCAAGGCGAACAAGAGGCAGATCAAGGAGGCGCTGAAGAAGCTCTACGATGTGGATACGGTGAAGATTAATACCTTGATTAGGTATGTCTATGGTGTTTCTAGATGGAGGGGGTTGGTTCGAGTTGAGGAGAGCGCAGACTAATTGAGGTGCAGACCGGACGGTTCAAAGAAGGCTTTTGCGCGGTTGACGCCAGATGTGGATGCTCTGGATATTGCAGCGACAAAACTTTCAATAGTTTAGACGCCATGGACATGTAGCATGGAATCGGAACATTTGCGTCTCGGGTTCTCCCATTTCGTGCTTGGTGTTGGCTCCTAGAACTATGCTCTATGCAAATGCCGTTGTGCCAATCCATCCTACTCCACACGTAATGCCCATCATACTCTATCTTCCACTATTCCACTCTAACGCATCCTTACAGCTACGAAAATGCACAGATTTCCGTGCTTCCAAGGGTATAAACATAATCTATGCGCAATAGCATACACATCATCGCTCAAGTAATCTCAGTCCTCTAGCTCCTCGTAACTGTTGCACCGTCTTCAGCAGGCTCAAGCAGCTTCCACTGGCAGGCCATGCCCTTCTCTTTGAACTTTGTAACAATGACCTGCGCAATCGCCTCGAAATGATCGGTGGCGAGCGCCAGTATTGTAGGCCCAGCTCCTGATAAACAGATTCCAAGTAGACCTGGATGTGTCTGGGGCGTCACAGATTGAAGTATCTCGGTGAGACCAGGGATAAGGGTCTTGCGGTAGGGCTGATGGACTTTGTCCTGCATAGCTTGATAGATCAAGTTTGGCTCGGGTGGTGATTGACCCAAGGCAGTAGTGAGCAATGCGAGCCGTTGGAGGTTAAAGACCTAAGGCCGTCAGCAAGCTCCCTGTGATTCTTATCTAATGACTGTAGCGGAAATATGGCGATAAAACTTACCACGTCCTTGAGAGAGTACGTCTTTGGTAGTACCTCCCTAGCTTTCGCAGTGGGCACCTCGAAGTCTGGTATTATAGCGACCGCCTTGATCTCCGGCGCCCACCTGAACTTGATGTAGTGCCCAATACCCAGCGGCGGCTCCGGTGGCTTCAATCCGGTGTTCAATCCACCAGCAGGCGCAGGCAGCACTTCGCTCAGCGGGATCTCTTTCCGAGCCATGTCTGCTGGATCCAACTCATTCAGGTAGGTGCCAACGAATCCACCATATAACGCTGCAGCAACGTTATCCGGATGTCGCTCTATCATGAGACAATAATCCAACAGTCGAGGTTTCGGAAGACCTAAATTGCCCACTTCGTTGCCCAATATTACACCCGCCACCACGGCTGCGCCTGAGGAGCCTAGGCCGCGGCCCAATGGTATAGGGTTGATGATATGAACATGTGTGCCGACAGGAAATGAGTCATGGCCGTGGCATCGAAGAACGTAGAGAGCAGTACGGGTGAGGAGGTTGCGGTCCGCATCGAGGTCGACCTCGGAAGCGCCTTGCCCTTCGTACGTGACGGTGCAGTTGAGTGGTACATGGGGCCCCGCAGTGGAGGTGGCGATGGTTACGTGAAGTTCAAGATAGACAGAAAGAGCAAGCCCAATCACATCAAATCCAGGGCCTGGGCACTTTACTCGTTATTTTGGAGCCTTCCAGTGATCGAAGTCTTGGGGTACTAACCGATGTTCGCAGACGAACATGGCACGCCTGCCCGATCGTAAGAGTTAGAAGAACTTCTGACTGTGGTATCGCATCTCACTCACGGATCTTGATCATCCCCGCATAGAAGCACTGCTGCTAGGAAGTAGGACTCTTCCGTAGATGTCAACGTACAGTTCCAAGTCTTAAATGAATGCCAATAATTCAATGGAGCACTCCAACACATCAAGACACCAACCAAATGTGAATCTTAAGAAAGGCTGGCTGTGTTAGATGGAGGTCTCCATGACAAACCGTTAAGAATAAAAAGAAGTTTGGTTGGATAGCCGCATATTAAACTACGATTATTTAAGAGCAAGATTCAGGGTGGCACTGACAGATTTGGTATGAGAGCGGAAGTTTTACAGGGCTAATTTGCTATTCACCCGCTGTGTCCACAACCTGTAATGTAAGTTGTGCTGGTAATATGTAAGACGGACGAACTACTTTAGGTATACCTACACCAGGAAAATCCACAGAGACGCACTAGCCCAGCCCTACCGCATATCGCTCGTGAAAACCTTCCGCAGTGCCCCACCATGCTAATCCCTGCACCCCACCATCATCTTCACCACAACGCAAAGCGGTTTGGCAGCGCTGGAAGGACAAGAGATACATTGAAATTGAAACAGTATGGAAGAAGCGGAACGATTGCGAGTTTTACTGATCGGCAATGGCGGGAGGGAGCATGCCTTGGCCTGGAAGCTGAGCCAGTCACCTCGAATTGAAGCGATATACGTTGCGCCTGGGAATGGCGGTACAGCATCTGGGGCTTTGCCAAATGTGGTCAATATCAGCAGCCCGAAAGCCGACGACTTCGATGGCCTGATGAAGTTCGCAAAGGAGCAGAAGATCAATCTAGTAGTACCAGGTCCCGAAGCTCCCATCGTCAATGGCGTCGAGAGATATGCTCGTGCGGCAGGCATACGGTGTTTCGGGCCTACGAAAGCTGCAGCGCGGATGGAAGGATCGAAGGCTTTCTCCAAAGACTTCATGGCCAGACATCGAATACCTACTGCAGAGTATCAAAATTTTAACAACCACGAAGCAGCCAAACAGTACCTGGACTCAGTAGAGCATAACGTTGTTCTCAAGGCAAGCGGTTTGGCAGCTGGAAAAGGCGTCATCATACCTTCATCAAAGCAAGAAGCCTACGATGCCCTGGAAAATATCATGTTGAAGAAGGAGTTTGGCGCAGCGGGCGATGAGGTGGTGATTGAGGAATGCCTCGAAGGCGAAGAATTGAGTTTTCTCACCTTCAGTGACGGCTATACTATCAGATCGTTACCGCCCGCACAGGATCACAAAAGAATATACGATGGGGATGAGGGACCAAACACTGGCGGAATGGGCTGTTATGCGCCGACAAAGATAGCTTCGAAGGAGTTGATCGATGAAGTGCATCGGACTATACTTCAGCCAACTATAGATGGGATGAGGAAGGAAGGTTGGCGGATCAATTTATGTGTTTGAGGCTAGATGCTGATAGGTTTATAGGGTTTCCATTCGTTGGCATACTCTTTACCGGTCTTATGATTACCAAGTCTGGACCTCGAGTCTTAGAGTATAACGTACGTTTTGGCGACCCGGAAACACAGACTTTGTTGCCCCTGCTGAGCGCCGATACCGACCTGGCCCAGGTTATGCTCGCTTGCACGGAGCACTGGTTGGATGGAGTGGAAATCAAGATAGATCTGAAGTTCTCTGCAACGGTGGTTGCTGCCGCTGGAGGGTATCCAGGACCATATATAAGGGGAGATACAATAACGCTTGATACTGCTCAAGATGAGATTCTCGTGTTCCATGCGGGTACGTCAACTGTTGATGGTCAACTGAAGACCTCTGGGGGACGAGTTATTGCGGCAACGGCGACAGGAGACACTCTCGAAGAGGCTGTAAAGAGAGCTTACAAAGGCATGGATACAATTCGCTTCGACAAGATGTACTACCGCAAGGACATTGCACATCGGTACGTTGTATCTTAGCTTGTCTGTTGAAAGTGAAAGAGCTGAAACGTGGTCAGCGCCTTCAACCACGGGGTAAGGAAAGAGAAACCACCCATGACATACGCTTCAGCGGGCGTCTCCATTGATGCTGGCAATTCTCTGGTTTCACTGATCAAGTCTTGTGTCCGCTCCACTCGTCGCTCAGGTGCTGATGCAGAGATCGGCGGCTTCGGCGGTACGTTCGACCTCGCAGTCGCAGGCTACAGCAGCCCTCCCGTCCTTGTCGGTGCGATCGATGGCGTCGGTACGAAGCTCAAAGTCGCGCAAGCGGTCGGAAAACACGATACCGTTGGGATAGATCTCGTTGCTATGAACGTCAACGATCTCGTGGTTCAGGGCGCAGAAGCACTCTTTTTCCTGGACTGCTATTCTTGCGGCAAGCTTGATGTTGACACTGCGGCCGCTTTCGTCAAAGGTGTCGCGGAAGGTTGTCGACAATCCGGATGCGCATTGATTGGCGGTGAGACAGCGGAAATGCCAGGTTTGTATGCTGGAAATGACTATGATGCCGTGGGTGCGGCCGTTGGGGCGGTTGAGAAAGGTAAGATTTTACCGGACATGGAAAGAATGGTGGAAGGCGATATCCTGCTGGGGTTGGCTTCGAATGGGATTCACTCAAACGGATTCTCCCTGGTTCGGAAGGTTGTTGAGATGAGCGGGCTAACTTTCAACGACCCGGCGCCGTGGGATGAGAGTACGAGCGTTGGGCTATCCCTACTGACGCCAACACGCATATATGTCAAGTCTTTGCTTGGATCAGTCCGGAAAGGTGTTATTAAAGGTATGGCGCACATCACGGGCGGTGGGCTGGTCGAGAACGTTCCTCGGATGTTACCAAGCCATCTAGCTGCCAAGATAGATGTCTCGAGATGGCCTTTACCGCCAGTATTTGCGTGGTTGAAGAAAGCCGGGAATATAAGTTCTGGGGAATTTGGGCGAGCGTTCAACACTGGACTGGGCATGGTACTGGTTGTTTCGAAAGATGAGGTGAAGGCAGTAGTCGCTGAGCTCGAGGGTTGGGGAGAGAACGTGTTCGAGGTAGGAATGCTAGTGAAAAGGAATGGGGAGGGTTGTGTGTTGGAACAACTTAGCGTTTGGGAGCGGTGACGTTACCTGACGGGAATGACTTCCTGTTCCACACATTCGCACATAAATCAGGTCAAATCACATTGAGAGCGATTCCAATAAAGCCCTGCATGATAGTCACATGAAATTAACGCCACTCAGCCTGCTGCTTGCCCCTATAGAAACTTTATGTGATCTCACAGAGACACCTATCCCTATATCATTAGAATTGAGTCTTCTCCTCGACATGGAGGTGGTAGGTTTCACGCACTCTACCAGACTCAAGTTGTCCTCTCAGCGTCCATGAATACTGAGTATTGGTGTGGCACTTCGGGGCGAGCCTGATCTCGGCAAATCCTGCTCTTTTCAAAACATATTCACCCTAACCAAATCCGACCTCTCCAAACCCATCTCAGAAATTCACTTAGAAGGCCCAAAACCCGACGGACCTCTGCCTCGACACCCCTCAACACATCCCGAGCTGCCTCCTCTTCCACATACCGTCAACCGCCTCTCCCCACCACGCACGCCGCCGCCATCCCACCATGGACCTCTCCTCCAGCTCCACCCTCCAATCTCCCCAACTCGACATCTCCAAGCTCTCCGACAAAGACAAAGCCGAACTGCAGCAATTCATCGTCAACGAATCGCAAAAGGCTCGCATCCAACAATGTACGTCTCCCTTGCCCTCCCCTTCACCCCAACATCACCTTCCCTGTCCCATCCCCCCCCCAACACCAGCGCCTCTCAAACTCCCACCCAGAACGCTCATTAACGTGATATCGCGATAAACAGCCGTCCACGCCCTGACGGACATCTGCTGGCGCAAATGCGTGACGGGCCGCATCGCCTCGGGGAGTCTGGATCGAGGGGAGGAGAGTTGCACGGCGAATTGCGTGGATCGGTTCATGGATGCGAATATGACGGTCTTGAAGCATTTGGAGGAGTTGAGGGGGCAGGGGGGCGTGTGAGATGAGTGAGGTAATGGGTTTGGGAGTGTAAAAGGGAGGGCGGTCCGCGGCGGGCTTTGTATTATATCGGGACTTGTGAGGGTAGAGGGTGGGTTCGATTTGGCATATAGAAGGTTGCGCTGTGAGTGGTTGGAGCTGACAGGGAAGATCAGTTTTAGGTGGGGTTGGTCGGGGTGTAAGAGACTCTCGATGATCGGGGCAAAGACTAGGGATTGTATATATTTCCAAGGCATCATGATCTGTAATACTACTGTTTCCATCCTAGCCGCAATATCTAGCTTAAGACAAGCCTCAAATCAAATGCAAGCACTTTTAGTAAGAC
Source organism: Acarospora socialis (assembly GCA_025617375.2). Classification (NCBI taxonomy): domain Eukaryota; kingdom Fungi; phylum Ascomycota; class Lecanoromycetes; order Acarosporales; family Acarosporaceae; genus Acarospora; species Acarospora socialis. The sequence continues at coordinate 1,174,781 of JAMYGW020000011.1, forward strand.
CACAGGGCTAGCCTTCTCTTGTGAGTATCCTTCTACCACACCTCAGTCGTCTTCCCACCTTGGTCCACCAATCGCCCGATTAACCCATTCCCGGTTATCTGCAGGCGAGTCAGCGTGAGATCACTTTCAACAGGGTTTAGCAGTCGCACCACATTCACCGTTTGCCCACTTATCGCCTCTGATTGGTACTTGGAGCTGCGTGGCGCGACCTGGGCCGAGGCCAGCTTAGGATGCTCGCTCGGTTCCGTTGGGCGTTGGGCACGAGGAGCCGTCAGATCCTCTTCTGGTGAGGTATCTGGACGTTCATCCTCGCTCATTGCGAGGTTGCCAAACCGTCAATCTAGTGATGCATTAACACTGCACTCCACGGTGGCGGGAAGGGAGAGTACCGTCGTAGAATTCATCCTCGTCGTCGAAATCAGCAAGCTGCTCAAAATTGACCTTGTATCGAAGCATAGCCCCGATGCCACCAAAGCCTTTGACGAATTGATTCCCTTCGCTGGAACGGTCGGAAACAAACTCCAAGGTAGCGCCAAAATCTTTATACTTCTCGGCGAGCCACTCCAGGAAGGGACCATTGTCGACCACCTCCATCTCCTGCCCGGTCTCTTTGTCCATGAACATCTCTCGGTCGGCCTCCTGTGCCTTGGTGGTATGAAGCACCACTTCGGAGCCGGCAGCGGACTTGAGAACCCAGCGAGTGATATCAAGATTCTCATACACGATAAGAGTCTCCGCGGCCCCAAGTTCTAACGCTTTCAACGTATCTTCTACCCCGTAACAAACCCTGCCGCTGTCCTGACTGATTTCTTCAAAGTACTTGCCGATCAGTTTCTTCTCCTGGATGAACTTCACGTTGCTGAGAGTTTCGGCGGCGAGCTCGATCGCTTGATTGAAGCCGTTCTCTCCGCCATAAGAGACGTCTACGACTTTGATGACTTTGCTTTGAAGACGGTTGTCGAACATGTCCGACTGGTTCAGATCGTTCTTGAAGTCGGCCGAACCAGCCAGGATCAGACCAGCAACGTTGACTTTGTCGTTCGTAATATAATTTTGAACGGCCAGTTCAGCGACCTTCCGGACGTAGTTGTGGCGCTTTTCCTCTCGGAGACGGGCGAAACGCAGGGCTGACTGACCACCACGCCCATGCTTTTTCGGAAGGTCGACGGAGAACTTGTGCACCACATCTCTGGTATTGCCGCTCAATGTCCCGAAGAGCGCCCCGTTTCCGTCCATGATGATAAACCCGAACTTCTGGTCGGATTCCAGCAGCTCGCTCAATGCTTCGGTGTGGAACTTATTGTCACAAAGGTATAGGGAGGTATTGATGGGTTTGAATGGCTCGAAGTCAATGTTGATCTTTCTTTCCTTTCCTTCCGATGTGATGATTTCACCACAGTAGACAACCAGTCCATTGGGAGGAACTTTGGTGTAAAGCTTCAACCGCTGTTGGGTGGATGTAATGGCCGACAAGACTGACAAGCGGTTGACTCGAGATTTGATATTCGACGCAGTTCCCTAGATACCATTAGAGGCTGTGAAGACCATTGAAACAAGGCCTTGGACTTACGAATTCTTCAGCCAACATCTTCGCCGCTCGTGATACTTGATCTTTGGGAGCTGCAGCACAAACCTGTCAGAAATGCGGCAAAGCGAGCCAAAGACCAGAAAGAACGCACGAATAATGAGCGAGATCATGGACGTTCCATTGCCTCTCGCCGCTTCAAGGCGTTTGATCAATTTCTTGACCTTCCATATCTCGATATTCTTTTCGGCGTCATTTGCCTGAGGTGCGCTCATCGCGGGCGAAGGATGTGGTGTTCGCGAGCCCGATGGCGGTTGAGAGATGAGACGGTGGTCTCTGAGGGGATTGCGACTTCCAAGCAGGCGCTTTATTTGATGATGCTTCAACAGTCACCTAGCCTTTCAACGTCTGGATTTGTGGGAAACAGCTGATCAAGGCAAAGTACGTCTTCGCTAAAGGTGCGAGTCATAAAGTACTTAGTTACCTACTAGGTAGGGTAATGCGATACCTGACGCTAGCCTGTTTAGGATTCCGCTCCTCAATCTTACCATGTTCTCAGAGCCGATGTGAATCTATATCAAGAAAATCCTACTCTACTAATCGTACAATATAGGTGGACCTTGGTTCTAAAGACATTATCTACAAACTTCAACCCTATCATGACCAGGTACCCTACTGGTCACGTTCACTTTCCCCAACCGATGCCGAAGCAGAGCTACACCAAGGTGGTCTCTCGGATGGTCCTTGTTAGCGTTGGATTGTCTCATAAATCCAAGGTAGTCGTCGCCTTTCCCTTCACTGCATATCCCCCTTCCTTCCCTTCGACCCAGACCTCAAACTCACCAACTCCACCACTGTCTTGACCATTCAGGTCTTTTCCGCAAACTTTCATCTCCTCTTCGGCATACAGTGGGGCCAAGTTCCGGTACTCTATCTCAGCGATTCTCGGCGTCCTCTCCGGAAACTTCTCTTTCAAATGCCTGTCGAGTACCTCCACCATCAGCGTCAACGACAACGGTCCGTGCACCAATAAGTTCCGGTGCCCCTCAATCTCTCTGCAGTAGCCTTTGTCCAGATGTATAGAATGGGCGTTAAATGTCAGTGCCGAATACCGGAACAATAACTGTGGAGTCGGCAGCAGTGTGTGCGAAAAGGTAGGCTTATGTGTAGGTTTGAGTATCTTCGTGCTTTTGGATGGGACTGCGGCGTCGCCTGCTGCTGCGGATGGGGTCTTGGAACGCATGAAGACAATGTTGCGGCGCTCGATGAGTAAGTCCGAGGAGCTCGCGCGCCAGAGTGACGAGCGAAGTTCTGATTCGCCCTCGGCGGATTCGGAGTCGGACGCAGGTCCAATGCGGCGTTCAATGCCAACAAAGACCTTTTCAGAGCCCGAAGGTCCCTTTATGTGTACGTCGCGGATGCCTTCCATGCACACAAAACGCTTGCCCGCGAGAGCCGGTGGGTCTGGGGGGAAGAGCATGCGCCCGCCGGCCCACATGCGGCGGACAAAAGGGGCTCCTGGAGATTGTAACGGGTCGGTGCCATCGGGTAGGAGAGAGGACGGAGGTGTGGCCGGGGGAAAGTAGATGAGGTGGTGGGCTGGCGGGAGAGGTCGTTGGGGATTGGTCACTGGAAGGGTGGTTTGGTTTCGGGTGGTATCCGGATTGGGAGGAAGGAAGTCGGCGAGTGTGACGTCGAGGAGGTGGGAGGGTGTCGGCGTCAGGTAGTCGAAAGTGAGGGGGAGGCGGCGGGAGGTTAGTTCTGTATGGAGCTCGGCGAGGGAGGAGGAGCGGCGGTAATTACATGGCCTCAATGGTTGGGCATTTGCTGGCTTACGACCAGCAATGGTCAGGACTCTTGATTTTGACATCCCTTAGAGTCAATGAAGCTCTGGAGTCAAGTTTATGTTGCGCACAAGCTTGGGCTCTCCGGCCAAATCAACAGCGCAAGTCCCCCGGACTGTGCTCGGTCCAAGGTGCCGGAAATTGCCGAGAGCACGGCAAAATGTATAGCCGGTTCCTCTGCGGGCTAAACTTTAGAGTTGCCCTGATGGATTGAGTGCAGTGCCCATCATGGCGGGACAAAAGACCGTCGTGGCATATCTAGGTCCTCCATCCTCGTATACGCATCAAGTACGAGAACCACAATAATCCGAATTCAGCAGGGTCATGGTAAAGCTAACTAACGTCGCAGTAGGCAGCGCTCAAGACATTCAACCATCAGAGAAATACATTCTCACCGCAGACCTCAATTCAAGGTAGAACCTGTCGCCTCTATGACCAACGTTCAACTCAACTAACGATTCTTTCATTAAAGATGTCTTTGAAGCCGTACAATCCTCCACTGCAACGTTCGGCATTGTTCCCTTCGAGAATTCCAGCAATGGATCGGTCATCTACACCCTTGATCTCTTCGCCGATCGTCAGACCGTCTTCCCATCGATTACCGTGTATGATGAAGCTTACCTCGACGTACACCATTACCTCCTCGGCCACGCTGCACCATCCACTTCACTGACCTTCTCGGCGTCCTCGGAAACCGTCCAGAATCAAGCCAAAGATGCAGCCGCCAATCCTCCTGCAATACCATCATCCAATAACCCAACTCACACTCAGACATCCTCTACCAAACCAGTCCACCTTCGTGCCAAACCACTAACCTCGCTATCGCACATCACTCGGATAGTCTCCCACCCTCAAGCTTTCGGCCAGTCCGAGCATTTCCTGAGAACCTACCTTCCCCACGCTTCGCGCCTAGAGGTTACCTCCACTTCCGCCGCTGCATTACGGGTTCTGCAGGACAAGACCGGCAATAGCGCTGCTATATCCTCACTCGTTACGGCGGAAGAACATGGCTTAGAGGTCTTGGGGAAAGCAATTGAAGATACGGAAGATAATTGCACGCGATTCTTCATTCTACGCCGGCATGATAATGGCAGCCTCGACACCCTGGTCTGTCCCGATGCAGTACACAGCAATCCAGACGAGAAGGAAGGACGATACAAGACTCTGGTATCCTTCACGATCGACCACCTGCTTCCAGGCGCCCTAGCCGATGCCCTACTGGTCTTCAAGACACTCGGATTGAACTTGACAAGCATCAATAGTAGACCCAGCCGACTACGACCGTGGCATTATATCTTCTTCGTGGAGTTTGAGGGGAGAAAGGGGCAGTTGGCTGTCGATAGAGCTTTGAAGGACTTGGATGAAAGGGTTGAAGGATGGCGCTGGTTGGGAAGCTGGAGAGATAGGACTAAGTTGGCGGAGGAACAGAGAGGTGGTGATGGGACGGAAAAAGAGATAGAAGTGGGCTTGATCAGCTAGGGAAGGGGCCCGGTCACAACAACTCGGTAGGTAATTTAGTCTGAGTTTCTAACTCATTCATTAGTTAGACCAGATCCTGAAGTTTAACAAGTATTTGCGACGATAGCAAATTGACCGCGACGAGGACATAGTGAGATCATTTACCTCCGTATAATATCGGAAATGAATCGCGCTCTCATTTCCAAGCGATTTGTACGGTTGGTTTCAAGATAGTTACTATTTGTATCACGGCATCTAGAAGACTCCACCAATAACCGGCCCCTGCTCTCAGGCCTCGGGCCAACCCGCATGCCGAGTCGCCAAACACTACCCGAACGAGCTGAATCCAACTGCTCGGCAAAGCTCCGCAGCCATATCTGACATTAGTGGCTTGTCTAGACTTCACAACACGAAAGTTGTGGTTTCACGAGAACCAATCAGGATCAACATCATTTGATGGCGGGCATGGTGAGAATCCGAAGAGGCGGGAACGCGGCTGCCATCGAAGAGCTAGGATCGCCAAGTGTCATGGAGTACGGAGTAGGCCTCGTACTTGGGCTTTCAGCCTTCTCGAGGGCTCTATATGAGTCCCACACTGGACCAGTGTCTCCTCGACCTTCCTTCTCCTATAGTGCTAGAGACTCCTCCATTGCTAGTCTCCAAGGCTATTATAGGTGCCGCGTCCAACCTGCGGATTCATCATGGCTTCCGCAAATGGCGCCCATATGTACACCGGCGTGTGGATTAACTGGTCTCATGGTGCTATCCTTGGCTCGACCCTGACCCTTTCCAGCCGTGACGGCGGGCTCCTTACAGCGTTCTTGGCCATCTTCATCAGTGCGGCGGGCGCTGCGCTTTGGAGGATCCTCAGTTACATTCTCCACCAGACTCGAGCGAGCCGGGAGCATCAGGATGGTTTACATCATCAGCAACAAAACATCCTACGGAACACGAGCTCTGCTGGAGGAGCTTCAGTGCAGTTTACGCAGCTAATATGGTACTGGTGGAAGTTCGCGAACAGGCCCCTCCGCCGCTCTCTGCCTTTGGCATTCTTTGCCTTGCTTAATCTCGTACTCTTCGCTATTGCAGGTATCTTCTCTTCCCAGGTTACGAAAGCGGCAGGGAATGAGACCCTTGTGGTCAGTCCGAAGTGTGGATATTGGGTCCCGGATAAAGAAATGAGCCGGCAGTCTCTCTTCGCACAAAGCTCGAAGGTACTGAACGATACCATCACCGCGGCCAGTTATGCGAGAGCTTGCTACGGAGGTCTCCAGGATCCTCTCAAGTGCAATATATACACACAGCCACAGATCAAATGGACGACGAATCAAAATGCATCGTGTCCTTTCACAACCGGCGTTTGTTTATTCTCAGATACAGCTGCCTACGAAATGGATACTGGCCCGATGGACTCACACGATATGCTCGGAATCAATGCTCCGGTTCGGGATAGGATCACCTACCGGCGAGTGACCACATGCGCTCCCATTCACAGCAAAGGCTTCGCCACCATAGTTAATGCAACTGGCGAGCCAGGCACACCAGGCCGGCAAGGAGATGTCATCGAGCAACTCTGGTACGGCCCCGTTGCGGATGCCACGAACTACACGTACCTTTACAACGACCATGCTTTGTTGGATGGAAATGGCTATTCTCTTTCGTATGTCCCTCATACTCTTCATTACTGCGCCCTCGTTTTACTGACACCAAAAATCCAGCACACTCGAGGCACTTGGTGGCTATGAGGGCAACACTTGGCGTCCTATCCCCGAGCTCACCCGTACCAACGCAGACATCTCGCTCTTCATTCTCGCTCCGAACAGTGTCCGATACCGCACTCCTGTTGATGACCCCTTCTTCTCCGCCCATCTCGTCAACGGCGACGTCTCTTCGGATGGCAACAATCTCACCTGGTATGAAGCCGATCAATACGTCAACGCCCTTGGCTGCGCAGACCAGCACCAATTCTGCAACCCCACAAACAATCAGTGTACCGAACTCACTAGCTCCACCATCTTAGAGAAGCAGATACACCAGGTTGGCATGAATGCCGTCCAAGAAATGACTTACAGCCGCCTGCTGCTGAATCTTAACTTCGTCAGCACCTTCTCCAGCGTCAATGGCCGCGGCTCTTCTTCCCTTCGAGCCCAGGAGACGCTATACAACCTGGATCAAGCCCCACTGCCGAACAACCAGTGGATGATCGAAGTGTCTTCCTGGTTCGCCGTCAGCATGGCCCATCTGCAGCAGTTAGTGGTGGAATACGCCACTGGACCTTCGTATCTTGTGATTGGCTCATATCTCTGGCAGCCAAAGGATGCAATCAATGTAGCTATGTGCAAAAATCAGAAAGTCCGCAATTCGATCAACACGATCTCGTTCTCCCTCCTCGGTGTTGCGATCATCCTCGTTGTTGGCACATTGCTGATCGTCACCAATCTCATCCTCGATCTTGTGGTCGGATGGATCCAGCGTCGGTGGAACATCGGGGAGTATCGTCGGCTGCAGTGGGTTTTGGACGACAAGCTGCAGCTGCAGCGGATAGCGTACGAGGAGGCCGGCATTGGCACATGGACCGGTACGACGGATGCCGTGCCGGTCACGAAGCATGGGGAGAGGTTAGGCTTGCCACCGGGCATTGATGCGAAGCATCCACGGTTGACTGTGCGAACATCGGGTAAAAGCGAAGAGGACGGGTTGATAGGGCCTAAAAAGGGTGTGTCGGTGGAGATCACTGAACTCTGAGCGAGATACCGATCTGGACACGTTACCGTCATGATCATGTTTGGTGAATTTGCAGCATTCGAGAATAGGAGTTTACGAAGTTGCAATCTTAATGCTATGGTTGGATATGAACTCCTTTCACTTGTTCATGCTTGGAATCGATATGAACAACCTGAGACTCACAGTGGCGTCGTGACATGGTCTGTATATTTACCCATCATCCATTTTGGGTGGTAATGAAACCCTGTGTGGCTCGAGTGAATCCGCCTCAACTACCACGACAACTCTCATTCTCTTTGTTGGCTATCTATGGTACCCCGTCTACTTCTGAGGGGTGCCTTAGCACTACCTCCCTTTCTACCTGTGTCTTTAGACAGTTTACCGCAGAGTCCGCTCTCAGTGGCTGTCGGTGCCTCGCACTACCCACTTTTAGTTCCCTCCTCACACACGTTATCGCGGGGTACATCTCTCGGTGCACACACCTGTGTCAGATACGATTCAATTGCACGCTTTGGGGACTATCCCTTGGCGACAGTCAGCGTCTGGAACTCCTGGTTATCCCTAACTCCTTATCTCTAGACGTGCCTGGCACTCGCGTTTCGTACCTCATTTCTACTCCACGCTGTAGAGGATATCCCTGCGTGTCTGTTCCCTTCCATTATGCCGCGTAGTGGAGTACCCTCAACCTACTATTAACTGTCCGAGACAGCGAAGACAAGCCTGAGATACCACACATGGACGCTCCAGACAGCTGCAAAGTTGGCATTAGCGCCAGACTTGCTGTAGAGGGTAAGTTTAGGGCGGCCAGATTATAGGCTGATCGGAAGCACTAGGTGAAGCGTGAGAAGCTCGAAATTAAAACTGGCAATTTGAAGCAGCAGCACTCAAATGCGATGACAAACCCTCGAGAGGAAGTGCAACTCGCACATAGCATAGGCTCACCGGAAGCGCAAGCTGGAGTTTGAGAAGCTCCAGCATGACAATGTGGAGGAAGTCAAGCGGCTTAAAAGTACTTTACTAATGCAAGAGCAAGGCTTAACGGCGATCCGCAGGGAGGTCCACATACCCTGTCACCGACCAGATGATAAGGGCACATCTCAATATCCCTTCCACCACATAATACCTGAGATCCAGGATGGTCGAAAGGCCCAACGACCCAGATTGAAGATATCCTTTGCAAGTTCCTCAAGCCATCGACCCAGAGCTAGAGTGCATGGGAGATCATAGAATGGCCCCATTGTCAAACATGCCATGGTAGAGAAGAGAGACCTCACTCAGGCAATAAAAAGACTCGATAACCATGCACGCAGACGATTCTGACAGAGCCTGTGCACTGGTTGATAAGCTAGAAGAGCTGCTACAGTAGCTGGGGAGCAGCATCTCCTCCGCCGAAGCCAAGGCGAAGGCACTGTGCGAGGTACGGACCGGGCTGGAGGAAGTGCAAGCGGAGGAGGAATCTCTACGACAAGGGTTCGAACAAACTCGGCGTAAGCTTGCTAACATGTCAGGGCTACAGAACAACTTGCCACTACAGAGGACCTGTTGAAGATGGTTCCAGCAACAGCGTCAACATACGCAACAGACAGCGCTGAGAAGCCTGTCCCCAACCTCTCCCCGTGTGGCGCGCACAGCAGGCGGTTACGAATGATGGCAGTAAAGAATCCTCGCGTGTACCAGCAGTGGCAAGCACACCACAACAAACCCTACCACTTCACTCAGCAAGCATCCTCGACTTGTCAACCCCAACACACCACCGGCGGATCTCAGAACTTCTGACCTAGCAAGTGTGCCCGGCCCAGACCTTAACGGCCATCCTGAAGGACTCCACAAGAGCCAATGACTGCGGTGCCAGATCGCGGCCTTCTGAAGGAAGAAATCAACGCTTCTGATGACACACTTTTAGCATACTCATTCCGCAATGAAGCCCAGCTTTCAGTCGGCCTCATTGACGCTGTCATCATTGCTTGGAGAGACTTGACAGAGCCAGTGTCAGAAAGATAAGTCGGAATTGTGCTGGCTCGCGCTTGAGCAGCATTTGACTGTTAACCTCGGTGATGGCGAGTCTTATGCATGTCGCCGATGTGTGAAGAACAACTTGCCCTACGTCGTCATTTCCAGAGGGTTCAACCCGGTTGTCCGCCCCCCTCATCCCAACAGGCATGCGTCTGACGTTACTTGGCAAGATGCTGGCTTCAGAATTGAGTGCCCAGATGGGATCAACTGTACAGAACGATCCATCGATACAGATACAATAAACTTCTAGCCAACTTCCAGGACGTTCAAAACGGGTTGATTAATAATTAAGGCTATGCCAAGCCAAGAATTCGGATTCCCTAATCCAAAGGGCCCTCCGTGAAAGGTCAGTAGGAACGCGTACTAGTACACCCCAGTATCCTACTGTACATTTACAGCGTAACGCCCCAACCAACCGCCATTCAACCGCCACTCAACCGCCATTCCTCTTGTCAACTCCATTTACCGAACGCCGACGCAGAAGAAGCGTCCATAGCCCAAAAGCATCACCATTAGCTAGACCTCATGCCGATCGACAAGCTCATACTGCTTATTCGCGCTCGCCCGCCTCCAAAACATCGGGATCCTCCTCTTCGCGCCCGCCCACTTCGACTGGCCGCCGGCCCCCCTCCTGGACTTGAGCGAGCCGAAAAGCAAGATGCGGCCGTATGCCCACCACAGCGCGAGGCCGACGACGCCCGCGACCAGGAAGCCCGTGGCCGTGAGGAGCATCCAGTGGGCGCCCATCCAGAAGATCAGACGGGCGTCCTTGCCGTGCCAGCTGCTGCCGACGTATTCCTTGAAGAAACTCCAGGCGTGGTGGTTGTAGTCGGCCTGGCTGAGGACGCGGACGCGGCCGCCGTCCGGGCCGTCGCCGACGTTGAGGGCCGAGTTCATGTATTCTTTCCAGATGATGGAGAGGAAGAGCGGGCCGGTGCTGTACATGACGGTGATGTAGGGGAGCTGCCAGTTCTTGTTGTAGGCCGACAGGGCTTCGATGACGCGCAGGAAGAAGGGGTGCTGGGGGACAGAACCCATGGCGTCGTTGGAGATGCCGGTCGGGATCGTGCGGTGCACCCAGGCCGGGTACGAGAGGAGTGGGTCTAGCCGGCGGTTGCAGCCCTGGGAAGCTGGGGTCAATATTGTATTCGATATCAGGGGGTTCTCCGGGGAAGACCTACGTCGTCGAGGTCGATGTAGATGCCGCCAAAGTGCGCAAGTACGAAGTAGCGGATTGCATCGGCGCGTTGAATGGGGTAGTCGTAATTATCGAAACTCTCGAGGAACCACGGGTATTCTGTTGCGATGAACTCCCGCGAGCCGGCGTCGGTCCACAGCTGTCGGGTCAGCTCGTCAGCTTGGACATCCCCCCTTGGCACGCCAATGCAATCGACTAGCTGGATCATGCGACAGACCTTGTATTCATAATCCTCGTGCAGGTCCACACAAGACCGTTGCGCCTCCCGCCATTTTTTCGGTATGCTCTCATTAATGTATGTCTGATGTATTATCTTGGGAATTATTTGCGGCCGCGTGTCTATTAAAGGAGAGTTCGGCGCGGGAATCTCGGCGCGCTGAATGGCATCTTTCGCGCCGTCTTCGATCAGGAGCGTAAGCAAGGTGAAGCAGGAGTGGATGAGAAATGCGATGATCAGGATGTTGACCAGCAGGAAGACGAGGAGAGCGCGACGCATGATGAATGAGCAAGGAGTATGAAATCTAGACGCAGACAAGTAATGGTGCTTCGAGGAGGCAATAAGGTGTGAGGGTTCGGTCTCGGTCTGTTTTGGCTGACCGAGACGGGTGGACCCTGAACAGATCGGTTTATTGCTATTGAGCTTGGGGGAGCAACATCCGAGTAAAAAAGTGCAATTAAGTGTGGTAACAGAGGATTAGACAGCAATGTTTCGTCGTCCCATGGCTCCAGAATTGCGCTGCAGACCGGACGAGTGAGACGAGAGGCTGAAGCTGAAGCTGAAGTGGAGCAGGGTGGTTCTTCGGTGAGCGGAGCGGCAGCCTGGAGAGGGATCTCAGCCCGATCGTGTGCGTACGGGTACGTACGAAGCGTACTAACGGTTACTGACAACGCTAGTCTGTTTATGGCTGTGAAGTGGGGGACCTCGCGTACAACATGAGGCAGGTACGAGTGCGCACTTGGTCCGAGTACTTTCCTCTACATACCAGGTACCTACGGTAGTACCTCCTTTCCACTGGGCAGATTGTAGGGCTTATTCGTAAGCAGACTCGTACAGTAGAGTCGTAGGGCTATACGTACCTTTCAGCTTCAGGTCGTGATATCTGAGGAATGTTTGGTGTGAACATATCTGTATCTGAAGGTAGTTGTTATTTGCAAAGCTCGACAGCACGACATCCATTCAATGTTCTAAACTCCCTTCGTAACATATGGTCGACTAACTCGTGATAGATGAGATAGGTAAGGCTCGAAAGTAAGCGTACAGTAACCCTCCACGTGACTGCGAGTACGCTTGAAGCCTTGAAGGTGGTGGCATGACTAACTAAGGCAAGCGTATCATAAGGTAAGGTAGCCAGCCCCATAATGCCTCGTTAAGCATCACGAGAGGGTGTCCTTCGCTAGCTTCTGTCTGGACCTTCCAACAGTTGCATCGTCCTGACCCAAGTAACACAATAATGTCCGGCGGGCCGTCCTTATGTTGGATGGGAAAAGCAAGCAAAGAATAGCTCCCAAGGGTTTGACCCGAGGAATCTCGACAACCCCACGTGGGCCGAGTCTGATTGGTCGTCTTCAACCTCATCCAGCACCACGGACGTCATCCCCGTCACCGAGAGCAGGGCTCTCCAATCCGGCAGGTCGTTCTTCGAAGAGGTCATAGACTCCTAATATTAATTAATGCAAGCCATGGAGAATTCTGCGAGGCAAGGTACGCCAGAAAGAGACGTGCATCCCGACACGTGCGTTACCTTGCCAAGCCTCCAAGATTACGGCAGGAAGATGTTAAGAAGCAGCAACATACCCATGAAAGGCTTCTTCTCAGTCGCCCTTCTTCAAAGTGAATCGAGAAGCTGTTTCAACTGCGAAAGATGAGACTCACTTCGATATCTATTGCGCTCGCTGCGGCGTCTTCATTGCTGCCATCCGCCATTGCTCAAACCTTTCAACGGCTCGGTGGATGTCCCACCCTTGGATGTGTCTTTCCACCTGATCAGTAAGTTTCAACCTTGGGGCCTGGATGGTTTTGTTCTTTCTTTTCTAATCAGTCACAAGGGTCGACTTTCTTGCCGGCCAGTATTTCGACATCCGCCTCGAAGTTCATGCACCAGTCAATGGCTCGGAAGCGAATGGAGGGGTCCCCGACCCTAACTTTACCTTTACTGTAGCGAAGAAGGGCGCTGCTCCGCAGAACGCTTCGACGTTCTTTAAGGTCGCCGAACCCAAGCTGGAGACCTGGAATTTCACCTGGTATGAAGGTGAGTGATGGCAGATCTTGTCCCGTCAGAATTGATGTTGGGTGTCCTAACCTCATATCTCAGATCTTTTCGCCAAGGACGCCGGCAAATCTTCTCTTGTCAAAGTCACGTCCAAGGCTTACCGCAGAGTCGCCTTATACGAAGCTGGGGAATATACGGCGACCCTCACCTACTATAATGGGACAAAGACAGTCGCCGAATGGCTTGTCCGTGATCTTGCTACCGTGAGGAAAGCGAAGAACATCATTCTCTTCATCGGTGACGGTATGACGACGAACATGATAACAGCCGCTCGCTTGATCGCCCACAGGACCGTCAACGGCAGATATCAGAGCAAAATGATGATGGACAAGTTCCCCGTTCTCGGCCACCAGATGACCCATTCGTTGGACTCTTTCATCACCGACTCAGCCAACTCGGCGACTGCCCTCTACTCCGGCCATAAGACAACCGTCAATGCTCTGGGGGTTTACGCAGACTCCTCGAAGAATCCTTTTGATGATCCTAAAATCGAGAGCATTGCGGAGATCTTCCACAGAGTTTGGGCTGGCGGCGTCGGAATTGTCTCTACCGCGTTCATCGCCGATGCCACTCCGGCCGCATTGACTGCTCACACCCGTGATCGTAGCCAGTATGGAGCAGTCGTGGACTCCTACATTAACGGTATCACCAACTATACCTGGACGAACTGGACGGGTCCGGATGTTCTGTTCGGAGGTGGCGCGGAACAGTTCTACCCGGGCAAAACTTCATACATGGGCAAGGACTACTATGCCGAGTTTGCCAAGAAAGGCTACAACGTCGTCCTGAACAACACGGCTCTGCAAAGAACGGCAAACAGCACCAAGACTCTTGGGATCTTCTCCGTCTCCAATATGGCGAAATGGCTGGACCGCAATGTCTACACGCAAAATCTGAAGAACCAGAGCAACAGTCCTGACGGCAAAAAGGGCGATGCTCTTGACCAGCCTGGTCTGAAAGAGATGACGCTCAAAGCCATCGATATCCTACAGGCGCGAAGTGGTGACAAAGGCTGGTTTATCATGTCCGAGGCTGCATCCATCGACAAACAGATGCACACTCTGGACTATGACCGTGCTCTCGGTGAACTTCTTGAGCTTGACGATACCGTCAGTGCTTCGGTCGCGAAGCTCAAAACGATGGGCCAGCTCAACAACACTCTGGTCTTGGTGACTGCCGATCACGGGCACGGCTTTGACGTCATGGGTTCAGTGGACACCAAGTATCTGAACGCGCAGCAGGGCGACCGGAACAAGCGTAACGCCATCGGGACTTACTTCAATGCTGGACTTTCTCAGTATTCGCCAAATAACCAAACTGCCGCTTCTCTCCATTACTCTGAAGGGGTCCACTTTCCCGCTCAGTGGGACCCGAGGTATACCCTCTTTCAAGGTGTTAGCGCCAACCCTGACCACAGGGAGAACTATCAAGTCCACAAGGATGGGCCTCGCGTCCCAGCTATCAATCTCACCGGACTTCCCAACGACGACTATTATGTCAATTACAAGGATGCTGTCTCTGGGTTCATTGTCAATGGAACGCTGCCAGTCAGCGCCGATCAAGGTGTTCACTCGTTGACTGACGTCCCGGCCTTCGCAATGGGGCCCTGTCAAGAGATGTTTGGTGGTCAGTTACACTCTATTCTACGTCGTCCTTCAATATCGTTAAGCACCGTCACTGACGATCATAGGTGTTTACAACTCGATCGATATATTCTTTAGCATGGCCAATTGCTTTGGCTTGGCTCAGAGGGCCCCCAAGTAGGCCATTGGCAACTGCCTATTGATCTGGCCCCGCGGTAGATTGGATTAGACTTGTGCATATCAGAATATTGTAATAATTACTTCGTAGCTATACTAGCTACCCTCAAACGAGTCTTCAAGTATCACGTGACGTAATGCAATTATTCGTGAATTGACTCGGCAAGACTGGAGCCTCAGCAATGGCTCCGATTGGTCGAGCACCCTTGTCAAGATTTCGACCTTCGCGTGTTTCTCATAGGTTTTTTGGTTTACTCCAGGAAGAGCTTCCACTTGATATATCTGAACCTGCTCCGCCGCTCTAAACTATTCGGAACATGAACGTTCACCCACTCAAGAGTATTCTGAAACCTAACCGTGGTTATATTTGTCTCTCATGTCTACTCAAGCAAAGCGCTCCGTGCTATCGACAAAACCGTCGCTATCAAAGCACTATCACCGACTCAACTCCATCGTCAACCACAGATAGCCGATTTTTAGTAGAAGGGGTCGCGTTGGGACACCGTCAAGGGGATCCATCAAAGGGTGGCTCAGTATTGAAGGCCAATGCGCCTGATCAACCGCTAAATACACAGCAGACAGCGGAAGAGTCGAGTAAAGAGGGCAAGATTGGCGAGGCTAATGTGGGATATAAGAAGCACAAAGCACACGAAGCTAAGCAGAAAACGAAGCCGAAGAAGACCGTCAAAAACGCCCAAAAAGCGGCTGTATCTTCGGATGCGGCGGCGAGCGCTGCCAATCCTATCGAAAATACTATAGATGGTGGCGAGGCGAGCCTTACAGAGAAGGCAGGATCGGCCAGTACTCCGCAGTCGACAGCAACGAAGAGAAGACAACGCAGACGACACAGACTGGCAGACCGCAAGAAGAAGGGCGAGGCAGGGCAAGGCGCGGTCAGCGCCAAACCACCGGATAACACAAACGGCGATAACCTGAGTCTAATCAGAAAGATTGAAAGTAGCGCGCAGGATGAAGCCTTCACAAAGTCCGAACCCATCTCAGCTCAGGGAACGGAAGGTCCTATACCGGAGAGTGACAAAGATCCATCATCATCGACACCAGATCAAACACCTCTGACTCGAAGAGTCGAGAGCACGGGACCTGGACCTGCTCCGAAGTCGGTCGTGAGGCAGACAATATTGAGGGGTGGCATAACCAGCCTTCGTAGGGCGGCCCAGCTGCTTGGACGCGCAAATGGAGTGAAAAGGAAGGCCTGGGAAGAGAGGAAGCTGCGGCTTGAGGAGGCAAAGTCAAAATTGAAGAAGTCTTTGAAATCAGCTGTAGGAGCTCAAAAGAAAACGCTCAAAGCCAAGGACGTGGCAGCGAAGACTATCGAAGCCAAAGCGAAACGGCCGAGGAAGGTAAGAGAATCTCCATCCCAATGAATATCCCATACTGATATGTGGCCACCCAGACCTCTTCAGAAAAGGCGAGCGGATCTCCCAGAAAACGCGCTGCGGTGTCCAAATCGAAGACTATCTCCCAGATAGAAGGTCACATGTCACTCAAGGATGCTTTGAAGTCGAAACCTAACCCTGACTTAGAGGGCTTGATCAATGACGAAATCGAGCAGGTTGAGGCAAAGGAGTTAGTTATAGCGCGTAAGTTTCTTGGTGAACTCCGGTAGCAGACGTCTTGCTGACATGCCCAGCGGTGAAAGTTGCCCAACCTCCAGTCCCGGGCCTGTCATATGGCCTCGAAAGAGTCTTATTCAAGTAAGTGACCTGGCATTATATCAACGGGAGGCTTGATACTTACAAACCTAATGCAGTCCGGGGGTATACCACGTCCAGGATCCGCGATCTCGTGTGTTCAATTTTGACCCCTACCTGCAAAAGATCATGCCGGTCGCCGAGTTTGACTTCAACGCTCTCAAAGAGTATATCACCTCTTCGAGAGACGAGTCGCTCAAAGCTATTGCGCAAGAGCGCGGCAAACGATACGTTGGATCTTCATCAAGCATGACAGCAGCCCTCGCCCACTTCCACTTCCTACTGTCTCAGTGGCGTCCAATCAACACCTCGATGCTTTCACAAGGTTTTCCGGATAAGCTACGATCCTTTACCGCCTTACAGCGATGTCCATCTGCCATCTTTCTACGATGGAAGAACGGTACCTACGCTATTGATGCGGACAAAGAGTTCGACACAGCAAACATCTTGAGCATGCTTGGAAAGTCCATGGAAAAGTTACTGACCCTATCCACCGAGGATTATGAGCGGTACCGGAAGTCTAGCGCCGGCCAGGTTTCCGACGAAGAACGAAATTCTCCGGAGTCGTTCCATTACTCCACCATGGGTGACTTCTTGATGCGGTCACAGCTCGATGCCCATGACGCTCGCCTCCCAGGGACGGGCATGTTCGATCTCAAGACCAGAGCCGTCGTCTCCATTCGGATGGATGCTAAGAACTACGAGCACGGAATTGGATATCAGATCAAGACACGGCAAGGGGAATGGGAGTCATTCGAGCGGGAGTACTTTGACATGATTCGATCTGCTTTCTTGAAATACTCGTTACAAGTGCGTATGGGTAGGATGGATGGCATTTTCGTGGCCTTCCACAACACCGAAAGGATATTCGGCTTCCAGTACATAAGTTTGTCGGAGATGGACAACTGCTTGCACGGCCAGTGGGATACTACTCTCGGCGATCAGGAATTCAAGCTCAGCTTGAGTCTATTGAATAAGGTGCTCGATCGTGCGACAAAGAAATTCCCAGAGCAGGTATGACTCCCAATTCAATACATCCCTTTCAAGATCAAGTCACTGATTATCAGTGCAGTCTCTACGTATTCATTTCGAAACTCGAGAATTGGGAACACCTTTTATGTATATCATCGCCGAGCCCGTGACTGAGGAGCAGGTCCAGCAAATTCAATCGAGGAACAAGTCGAAGATCGAGGAGTTTGAACGCAGCATACTTGGTCTCTACAAGGACGTGGAGGACGAAGCTGCGAGTGGGAAGTCTGTGGAAGAGGATCCCAGTGACTGGAAGGATATCCACGCCAAAGTAGAAGAAGAGGTGACAAAAGACGAATTGTTATCGGAACCTACTAGCACGCAATCGTCTAAGCCCGCCATAACGGATGTGGCTTTGGATGACAGTGGACCTGAAGGATCTCCGGCCGCTTCTCCTACAGATTCGGGGACGTTGCTGGCCCAATGTTCACCTGAAGAAGGATCCGAGCATTCTGCGGCGGCCTCTGTCGATAACATTGATGAAGAGGTTGATGACGAGGAAGAGGACGATGCGGACGAAGATGATGAGGATGACGTGGATGAAGTTGGGGAAGAGGGTGGGGAAGAGAGTCAAGAGGAGGGCAAGATTGCCGGTGCGAGAGAGGGCATGGAGGAGAACCCTGGTGGGACTATTGAGGAGGAGGGACTCGTTCACGCTCTAACTGGAGGCGACCTGGGGGAACACAAGACGGAAGAACTTACAGCTGGCGAGACAACATCAACCGAAAATGTCAGCGAAGGGCCGAGCAATGATGGTGAGCAAAAAGCGTCAGGTGTGGTGCAGGAGGGGAGTCCCAAAACGTCTGAAAATCGAGGCGGTAGCGCCAAAAAGGCTAAAAAGAAAGCCGACGACAAGGCTGAGCAGTCCAGTCCACTCCTAGCCATGACGCTTACGGTCCGCAACAAAGTCAACGACAAGTACATGATCCGACCGGAGAACCTGGATCGATCACAAAAGTGGACGGTCGAGTATTCCTTGGCCGAGATCCCGAGCGCATCACGGGCCTGGTCACTCTACGGGGCGTGTCAGATGCGACGGAAGAAGAAGCTGGACGACGACGACGTCAACGAGGAAGACGTGGCGAAGAACTACTATCTGAGACGGATCAGGGAGCTGAGCGAGCAGGGTCGGAAATGGAGAAAGCAACAGGATCGCATCGAAAGCAAGAGCGCCAAGGTGGTCTTGGACCAGCCAAATCCATCAACCCAGTCGCAGGCAACTGGTTCGTCGGAATGATCACCAGCATATGGCAGGTCGTTCTGTGTATTTGTTCGTGTAGAAGAGTGTAATACGATTGTTTGCGAGGGAGGACTGTTTTGCAGCCGTCATGATTGCTTCTCTCTCACGGACAATGCAACTTCAACGCCTTTGTCTTTCTTATCTTAGACTACCGCAACTGCATGTATGAGGTAAAGGGAGTCTCTCTAGTTCCCAAAGATACCAGATCAATCCTATTTGACATTACGAACCAGAAGTTCATCCGAACTGTCGCACAAGGGAGATGAAGCTTCTGGTCCTCGGAGCTGCCCCAATGTGATTCAAGGCCAGTGCTTTCCGGCCGCGGCTCGAAAACGTTACATATTACCTGAAGTACCTAAGGTAGGTACGGTAGCTCTGAAGCGCTCGTTTCAAGCCAAGCAATTGGCACATCGCTGATTGGCTGTGGCCTTTGATTCGTCTAGCTTTAATCGCCAGTAATTTAGCAGTTAATTGGGAGCACAGATGACGGTTTGATGAGCACAATGACAGCAGGGATCGTTTGTGGACCCGAATAAACGAAGTGCACCCTCACTGACGCCATCTGCGGATCCGCTACTGCACCTGCGTACCTTAAGGGTACTCGTACGACGTAATTGTTTGAAAATCTGCCTGGAGTCGGGAACCGGCGAAGATTGAATCTTCGTTATTACTATCAATTAGGTTACCTATACTTCGTATTATTGTTTGCTCAATCCTCTAACAGCACTGTACACAATCCCAAACTAGCTACCATTTCTTCGCGGTTCCTCCGTGAAGACCATTCTTGCTCATAAATTCTGGGGCAGCGGAGTGAACAGCGATATCTCCAACACTTGAATCCTCCCCCTGTTTCCGCTACCTCTTTTCAATCAACGTATATTTCCAGACGCACTTACCACACTCCGAGCATTGACCCACACGAGTGGCTCAGTCGAAGTAAACTTGCGCTCCTCGATTCGAGCAGGATAGAAGTGCTTTTACCGCCTGGGGCTCCATTACATGCGCGGTTCGGCAGTGAACCGATAGCATCTTCACGAACTGTCACAGGACCTTCGTAGCCCCAGCAAAAGATAAAGAGATATGGAGCGACGTCGGCGGAAAAGCTTGACACTCTTTCGACCATCCTTACCGGCTCTGACCCCCATAAACGATGAGAAGGATGATGGGTCGGACACCTCTCCGGTCATGCTCAAAAAGAAGCGGAGACCAGCTTCTTTCTTTATCACTTCCGCATCCTCCTCGCCAACTACGCCCTCAAGTCCAGATATCGACCGTATCGCCAATGGCGACCGTCCTGCAAGTCCGAAATTCCGACCGCGCACATTACAGAAGCCTGGGAGACCTTCCAGTATCTTTGGCTCTTTCCGATCCCTACACTCCGGCCACGACGACGAGGAGAAGCTCACGCATACGAGGTCGGCGACATCATCGATCGAGGAAGAGGACAGCAATGGTATGAGCAACATTGCCGGGAGGGCGGTGCGACAACACGGCGAAGTGCAAACAACGGGAGGGATGTTCAGGAAGAGGAGTCAATATCTGGTCTTGACAGATAGACACTTGGTGCGATTTAAAAGTCAGGCGCGGGCTGTGGAGACCTTCCCTTCCATACCGGCAGCTTTTGGTAGGAGCAACACCATGCGGCATTCCTCGATGGCATCAATCTCTTCCATCCATGAATCCCAGACTAGTGCGTCGAACGAGTCATATCAGGGGATACCTCTACATCAGATTATCGCAGTGTACAAGCTTGACGACGGGAAACCGTACTTCTCAATCGAGACTGCCTACATGGACGAAGAGACCAATCTCGTCTCCTCTATGACGATGCAGCTGTACGATCCACGGGAGGCTGACCTTTGGTTGAGGTCTATCAGGAAAGCTGCAGCAGACGCGCGCTTGGTGGATCCGGTCCCTTTCTGTCAGAGGTCTGTTGAGTACGTGGCGCGAACGCTGGAACAAGAGCGGGACTACGATCCCAATCACTTTCGGATGTTCAGGGTAGTGCAACGCTCCTTGAATAAATCGACTGGCAGATCCTCGAGCGATGACTTGTCTAAACTGACCTCGACCGTATGTTATCTGGTCATTGGCGTGCATAAAATTCATCTTATACCCTTGAACAAGGCGACAATGCGGGCTTCGAATTTATCCCTGGTAGACCTTACTAACAGGTCTTACGGGCTTACCATTCTCACATCGCTATCCATACAAGATTCCGACGATGCCTTTAATCTCACTTTTCGGTATGTTATACCAAATCATTTGAACCGACAATTGCTTATCAACTCTCAGGATCCCACTTCGTCGGCCTGTCGCCATATATCTAGCATCTTCCTCGGCGTCAGAGATTGCATTGTGGGTTCGTCATGCCATCGAATACCTCAGACCGGAGTGGTTGGAGCAGCCAATCAAGTTCAACGTCCCTCGTAGTCTGGAGGATGACATGCCACCTCTGCCTCCGAATTTGGACGACCATCGAGCTTTTGACCGGACATTAACCGCTTACTGTGCTGGGTATGAGGTCGACACTTCGAACATACGCTACGCCATCAGCTACAACTGCGATGATGCTCCAATGTTCCAGCTATTGCGTCCAACAAACTCTCGGCGGCCAAAGTATTCGGTCCTTGAGCTACTGGCAGTGATGCGTGCCCTGCGTTACAACGAATCTTTCGTTTCAATATCATTCCATGATATCAGCCTGGATGTCATACACGGTCTTTGCGATCATCACGGTGCGGAAGATGTGCCATGGACTTCAAGATCTGGCATAGCTATGAATATACCCGAGCAAGAGAAACTATGTCTGATGGTTCAAGAATTGCAAGCCCTGGCGCTGAAGAGTAAAAGACTAAGGCGGTTGGACCTCTCGAACTGTCTTGAACGGAAACCCGAAGACAATCCGGATCATCGGGATCCGGGCTGTTGCGTGGCAGAGGCTATATTTCCGCTGTGCAAAAGACAACTCACCAACGTTGATTGGATCGTACTCAGTGGTATAATCCTCGCAGACGCGGACCTCGATTATCTGATCGCCGCAGCTGTGGAGAAGTCGTGTCATTTTCGAGCCGTGGAGATCAGTCGATGCGGGCTGACGGATCGGACCATGTACCTGATACTCCAGGCTTTGGAAGCCCAAGAAAACACGCTGGAAGCCATTGACATTTCCGGTAACCTTGCTCGACTCGACCCGTCGAGTTTCCAAAGTCAAATCGGCCGATTTGGCTTCATCAGAAAGATCAACCTTTCGCGGGTGCACCGGACGTCTGGCCCGGAGCCTCTCGTTGCTCCAGAAACGCTGATGACTTGGAGGCTGGAAGAGTTATTCCTGAGTGAAACGCCCATGAACGAACAGACGGTAGATTCAGTATCGGCGTACCTCGCTAGTACTCAATCGGATACTCTTCGGGAATTACGCTTCGATCAATGTGGTCTGACCGGTCAGGATGTGGCCGTCTTCATGCATTCGATGACTCGGGAGCCTGGCCAAGGCCGAAAGCTGCATCTCTACGTGAGTGAGAACCACCTAGAGAAAGACCACGATATGCTAGTCAACGCTGTCAGGCGCGGCATGACTCCCACTCATCTGACAATGAAGATGGTGGAGTATACACGTGAAAGTCACTTTCGGGAGCTTGTGCAAGCATTGCGGATGAACACGACATTGAAGTACCTGGACATTTCGAAAGCTTCCCTGCCGTATGACGCGGGCGAGGAGACTTGCGAGGCCCTGCAATGTATGTTTGCGGAGAACAAGTCGCTAGAGGTGTTGGATATATCAGGAGAACACGCGCATTTGGAAGTTGCGAGATTCGGCATCGGCCTAAATTATGCACTGACTGGCTTGAAGAAGAACACCGCCCTCAAGGTCCTCCGGATCGAATATCAAAAGCTCGGTCTTCAGGGCGCAAGCACGGTCGCGTCGGTTCTAGAGAAGAATACCACCCTACAAGAGATCTATTGCGAAAATAACGACATCAACCTGCAAGGCTTTACCGTCCTCGTCAACGGCATCCAGCAGAATCACACGATCCTCCACATGCCTTCGATGGACCGTGACCGCGCCGAGTCCCTTAACACAGTTCAACGCGAAATCGAAAGCATCCGTGACTCCCACCAAACCCCGTCCGCTCTTGCCGGTAAACCTTCTGTCCGTCGCACGCTCGGCGCCGCCATGAGCGGCAACAAAGCATCGTCCCGGATACCGGTCAACCAGGCATCGTCCACGTACTCGGAGCAAGATGTGCGCGCGACCATGGCGTCGTTGAACGAGCGGTGGAACCGAGAGGCGAGGAGGTTGGAAGGTTATCTCATCCGGAACTACAACCGCGCGCATGGCATTGCGGATGAGGATCTGATCGAGCTAGAAGGCGAGGAGGTGGAAAGGCCGGTCACGGCGGAGAGTTTACGAACAACGCTGAAGAAGGCGAGGTCTGAACGGACGCCAACGATGGAGAAAGAAGTACAGCTTGGCGATGAGACGGGAGAGAAAGAACACGACGACGAGTATGACTATGGTGAGACGGACGAGGACGGGGAGGAGAGAGAAGGCTTGTTGAGTGAAAAGCTGGCTGAGTTGGATGTTGATGGTGCTGTTCGTCATAACACGCGGACTTGGAACGAGAAGGAAGATCTTTAGATGTTCAAGTACCCCGAGGTTTCTGGTTCTCTAAATTCCTTCGTCTCTTGTGATGGTGTCGTGCTATGCATGTTTTGGCCTAGGATACCCGGCGTCGGCGTTCGAAGTCATCTGCGGCCGGTTGTATCGTTCTTTTCATTCGTCCCCAGGCAAATACACGGACCTGGGCCGGGGAGGATGAGATTCAAAGCAACAAGATGGCGTTTTACATGATACTTCTTGGGTCAGGACCAGTACTGACTGTTTTTGGCTGGGAATACGGCGTACGAGCTGTTTGGTGTGGTGTCATCTCCTTTCAATGAACACATTCGCCGCGAAGAGAGTGGAGACATGGGCTGTACATATACGCAACAGTTAGACAGGAGGCACATGTATACCATCTAAATCTGTTTCACAGTTCTTTCTCGTTCTTACTAGAAACCCATCTCTAAATCCGCCCTTCCATCCATCCCAAACGTCGTCCAGCTGCCTTACACACGAACCCCACCCCTTCTCCCACATCCAACATCTCTAACCCGACCCCCTCTTCGCCGACGACCGTTCCCTCAACCTCTCCATAATCCCATCAATAGCCTCCATATCCCCCGCCTCCACCCTCCCACTCCCCTCCCCACCAGCACCAGATACCAACCCCGCCGGTAGCGCCCTCACCACCTCATCCGTCGCGGGCTGATGATTCCGCATCCCCGACGACAGCGCATAGATCGCCTTCCGCCTGACCCCTTCGTCGCCATCCTCCAGCGCCATCCGCACCAGCGTCGGGATCGCCTTTTCCGCGACCAACTAATTCCCCTCGCAACCTCGTCAGCGCAGATCAAGCTTTCCAATTCCACTCCTCTCGACTCGCTCCCCAACCCCCCCGCCAACCAGACCCGGAAGGAAACAGAAACAGAAGAAGAGAAGAGATCCACATACCCGTTGCTGCGCGCCCCCGTTATTCTGCACCGCCGTCCCGACGCACCCGGCCGCCATCTTCCGCAACTCCGGCTCGGCGCTGTGCAGTTGCGCCACCAGCGGCGGCCAGAGGTTGAGGGTGGCGAGGGTGTTGGCGTTGTCGATGGATTCGAGGAGCGTTTCGAGGCTGGTGAAGGCGGTGAGTTTGTCGGGGAGGGGGTTGGAGGGGGTCGTGGGGGCGGTGATGGTGGTTAGGGAAGAGCGCATGAGGTCCGCGTCGGTGGGGGCGTTGAGGAGGGAGGCGAGTGCGGAGGGGGGGAGTGAGGGGGATTTGGTGGTTGGTTGGGGAGCGGCGGTAGAGGTGGTGGCGGAGGGGGAAGGGGAGGGGGTGGAGTTGGCGAGGGACCATTTTAGGAGGTTGGACAGGTTGGCGTCCATGGTTGCGATGGTGTTTGTTGTAGTTGTTGTTGCAAGCTTTAGTTTTGGGGGTGGGTGGGGTAGAGAGCGTTGAGGCTGTAGTTGGACCTTGGAGTTGATGCAGTGGAGCGGAACCGAACTAACAGACTTGGGGATCCTTCTCACTTTGCTCACGACGGGTGGACGTTTCGCGAAGCTTCAATCAGCGTTCGACGAGCTTCCAAAACCCGACGAAGTTAGACTCCATCAATGCCACATATTGAAGACTTCACAGAATGCTGTGCTGGGAAGTTCTGGTATGTTTGATTGGCGCGGGGAGTATTCTCAGTGCTCACTGTGCCCCGCCATCTGAGGCTGAAGATACTGTGGGAAATCCACCCCGCCACTCCGATAAGCAGCATTAACTACCTGGTAACGTACGGAAAAGCGGCACTGCATAAAATGGTGGTGTGGCGGACAGTACCTCTGTAAGGTACTACGAGTACTACTAAGTT